>CM055070.1:24002687-24358412 GCA_029204045.2 Tillandsia leiboldiana
ATTCGTCTGACCCTTCTCGCGTCGTCGTGTGCTTGCTCCCGTGTTCCTCTTCTACCGCGTCAGATCCCCCCGAGAGTAGGGGTCGTTCCTGCCTCGCCCTGCTGTCGCTCCCCTCACGGGCCCCGTGGTCGTCGGAGTAGATACGTCCCCTTGGTATGGGGGCTGTTCCGTCGTCGTACCACCCGTCCCTATGCGGTCCCGTAGTGGGTGCGATGGGTTGCGGGCGGAGGGGTTGGATCGCGCTCGGCTCGGGCGCGTTGCCTGTCGCTGCGTCAGGTGACGAACCTGCTCCGTCAGTCGTCGCTAGTTGCCTGGCCATTTCCCGCAGTTGTTGTCGGAGGAGCTGGTTCTCTGCGGTGGTCGGGGTCCATCTCTGTCTGCGTCCGCAATCTCGTTGACGATCTAGTCCGGGCCATCGTCCGCTATAGACATAAACCAAAGTTTGGGTTACCCTAAGGTTATAAACCCTAATACCACTGTCTTATGATTACGCCACATTACGTCCCCTTTTTCCCGTACTCTCACGTACTACGCACTTATACCTTGGTTATCTCAAGTCTAATTTGCTTGTGGTACCCTGCACTGTGGATGGGATCACGTCTACTATGGTAATGTTGTTTTCTCTGATACCATTTAATCTGTCACGCCCCCGGGGGTTTTCGAGTCTATTTAAGCTGAAAATCGTGTGTATTTTTTTTTTCTTTTAACAGGTAATTTAAACCTCATCCCCGGGGCGTGCCACCGCCACATACACAATTTCCGTGTCGCGCGACAGAGTCTCCTTTGTATATGCACGGCGTCTCACCTACAACAACATACATCCAACACCACCATCAACCATACAAGAGACATTCAACATCAAGCGGAATAATAAAGCGGCATCACATGTTTTAGAAAGGAAAACCAGCAGTTGCAAAACCCGTGCCCACACGACACTTTGTTTTGAGAAACCTTTTCGAAGCCCATTTGGTTTATCATGAAAACATGCCGCATACAAAAACAAACATCACCAAAAGAACCAAACTATAAACGTACAACTCATCCACAGTGCAAAAATACATGTCCACGATTATTACTACCCCACAGCAAAGAACTAAATGCGTAAAAGAAATGAGATAATGATAATAACCAAGTGTCCTGACTACGGCCCTCGCGACGCAGTCTCGACAAATTCCCGGCTAACGCCTCTCGTAGCGCCTGTCACGGAGTGGTAATGTCAGTGACAAACAAAGTAGATGTCTAATAACAATAAGGAATAAGAGCAAACCGGAAACACCAAAACCATTTCGCTACAACCTGCACATGTTAAGCTGGGCACCAACCCCAGAATTATCAATTAAATTGGGCACCAACCCCATTATCTGTCGGAGAGACTAAAGGTCTCCCCTCCGTCACAAGTACCTACTCTTGATGCTTTACCCCTTCCACGTGCTGGTGTGCTATTCCCAGCGGGGCGCGAAGGGGTCCTCACGGCACCCACACTTTTGTGAGGAACACGGGTCATACAAGACCACTCTTCCGGAAAGTACACCCATGCGGAGGCCAATCCGCCTGTGTGTGCAGCACAGCTCCCAAAACAGATTTGCCGAGATCGGCGTGTCATGAACAATGCGACCGCAGCCGCTTCAATTGTTAGATAAAAACACGATTATGCGAAAGGTTAAACTGTCCATCTACTTTGTTAGATAAATTGAGAGCACTTTAATGACGATAGATGCACTTACTGCACTGGCTGTATTTACAGCAACCGTACCCACCTATTTGGAGAGAGATCGGAACACCCGAATCTTTCGCGCACCCCCGCTGCGCGTCTGGACCTAAAGAAAGTCCGCACGGATAACTATAGTCAAAAGCGTGTACTAACATCTGAAAACACAAGACCCACTTTACTCTTTTCGACGGGAAAGTCCAACAAAACTCAATCCTCAATCGGTAGCCCACTCGGGACGTCCCTGGTTAACCAAGAAGGCCCCGACGGCGGAAATGATGAGAAAAGAGACCCGACGGCACGCCCCCGACGATTTCGTCGAGGCGCGGAGCGTCGGCGAAATTAGCACCCCCCTAATAAATAATGACCAAGAAGGTCCCAGGTGGCCATGCCAAGAAAGCCACGGAAATAACGATCCCAACGGCGAAAACGGCGTTCAAAACGGTGGAAAAACGAGGAGCTACCGATCTTTGGGCTGTCGGGTGGTGCACAGGAGCAACCGTGGACCGGGTTTACGGCATCAGCGGCGGCGGCATGCGCCGAGTGCACACAGGAGCGTGCACCAGCGGGACGGCCGGGCCGCGCACGGTGCTGGCGCGCGCCGGGTTCACGCATTCGGCCGCGGCGTCGCGCACACGGGTGCACGCCCAGCGCGTGCACCGTGCTGGACGGGCCGGCGGGCCGGGCACGGATTTGTGCGCCGGTTCTTGGCCTTCGATGTTGCAGGCGTGCACCGGGTGCACGCCTGGACCCGTGGACCGCGCTGTACGGAAAGCACAGTAACTTCCCGTTTCGCGATTTCTTCTCGTTTGCGCTCCCGTTTCGCGGTTTCTTCTCCGTTTCGCTCGCTCCCGTGCGACTCCGGCGAAGACCCCGCGACCATGGTAACGGCGCGGCGGCCTCCCGTTTAAAAATGGCGGCGGCGGCCTCCCGTTAACCCACTATGTTCCAACGAAACATCCCAAAAATCTCCGAATAAAACACGATAATTCTAACGACTAAACCAACGATCGACGAACAACCAAAACGTCGGTCGGAGGTCTGATAACAAAACTCGATTAAGACCTCCAAGAACTCAACGAAAGAGATGACGGAAAACTCCCAAATAATTTAAATCAATTATTTTACTAACCGAAGATCGACGGGAAGGTTGTCCGGTCGCGTTCTTGCCTTCGGTTCGGTGTCCGGGAAGATCGGCTCCTTCTCTTTCTCCTTTCCCTTTTCTTCGGCTAGGGTTTCCGTCTTTTCTTTTTTTTTTTTTCCCTTCTCTCCGATTAGGTTTTTATTTTCTTTTCTTTCCTTTCCGATACTCAGGATCCCTTATATAGTCGTACTTTACCTTTAATTAATTCCTCTTTAATTCGTACGTAAGAGAATTAATTAATTTTCCGTCTGGGATAATTAATTAACTAATTAATTATCCCCCACGAGATAAACCACCTTATCTCTAACGGGTGCAAGATATTTAGCACGGATTCCGATGCACGACTAATTACCGTATCACTTTGAATCCCGTTCAGGGGTTCCCGATATCGGATTTCAGATCCGATCGCGCCGTCGGCTTTCTTTTTTTCCGCGCACAATCGCGAAAAATACTAGTGTCCCACAATGGCCAACTTCAGAATTGAATAATTCTATTTCACTTAAAGGCTTAATGACTACACGCAAGTCAAAAATACCCCGAAAGGCCGGATCACTACATCTGTGGCGGGCCTCATCCACCGTCGCAGTGTGATCAGAGACAGGGGCGGTGTTTCCTCTGTGGGAGTTGGGACATTTCCGCGCAGCTTGCCCCCAGGCCATTTTGTCAGTGCGGCCGATTGCGACAGCACCCCCCTTGCCCATCCATGCAGCGGGAACCCCTCCGGCACACCAGCGGACAGAGTGGGCCACGACGTCGGGACAGACGGGACGACGACCTGCAGCACCCAGCGGACGGGTTTATGAGCCCTGTTGGAGGACACCCCGGCAGCGGATCTTGCCGTGGCAGGTATGATTTTATTTCAGTTAGCCGAGTTGAGCATTTTGTTACCGCTGCATTCTTCTGTTTTATTAGTTGAGTATCTGCATCGGCGTCCTTGCATGGGTATGGGTTAGGAATTTCTGCTACATGTTTTAGCGATTGGATTCTTCCCTGTATCCTACGAGTAGAGGAGGATCGCAGTGTGTGATCAGTGCCGTCGAGACTTGGGACTTCGCCTGCCGATGTAGCGATTCTATGACAGCTCCAGGACTTGGATTGAGCACACGAGTTGGACTGGAGGAGGTCATTTTTCTCGGATGCTGGCATATCCTCCCAACAGCATGGGCTTCAGCGACTGTGGTCAGACGCCACCGTCGGGAGCAGACGTGATGTTAGGACTAGTGGTTATGTCCTTAGGAGTCTCGATTAGTGATAGCTTGCTTTTGTGGCCACAGTAGAACGACACCAACACTTCTCCCCCTTTTCTCACCAGGTACTGAAATTTACGAACAGGACAAAAACATTCGAAAGATTGCTCCAGAAATGGAGACAGTGCCCGAACCTGTTCTTGTTTGATTGGGGCGAGGCACTGATTTTTCGAATTTTCGGACTTTTCGCTAATTTCAGCTGTTTTCTAATCGAGGGTTGGAGTTGATGACTTTCCTGCTGGTGGAGCCGTACTTTCTTGTTAGTTTAGTGTTGCGTTCTTGGTTGTTTTGATTGTTTTGGTTTTATTGTTGTGGCGTGTTTTTGTTTCGGGGACGAAACTTCCTTTTAGTGGGGGAGGATGTAGACCCCCGAACCCCAATGCAGCATTTTTCCGATGGATTCACTGTTAGAACACCTGTTGTTGGTGTATCTGGCCCATGGTGCATCAATGGATGCCACAGATGGGCCCTGTAAGGTTTATTAGCTGTGTTGGCTTTCCGGCTGGGTTTGCCGAAATTTTGAAAAAGAATTAGGCCAAACAGACGGCGGAAATGGATTCAGCACGAAAATGCTTGAAAATGGCTTTTTGTTTGCCAAATTCTGAGTCCGGATGCCCAAAAACGGACTCCCGGAAAATTTACTGGATTTCTGGTGCATGGGGGAGCCGTGGACCTGCGGGGGTGCCACGTGCAGGCCCGGATTGGCCGGCGCACGCGGCCGGGTCCACGGAGCGCAAGGGTAAGGACCGGGGTGCACCGGGAGGCGCGTGGACCGGCAGGTGTCCACGTGGCAGCGCCTGATTGGGCGCTCTGGTGCGCTCGTCTGCGGAGTGCGCGGGGAGGCGTGGACCGGGGGCGCGCCCACGTGGCAGCACCCGTTGGCGGGCGCATGCGCGCGCGGTCCACGCAGCGCGCGGGGCAGGTGCCCGCGGGCAGGTGGCCGTACGCGGGGCAGGCGCGGGCGACGTGGGCGGTGCCACGTGGCGCCCGCTGATTCGCGGGCGCCACCTGCCGCGTTGACGCGGGCAGGGACACGTGGCGCTCCCCGCGGGCGGCTTGCACGGCTGCGGCGTGTTCGGGGGACACGTGGCGGGCGCCGGCGCGGGTCGGACCAAGCAGGCGTCCGGCTGGATCCCGTGTGCGGGCTGGGCCGGGCCGGGCCGCACTGTGTGCGCGCCCGAAACCCCGCCGGGCCGGGCCGCACTGTGCGCGCCCGAATCCGGGCCGGGCCGCACTGTAGCCGCCCGAATCCGGGCTGGGCCGCACTGTAGCCGCCCGAATCTTGGGACAATTTCGGTATTATCCGAATTGTTCCTTTGGGGCCTATAAATAGGCAAGCCCGAGCCCTCTTTGCTGCCCTTTTTCTCTCTGTCTGTGCAAGACTCCCCGAGCTTCCCTTGATGAATTTTTTCTCTCTTAATCCTTGATCTTCCTGCGGAGTTTAAGAATTTTTGGAGGCTCGAATCCCAAGGGTTTCAGATTTTTCTTGCGCGGCGCGAGCGCTCTTTCTTCGGTGTTTCTTACTTCCGTCGCTCTTCGGTGTACGAGCTCCCCCGACCTACTCCGACCATCGTTTCGAGCGATTTCTTCTTCGCTGCTGGATTCGTAACAGGTGAGGCTACGATTTTGGGTTTCTCGCACATTTTCAGATTTCACGTTTTTCGAGGTGTTTTCTCGTGCTCATTGGGACCCTTTTTGCTGTGAGATTTTGGTGAGGGCAGCACCTTCTTTTGAGGAGATCTTCGCGCACGAGTCTCCGGATCAAGACGTGCTTATAACTTTTTTCATCTACTCGACGCGATGATCATCGTGGATTTTTCTTGGAATTTTGGAGACCTTCCCGAAGGTATACACTTTTCCTTTTATCTGTACAAGAGTTTACAGTTAAATGGTTTTGGGATTGTGCGCACCGATACTGTGGAATTTGTAACTTGGCCTACGGTGCTCGGAATTGGACGTGCAGGTACCCGTTTCGAAGCTATCGACGCGAGGATCGCTGTGGTATTTTTATCAGAATTTTTGGAGTTCGTTTTACAGGTGAAAATTTCGCAGTAAGTTGGACTGTTCCCAGCAGATTTGTAAAACCTGGATTTTATTGAATTTAAAGTGTAACTGTAGCCTTATGTTGTACCCAGGAGGGATTGTGGACTGTGCTGGACCTGTTGGACCTAGGGTGGTTATTTTCCTGGTTTTCTCAGCTATACGACTCCGGACAGTTAGCGTCTTCAGGTGGGTGGCTTGCTTTCAAGATCTATGGACTGTGCTCTAATTCTATTGATATAGAATCATGCATGATAGTGATTGGACTTGGGTAGCATGCTAGAGTGTAGGAATTGTTGATCCTTGTTTTATCTGTCGATCTTGTGATCTCTTGCTTCCTACTATCATGTTAAATATTTGTTATGTTGGAACCTGACCTAGCACCCCCGTCATATGTTGCATGTGTAACCAGACCAGTAGAGAAACCCTCACTTGGGCTAGGGTTATTTATGTTTAGACATCCACACTTTATGTCGCATTCCTGGACTTAGTGTTATCCTCGCCCGGGTAGTGGGCCGAGCGGTCGGGACTTCTCTATAGTGTGGGATGCATTGCACTCGTGCTTGGGAGCAGAGTGGAGTCTGGTAGATGTAGTGGTTCGCTTGTCTGTATCGGGAACCGTTTGGGGTAAACGGTGGACCCGAGAGATCTTGTTTTCCCCTGTTTGGGTCGTCGCCACTGTGTTAGTGGCAAGTAGTTTACTAGTGTTAGCCGGACCTAGAACCCAGAACCCTTTTCGACATATACATGATTTTAGTCTACCAATGTTTTCTTCCAAACATCGAAGGGCCGCTGGAGTCTGTTCTTGTTTGATTGGACAAAGGCATCAGCCCTTCGGGGTTTGGATAAAACATTTGTTTTCTAACTATTTTTCTAAAAAGAACTAAAATCATTAAATATGGATTTCTTCCAGATCAAATTAGTTTTCAATAACAAATGTCACCTTTTTCCCGTAAATCTCCCCACTCGAAAGGATTCGAGTGGTCTGGGTTCTAGGGGGCCGTTCCTCTGTCGGGACGAAAGCCACGGGGGCCGAGTCTGGAACCTGTTCTTGTTTGATAGGGTTGTAGGGGTAGGTCTCCCGGGACTTTCGGGCCCTGTTGGTGTCTTCTGCGAGTTGTACTGTGATTATTGCTTTCCCGAACTATAAGGGATCGGGAACTTCGATAGTCGGAGCCTAGAGTCTGTTCTTGTTTGATAGGGTTCTTAGCACCGGTCTATCGGGTTTCCGAACCCTTATGGTGTCGGTCTTTCTGGAGAGTTTAGTGTTCTGGTGTGGGAGCCGTCTGGTGGACGGTGGCCCCAGCTGTGTGACTTCCAGCTTGTGGTTGAGAGTTGGTGTTGTTGGTCGATCTTGTTGATCGTGGTTTGGACTATAGCCTGCATGAGCCATATTTGAGCTCGACAGAGATACGCGGATACTTTCCTCGGTGGGGTCGCTCCCCTCGAGAGCCACTCCGGAGTTGGGCCTGTTACTTGCTATCGCGACTTGTCGACGCCGTCCCTCTGACTGGCCCAGTTAGCGGCAGTCACGGACACTCTACGGTAGACCCGTCCTGTTGAGGATGTGCGGCAGTAGGTGGGCGCAGGTTTGACTGGACCCTTTGAGGCAGTCAGTTTAGATTTGGTGAGTTACTGTGTGTGTTAGTAGATGCATCATGTTTCATCTGTTCCTTTTCTTGAGCATCTAGATAGAGGCATAGTAGCTGTAGAGTTACTTTTCCAGCCCTTTCATTTCAGTTTTATATTGTTACTTTATGCCTCTAGTAGACTTAGTGGGCAGTCCGTCGGGCTTGTTGGCGGCACCCATTGAGAACTACTTGGGACGTAGTTCTCACACCCGTCGTGGTGTATTTTCCCACAGGGACTTCTACTCCGGTTCCTGCTGCTCCTGTTGCTGCTTCTTCTGATCGAGGTAAGGGAGTCGCGAGATAGTTCCCCACCAGTCGTCGTCCAGAGAGTAGATGTACCCTTATTACTTTTGAGAGTTCCTGTTGAGAGAACTTTGTAGTGAGGTATAGAGTTGTATTTATTTTCTACTGCTCGAGAGACTTTTGTACTTTTGGTGAGGACTTGTGTTGTATATAGTTTTTATTTCTAGCAGTTTTACTTTCAGCTCTGATATCTGCATAGTATAGATGCTCTTTTGCAGGTTAGTCGCTTCGTCTATACGGGCTTCCCGTATGGGCGGCGGATCTGTTGGCGAGCCCGGGTCACAGTTTCGACGCCGGGGCGTGACAGCCGAGCAACTCAGCGCCTTCACAGAAATTTTGTGAAGGCGCTGAGTCGCTCAGCGCATTCAAGGTGGACACTGTTACGGCATTTTGGTATTGGCATATTTCGTGAGTCAAGTCAGTGAGTTGAGTCGGAGTCTTAAAGGGATCAAATTGTCAATCTGCAATCAAAGACTTAGAGAAGATTCAACAAGAGCTCAAGTTGACACTCAGTGTCTTGAATCTTGAAGATTGAAGTTGAAGAATTGTGGATCAGTTACATCAATCTCAAGAAGAAAGTATTCAAAAGGATCAGGTATGGTTAACTAAATAATTTTGGTGATCCGAATACTTTCTTATAGTATAGAAACACTTGGAAGAATTTTTAATTTCATAATAATCAAAAACTGGTGTTCGGACATGTTCAGGATCCGGATCAGGGCCAACGATCCGGATCCCGAAGGTTGTTGCTTCATACAAGACTTCGATCCGGATCCATGCAATTTCCGATCCGGATCCCGAATGTTAAGTTTTCTGATTTGTATGAACGATCCGGATCGGGCAATGCGATCCGGATCCCGAACCCTTGGTTTTCTGGAATCGTCAATCTCGTTACGACGATCCGGATCGCAGTAAATCCGATCCGGATCGCCGTCCTGAAAATTTCCAGATAAGGTAAGTTTTTGATTCTTATCTCTTTCCAAAGGTTTCTAAACTATAAATAGACACTTAGGGTTTCTCAAAAACGTGGGAGCTACGGCCGATCAATTTATAAAACACTTGAGAGCAACCCTAGAGGCTAGGTTTTTATCGATCTTCTTCATAGCCTCTTTTAGGTCAATTCGATGGTTCTTTCAAGAACATATCTTTTGTCGAATTGATCTAATCTTTGCTTAGAGATTTCTTCTACGGTTCCTCAATGAGAATCTAAGCAGAGGATCACCATCGAAGTCAATATTCTTATCGACTGAGTTTGCGTCGTGGATTCGACGTGGCATCGTGGATTCGGTGTGCTAAAGGCGTTTCGTGGATTCGAAGCGTGCGTTCGTGGATTCGAACGTGAGCAGTGGACGGGCAAAACGGTGGAGCGCGAGGTCCAAGAAATTGAAGGAGGGGTTAAATCCGTGGAGACGGTAATCACCTTGTTATTCTTCTTTTCTTAGGGATTGTTATTGCGTGGATATCCAACCGGTCAGCGCAAGGTCCGAAGAAGCTGAAGGAGGGGTTTGAGTCCGTGGAGTCGGTAATCACCTTGTTATTCTTCTATTCTTAGTGGATTGTTATTGCGTGTTGGTCCCGTGGTTTTTCTCCTGGATTGGAGTTTCCACGTATATCTCGGTGTGCTGTTTTTATTTTCCGCATTGGTTTTTATTTTGCACTGAGATTGAGTTTTTAAGTATTACACCTATTCACCCCCCCTCTAGTTGTTTGATAGTACCTATTTAGATCCTTTGGGATTCATAACTCTACAATTGGTATCAGAGCGGGTTTTAGGTTTATCTATCATGATGGGTGAAAGTGGTAATATTTATAGACCTCCTCTTTTTGATGGGACTAATTATGCTTATTGGAAAGTGCGGATGAGAGCTTTTCTCATCGCAATTGATGAGCGAGTATGGCAATCCGTGGAATGCGGTTGGGTGCATCCTGTTGAGGAAGTAGGAAATTCTACTACCCCAAAACCTCGCTCTAGATGGTCCAAAGAGGAATTTGAAAGATCTTCTTACAATGGGAAAGGTATGAACGCTTTATTTAACTCTCTTTCCTCGACTGAATTTACAAGAATTTCCGCGTGTGAAACCGCGAAGGAAATTTGGGATATTCTCAAAATTACACATGAGGGTACTAATCTTGTAAAAATTCAAAAGCTCCAGATGCTTACAAGTCAATTTGACTCTATTCATATGGAAGAGCATGAATTGTTTACAGATTATTACACTAGACTTCAAGATGTAATTAATACATGTGCTAATCTAGGAGAAAAGATCCCGGAGTCGAAAATTGTAAGAAAGATACTTCGGACTCTTCCGGAACGGTTTAGGGCAAAGGTTACCGCCATTGAAACCGTTAGTCATCCGGATGAGATGAGTGTTGAGGAATTAGTAGGTGCTTTGCAAACTTATGAATTGACTTTTCCTACTAATCAAGTTTCTTCCAAGTCTTCTTCTAAGCTTACAGGTATTGCATTCAAATCCACAAAGAAAGAAGATAGCGAATCGAGTTCCGACGATGAAATATCTTTTGCCGATTTTGAAGAACAATTGGCGCGGATCACAAAGAAATTTCGTCGGAAATTTTGGAAGAATCGAACCGATGGATCTTCATCCACGAAACCATCTAAAGGATCATCGGGTTCTAAATCCTCTAACCTCAAATTCCTTGCAAAACCTTCTAAGGAAAAAGATGAATTCGAAGGGGAAATCCGATGTTATAGATGCAAAGGCTACGGCCATATTTCAACGGATTGTCCTACTCCGAAATTATATAAAAAGAAGGCTTTGCAAGCGAAAACTTGGGACGATTTTACTTCTAATGAATCAACCTCAAGTAAAGAGGAAAAAATCGTTGCTTCTCATGCCTCTCATTTTCCCTCTTCTAATAATTGTTTATCATCATTAGTCACTAACTCTACTCCTTTGATTTTGTATGAAACATCAACAACCGGCGGAGAGTCATCAAGTGAGGGGGAGTCGGACGAGGAAGAACTCGTTGAGGCATATCAACAACTTCTTGCGGAATCTAAGAAGATGGCCAAACATATCAAGAAGTTGAGAAAGCAACGACTTGAAGATCAAGACGAGAATCATGCTTTAAAGATCAAACTTCATGATCTCGAGGAGGAACGAGAGCTTTTATTGGATAATAATAAAATCCTCCAAGAAAAGATAAATCAATCGGAAACGGTCGTTAATTCCCATATTAACAAGATTGATTTTCTTGAAAAGCAGTTTGAGGAAATACATGTCACCAATCAAGCATTGACCAAGCAAGTTCATCAACTTAAATCCGACATACAAAGGATTTCAACCGGTTCCAAGAAACTTGAATGTATGTCCGGATTAGGTCAAACAAGCAAGGTTGGTTTGGGATTCAAAAAGAACCAAACTGTGAATGCTTCAAGTTGCACAATGAAATTGAAAGGAAGAACTTGTCACCTATGTGGACTTGAAGGACATTTGGTGAAGAATTGCCCGAAAAAGAGAAAGAAGAGTCCTTCGGCAACTTCATCTACGGAGCGAACTCAACGGAATCAAAAGACACATCAAGTCAAAGGAGTTCACTCAACCCACCAAAGGTCCGAGCCACAACATCAATCATTCAAGTGGATCACTGCGAGGCAAAGACCTAAGGTGGATCAACAGTCAAAGCGGACAACCCCCGGCCACAACGAATCAAGACAACCCAAAATCCAGCGATTTTGGATTCGGAAAGGTGATATCTTTCCTTGTCTTAAGTTCTAAATAGCTTATGACTGTATGTAATGCTTTGATTAGTTTTCCTTTCATATTTTTCTTAATCTTTGCATTACATGTTTCTCAATGCTCTTCGTTTTTATACTTTGTTTTTGAACAAAAGGGTTTTTACTGAACAAGTGCATTGAATAAAAAGGGCTTCACTTTTATTCACTCCAAATTAATTTTATTTGGATTATCAACTTTACTCCTTAATCATAATCTTGAAGATACTTCATTATAGGAGTTTTTGATTTTATAAGCATCAAATTTTAGAAATCATGTGTGATCTTTAGATGCTTAATCTATCTCGGTTGTGTGAATTCATTGTGATAAACGTGAGACAACCGATAGACTAAAATTTGGGATTTAATTCTTACACGTAAGAGATTGCATTCTTTCAAGGGTATTGAAATGATTTGCAAAAGATGTGGAAAGAGTTACATCCGAAAGGAGTGTGAAAACTACCACCACATGTAGGAAAGAGCTGCCACCCCGGTCGTCCGGTTTGTGTGTGAAGCTACCACATGTTATGGATGCTTGATAGTATTTTATGAGAAAATCTTTAGTTGAAGCATTTGGAGATTTATATGCAAAACTCTTATATTTTGAACAATCTCCTGGTTGGTATAAGGTGGGATAGTTGAAAGATGCTCAAAGAGCCACCCTTAGGTATTTTAGTGCTTATCTCAATTTGAAAGGGTAGAATTCAAGATTGATGTCGTTTGGAAATCTCCGTATGTCATCTTTGTAAATCCGTTACATCTTGATAGACTTTGGATCTCAAGATTATTTTTGATGACTTGTGTTTGATGAATATAACATGAAAAACGGTTTATAATGTTTTACCTTTATTTTTCATGATTTTGGAGTAAATCTTTTTAATTTTGTGAAATTAATTGGATTGAATGACATCTGTGTGAATTCACTGTTTAAAGCACTTAAATTGATTTCTTGATGGAATACAAATCGGTATTTGAAAAGATTCTAAAATCTGGATTTGTTTCAAGAAATTATTTAATTTTTGCTTTCTGGTACCGGTACGCAATCTGCATTTTTGTTATATATACCGAACTGAGCTTTTATCTCTCTTTCTCCATGAACTAATTTTGTTAGTAATTTCCTTTTGTCTAGTATGTTCACTGTTTGACAATTTGTGACAAAAAGGGGGAGAAGAGAAATGACGGAGATGAGATCATCAAGAGAGGACAAACGAAACGAAAATGGAAAAATGGGGGAGAACGGAAAATGATGATCGTACCACAAAGGGGGAGAACATAGATGCTCAAGAACATGGAGAACATGTTAGAGATGCTCAAGATAGGGGGAGACAAAGAAAGGTTGAAAGAGCTGGGAAAAACAAAAGAACCAAAAGGATGAATCAAATGTAGGATTTTAATTTCTAACGACTGACGTTTGATTTTGTTTGGAGTTTTGTTTTGCAGGAATTACATCACTTTAAGACTCCAAGTCCTAAGTCATAGAGTATGTTCTAGGACTGTTTGGTTCAAATGTAATTTTGTATTTATTGGATCTTTCACGCAAAGAAAATCAATGTTTTGGTGATAACATTGAATTTCGATTTTTGGTTTAAGATAAGTGACTTGAGCGCTTTTATGTATTTTTGGGTTTTGTCACGAAATTGCCAAAGGGGGAGATTGTTACGGCATTTTGGTATTGGCATATTTCGTGAGTCAAGTCAGTGAGTTGAGTCGGAGTCTTAAAGGGATCAAATTGTCAATCTGCAATCAAAGACTTAGAGAAGATTCAACAAGAGCTCAAGTTGACACTCAGTGTCTTGAATCTTGAAGATTGAAGTTGAAGAATTGTGGATCAGTTACATCAATCTCAAGAAGAAAGTATTCAAAAGGATCAGGTATGGTTAACTAAATAATTTTGGTGATCCGAATACTTTCTTATAGTATAGAAACACTTGGAAGAATTTTTAATTTCATAATAATCAAAAACTGGTGTTCGGACATGTTCAGGATCCGGATCAGGGCCAACGATCCGGATCCCGAAGGTTGTTGCTTCATACAAGACTTCGATCCGGATCCATGCAATTTCCGATCCGGATCCCGAATGTTAAGTTTTCTGATTTGTATGAACGATCCGGATCGGGCAATGCGATCCGGATCCCGAACCCTTGGTTTTCTGGAATCGTCAATCTCGTTACGACGATCCGGATCGCAGTAAATCCGATCCGGATCGCCGTCCTGAAAATTTCCAGATAAGGTAAGTTTTTGATTCTTATCTCTTTCCAAAGGTTTCTAAACTATAAATAGACACTTAGGGTTTCTCAAAAACGTGGGAGCTACGGCCGATCAATTTATAAAACACTTGAGAGCAATCCTAGAGGCTAGGTTTTTATCGATCTTCTTCATAGCCTCTTTTAGGTCAATTCGATGGTTCTTTCAAGAACATATCTTTTGTCGAATTGATCTAATCTTTGCTTAGAGATTTCTTCTACGGTTCCTCAATGAGAATCTAAGCAGAGGATCACCATCGAAGTCAATATTCTTATCGACTGAGTTTGCGTCGTGGATTCGACGTGGCATCGTGGATTCGGTGTGCTAAAGGCGTTTCGTGGATTCGAAGCGTGCGTTCGTGGATTCGAACGTGAGCAGTGGACGGGCAAAACGGTGGAGCGCGAGGTCCAAGAAATTGAAGGAGGGGTTAAATCCGTGGAGACGGTAATCACCTTGTTATTCTTCTTTTCTTAGGGATTGTTATTGCGTGGATATCCAACCGGTCAGCGCAAGGTCCGAAGAAGCTGAAGGAGGGGTTTGAGTCCGTGGAGTCGGTAATCACCTTGTTATTCTTCTATTCTTAGTGGATTGTTATTGCGTGTTGGTCCCGTGGTTTTTCTCCTGGATTGGAGTTTCCACGTATATCTCGGTGTGCTGTTTTTATTTTCCGCATTGGTTTTTATTTTGCACTGAGATTGAGTTTTTAAGTATTACACCTATTCACCCCCCCTCTAGTTGTTTGATAGTACCTATTTAGATCATTTGGGATTCATAACTCTACAGACACCCGACGTGGCGCCCGCGTGGCGAAAGCAGGGTTATTTTTACAAATTTTTTTTTAAAAATATTATTTCACAATTTTTAAAAATTGGGAGGGTTATTTAAAAAAAAAAAAAAAAAGTCTTGTATGTAGTATGAACCCATACCCATTCCATCATATTTTCTTTTATTTTATTTTATTTTTTTTTTTTTTTGATGAGAGAGAAAGGTAACATGCTGCCGCTTCATTCATTATGGGGTTGAATTCAGCCATTCCATCGTACTTTCTCTGCCCTACTTTTTCTCCCATTTTTCTTCGATTTGACTCATTGGTTGCTAATGCAGCGATACCCCATTTCATCATACTTTTCCTATTATTTTCTTCAATTCCACAGGCAATCTCTTCTCCATCCAATCCAACGCGCCCGCCGCACCCTCGCCAAGCTCCTCTCCGACCCCATCCTCCTCCGCTCCCCTTCCTTCGGATCCACTGGCGGCGCCCACGCGCGATCGCTCTCGTGGAGCGTGTCGAAGAGCTGGGCGGCAGGGCGGCCGCCGGAGCTCTCCGGCGGCGGCGGCGGAGGACTCGCCCTCGCCGTGTACACCATGAGCTCCGTCCTCGGCCTAGCCATGTGGGCGCTCGCCACCACCGTGCCATGCGGCGGCGCAGCAGCCGCGGCCTTCGCCCGGTGGAGCCTCCGGTGGGCAGCGGCGATGGCTGCGCTCCAGGAGCGGATCGCGGAGGAGCTGCGGCGGCGCGAGCGGAAGGGCAGCGCGGCGGGGTTACTTGCGGAGATGCAGAGGGTGGAGAGGAGCTGGAGGTCACTAATGGCGATGGGGTGTGGGGGGTAGGAAGATGAGGAGGAAGAGGCATAGTATTTTTTTTTTTTTAAATACTATTCTCTCCCAGTACAACATCACCTTCTCCCTTATCCTCTCCCATCACCTCCCCCAACAACTCCTTCCTCTCCATCTTCCCCCTTCTCTCCATCCTCTCTGTTCTCAGGAGGGCATCATCCCAAGAACATCTTTCTCAATGCTTTTCCATCCCAAAGTGAGAACCCTATGAACGCGGCGATGCCTCCGACTCATAAAAGGAGCCGATCCTCATCGGTCGAACCCCGACACAAGCCGTTTCCATCTCGAGATCCCCACAAAATCCTTGCTTTGAAAGCTCGCCGTCAGCTATCCTCAGGTGCATCTTCTAATCCCCAATTTTGTTCTTCAAATTTATCTACGACTTTTTTTCAAATTTATTTTCTTTGGAATTATTTGGTTATTAATTATGGTAAATCTATAAAAATAAATATTTTATTTAAATTTTGAAATAAAAAAGTCTGTTGACGTATTCAAATCAAATAAATTAAAATATTATATTTTAAAATTAAAATTTTAAAATATTGAATAGTTAATTCAAAATGATTTATAATTAAGACGAATTCTTAATGTTTTACCAATTAAAAATTCAAAGAGAGTTTATATTAACTTATGGACCCAAGGGGTTTAATATGATTCAATTGAAAAATAAGATAAATAAATATGACGTGTATAGATAATATTTTTTTAATATTTTATGCTTCTGTCAAAAAAATACTACTTTAGGTGTTAATTTTATTATATGATCCAAATGACGAAGTAAGAGTCAAAGTTAAAAAGTCAATAATAGCGGAATAATCAGATTAATTAATTAAAAGAAAACGGCTAACAAATCAAATCCTTAATTTATTTCTTAATCAGCTTCAACTAATTCTACAATTTAGGTGAAGTTAATAATATGTCGGAGACCTCTCAACTATCCATTTTATCTTTATTCTATTTTTAATTAAGACTATTTGATTTATAAATTATTAAAATATTAAATAAATTTATATATTTTTTAAAATTCTATATAAGAATTCATTAAGATAAGATACTTAATTTGTATTGTAAAAATAATATTCTATTCAATAAGAAATATATGCCATTAATTATGAATGTAACATCCAAATTAAATTATTACTATACAAAATGATATCCGTATGTCTGATTTGTACTGCACCAGTAAATTGTACTACGAGCTTGAACGTGCTACACGCCATGCATGCACCACCTCCCTTTCATATTACAATAATGTGTCGCTATACACCCTAACGACTGCACGTATAGCGACACTAATAATAAGTGTCGGTATTTTAGCCAGCAGCACTTTTTTCAAATTTTAGAAATATTTAAAATTATTGCTATAACATAATTTTGTTGTAGTGATTATATATATATTAGTGGGTGGTTGATAAAATAACATAATCTAAAAGGTAAAATTAATCAAAAAAAATAAATCTAAAAGTAGAAAACTTAAAAGCATTAATTGATTGGTGCTTTTACAAGCAAAGTAGCCGTACTATATATATAGTTCAACTATATATATATATATCCTGTTTATAAAAGTATCAATTACTTAGTGTTTATAATTTTTTTACTGTTAAATTTATCCCTTTAATCAATTCTACTTTTTATATCAACCTATTCCACCAACCACCTACAAATCTTTCGTTCAAGAATCGAAAACTTACAAGCACCAATGATTTAATGCTTTTAATTAAAAGCATAGAAGCTCAATTTTCCGCCATTGATAGAAGAGAAGGAAGAAACCCATCAGGCATTTTCTTGGGGATTAATCCCTTTATTTTTTCATCTTACTAAATCAGTTTTATGATAATCTTTTAAGCAAAATATTTGTTTTTTAAAAAATTATTATTTGATTTAAATTTACCGATTTATATGACACTACATAGTTGCTATCTAAAGACATTTTATTATTATAGCAAAAGACAAGTTTTCTTATTTATCTTATTGATTTGAAGAGAAAACGAACAACTGTCCAAATATGGGGACACCAAATCTGTTCATAGCATGATGCTTATAGAACTAAAGAAGTTTATAGAAGAGAATCCTCTTTAGACAGAAGCTGCCCTTTCCTACTCTCAAGGCTTTACAGTTGCGAACTCTAATTAACCAAAGGTGCTGAGTTCTACATTCCAAAACTGTAGTACCCACTGCTTTTTCCCCTCATTATTTATTTATGTGATTTTGTAAGTATATAGTAGGTTGGTAAGAACTTTGGTTAATACTTTTTATCAGTTGCTTATTTGATGAAATCTGATAACCTGCAGTTTGAACCGGCAATATCAACTATGCAAAAATCCACGGCCAAACCCTGACATCCAGACATTGTTTGCACACCATACTTGCACCCCTCCTAATAGAGCTCGCGCTTCGTCAGTTTCTATTCCACTTGCACCTGTTCTAAAGGTTGCTTCTACATATACACAGCTTGGAGCTTATGTAGTAAGTTGCTACCCAGTTGCCACTCTACATTAAAATTGAAGCTTTCATATATAAATGTTTTATTTCTTATGCTTTATGTTTTCAATCCATGCAGTCATTCCCAGCTCCAGCAGCAGCTGCGAGCGCTGCTTCCTCTTCAGTTCAGTCTGTTGTTGTTACAACATCCTCAATACCTGCGCCGTCAAGCCAAGGTCTGAATTTCAATTCGTATATTTTTTTACGACAATTTTCCTCTTAACTAGAGTGATAAATAATTTGTAGTCCTTATTTGTTCCTATAATTTTGATGTTGTTTGGCTGACGTGATCCTGTAATTATAGAATAGCACTTTCTAAAGTAAATGTGGCGAATTAAATAAAAAATAAATATCATTTTATATGTAATTAATTCTACATACAAAATAAAATTGTGGCGAATAAAATAAAAAACAAAACTCATAAAAACTTTTAAAGGAGGTCCTCTCTTTTTATCAGGGTAATACAATAATTAATAAGATAGGCCTTGCACATGAAGCAATAGTATAGCAAGATCAAAGGCGAATTCAATGTTTTATGATTCAGTTCTTTTTTTTTGGGTAAAAAAATCATTACATACTAAATTGTATCCTACTAACCTGTGAAAAAAAAGCCAACATTTCAGCAATTTGTACATTTGGTGAAAGAAATGAATAGCCCATATGTACATACTTTTTAACTACTATTTGATAGACTATCATAAAACCCCATATGTGCATGTTTTGTGCTCTGTTATCCCAAAAGCCACAGAAAAGATTTTGCCTAAATGCACAAGGACATATTATTGTGTTTATCCTGACTTTTATATTGCATTGCCCTTTTCCTCTTTAGCCTGTAAGGGAAAAAAAATCACAAAAACATCACAACGGCAATATCCTGACATAATGCTAATGTTAGTGACGCAGGCATTTGCTCACCAGTATTGATGTTTTTAAATAGGTAAATGTACAGACCCTTGAAGGCCCTTGAAGGCCCTTGAAGGCAATTGCCTAGAAAATGATCGTTATATGCATACTGCTTAATTGGATTCTGTTAGGGAATTGTCAAATCCTGGCAAAAGTAGCTAAAGAGGTTTTTTTTAAGATGTTGATTGCTTAGCTAGCCTGCCCATTTGAATGCTAGCATTATCTTATTCTTTCAAAAAAATAAAAGAAAAAAAAAGAAAAAGAGCAATTACCATTATTCAGTTTTTAATGGATATAAGGAATCACCTTCCTATTCAGAAATTGGAAATCCTGTCGCACTAAGCCTATATTTTGGTGCAGTTGTATGGCAGATATCCAGACTTACGTGTATATTCCTATGGAACCCTTCCATGTGTGGACTATGTCATAGCAGAAGCATGCTCAGAGTTTGTTACTTGGTAAACTTTGTTGGACTTGCATTAAAATAATTTTTGCTTAATATATTAGTATCTATTCTAACCATTAAATCTTGCACAGTATCATATACAACGATGAATTCTCCGCTCGCCTATCAGCAGGGATGGTCATACGACTCCTACTCCATCTATCGAGGATGACACTGAGATAGTCGAGTGCAATCATCAAATCCACAAGAGTCATCTCGAGTACACTATCAAAGGTGGGGTCTTTCTATGTGGTCATGCAGTATCCTGCGTGATGAATACATCCAATCACCGAGTTTCCTTGAATATGATTGATGCAATTAGTGAATGTAGGGCACAAAATAATCAAGAGCTACATTATGACGAAGTGTCTTCTGATGATCGGAATTCCAATGCTTTAGAGGGTGCAAGTGCCTTAAACAATCCTGTTTTGCTGCAAAATGGTTTTACATCCTTTCTAGATAATGCATCTCAAGTTGTGGATGATCCATGATAAATGCCTCAGGATGAGATTTGCCAGAGAAATGGTTTTATTTATCTGTTGTGACGTGAACTCTCTTTCATTTTTTCTGAAAAATTTGTCCAGCCTGCTGTTCTATTTTTCTCCTATTTTTTATCGAGCTTCAAGCTAATGACCAGGATTTGGTTTTGGCAAGACTTTGGTGTTTCTTATTTCTTATGCAAACTTATTATGTAGGTAACTTATCGCAGGATGAAGGGTGCACTAAATCAACTTAGTTTGACTGTACAAAAAGGACCTGCTGCCGATTTGATTCCTGTTTTATTTGGTGAGAAGCAACCTATACGTTCTAAGTCAGTTATGCAATTTGCTCCCTTTAACAAGAATCTTGATAATTCTCAGGTAATAGTTTTTCTGATTGTTGTCATATATGTATTTTTTTTTCTGTATTGAAATTATTCCTCATTCTTACTTCCCTGTATTCCATCTTATTCAATGAAATAGCAAAAAGACACAAAAGAATTGTTGCTCCTATATCATGTCATAAATCCTTTTTTCTACGGCACTTCATTTCTTTTAAATTAAATATTCTTCCCTTTTTCTTCGACTTGATGATGGTTGGTTTGCTATATAATTATTGGCCTATGAAGACACGGCAACTTGAACAGCCTACTAGCAATCGTTGCAGTCTATGGGTTGTAGCAATAGTTGTTTGGTTTTTTGATTATGGAATGTGGGGAGATTCTTATTGCTAATCAGGCTGAGCCTAATTTTTTTTTGCTAATTTAGCACTCAGTACTATGAAGTGTATGATGTTGTGCCTTTGTTACAGTAAATGCACAATTTTGTCGGTTATTGCAGACTATAGGTTTTAGCGATTGTCGGTATTTTTCTTTTAATGTTGTGAAACGCCTACCTTTTTTTCCCCTTTGCTAGGTTGGATTGATGTATAGTTGCTTCCAATTTTATCCCAATCTATTAGCTATTGGTGAGCTATTGGTATGCATGCGTTTGTTGCTTGCTATGTTTTTTTTTTTTATGGGGGGAAGCTAAGGAAACAGAGAACAGATTCCTCTTCATAATAAATTCTTCTCTGCATTCTTTTGATAGAACAACTAAGGTTTGTTTTTGTAACTTATCTGTATTGGGTCGAATCAGTTTGAAATATAATCGATTTGGAATAGTAATAATCATTTTGTGGTATTTTCTGATCGTTTAGTTCGATCTGTTAGTTTGTTAATTTAATCCGGATTCAATCATCAGTTCACCGTGAGCTCAGCCCTAACCTGATTCGGTAATTTCCCTTCTTGAAACCGAGGCAGCTAAAAGAAAAGTCGATTTGAAATCAAGCCAAATTAGAATGGATTGGATTTGAAAGTTGGTTCGAATCGAATACTCCGTATGCAGTTTCAAGATGTAGTTGTATTTCATGCAATATTATCACGTTGGTGTTATAGAAAAAATACTACACCAGTTTTTTTATTGCAGGTTCGGTTTAATGGTAAATTAGAAACTATGGAACCTTATGATTTGAGATTTTAGTTGAGTTTTCGGAGCATGCTATATCAAAATAGTTGTTCCTCTATTTGGCATTTCAAAACTCAGTATGGCAACCCAGCGCAGCATATTCTAGCACTTTGGTTTTCCTAAAGGATCTATGTAGTGAATGGTATGTGATGGTTGGATTGTTTCTTAGAAGACACATGTTGATAGTAGCTAAAAACATTGATTTCTGAATAATTTTGTACATCTTTCATTTGTTTCTGGTTTGTTTGTCACTGTTTTTCAACTTATTTCTATTATGTCCATCCTGTTTTTTAATTATGGAATCATGAATACTATTAGTGCTTTTGATCCTTTGATTAAATGATGTGCAGTTAGTATATATATATATATATATATATATATATATATATATATATATATATATATATATATATATATATATATGTCACTCTTATCTGTTCATTCTCTTATTTTCTATTATGCAACTCTAGCTATTTGGTATCAAAAAGGTTTGCTGTTTGTTTTTAGTGCATGTTTGCTTTGTACACTTTTTTTTCCTCCCGAGTGTTTGTCGATTCTGTTTATTTTTTTTTTATATTGGATGTATTATGATTTGCTTTCTTTTGATTTTTTATATTCCGGGATAATGCACTTCTAGCTGGTTGGTACTAGATATTTTGCTATGTGCTTCGGATTATGCCATTGCTTAGCCTCCAACTCTATTTTTTTTTCCCTTTCTTTTTTATTACCCCCCGGTTTTTATATTTTATTTGGAGAATTTTATTCATTCTAGGTTAGTGCTGTGAGGTTAGAGGAAGTTTGAATAGTGGAATATGTTGGTCTATGTGATAAAAAGCAAAAAAATAAGAATGTTTTTGATACTCAGACTGAGTCAAATTGTTTTATTGTTTTTTGTATTTGGAGCAGGGTTTCAAGTGCCGCCCGTGCCGCTGTGGCACGGGCGGCACGTACCGTGCCCCCAATATGGGGGCACGGTACAGGGGGGGTGCCACAGCACCCCCCCGTGCCGCGATACCCGCGAGGGTATCGCGCGAGACAGCGCGATACCCTCGTGGGTATCGCGCGCCACGGGCGGCACATTCCACCCGTGCCGGTTTTTTTTTTTTCCTTTTTTTTTTGTTTTTTTTTTATGCCGCCCCCTCCTTCCTCTCTCTCTCTCTCTCTCTCTCTCTCTCTCTCTCTCTCTCACTCAAAGTAGTTTTGATTGTTTTTTTTTTTTGAAGCTTTATTTATTTATTTATTTGGTGGGTTTTGTGTCTCTCATCTTTTTCTTTTTTTTTTTTTGGTAGATTTTTTTTTTTGATAAGTCTTTATGTTCTTCATTCGATTTTTTTTTTTTTGTGATTTTTTTTTTGGGGGATTGGCCTTTGTATCCCCACGTAGTTTTTTTTTTATTTGAATATTTTTAATTTGTAAAGTTTTTTTTTTGAAAAATATATAAAATTAGATAATTTTTTATCTGTTGTTTATAAAAAGTTGAAATAGATATACTTGATTTAATTATTATATAGTTAAATTTTTAATTATTTTGGATAGATCTAGTATTTTATATAAGATGTGCAATAAAAATAATTTTTACTTTAAAGATTTTGTTTTTTAATTTAAAAAATTAAAATTACTAATAAAATTAAAAGTTAAATTAAATCAATTGATACTTAAATTTGTTTAATTTATTTGTCATATAATTTATTGCTCATGTTGTTCTTTTTCAATATGTTGTTCTTTTTCTAACTTTCTTAAATAAATTTTACTAGTAAATTTTATTATTATATTTTAATTTCTATTCTCTATGAGGTATACTTTTTTTTTACATTTAAAAAAACTTACCACTATATTAATTGATTAGTATAGTAAGCTATATATAGTCAATTTTCATAATTATTTGACTAAATCTTTCAAAATAACATTATAAAAGTTTATTAGGAACAAAAAAACTATAAAAAAAACGTGCCAGAGCGTGCCACTGAGAGGTCATGCGTATCCATCGGCACGCAAGCGTGCCACGTGTCGGCACGGAAGCATGCCGGTACCGTACCGTGCCAGGCGGACAATGGCACGCCCCCGTGCCACGGCACTTTATTCCTTGATTTGGAGTCCTTTGTGCTATGTTTCCCTTTTTTTTGTTGTATGTTTTCTGGAATCATTTAGTGGTTTGATGATGAAATAGGTTGGTTTGTGATTGTTGCGTGAGATGGGGCATGGTGAGCTAACTGTTTTATTGCTAATCATCGCAGCCTAGCGCGAACGGTTATGGATGCTTAATTTCTTGGCTAAATAATGAGGAAAGCTGTTTTCTATAACATGAAATGATATGTTAGCATTCTAATCTTTTCTGCTTAGATTAGTAGCATGCTTTGTATTGAGATCTTCCTGTTTGCTATACCATTGTTTGTTTCTTTATAAGTTCTGTTCTATTTGTTTGTTGTTTATCTGCATTGGCAATCTTTTTTGATAAATTAAAAAAAAAAGAAGAATCTTTTTGATAATCAGATTGAGTCTAATTGTTTTATCGTTTTTTGTATTTGGAGCCGTTGCTTTGTGCTTGGTTTTTTAAATTTCTCTGTTTTTTCGTCATCATTTAGTGGTTTAATTTGAGGCGGTGATGAAATAGGTTGAGGTGAGTGTTTCAAGTCTTTTATGAGATGATTATTATTATAGTATTTGGAATGCTACTTTTAAACTTAAGATTTGAATGTTGGTAGTATTTAATGAAGATGATAAGGATTTAGGTTGAGGCGATTGTTTTAAGTCTTTTATGAGATGATTATTATTATAGTAGTTGAAATGCTACTTTTAAACTTAACATTTGAATGTAAAATAAATAATTGCTACGAAGCTCATACATGTGATTAAGTCTCTGTTCTTGAATAGTGGAAAAGGTTAGATCTGTTTGAGAAATGATATTGTTGCTAGCTGGTTAGTTTCAAATAAAACATACTAGCTTCCGAGTTTTCCTCAAATATTTTTCTAAATTTGAACTGTTGGTGTGAATTTACTCGTTTGGTTTGTTTGATTGCGTATTTGAGTGTTGTTTGACTGCAGATTATTCTCTGCAGCTAATAATGTGTTCCTTTTTGCAAAACAGAAATACAATATTTTACAAAAAATTGTAGCAAATTGTTGTCTTCTAAGCAATATTGCTAAATAGTGTGGAAAATATCTACAAAGGTCATAGATATGATTAGGTATCTGTTCTTGCTCAGTGGAAAAGGTTAGGTCTGTTTGAGGAAAAGTTTTCAATTAAGATAATAAGCTTTTAAGCTTTTATGACTTGGGGGGCTTGGAAAAGTTCGGCGCGGCAGGTGTACGGTTCAATTTACGCACCGCAATTTAAATAGTTATTTAAATTAGATTAAAAAAATAATTTTGCCACAAATTTGTTTTTTATAATTCATCATTTTCAATTCCCTTTTCTTTCAATCAAAATGTATTTTTAAAATCTAAATTTAAGTTGTTATTTATGTTGTGGTTTGCAAATTAAAGCTTACACTCAGTACACCGAACTTTGCTGCATCATCTAAAAGCCACCAAATGCATAGAAGCTTCATTTGTTTGCGTAAGATTTTTGATGTTGGAAGTGTTCGATTAGGATAATAGGCATTTAGGGCTTTTTAAAGTTAACATTTTTTATGTTGAAAGTGTTCAATTAAAACAATAAGCTTTTAAGATTTTATGATTTGCAACTTGGAGATATGCATGGTCTCTAATTTTTAGGAGATTATCGGAGAATTTTTCGAAGAAGATATGTAATTAGAATGCTACTTTTAAGCTTAAGATTTTTGATGTTGCAAGTGTTCAATTAAGATAATAAGCATTCAGGCTTTTATGGTTTGCAACTTGCGGATAAGTGCTATTTCTAATTTTTAGGAAATTATTGCAGAATTTGTTGAAGGATGTATGAAATTAGAATGGTACTTTTAAGATTAAGATTTAATCACTAGATAACAGTATTTATAAGTATTCAAACCAAATTTTTGTTTGAATATTACTTCTTTGAGGTAAGGTTTGTCTTTATCCCATTATTTGATTCTCTTGATGTCAATGGTTTGGTTTCAAAAAAATAGCTTGGTGGAAATTCGAAGGCAAGTATGTTTTGCAAAAAATTGTAGCAAATAGTTACTTTCTAAGCAATTTTGCTAAATATTGCGAAGAGTCGCTACAAAGCTCATACATGCGATTAGCTCTCTCTTCTTGAATAGTGGAAAAGGTTAGGCCTGTTTGAGAAATGATATTGTTGCAAACTGGTTAGTTTCAAATAAAACATACATGTTCCCGAGTTTTCCTCAAATATTTCTCTAAAGCTAAACTGTTGGTGTGGATTTACCCGGTTGGTTTGTTTGATTGCGTATTTGAGTGCAGTTTGACCGCAGATTGTTCTCTGCAACTAACACTATGTTTATTTTTGCAAAACAGAAATACAGTATTTTACAAAAAAATTGTAGTGAATTGTTGTTTTGTAAGCAATTTTGATAAATATTGCAGAAAATAGCTACAAAGATCATACATACGATTAGGTCTCTATTCTTGATCAGTGGAAAAGATTAGGTCTGTTTGAGGAGAAGTGTTCAATTAACATAATAACCTTTTAAGCTTTTATCACTTGCAACTTGGACATATGCACGGTTCCTAATTTTTAGGAGATTATCGGAGAATTTGTTGAAGAAGGTATATAAGTAGAATGCTACTTTTAAGCTTAAGATTTTTGATGTTGGAACTGTTCGATTAAGATAATAGACATTTGAGGATTTTTAAAGTTAACATTTTTAATGTTGGAAGTGTTCAATTAGGATAATAAGCTTTTAATCTTTTATGACCTGCAACTTGGAGATATGCACGGTTTCTAATTTTTAGGAAATTACAACTTGGAAATATGCACGGTTTCTAATTGTTAGGAGATTATCGAAAAATTTGTTGAAGAAGGTATGTAATTAGAACGCTACTTTTAAGCTTTAGATTTTCTATGTTGGAAGTGTTTGATTAAGATAATAGACATTTGAGGATTTTTAAAGTTAACTTTTTCTATGTTGGAAGTGTTCAGTTAAGATAATAAGCTTTTAAGCTTTTATGAGTTGCAACTCGGAGAAATGGACGGTTTCTAATTTTTAGGAGATTATCGGAGAATTTGTTGAAGAATGTATGTAATTAGAATGCTACTTTTAAGTTTAAGATTTTTTATGTTGGAAGTGTTCGATTAAGATAATAGGCATTTGACGATTTTTAAAGTTAACTTTTTCTGTGTTGGAAGTGTTCACTTAACATAATAAGCTTTTAAGCTTTTATGACTTGCAACTTGGAGATATGCACGGTTTCTAATTTTTAGAAGATTGTCGGATAATTTGTTGAAGAAGGTATGTAATTAGAATGCTACTTTTAAGCTTAAGATTTTTTATGTTGAAAGTGTTCGATTAAGATAATAGGCATTTGAGGATTTTAGAGTTAACTTTTTTTATGTTGGAAGTGTCCGGTTAAGATAATAAGCTTTTAAGCTTTTATGACTTGCAACTTGGAGATATGCACAGTTTCTAATTTTTAGGAGATTATCGGAGAATTTGTTGGAGTAGGTATGTAATCAGAATGGTACTTTTGGGCTTAAGATTTTTTATGCTTGAAGTGTTCGATTAGGATGATAAGCATTTAGGCTTTTATGACTTGCTACTTGCAGATAAGTGCGGTCTCAAATTTTTAGGGAATTATCCCAGAATTTGTTGAAGAATGTATGAAACTAAAAGGCTACTTTTAAGCTTATGATTTCTGATGCTAGAAGTGTTGAATTTAACAGGAATTTAAGGTTTTGTGACTTGCGGCTTGGAGATAAGTACGATTTCTAATTTTTAGGAAATTATCGCATAATTTGTTTGTCGAGGAAGTTCCAAAAATGAAATATGTTTCTATGTAATTGGCGGATTGGGAAGGCATGGGGCTTGATTTGTCTGATAGCAATTGTCGCAGCCTGCAAAGAGGCATCGCGGCTTGATTTGTGTAATTGGCGGATTGGGAAGGCATGGGGCTTCATTTGTCTGTTAGCAATTGCCGCAGCAAGCAAAGAGGCATGGCGGCTTGATTTGTCTGTTACCGATCGCCGCAGCCTGCAAAGAGGCATGGCGGCTTGATTTGTCGGTTATTTTTGATAAAAAAAAAGGAAGGATTCTTTTGATAAACATACTGAGATTAATTCTTTTATCATTTTTTGTATTTGAAGTGATTATTTTGTGTTATGTTTTTCCTAAATTTAACAAAATTATATGTTAAATTTAGATTCTGAATTTGAATTTAATAATATAAATTTAGGTTAAAAATTTGTTTTCCTCTTTTTAATTGTATTTGTTTTAATATTTTTCAGCTGGTTTTATGGAGGCGATGATGTGGAGTCTTGCAATCCTGGAGAATGTATCGTGCTTTCCTGTTTTTGGTCGGGTCTTTGTTTTTGCTGAACGTTTCTCGATTATTTTTCTTATTATATATTGTATATATTGTCCTTTGGTCTTTTCTGCTGTGTTATACTCTGGGATTATGCACTTCTAGCTATTTTGTGCTAGATATTTTGCTATATGCTTTGGATGATACCTTTGCTGAGCCTCCAACTCTATTTTTTACTCTTTGTTTATTTATTTACGTTTATGTTTCGGTTTCTATCTTTTTAATTTCTTGGGTTGTCGAAATTGGTGACAAGAAAGTTCCAAAGATGAAATATGTTGCTATGTGATTGGTTTATTGGGAAGGCATGGTGGCTTGAATTGTCCTGTAGACAATTGCCGCAGCCTGCGAAGAACAACAGTAACTGATTAAATTTTTTGATGAAAAAAAAGGGGATTCTTTTGATAAACATTTATAAACTCTATTAAAAATCTAAATTTAGAGTTAGAAGTGCAGATTGGTTGATTTGTTGGTTGAATAATGAGAATTTTTTTTTTTGCTAATACCAAATGATATTTTAGTGTTGTGCTTATATCTCTTTAAATTAGGAACATGGTTGCTTAACTTTGTGGCTTTATAATAGATCGGTAGATATTCTTTCTTCAGATAGAAATTTTTTAAAACTCTTATGTTTTTATATTTTATAAGAGGATGTGTTGCTGTTTGAGTGATAGAAAATGTGGGCTTTAATGACTATTGTCTTTTTGGTTATCAATGCGTAGAATGGCGTTTTGTCCTTCCTTTAACTGGTTGCTCTAATCTTTTTTCTCTCTTCCTCCTCTGGTTTGTCTTCGCTGGGACGATCTGCTATTATTTCCATATTTGCTGGGATGGCTGTGATGTGGATGCGTCCCTGTTTGCTTTGTGGAAAGTGCTTAGTATGATGTGACTTCTTCTCTTCTTTTGCGGTCTTTCTGCGGGAACTTTGTGTGTGTTGGAATTCGCATCCGATATGCTCCTCTTGGATGTGCGTCTCTGCAACTCACTGTAGTGCTGTGTATTACAGTTGTCGGTGTAGATGGCGGAGAGACTGTCTGCATATCTGATGTGTTGTTTAATCTCTTCTGCTGGTTAAATACCTACTCCTCTCCCTTCCTTTTTTTTTCGTATTCTTACTTGGAACAATAATTTGCTTATAATAGGTAGTAGGTCGTGCTCAATTTTTTCTCTTCCTTCTATTTTTTTGTACAGCTTTGCTTTGTGCTTTTTTATATATTATATGTATCATGTTTTGTTTTTTTTCGATGTTTTATTCTTTAGAATTATACACTTCTAGCTTATTTGGTGCTAGATATTTCATTGTGTTTCAGATAAGGCAGTGATGTGATACTAATTGTTTTATTGTACTGGAGTCTTGCGGTTCTGTTTTTATTGTCTTTTTGGTTATCAATGGATAGAATGCAGTTTTGTCCTCCCTTTAACTGTTCGCTCATCAAGATCCTTAAATAGTAGTATAGAACTTATGATTGCGATATTACTTCGTGTTCTATTTCTGTGATTGAAGAATTTGCATGACTAAAATTATTAACATTCTGTAATTTTATGTTGATTGTTATTCTCTTCGAATGTGAACCTTCGTACCTTTTGTTTTAATCTTATGATGAGCAATGCATCAAGTGTTCCTAATGCTAATAATCTCACGACTGTTCTGCCTTTTTGCATATAATATGCACTGAATTTGAACATTTTGTTACTTGCTTGCACTCAAGAGAATAGTGCTCAAGTTTTTGTACTAATGCGAGATTATTTTGCTATTTTCTTTTTCGAATATAAAAATGGTACTGATTTAATTTAGAAAAGGCTTATGCAGTCCCTAACTCTACTGATCAAAATACTGCTGCTTTAATATAAAATTTTTCTCCCTGGTTTAGCCTCACTGTTGTAGTCCTCGGATATGTTAACAAAATTGGATTGGTCATGAAATTCTTTTGTTCTTTTTACATGTTATATTATATGCTTTCTGGACTTGCCTACCATGCTTTTCACATATTCCGATGTTTGACAGCTAACTTATAGGATATTTATTGTTGTATGGTTGTTGACTCTACTTGCGTATTTAGTATTCTCTATTATGCTTCTTTCCGTTTCTACTTGGTGCATTATAAATCTAAGTACCATATTTCTATTACGGCACTGCCTTCCGTTCAATCTCATATTTAATATTTGTGCTCTTTGATTGCTAATAACATTATATGTATGCCTTCAAAGGTGATTTTTTATGTTTTCCCTAAATTTCCCAATCCTTGAATTCTTCAAAGGTCATCAAACAGGTTTAATAATTAATTAGTATAAAAAGGCATTCAATAATAAGAATCTATTTTTCTAAAATTTTAAAAGAAATCTAATTTATTATTATTTTTTTAAACGAAGTATGTATAGTAAGCGCTCTGTATTGTTTAATAAAGAATAAAATAAAATTTTCTTTATGTTTTGATTTTGCTAAGTATATTAAAAAAAATGAAAAAAATCGGTCGCGAAGCACCGGTTCCTTAACTAGTGCTACATTAATTCTGAGCAAAAATATAGGACCCAATTTTAGAAAACAATGTGTATAAATTCAGAATCACATTTCCATGTGATGGTTCTCCCAAATAAAGAGGATAAGAATAAAATAGACTATTTTTTCGCAAGGAATAGTTTCGAAAATGGCGAATATACCAATCACACGAAGAGGCAAGGATACAAGGAAGCACTTAAAAAGAGGGAGGTAGGTAGCTAGTTGGAGGGACTTTTTTTTTAAACTAACCTTAAAAAATATTAATATTTGCAAAGTAATTCTTGTAAATTTTTTTTTGTAAAATTAATCCTGCTTTTGCCAGCAGGGCGTCACGGAGGCTGGAGGACCCTGAAGACGCTGAATCGTTCAGCGCCTTTAATATAAATGTTAAAGGCACTGAATAACTTAGCGCCTTTAGCAGTTATATCAGGACTTACCCAACTTTCGCGTGAAAATTGGTCTAAGTCCTCAGCGCCTTCAAAGTATGTGCTGAAGGCGCTGATTGATTCAGCGCCTTCAACACATATTATGAAGGCGCTGATTCATTCAGCGTCTTCACAGAGTTTTTGTGAAGACGCTGAATGATTCAGCGCCTTCAGGTCGCCCAACATCCGTGGCGCCCTGCTGGTAAAAGTAGGGTTATTCTTGCAAAATTTTTTTTTTACAACGTTATTTTTTAAATTTCTAAATTTATTAGGGTTAATTTAAAAAAAATCCCAGTTGGAGCATCTCAACATCATTCTCTCCGTCGCCAATAGCCATTACCTGTGAAGGCCATGAATAACACACCGTGAGAAGAGAAAAACATTATGTCATTTAAGCAAACTAGTAGGTTCAAAATTCCAGCGGTTTGATTTCCAAATGATAAAACGAATTACAATTAAAATTTCCAGAGTTTATTTACGCTATTATTTTCCAACTAAACAAAAAGACGTTTAGGCAGAAAGCTGTATTTATTTAACAAATGATTTCTAAATGCAACTCATGGTAGTCATAGTAAAAAATTTGATCCTTGACAAGTTACGTATGTTGGATTATGTAAAATCATATTTCGAGTTCATATGGATTTGATCTAATTTTGTTCCTAAAGATTAGGGATAATTTAGAAATATCTTAAAGATAATTTTTAAGAGGATATGGACGACGACTGGAAGTGATTCGGAAACTCGGATGGACGGTGGAGATCGTTTCCTATTAAAATTAGGTTTTTAGAGTTATATTAACTCTTGTGATTCATCTTTTAATTTTTGGGGCTTCATTGAAAAATCCTAATTGAGAGAAAAAATGTGGAGAGCCTCCGTGAGAGAGTTTTTTGTAATCCAATTTTACTCCTTGTACTTTTGTGTCGTGGATTAATCGAAGAACGCATTGAGGTGGTCTTGCCCGTGGACGTAGGTCGACACATTGTTGGCCGAACCACGTAAATCTTGTGTCATTGTATTTTCTTATTCGTTTTATTTGTTTAGTTATTCTTATGTTTGTTTCTACAATCGTTCTCGTCTACTTTCATCTACGAAAGATCCTGTTTCCGCTGCGCTCGTGTGCTGTGTGGGTTGAGGTGTGCTCGGTAACCCCACGGCCGGTTCCCCCTTCAATTGGTATTGAAGCGTTTGGTTCTTCGTAATTCGTTGACGGTGAAACGATGGCAGGAAAAGTTTCACTGACAAAGTATGAGATTTTTCGATTTGATGGAGCAAAATTTGTGTGGTGGAAACTGAAGATGCAAGCAGTTTTGATTAAAGATGCTTGTGAAATCGCCCTACAAGGAAAGGAGAATAAGCCAGAAGGAATGACAGATAAACAATTTGAAGAGAAGGACAAGATGGCTTTGGCAAACCTATATTTGGCACAAGATGATTCGGTGCTATTCAATGTGGAGATCGAGACTACCGCAAAAGAGATTTGGGATAAATTGAAAAATCTCTATGAAGAAAAGTCATTGGTGAATAAAATCTTCTTAAGACGACAATTGTACAATCTAAAGATAAAGGACGGGGCACCGGTACAAGAACATATAAGTACATTCAACTCTATCGTGAACAAGCTTGCTGCCCTAGACATGAGATCGATGAAGAAGAAAATGCAAAGTATTTTATTTTGCTCGATAACGGAAACTTGGGATAATTTGAACTTGAGCCATGTTGAAACCCTTAAGATGGAGTCGGTTGTTGCATCGTTACTTACCGAGGAGATGAGGCGGAAGTCTAGCCAAGAAAGTTCTTCGGGGGAGGCTATGATAGAACGGGGAAGACCTTTCGAGAGGGAGCGTGGTGATCGAGGAAAGTCGAGATCAAAATCCAAGGTCAAAAAGAAAGTAAAGTGCTGGAATTGTGGAAAGTTGGGGCACGTGAAGAAAAATTGTCGGGTTAAAGGAGTTGATAGTAAATCCGATTCAAATATTTTTCAAAGTAATATAGCCGAAGCGAATGCTAAGTCGGCTAGTTCGGAGGACGGAGATGCGTTAGTCTCATTGGATAGATCCAAGCTTTTTTATCATTGGATCTTAGATTCGGGCCGGGGCATCATTCCACATGACTCCCTATAGGGAGTGGTTTCATTCTGATAAGTCACGGGATGGTGGAGTTATTTATTTGGCTGATAACACGACATGTCCGGTGGTTGGAGTGGGAAACGTTCGGATCAAGATGTTTGATGGTGTTATTCGGACAGTTTCTAATGTTCGACATGTTCCTGCACTTCGGAAAAATCTTCTATCACTTGGAAACTTTTGCAAACAAGGGCTTAAATTCATCAGCGAGAAAGATCACTTGAAGATATGTCAAGGTTGTTTGGTGTTGATGAAATGAGAGCAAGTAGGTGGTCTTAATTTATAGATTAGTGGGCGAGACTCAAATGGGAGAAGCGGTTGTTGCAAGCGTAAAGGTGGAGTCTTCAACGGTGTGGCATCGCCGTTTAGGACACATGAGCTAGCGCGGATTGCAGGTATTATCCAACCGTGAACTTCTTTCAGGTTACAAGTCTGCGCCATTAGATTTTTGTGAAGATTGCATCTACGGGAATCAACGAAGGTTGTCTTTTTCTCTATCACATCAAAAAAGTAAGAAGCATCTCGAGTTGATTCATTCGGATACTTAGGATGTGATGACCTGGATCTCCGCAGAGCTGTTGCAGTGCGTTGGGTGGCTTCTGGAGGCCTACGTGGTGTGTCGGCGGTGATTTGCACAATTTGGACATAAGTGTTGGACCTTGGGCTTAAATGGATCACGTGGGTGATTGATTGACTCCATCGGATCTTTAGAAGTGGTTTCGCGCGAAACGGATATAAAAATTGAGCTCAGCGCGAAGTTTGGACAAAGGAACACCTTTCCGGATGCATTCGGCAAATTTTAGGAATGGAATTTGGCAAATCGGACACCGGATTTGGACTCAGCGCGCGAAAACGATCAAAATAGGCTATTTACTTGCATTTTTCGGAATTTGGAACAGTAAAGTTACTGTTCACGGCCGGAACAGTGTTTCCGGCGACCGGTCGGCGGCGCGGCGGTGGCGGAGGACGGCGGGGCAGGCTCGGGCAGGCGGCGCGCGGCCACGGGCAGGCGCTCAGGGGCGCGGGCAGGCGCACGGTCCACGAGGCCGGCGTGCACTAGAGGGAGGCCACGTGGCGGTTGGTGATTGGACGGTTCTGGCGGCGCGGTCCACGGAGGTTTTGCGGGTGCACGGTGGACCTGTGTGGGACACGTGGCAGCTTGTGATTCGCGGGTGTTGTGGACCCGGTCAACGGAACAGGAGCTGGTTGCCTCGGGATGCGTGCGCGGCATGGGCACGGCAGCGGCGACGTGCGCGCACGTGGGCACGAATCCCGAGGCGGTGGCGCGCGAGGCATCGGCGCGGGTGAGGCCACGTGTCGCGCAGGGAGTGGGCTTTTCGGCTGTGCGCTGTGCGGGTGCCACGTGGCGCTCAGGGGTTGGCCGAAATTGGTGTTTCCTGTTCGGAGGACACAACGGGAATTATCTGAATTGTTTGTTTTGGATTTGCTCTATAAGCAATCCGAGGGAGCTTCACTGGGGGATTTCGACCCCTTAGAGCCCTCAGCTCGAAGGGGGCTGAGAAGGAGATTTAATCTCCATGAAGAGAGGAATACACCTGCTAAGTTTCGGATTTTTCGGTGCCACGGATTTTGAGATTTCTATTTTACCGGCGCGGCACGACGTTTCTTCTTCGGTGTTCTTCTCCGTCGTATTTCGGTGTACGAGCTCCCCCGGCCTACCCCGAGCACCTTTTTCTGTGATTTTTGCGCCGTTGGCTTCACGACACGTAGGGCTTCAACTTTTGTGTTTTGAGCTCCCCCTATTTCAGAGATCTTCTTGGAGGTTTTTGAGCTTCTCTTTGACCCATTTTCCACTGCGGAGTTTTGGACAGCACATCGGTATTTCGGCGATATCTTTGCGCACAGGCGTCGGATTGAGGCGTGCCAAGAGGCGTTTTTTATCTACACATCGCAAGAAGCATCCTCGAATTTCCATGGATTTTTCTAGGTTTTTTCCGAAGGTGAAAAATCCCTGTTCCCAGAGATAAGTGCTACAGATTTTTGGTACAGGATTCTTTCGAGAGGGTCACCTTGCCGATTTTATATCTCGGCCTATAGGTATCGGATTTGGGCGTGCGAGTACTCGTTTCGATCCCCTCGACGCGAGGATCGCAGCGGCAATTTTTCGGGAATTTTTGGTCTCCATCTCGCAGGTAAAAACAGGGCATCTTTGGGACTAAATTCTGGACAGCTTGTATTTGAATACTTGTGTGCTTATCTGTGTGTATGTTGGGGATATTTTTGTACAGTGATCGCGACAGTTGATCTTTTGGGCCAGAGCACTTTTCGGACCTTGATTTAGCGATCGAGGTGGGTGGTTGCTATACTTCTCATTTTCTGACATACCCCTAGGAATATTAGAGAGATCCTCTCATTGGTTACATTGAATGATCAACTATAGACATGCATGCTTAAATTAAAATAATTGTGAGCCTATCATATGGAAATTACAATTGTGGAAATTTGATAGTGGTTGGGATTTATACATGTTTGTATGGATATAGTACTGTCACTTAACCTTGCATGTGGAATTTACTTTCATGTTGGGATAAAATGAAACGTCTTGTGGGAGGATACCACTTGAGGATCTTTTGGGACATGCATAGGTGGGTGATTTAGGTGAGGGAAAATTGTGGATGTTAGACATGTGTGGATGGATAATGATTTTAGCATGATGGTTATATCTATGCGGAGCTATTAAATGATACACATGTGGAACCACTATTTGGCACACTCTCTGTATCTTTCATGAGGACATATGCATGCTTGTTTGGACATCTAGATAGGCCATCTTTTATCGCTACACTTTCATGCTGGAACTTGACTTAGGAGAAACCATGTTTGCTTCCTTTCTCCTTTTCGTTAGTCAGGTAGTTATTGTTGCTCGGGTTTGAGCAGGGGTACGGGATAGTGTAGCCGGGACCTTGGGGTCGGGGACAGGTGGTATTTGATTGTGGGTTGTGGGGTATTGCGGCTACCGCGGATAGTAGGCGGTTGACCGGATACAGATTATTTCACCCGATTATGGGTTGTGGGGTATAGCGGCTACCGCGGACAGTAGGCGGTTGACCGGATGTCGGATGCGGGACATGTTTTGATTATGGGTTATTCCGGCGATCGCGGATATTGGGCGGTTGACCGGAGGTCGGTTGTGAGACCTGGTTGTGAATTGTGAGGTATTGCGGCGATCGCGGATTTTGGGCGATTGACCGGATGTTTATTAGTGCATCAGATTGGGGATCAGTATTCTTTTAGTGGAGGGGTGTGTTCCACTGGGGCTTTATAGTTGTGATCCAGTCCTGCTTTTGATACTTATCACACCGGCGCAGTTATTGCCCGGTGATGCTTTCCTCGTGTGGGTCGCTCCCCTCGAGTTCCCCTCCGGAGGCCGTGGCCAGACAGTTATTGACAGTTTTGCTGTCACATCGGCGCGGCTTATTTGCCCGATGATGAGGGCGGTACAGATTGGGTTCATCTGGGACGGTTGATTACTGTTGCATACGGTTATTCCAGTCTAGAACTGCATTTTAGATGCATAGTAGTGGTAGTTTCCTTTCTTCAGCAGTCATTATTGCTTACCACTCTTCTTCCCCTCTTTGCCTCTGGTAGACCTAGTGGGTGCGTCAGAGTTTGAGGTTTTACCCACTGGGGGAGGCTACTGGTTTACTAGTAGTTCTCACCCCCATTCTTCTTTCCTTTTTTTTTTTTTCTTCTCCCTTGTTTTGCAGTGTCTTCTGCGGGTGCTACTGGGCTTTCAGTGGCGGGTCGAGGAGAGAGGACGGCTGAGTAGATAGATCTCGAGGCAGGATGAGCGTGTTAGCTGGACTGTTGGTGTACCCAGGTTTCCTCAGACGGTTGTACTTTTACCTTTGGGATAGGCTTTTGCCAGCAAGTTGTATTTATTTTGGTGAGCTGGGAGAGACAGATGTATCATTTATACAGATGTATTGTATTTTATTTCCAGCTTCAGTCTGAGATGTATTAGTTTTTAGTTCAGCTCTGTTTTTATTGCTCTTTTATTATATCTCTTATATCTGAGCAGGTAGTTGGCGCTTCGTGTACGCAGGAAATTCTGCGTGCACGACGGATCTGTAGACGGGCCCGGGTTCTGGTTTTCACCCGGGGCGTGACAGATTAGGTGGTATCAGAGCTTAGGGATTGGTCAGTTGGGACTTAGGAAACCCTAGGCTTTTCGGCGGATCCTAGGATGTTAGTGCGTGAGAGACGCGACATTTTGCGAAAGTCGGTAAATTGTTTATTTGACTCTTCCGGTGAGTGAAGAGGGATCGACATATCCTATTTTTGTGTGACAGTTATGTTGGCTGCAGACAACATATAGTTACAAAAATAGAGGGATGTCTTTGACTTTCGCTAGATTGGGTCGAGTGTTTGGGGTGTGCTGATTTGCGGTTTCGTCGTGGTGAGCGGTGTCTCCCCGACGCTGGGCCCTGACCCAGGTGCACCCTGGTGCGGCAGTTGGGTCAGAGCTGGTTGTTTCGGGCCGGATACCCAGATTGGAGTCTGTGAGCTCCGAACCCGAAGGGTAGGAGTGTTTGAGGCAGATCAGCAGCGCAGTGGCACAGTTGTCGGAGTAGCGAGTAGCTCCCTCCGTGCCGACGTCTAGTGCTGGGGCACCGAGGCAGGGTGGATAGTTGACAGCGGGTAAGTTGTGGGATTGTGTTGATCGAGTGAGCCAGTTTTGGTAGATGAACTACCCCGATTCATGGAATTGAGTTGAAGCCTTTGGAGGCGGAATCGTGGTTGGCGGTGATGGAGGACAGATCAGTCGGAGGAGGCATTCCCGATCTCTTTTTCCAGGATAGTGGATTTCTGAGACGGTCAGAGCACATAGGTTACAACGGTCGGTGGGTGGTAGGTTTGAGTTGTTCCGGGCTTTTGGGTTCGTATCTTTTTGATACGGTAGTATACCCTTCTTGGTGGGTAGTGCTCTTGCTTCATTGCTTGGGTTAGGGGTAGGATGGTCACCACGTGTACGGGAGACTTATTTTCCCGATCGCGCTTGGCACGTGGAGGAGAGTTGTTGGTCCTGCCCGGTGCAGCTTGAGTCCTAGATTTTGCCGGTAGACCTGATGGTCTTGACTTAGCTGCGGGATGTTGATGTGGTACTTGTTGGGCTGGCTGGTTCGGTTTTCTTTCGCGGCGGTTGATTATGCCGCGAGGACAGTTTTCTTGGGGAGCCAGGCCCGGAGGTATTGGTGTACCTGGGTTGCTTGAGGGTTATCTTCGCCTCTATGGCTTTGACTTCGTGAGCAAGGCGGAAGTTTCGCAGTGGATGAGTGGCCTTTTTGGCTGGTGTGGTTGAGGGACCTACGGCAGCGCCGGGACTCGGGGATACCTCCCTTTGGATTGCGAGTTCCTGGCTGTTCTCCTATCAGAGTTGCCTTGCATGTCACTAGTTTGGGAGTTGAGGACACAACTCCGGGATTCGATGGATAGGGAATTTTGTCTCACCAAGTGTGGCGCCTTTGGGGGCGCCGGTGCTATTCAAGTTGTGGATGGTTGGTTCACTTCGGCTTTGTGTGGACCCCCGGGAATTAGATGAAGTGACCATCTGGAGCTAGCACCCTTGTCGAGCATGGAGGATTTGATTTACCAGCTGTAAGGGTCCCGGGTCTTCCTGAGGGTGGACTTGTAATCTGGTTTTCTCGACTGCTTATGGCTGTGTGTTGATGCCGGAGAGTTGGGGAGTTGCTTCTACTTCCCGATGGTTAACAGATTTGAGATCAGAGTTGTTGGGTTATATGTAATAAGGATCTAAATAGGGAAAAAAAACACCTAGAGGGGGGTGAATAGGTGTAAACGTATAAACACTCAAAAATCGTTGCGATAAAAACCCAATGCGGAAATAAAAATAACTCGCAAGATTTTTACGTGGAAAACTCCATCACCGGAGTAAAAAACCACGGGACCGATAACACGGCAGAAATCCACTAGAATTAAAACACGTACAAGGTGATTTACCGTACACACTTACGACTCAACCTTTTCCATACGCTCCTAGAGGATCTTCTCCGCTCGCTCCGCGACGCTTCTCGAATCCACGATCTGCGCCCAACGCCGAATCCACGGCGTCCAACGTCGAATCCACGACGTCTGACCGAGTCCACGGTCTTCACCCAATAGCACCCTTCGAATCCACGAACGTGCCTCGCTCCGAATCCACGAGAGCGGTTGAACCTTGAATCCACAAGGACACGCGAATCCACGCGCCGATTTTTGGGGTAAATCGTTGTTTTTGGTGGTGATGATCCGCCGAATACTTAGATCAAAGATAGATCGGAAATACCATCTAAGTATTCATTAGTTTGATTCAACTCAAGATGTGAGTATGAAAACCTAGAATCAAACTAATCAATATAGATGAAGAAACACAGAGTATTCTCTAATGATTTCCTTTCTTCTCTATATGTGGATCTAGAGCCGTATGAAATAAGATATGAATATGACGGCTATTTTCCTTCTTTTTGGATTAACCCTAGAAAAAGAGTCAAAGGGTCTATTTATAGGTTAGAAACCCTAGGAAGGAGATAAGAATCAAAAACCTACCATTTCTGGAAATTTTACGGACGGCGATCCGGATCGGATTAGCTGTGATCCGGATCGTCGTAACGAGTCAGGTAGTTCCAGAAAAACGAAGGTTCGGGATCCGGATCGAAGTGCTTGATCCGGATCGTTCATACAGTTCACCAAACATCAACGTTCGGGATCCGGATTGCGAAGCCTGATCCGGATCGTTCAAGGAAGATGGTATACTCAGTGTTCGGGATCCGGATCAAGAGAGGCTACGATCCGGATTGAACTGGTGTATGAACGAACCACCTTCGGGATCCGGATTGAACAACCTGATCCGGATCCTGAACATGTCCCAAGTCCAGTTTTTGATTTTTATGCAATGAAAGATTCTTCCAAGTGTTTCTACACTACAAGAAGTATTCGGATCACACAAAATCTTTAGTTAAACATACCTGATCCTTTTGAATTCTTCTTTCTTGAGATTGAGTTAAATGATCCAACTTTCTTCACCTTCAATCTTCAAGACTTGAAACTTTTACGAAACTACGCCAACTCAAATTCCGTAACAATCTCCCCCTTTGGCGGTTTCGTGACAAAACACAGATCCACTAAAGAAAATTCAAAAAGATATTTTTGTTGCTATCACCATACAACAAAAATTTACAATGGAGATCCAAAAATTTAAAAACATGAGATAAACTCCTAAAACAGACTCTAGACTTAGACATCTGTACTCTCCGCACAAAGAAATCATTCTTGACAAAAAGAGATCGTTAGATACCTCAAGAATATTTAGCATTCAAAACCTAGTACAGAGATAGAGTTTATCTGATCATCATGACATTTGAGAATTCAGATATGTAAGAGAATCATAGTCAAAAACCAACATATCTTCTATGCAATCAAAAACCAAATGTCACAAAGTGAACATCAACTTGTTAGTTATATTACATGCCCAAATAGTTAGATGAATAGTTAGTCGAGGCATGCATTCAAACAAATGAAAACCAAAAGTTGAAGTTCTACTTACCTTTTAAGTTGAGGTTATACTTACCTCGATGTTCACACATTCACATCATCATTGTTCAAGTTCGATATTCACATCATCATTGTTCAAGTTCGATATTCACATCATCATTGTTCAAGTTCTCTCTAAACTCTCTCCCCATTTTTGTCACAAACAAAGCCAAAAATTACAGAAGTGGAGAGAATGGTTAACAGTTCAAGTTGGAGAACTAAAGACTAAAACTAAAACTTAAAAACCTGCACAACAGAAAGATTTAAACATATGCATAATAAACAGAAATTGGAAGGATACGGATTATTCAGACTCGTCTGAACTGATACAGCCGAGAATTTGGAATATTTTCTTTAATCGCTTGTTCATTGATGATTGATTCTTATTTACCTTCTTTATTTCTTCCTTTACCTCAATTAGTTCATTTGATATACGTTCTTGCTCGTTGGAGAGCCTTTGCTGTTCTTTATAGATTGAGGTAACAGATGCATCATCATCAGAAGTTGATTGAGGTGCTTGTTGTGCCGGAGGTGCTGGTTGGACTGGAGGAGTTGCTGCCGGTGCAGAGGTTGTCGCTTGTTGTTGTTGTGCTCGTTGCCGGTGAGGAGGTATTATGGGTTCATCTGGCTTCGTCGAGAGAGACTTTACAATTGTTGTTTCATTGATCGTTCCTAGACTGTGCATATAGGAACTTGCATTTGTGTCAGTTTTAAATTTGCGAAGAATGCGCATGATGATCATTGGATAAGGTAGTCTCTCAGAAGGATGAGCATGCTCCACATATTGCGTCATCTTTGTCCAGATGATGTAAGGAATGTTTAGGTTAGCTCCCATTGCTGCTGTGGGGTTTCCAAGTAGATAAAGGAATATCATTCTCTCCCACCGAAGAACCTTTGTGTTCATGTTTGGAATGACATTATAACAAACAATTAAGTTTAAGAAGCGGTACTCTGGTCGTAGTTCTTTCGAGAAAACGGAGTTTCCTGTCGACCGAGTATTTGGAAGACAGATTCCATCAACTACCACTCTCCAGGAGTAGGTGTTGAAGACTTGATTCTTCAGGTAATGAGTGCCATCGGCTCGGGCGTCCATCCCTAATACCTCTCCAATCAGCTGGGGCGTCACTTTGATCTTAACATTCTTGACCAATGTTTGAAAATCTCGGCGACCGCTCTCCTGATCAACTAGATAGCAAGCATTCTGATAAAACATTCTCACGGAGTGAAGACAATAACCAGTGGTTTCCGGGAAGTTGCAAATGGGAGCAAGACCTATCTGGTCAAACAAAGTCCCAAATGTCCGAGAACGCTCCTTTAAGGCTTTTACATCAACATGCCTTTCTCCAATGCATTCTCTGTTTTCAAAATCCTTTATTCTAGCCGAGCTGATAAAGTCTTGTGGAGGTGCTTGGCTATCAACTGGTTGCTCAATGGAGATTCCTTGAGCACTCCCTCTTTTGCGAGCAACACTTTTTCTTCTTGTCTTCCCAGAAGTTTCTTCCATTGGAGCTTTGCCTTTCTCAGCAGCAGTGGGCGGAGCCTTCGATGTTTCTGCAGGTGCTTTTCCCTTTGAAGCAGTCGGAACAGTCGTTGCTTCAACTTGCAGTTCATCCCAATTAATTGATTCCGTTTCAGATTCTGTATCGGAATCATCTTTAGCTTTCTTCGCTTTCTTAGCCTTCTTAGCCCTCTTGGGCTTCACAGTGTCCTTGACATGAACCATGGCAGTAAGTAAGAAAATAATCCATGTGATCACCATAGCTATTGGTTTCTTGTGAGAAGAAAATCCTGTGAGCAACAACTCAGGAACACGAAAAATTGTTAATTTTCAAAGATTTGAAAAATTGTACCCAAACAATCATAATCATGCAGAGAGACTAAGAATCAAATTAGTTTTGCAAAAGGACTTTTAAAAATAGATCAATTGCATGATTTTCGAGAATCCTTATTATATGCCCTAAAACCAAAATTTTAGAAATCGAAGCCTAAAAACCCGTTAATCAGGAGAATACCTAGCATACAATCAAAACTAATCTACCCAGAGTTCTTATTTCAAAAGAAATTTGATCAAAAACCATCCACAAACAAAATTGATCCAAGAAATTCATCACGTTTGAGGAGGAATAGAGAAAAACGGTGAAAAACCGAGATTTTGATCAATAAAACTTACTTGGAGTTGAAGAACTTGAGTTTGAAAGCTTCCAAGAAGGGTGAAATCTAGAGAGAGAAGCTCTGGAAACTTTGGAACAAAAGATTGGAGTAAAAGAAATCAAAACCCTTTTGTTCTTTAAAAAACCCTAGCCGCGATCCGGATCAGACCATGCTTGCGATCCGGATCGGCTACCCGCAGTGAGAAACTGCGTTCGGGATCCGGATCGGCAGGTCCAATCCGGATCGTCAGCCCGCAGAAGAATACCTGCGTTCGGGATCCGGATCATCTTGCCCGATCCGGATCGGCTCCAACTTTTTCTTTAGAAAATTTCAGAGAAATTCAAGAAAAACCAGAAAAAGATTATAAGCACAGATGTGTATCAACTTTAAACAAAAATCATCGTTTCATACAACAAGAATTAGATTATGCCAAATCTATCAATAATATCCAAAAATGAAACGTGAATTTACAAAAATTAAATTCCTTAAAGTTGAACACCTTCAATTACATCTAACTTGATCTTATGAGTAATGCCTTTATCAAATCATCAATTCAGTAAAGAAAATAAAATACAAAGATCAATAGATGTTTGAAATCCCAAATATAGTAGATAATGTATCTAGACAATCTGTTGAAGAGAGTGGCTCTTTGAGCATCTTTCTTTAAAAACCCACCTTATACCAACCTTGAAATTTGACGGAGTCAAGTATTTCAACATGCATTTTACTTAATCAAAATTTGGACAACCATGCTTGGTATACATGTGGTAGCTGCACACAATACTCGGACGACCGAGGTGGTAGCTCTTTCCTCCATGTGGTGGTAGTTTTCACACTCCTCATTGGGATGTAACTCTTTCCACATCTTTTGAGCATTTTACATTATCTTTGACTCCCCCTCAATTGGCTATCAATTATTTAAGATATAAAGTATTCAACCAAAAATTGATCTCGATTTCATACTCGACTAAGCAGTCAAATAAGATAATGACTATACCAAGAGATCATTGAGAGAGAAATTGACTTTGATCACTCAGAAGATGATTTAATTAACATAAATGATCATTGCAACAGTGAAATATTATGATGGCAAAAGCATAATGAATTTCTAAATGTGCGAAAAGATGCAATTAAAGTCAATTATGATCTATGCTCAATTAATGTCCTATGTATAAACATAGATAATGAATAGAACAAAACAAAAACAAAACCTATTTTAAGCAAAGGTTTCAAAAAGAAGTTTATTTCAAAGAAAGCATTCCAATTGCTTTTCGCAAATGAATAAAACGTTTTTGATCCAAAGGTTTTGTTAGAATGTCAGCTAATTGATCCTCAGTTGGAATATATGAAAGTTGAAGAGTATTTGATTCAACTAGCTCTCTAAGAAAATGATATCTAAGTTCAATATGTTTTGTTCTAGAGTGCAACACAGGGTTTTTAGAAATGTTAATTGCACTTGTGTTGTCACAAAGAATTGTTACCGAAGATGCTGAAATCCGGAAGTCGCTCAACACACTTTTCATCCAAGTGAGTTGGGTTGAACAACTACTCGCTGAAATGTATTCCGCTTCGGCAGTCGAGAGTGCTATGCAATTCTGCTTTTTACTGTGCCATGCAACAAGGCAATGGCCAAGATAGAAGCATGCACCACTCGTGCTTTTCCGATCATCCACTGATCCTGCCCAATCGGCATCTGAGTATCCAACAATATCCAAACTTGTTCCCATAGGATACCAAATTCCGAAATTAATTGATCCTTTGATATACCGGATGATCCTTTTCACCGCTTTCAGGTGAACCTCCTTTGGTGCAGATTGATATCTCGCGCAGATCCCAACACCAAAAGATATATCCGGGCGACTAGCCGTGAGGTAAAGTAGACTTCCAATCATACTTCGATACAGTTTCTCGTCTACATTCTCACTTTGTGATTCACTTCCAAGTCCCTTGTGGCTAGTTCCCATTGGAGTCGAAAAATCCTTCGAATTTTCAAGATCAAACTTTTTAACCAACTCCATTGCATACTTGGATTGACTCAAGTGAATACCTTCATCATTTTGTTTAATTTGCAATCCAAGGAAATAAGTCAATTCGCCCATCATGGACATCTCGAATTCGCTTTCCATGGTCTCCGCGAATTTAGAAGCATCATTATCTCTTGTTGCACCAAATACAATGTCATCGACATAGATTTGTGCTACAATGAAATTGCTTTGATAATGCTTCACAAAGAGAGTCCTATCAGCTCCCCCTCGAGTGTACCCTTCTCCAAAAGGTGCTTTGTCAACCTTTCGTACCATGCTCGCGGTGCTTGTTTCAGACCGTAAAGAGCCTTTTTCAAACGAAAAACATGGTTAGGTTGTTTATGGTCTACAAAACCTTTCGGTTGAGCCACATAAACTTCCTCATTTAAAAACCCATTTAGAAATGCGCTCTTAACATCCATTTGAAATAATTTGATTTTAAAATGACAAGCAATAGCAAACAGTATACGAATGGACTCGAGTCTAGCTACAGGGGCGAATGTTTCATCAAAGTCTATACCTTCTACTTGAGAGTAGCCTTGAGCAACTAATCGTGCCTTGTTCCTGATGATAGTACCATCCTCATTTTTCTTGTTCTTGAAGATCCATTTGGTACCTATCACATTATGTTGCTTTGGAGGCTTCGTTAATTCCCAGACTTTGTTTCGCTCAAATTGATGGAGCTCTTCCTGCATTGCTTTAATCCAGTAGTCATCCTGAAGAGCTTCATCTATGTTCTTTGGTTCGATTAAAGATACGTAGCAAGCGAATCCACAAACCAACTGCCTCCGAGTTCTAACTCCTTCTTGTGGATCTCCAATAATATTCGATTCCGGATGATCCTTGGAGATTCGTAGCGTTTGTTGAAACGGAGTACTCGGAGATATATGAGATGATTCCTGCACATTAGATAAACTTAAAGAACCATTAGATGCATCATTAATATTGGAAGTATTATTATGAGAAGATGCAACAGCGGGAGTATCATCATCTAGAGAAATATCGAGGGTAGATTTTTCAGATGCAAAGTGAAAAGCTTCATCTACTTTAACATTTATAGATTCTACGATCGTCTTAGATTCCAAGTTAAATACTCGATATGCTCTACTATTAGTAGAATACCCCAAGAAAATCCCTTCGTCACTTCGTGAGTCAAACTTTCCAAGGTTTTCACGGTCACGTAAAATGTAACACCGACTCCCGAAGATGCGAAAATATTTGATGTTGGGTTTTCTACCACACCATAGTTCATATGGTGTATTTAACGTTCCCGGGCGCAAGAACACTCGATTAATGACATAGACAGCGGTGTTCACAGCTTCAGCCCAAAAATGTAGCGGTAAATTCCGGCTATGAAGCATCACACGCGCCATCTCTTGAACAACCCTGTTCTTGCGCTCGACAACACCATTCTGTTGAGGTGTATAGGGTGCAGAGAATTCATGCTTAATACCGTTTGAAGTACAAAAGTCAATAAATTTTGAATTAATGAATTCTCCACCTCTATCACTTCTAACATGAATGATCTTTTCATTCTTTTCAATCATAATACGAAGGCAAATCTCGTGAAAAGAATCAAAAGTATCAGCTTTCTCTTTTAAAAATGCTACCCAAGAATACCGAGAGAAATCATCAATCATCAAGAAAATATACCATTTACCTCCCAAAGATGGTTGACGAGTTGGCCCCATTAAATCCATGTGTAAAAGTTCCAAAGGCCGTTTTGTACCAACGTGGTTCAAGTTCTTGTGTGCAGCTCTGGACTGTTTTCCCTTTTGGCAACCACCACACACAATGTTTTGTTTAAATAAAAGTTTTGGAACCCCCTTGACCACGTCCTTGTTTGAAATTTTAACAAGTTCCTTAAAATTTGTGTGACCTAGCCTTTCATGCCAAAGTGTTTCATTATTCAAAGAAACTAGGTTACATTTTTCTGAAATTTTATTAGGAACAACATAGCAATTGTTTTCAGATCTAACCCCTTTTAAAAAGAAGACGTGGTCCTTATCAGTTACAACGCATTCAACAGATGAAAAGTTAACTGAAAAACCATTGTCGCAAAGTTGACTTATGCTTATGAGGTTAGTCTTAAGGCCATCAACAAATAAGACGTTTTTCAAAATCGGGCCATCTGGAATAGCTACCGTCCCTTTTCCAACAATTTTGGAAGATCGACCGTCTCCGAAAACAACAAGTCCACCGAAGATTTTCTCAAGATTTTGAAAACTATTTTTGTCACCGGTCATGTGACGGGAACAACCGCTATCCAGATACCAAGACGAACTATCATATGCATGCAAGGAAACATTGGTAACAAGACAAGGAAAAATTTCACCTTTGCGCACCCAAACCTTTTTGGAATGCGTCGGTAATGGTCGTGAAGTTATATGCCTAGGTGAAAGCATCTTGTTAAAATGATTGCTGCTCCTTGATGTGGTCGTCTTGCGCGGTAAACTACCAGGGTTCTTTTCTTTCAATTGATTTGGAATTGATTTCTGAGGAATCACCTTTGTGGTAGTCATTGCAAGAGATGTTTGAGGTGAGCATTTGACTCCCGTCTTGCAATATCTTCTTATGTGCCCTGAAACACCACAACGAAAACATACCTTAGATCTTGACGATCCCAAAGAGGATGAAGTAGGTTTGTTGTCGTTGTTTGTCTTGAATTCCGGTGTCGGAGGAGGAGATACCGACTGAGGCACAAAGACTGTCCCACTCGAACTTGGACTGTTTCCAGTTTGAGTGTATCCGAGGCCGAACCGATTTGATTGACCAAGACCAAGAAGTCTATCCAACTTACTCCTTCCTGAAGAGAATCGCTGTAAGTCATCCTTGAGTTGGAAAATGGTCTTTGTCATTTCCAGGTTATCCTGTCGAGCCTCGTTGTAGAGCTTTGAGAAGTGATTCGCTTTATCCACCAGATTTGTATGTTCCTTCTCAAGTTGCTCATTGGACTCTTGAAGGGAAACATTTGCTTTTATCAGGTTTTCCCTTTCCACTTCAAGAGCGTTTGAGAGAGAAGTTGCCCTTTTTGCTTCTTCTTCGAGATCATGCAATCTCCCTCTCAAACTCTTGTTTTGCTTAGCCACTTTCTTTGAATCCCTCAAAAGTCTGTGGTAGGCTAGAGCAAAATCTTCACCTTCCGAATCATCCGATTCATTGTCCGTTGCATTCTTTTCAACAGTGGAGTTGGACAATGACTCGGACGTACTTGCCATAAAGCACATGAAGGGTGAAGATATGGACGCGTGGAATGCCGTGGAGCTCTTTTCTTCATCACTTGAAGACGACTCATTTGTCGTTGAGTTGTCATCCCAAGTGACGACTTGCATCGCCTTCTTCTTTGCCGGATACTTGTTGGGACACTCCGTTGCAATGTGGCCGTAGCCTCGACATTTGAAGCATTGTAGTTGTCCCTCTGAACTTTTCTTATCCTTTGAGAAGTTCTCTTGCTTTCTTGACTTGTAACTTGAAGTACCCTTGCCTTTGTTCGACTTTCTGAAGGATGGAGATTTACTTGAATTACCCCTTCGAAAGTTGCGGCGAAACTTCCTTGTCAAGAGAGCGAGCTGCTTCTCAAATTCCTCCATAGAAAGGTTCTCGTCATCGTCTGAGGAGGATGTATCCGCGTCTTCTTCCTTAGTTGTTTTCAACGCATAACCTGAAGACTTAGAAGTGGATGCCTTTCCAGAAGAATTGTTAGTAGTAAACGTCATTTCATATGTTTGTAATGAACCAACTAATTCTTCTACACGTATTTCGTCCGGGTGTTTAATAGTTTCAATGGCTGTAACCTTTGGGCGAAATCGTTCAGGAAGAGTTCTTAAGATCTTTCTTACAATCTTAAATTCTGAAATCTTCTCTCCCAGGTTAGCACATGAGTTTACGATGTCTTGCAATCGTGTATAGTAGTCCGTAAAAGATTCATTTTCTGCCATCAAGATAGAGTCAAACTTGCTCGTAAGCATTTGCAGTTTCTGAATCTTCACGAGGTTAGTTCCCTCATGTGTAACCTGAAGAACATCCCAGATTTCTTTCGCAGTCTCACATGCTGAGACGCGAGAGAACTCAGTTTGAGATAAGGCATTAAAAATGGCATTAATTCCCTTGCCATTGTAAGAAGATGAATCTAACTCTTCCTTGGTCCATTTCGACCTAGGTTTTAAGGTGCGAACATCACCAATAAATTCAGTTGGATTAGACCATCCTAATTCAATTGATTGCCACACCTGTTCGTCGATGGAAATTAAAAAGGCTTTCATCCGCACTTTCCAGTACGCATAATTTGTTCCATCGAAGAACGGGGGTCGGTTGATGTTTCCACCTTCAACCATTGTTTACAACCCTATTCCCGCTCCGATACCACTTGTTGGGTTATATGTAATAAGGATCTAAATAGGGGAAAAAAAACACCTAGAGGGGGGTGAATAGGTGTAAACGTATAAACACTCAAAAATCGTTGCGATAAAAACCCAATGCGGAAATAAAAATAACTCGCAAGATTTTTACGTGGAAAACTCCATCACCGGAGTAAAAAACCACGGGACCGATAACACGGCAGAAATCCACTAGAATTAAAACACGTACAAGGTGATTTACCGTACACACTTACGACTCAACCTTTTCCATACGCTCCTAGAGGATCTTCTCCGCTCGCTCCGCGACGCTTCTCGAATCCACGATCTGCGCCCAACGCCGAATCCACGGCGTCCAACGTCGAATCCACGACGTCCGACCGAGTCCACGGTCTTCACCCAATAGCACCCTTCGAATCCACGAACGTGCCTCGCTCCGAATCCACGAGAGCGGTTGAACCTTGAATCCACAAGGACACGCGAATCCACGCGCCGATTTTTGGGGTAAATCGTTGTTTTTGGTGGTGATGATCCGCCGAATACTTAGATCAAAGATAGATCGGAAATACCATCTAAGTATTCATTAGTTTGATTCAACTCAAGATGTGAGTATGAAAACCTAGAATCAAACTAATCAATATAGATGAAGAAACATAGAGTATTCTCTAATGATTTCCTTTCTTCTCTATATGTGGATCTAGAGCCGTATGAAATAAGATATGAATATGACGGCTATTTTCCTTCTTTTTGGATTAACCCTAGAAAAAGAGTCAAAGGGTCTATTTATAGGTTAGAAACCCTAGGAAGGAGATAAGAATCAAAAACCTACCATTTCTGGAAATTTTACGGACGGCGATCCGGATCGGATTAGCTGTGATCCGGATCGTCGTAACGAGTCAGGTAGTTCCAGAAAAACGAAGGTTCGGGATCCGGATCGAAGTGCTTGATCCGGATCGTTCATACAGTTCACCAAACATCAACGTTCGGGATCCAGATTGCGAAGCCTGATCCGGATCGTTCAAGGAAGATGGTAAACTCAGTGTTCGGGATCCGGATCAAGAGAGGCTACGATCCGGATTGAACTGGTGTATGAACGAACCACCTTCGGGATCCGGATTGAACAACCTGATCCGGATCCTGAACATGTCCCAAGTCCAGTTTTTGATTTTTATGCAATGAAAGATTCTTCCAAGTGTTTCTACACTACAAGAAGTATTCGGATCACACAAAATCTTTAGTTAAACATACCTGATCCTTTTGAATTCTTCTTTCTTGAGATTGAGTTAAATGATCCAACTTTCTTCACCTTCAATCTTCAAGACTTGAAACTTTCACGAAACTACGCCAACTCAAATTCCGTAACAAGAGTCTACGTAATCAGTTGGGGGACTTATATCGGATACCTTGGGAGTACAGAGGTACTTGGATCAAGCTTTCGTGCCGATGGACTTGAGGTTGGATTATCGGGGCCCGGGGAGGAGCGGATGCTTGTACCGATGCAGACTACTTGGTAGCTCGAGCGGTTAGCCCAGCTGTACTTAGTTGAGATGGTGCGGTTTTCTGGAATGCCTGCCTCTATTTTGTTCTGGTTAGAGACCCGAGGATTGCATCGCGTCTCTGGAGGAGGTATTAGTCAGCCTTGGGAGCTTGAGTGGTTGATGATTGGATATTTACCCCCTCTACTTGGTTGAGGTTTCGGGTTGAGGAATGACTTTAGTTTCGAGGACGAAACTTTCTTTTAGTGGGGAGGATGTGATGACCTGGATCTCCGCAGAGCTGTTGCAGTGCGTTGGGTGGCTTCTGGAGGCCTACGTGGTGTGTCGGCGGTGATTGTGCACAATTTGGACATAAGTGTTGGACCTTGGTCTTAAATGGATCACGTGGGTGATCGATTGACTCAATCGGATCTTTAGAAGTGGTTTCGCGCGAAACGGATATTAAAATTGAGCTCAGCGCGAAGTTTGGACAAAGGAACACCTTTCCAGATGCATTCAGCAAATTTTAGGAATGGAATTTGGCAAATCGGGCACCAGATTTGGACTCAGCGCGCGAAAATGATCAAAATAGGCTATTTACTTGCATTTTTCGGAATTTGGAACAGTAAAGTTACTGTTCACGGCCGGAACAGTGTTTCCGACGATCGGCCGGCGGCGCGGCGGGGCAAGCTCGGGCAGGCGGCGCGCGGCCGCGGGCAGGCGCTCAGGGGCGCGGGCAGGCGCGCGGTCCACGCGGCCGGCGTGCACCAGAGGGAGGCCACGTGGCGGTTGGTGATTGGACGGTTCTGGCGGCGCGGTCCACGGAGGTTTTGCGGGTGCACGGTGGACCTGTGTGGGACACGTCGCAGCTTGTGATTCGCGGGTGTTGTGGACCCGGTCCACGGAACAGGAGCTGGTTGCCTCGGGATGCATGTGCGGCATGGGCGCGGCAGCGGCGACGTGCGCGCATGTGGGCACGAATCCCGAGGCGGTGGCGCGCGAGGCATCGGCGCGGGTGAGGCCACGTGTCGCGCAGGGAGTGGGCTTTTCGGCTGTGCGCTGTGCGGGTGCCACGTGGCGCTCAGGGGTTGGCCGAAATTGGTGTTTCCTGTTCGGAGGACACAACAGGAATTATCTGAATTGTTTGTTTTCGATTTGCTCTATAAGCAATCCGAGGGAGCTTCACTGGGGGATTTCGACCCCTTAGAGCCCTCAGCTCGAAGGGGGCTGAGAAGGAGATTTGATCTCCATGAAGAGAGGAATACACCTGCTTAGTTTCTGATTTTTTGGTGCCACGGATTTCGAGATTTCTATTTTACCGGCGCGGCGCGACGTTTCTTCTTCGGTGTTCTTCTCCGTCGTATTTCGGTGTACGAGCCCCCCGGCCTACCCCGAGCACCTTTTTCTGTGATTTTTGCGCCGTTGGCTTCACGACAGGTAGGGCTTCAACTTTTGTGTTTTGAGCTCCCCCTATTTCAGAGATCTTCTTGGAGTTTTTCGAGCTTCTCTTTGACCCATTTTCCACTGCGGAGTTTTGGACAGCACATCGGTATTTCGACGATATCTTTGCGCACAGGCGTCGGATTGAGGCGTGCCAGTAGGCGTTTTTCATCTACACATCACAAGAAGCATCCTCGAATTTCCTTAGATTTTTTTGGGTTTTTCCCGAAGGTGAAAAATCCCTGTTCCCAGAGATAAGTGCTATAGATTTTTGGTACAGGATTCTTTCGAGAGGGTCACCTTGCCGATTTTATATCTCGGCCTATAGGTTGTTACGGAATTTGAGTTGGCGTAGTTTCGTGAAAGTTTCAAGTCTTGAAGATTGAAGGTAAAGAAAGTTGGATCATTCAACTCAATCTCAAGAAAGAAGAATTCAAAAGGATCAGGTATGTTTAACTAAATATTTTTGTGTGATCCGAATACTTCTTGTAGTGTAGAAACACTTGGAAGAATTTTTAACTGCATAAAAATCAAAAACTGGTGTTCGGACATGTTCAGGATCCGGATCAGAGCCAGCAATCCGGATCCCGAAGGTTGTTGTTTCATACATTACTCCAATCCGGATCGCAGCATCTCACGATCCGGATCCCGAACGTTGAGTTTTCTGAAATGTATGAACGATCCGGATCAGGCATTCCGATCCGGATCCCGAACGTTTGTTTTCTGGAAACCGTCTTTATTGCTACTGCAATCCGGATCGCCCAAATCCGATCCGGATCGCCGTCCGTAAAATTTCCAGAAATGTTAGGTTTTTGATTCTTATCTCCTTCCTAGGGTTTCTAACCTATAAATAGACCCTATGACTCTTTTTCTAGGGTGAATCCAAATAGCCGTCATTTTCCTATATCATCTTATACGGCTCTAGATCCACCTATAGAGAAGAAAGGAAATCATTAGAGAATACTCTATGTTTCTTCATCTATATTGATTAGTTTGATTCTAGGTATTCATACTCACATCTTGAGTTGAATCAAACTAATGAATACTTAGATGGTATTTCCGATCTATCTTTGATCTAAGTATTCGGCGGATCATCACCACCCAAAAACAACGATTTACCCCAAAAATCGGCGCGTGGATTCGCGTGTCCTTGTGGATTCAAGGTTCAACCGCTCTCGTGGATTCGGAGCGAGGCACATTCGTGGATTCGAAGGGTGCTATTGGGTGAAGACCGTGGATTCGGTCGGACGTCGTGGATTCGACGTTGGACGCCGTGGATTCGGCGTTGGGCGCAGATCGTGGATTCGAGAAGCGTCGCGGAGCGAGCGGAGAAGATCCTCTAGGAGCGTATGGAAAAGGTTGAGTCGTAAGTGTGTACGGTAAATCACCTTGTACGTGTTTTAATTCTAGTGGATTTCTGCCGTGTTATCGGTCCCGTGGTTTTTTACTCCGGTGATGGAGTTTTCCACGTAAAAATCTTGCGAGTTATTTTTTATTTCCGCATTGGGTTTTTATCGCAACGATTTTTGAGTGTTTATACGTTTACACCTATTCACCCCCCTCTAGGTGTTTTTTCCCCTATTTAGATCCTTATTACATATAACCCAACAAGTGGTATCAGAGCGGGAATAGGGTTGTAAACAATGGTTGAAGGTGGAAACATCAACCGACCCCCGTTCTTCGATGGAACAAATTATGCGTACTGGAAAGTGCGGATGAAAGCCTTTTTAGTTTCCATCGACGAACGGGTGTGGCAATCAATTGAATTAGGATGGTCTAATCCAACTGAATTTATTGGTGATGTCCACACCTTAAAACCTAGGTCGAAATGGACCAAGGAAGAGTTAGACTCATCTTCTTACAATGGCAAGGGAATTAATGCTATTTTTAATGCCTTATCTCAAACTGAGTTCTCTCGCGTCTCAGCATGTGAGACTGCGAAAGAAATCTGGGATGTTCTTCAGGTTACACATGAGGGAACTAACCTCGTGAAGATTCAGAAACTGCAAATGCTTACGAGCAAGTTTGACTCTATCTTGATGGCAGAAAATGAATCTTTCACGGACTACTATACACGATTGCAAGACATCGTAAACTCATGTGCTAACCTGGGAGAGAAGATTCCAGAATTTAAGATTGTAAGAAAGATCTTAAGAACTCTTCCTGAACGATTTCGCCCAAAGGTTACTGCCATTGAAACTATTAAACACCCGGACGAAATACGTGTAGAAGAATTAGTTGGTTCATTACAAACTTATGAAATGACATTTACTACTAACAATTCTTCTGGAAAAGCATCCTCTTCTAAGTCTTCAGGTTATGCGTTGAAAACAACTAAGGAAGAAGACGCGGATACATCCTCCTCAGACGATGACGAGAACCTTTCAATGGAGGAATTTGAGAAGCAGCTCGCTCTCTTGACAAGGAAGTTTCGCCGCAACTTTCGAAGGGGTAATTCAAGTAAATCTCCATCCCTCGGAAAGTTGATCAAAGGCAAGGGTACTTCAAGTTACAAGTCAAGAAAGCAAGAAAACTTCTCAAAGGATAAGAAAAGTTCAGAGGGACAACTACAATGCTTCAAATGTCGAGGCTACGGCCACATTGCAACGGAGTGTCCCAACAAGTATCCAGCAAAGAAGAAGGCGATGCGAGTCGTCACTTGGGATGACAACTCAACGTCAAATGAGTCGTCTTCGAGTGATGAAGAAAAGAGCTCCACGGCATTCCACGCGTCCGTATCTTCACCCTTCATGTGCTTTATGGCAAGTACATCCGAGTCGTTGTCCAACTCCACTGTTGAAAAGAATGCAACGGACAATGAATCGGATGATTCGGAAGGTGAAGATTTTGCTTTAGCCTACCACAGACTTTTGAGGGATTCAAAGAAAGTGGCTAAGCAAAACAAGAGTTTGAGAGGGAGAGTGCATGATCTCGAAGAAGAAGCAAAAAGAGCAACTTCTCTCTCAAACGCTCTTGAAGTGGAAAGGGAAAATCTGATAAAAGTAAATGTTTCCCTTCAAGAGTCCAATGAGCGTTTTGAGAAGGAACATACAAATCTGGTGGATAAAGCGAATCACTTCTCAAAGCTCTACAACGAGGCTCGACAGGATAACCTGGAAATGACAAAGACCATTTTTCAACTCAAGGATGACTTACAGCGATTCTCTTCAGGAAGGAGTAAGTTGGATAGACTTCTTGGTCTTGGTCAATCAAATCGGTTCGGCCTCGGATACACTCAAACTGGAAACAGTCCAAGTTCGAGTGGGACAGTTTTTGTGCCTCAGTCGGTATCTCCTCCTCCGACACCGGAATTCAAGACAAACAACGACAACAAACCTACTTCATCCTCTTTGGGATCGTCAAGATCTAAGGTATGTTTTCGTTGTGGTGTTTCAGGGCACATAAGAAGAAATTGCAAGACGGGAGTTAAACGCTCACCTCAATCACCTCTTGCAACGACTACCAAAAAGGCGCCTCCCCGGAAATCAAAGTAAAACCTTTCAAAAGAAAAGAGCCTTGGTAGTTCACCGCGCAAGACGACATCATCAAGGAGCGGCAATCGATCTGACAAGACGCCTTCACCTAGGAGAATAACCTCACGACCATTACCGACGCACTCCAAAAGGGTTTGGGTGCGCAAAAGTGAAATTTACCCTTGTCTTGTTACCAATGTTTCCTTGCATGCATATGATAGTTCGTCTTGGTATCTGGATAGCGGTTGTTCCCGTCACATGACCGGTGACAAAAATAGTTTTCAAAATATTGAGAAAATCTCCGGAGGACTTGTTGTTTTCGGAGACGGTCGATCTTCCAAAATTGTTGGAAAAGGGACGGTAGCTATTCCAGATAGCCCGATTTTGAAAAACGTCTTATTTGTTGATGGCCATAAGACTAACCTCATAAGCATAAGTCAACTTTGCGACAATGGTTTTTCAGTTAACTTTTCATCTGTTGAATGCGTTGTAACTGATAAGGACCATGTCTTCTTTTTAAAAGGGGTTAGATCTGAAAACAATTGTTATGTTGTTCCTAATAAATTTTCTGAAAATTGTAACTTAGCCACTTTGAATAATGAAACTCTTTGGCATGAAAGGCTAGGTCACTTAAATTTTAAGGAACTTACTAGAATTTCAAACAAGGACGTGGTCAAGGGGGTTCCAAAACTTTTATTTAAACAAAACGTTGTGTGTGGTGGTTGCCAAAAGGGAAAACAGTCTAGGACTGCACAAAAGAACTTGAACCACGTTGGTACAAAACGGCCCTTGAAACTTTTGCACATGGACTTAATGGGGCCGACCCGTCAACCATCTTTGGGAGGTAAATGGTATATTTTTTTATTGGTTGATGATTTCTCTCGGTATTCTTGGGTAGCATTTTTAAAAGAGAAAGCTGATACTTTTGATTCTTTTCACGAGATTTGCCTTCGTATTATGATTGAAAAGAATGAAAAGATCATTCATGTTAGAAGTGATAGAGGTGGAGAATTCATTAATTCAAAATTTATTGACTTTTGTACTTCAAACGGTATTAAGCATGAATTCTCTGCACCCTATACACCTCAACAGAATGGTGTTGTCGAGCGCAAGAACAGGGTTGTTCAAGAGATGGCGCGTGTGATGCTTCATAGCCGGAATTTACCGCTACATTTTTGGGCTGAAGCTGTGAACACCGCTGTCTATGTCATTAATCGAGTGTTCTTGCGCCCGGGAACGTTAAATACACCATATGAACTATGGTGTGGTAGAAAACCCAACATCAAATATTTTCGCATCTTCGGGAGTCGGTGTTACATTTTACGTGACCGTGAAAACCTTGGAAAGTTTGACTCACGAAGTGACGAAGGGATTTTCTTGGGGTATTCTACTAATAGTAGAGCATATCGAGTATTTAACTTGGAATCTAAGACGATCGTAGAATCTATAAATGTTAAAGTAGATGAAGCTTTTCACTTTGCATCTGAAAAATCTACCCTCGATATTTCTCTAGATGATGATACTCCCGCTGTTGCATCTTCTCATAATAATACTTCCAATATTAATGATGCATCTAATGGTTCTTCAAGTTTATCTAATGTGCAGGAATCATCTCATATATCTCCGAGTACTCCGTTTCAACAAACGCTACAAATCTCCAAGGATCATCCGGAATCGAATATTATTGGAGATCCACAAGAAGGAGTCAGAACTCGGAGGCAGTTGGTTTGTGGATTCGCTTGCTACGTATCTTTAATCGAACCAAAGAACATAGATGAAGTTCTTCAGGATGACTACTGGATTAAAGCAATGCAGGAAGAGCTCCATCAATTTGAGCGAAACAAAGTCTGGGAATTAACGAAGCCTCCACAGCAACATAATGTGATAGGTACCAAATGGATCTTCAAGAACAAGAAAAATGAGGATGGTACTATCATCAGGAACAAGGCACGATTAGTTGCTCAAGGCTACTCTCAAGTAGAAGGTATAGACTTTGACGAAACATTCGCCCCTGTAGCTAGACTCGAGTCCATTCGTATACTGTTTGCTATTGCTTGTCATTTTAAAATCAAATTATTTCAAATGGACGTTAAGAGCGCTTTTCTAAATGGGTTTTTAAATGAGGAAGTTTATGTGGCTCAACCGAAAGGTTTTGTAGACCATAAACAACCTAACCATGTTTTTCGTTTGAAAAAGGCTCTTTACGGTCTGAAACAAGCACCGCGAGCATGGTACGAAAGGTTGACAAAGCACCTTTTGGAGAAGGGCTATACTCGAGGGGGAGCTGACAGGACTCTCTTTGTGAAGCATTATCAAAACAATTTCATTGTAGCACAAATATATGTCGATGACATAGTATTTGGCGCAACAAGAGATAATGATGCTTCTAAATTCGCGGAGATCATGGAAAGCGAATTTGAGATGTCCATGATGGGCGAATTGACTTATTTCCTTGGATTACAAATTAAACAAAATGATGAAGGTATTCACTTGAGTCAATCCAAGTATGCAATGGAGTTGGTTAAAAAGTTTGATCTTGAAAATTCGAAGGATTTTCCGACTCCAATGGGAACTAGCCACAAGGGACTTGGAAGTGAATCACAAAGTGAGAATGTAGACGAGAAACTGTATCGAAGTATGATTGGAAGTCTACTTTACCTCACGGCTAGTCGCCCGGATATATCTTTTGGTGTTGGGATCTGCGCGAGATATCAATCTGCACCAAAGGAGGTTCACCTGAAAGCGGTGAAAAGGATCATCCGGTATATCAAAGGATCAATTAATTTCGGAATTTGGTATCCTATGGGAACAAGTTTAGATATTGTTGGATACTCAGATGCCGATTGGGCAGGATCAGTGGATGATCGGAAAAGCACGAGTGGTGCATGCTTCTATCTTGGCCATTGCCTGGTTGCATGGCACAGTAAAAAGCAGAATTGCATAGCACTCTCGACTGCCGAAGAGGAATACATTTCAGCTGGAAGTTGCTCAACTCAACTCATTTGGATGAAAAGCGTATTGAGCGACTTCCGGATTTCAGCATCTTCGGTAACAATTCTTTGTGACAACACAAGTGCAATTAACATTTCTAAAAACCCTGTGTTGCACTCTAGAACAAAACATATTGAACTTAGATATCATTTTCTTAGAGAGCTAGTTGAATCAAATACTCTTCAACTTTCATATATTTCAACTGAGGATCAATTAGCTGACATTCTAACAAAACCTTTGGATCAAAAACGTTTTATTCATTTGCGAAAAGCAATTGGAATGCTTTCCTTGAAATAAACTTCTTTTTGAAACCTTTTCTTAGGATAGGTTTTGTTTATTTTTGTTTTGTTCATTATCTATGTTTGTACATAGGACATTAATTGAGCATAGATCATAATTGACTTTAATTGCATCTTTTTGAACATTTAAAAATTTATTATGCTTTCGCCATCATAATATTTCACTGTTGCAATGATCATTTATGTTAATTAAATCATCTTCTGAGTGATCAAAGTCAATTTCTCTCTCTCAATGATCTCTTGGTATAGTCATTATCTTATTTGACTGCTTAGTCGAGTATGAAATCGAGATCAATTTTTGGTTGAATACTTTATATCTTAAATAATTGATAGCCAATTGAGGGGGAGTCAAAGAAAAGTAAAATGCTCAAAAGATGTGGAAAGAGTTACATCCCAATGAGGAGTGTGAAAACTACCACCACATGGAGGAAAGAGCTACCACCTCGGTCGTCCGAGTATTGTGTGCAGCTACCACATGTATACCAAGCATGGTTGTTCAAATTTTGATTAAGTAAAATGCATGTTGAAATACTTGACTCCGTCAAATTTCAAGGTTGGTATAAGGTGGGTTTTTAAAGAAAGATGCTCAAAGAGCCACTCTCTTCAACAGATTGTCTAGATACATTATCTACTATATTTGGGATTTCAAACATCTATTGATCTTTGTATTTCATTTTCTTTACTGAATTGATGATTTGATAAAGGCATTACTCAAAAGATCAAGTTAGATGTAATTGAAGGTGTTCAACTTTAAGGGATTTAATTTTTGTAAATTTTCGTTTCATTTTTGGATATTATTTATAGATTTGGCATAATCTAATTCTTGTTGTATGAAACGATGATTTCTGTTTAAAGTTGATACACATTTGTGCTTACAATCTTTTTCTGGTTTTTCTTGAATTTCTCTGAAATTTTCTAAAGAAAAAGTTGGAGCGGATCCGGATCGGGCAAGATGATCCGGATTCCGAACGCAGGTATTCTTCTGCGGGCTGACGATCCGGATTGGACCTGCCGATCCGGATCCCGAACGCAGTTTCTCACTGCGGGTAGCCGATCCGGATCGCAATCATGAACTGATCCGGATCGCGGCTAGGGTTTATAAAGAACAAAAGGGTTTTGATTTCTTTTACTCCAATCTTTTGTTCCTAAGTTTCCAGAGCCTCTCTCTCTAGATTTCATCCTTCCTGGAAGCCTTCAAACTCAAGTTCTTCAACTCCAAGTAAGTTTTATTGATCAAAATCTCGGTTTTCACCGTTTTTCTCTTTTCCTCCTCAAACGTGATGAATTTCTTGGATCAACTTTGTTTGTGGATGGTTTTTGATCAAATTTCTTTTGAAATAAGAACTCTGGGTAGATTAGTTTTGATTATATGCTAGGTATTCTCCTGATTAACGGATTTTTAGGCTTCGATTTCTAAAATTTCGGTTTTAGGGCATATAATAAGGATTTTCGAAAATCATGCAATTGATCTATTTTTAAAAGTCCTTTTGCAAAACTAATTTGATTCTTAGTCTCTCTACATGATTATGATTGTTTGGGTACAATTTCTCAAATTTTTGAAAATTAACAATTTTTCATGTGTTCTTGAGTTGATCTTCACAGGATACATTTTTCACTAGCAATCAAAATGGTGATCACATGGATTATTTTTCTACTTGCTGCCATGGTTCATACCAAGGATACTGTCAAGCCTAAGAAGGCTAAGAAAGCGAAGAAGACCAAGGATGATTCCGACACTGAATCAGAGACGGAGTCGATCGACTGGGATAACATCGAAATCGAGCAAGCTGCTCCCATTGTCTCCAAAGGGAAAACAACTGCTGAAGCTTCAAAGCCTACTGCAGCTGAAAAAGGAAAAGCCCCTATGGAACCAAGTCCAATTGGAACAAAAAGAAAAAACCGGTGCAAGAAAAAGAGGCAGTGCTCAGGGAATTACCATTGAGGAACCAGTTGCTAGGCAGCCTCCTCCACAAGACTTCATCAGCTCCGAAAGAATCAAGGATTTTGAGAAGAGGGAATGCATTGGCGAGAGACATGTCAATGTCAAACTAATGAAGGAACGATCTGTAGCTTTTGGGACTTTGTTTGACCAAGTTGGTCTTGCTCAAATTTGCAACTTCCCTGAGACTACTGGGTACTGTCCACACTCAGTTCGAATGTTTTATCAGAACGCTGCAAGTCTGATTGATCACGAGGATGGACGTCGAGAATTTCACACTTTGGTTAAAAATATCAAAATCAAAGTCACACCCCAGCTGATTGGAGTTGTGCTAGGTATGACAGCCAGAGCTGATGGACTCCATTACCTAAAAACTCAAAGCTTCAACGACAACTCCTGGAGAGCTGTAGTTAATGGAATTTGTCTTCCAAATACTCGGTCGACCGGAAATTCTGTTTTCTCTAAAGAGCTTCGACCAGAGTATCGGTATATAAACTTCATTGTCTGCTACAACATTCTTCCCAACATGAATACGAAGGTTCTTCGATGGGACAGAATGTTATACCTTTATCTTCTTGGAAACCCGGCCGCATTGATGGGAGCAAACTTGAATATTCCCTATCTCATTTGGTCAAGGATGGCGCGGTATGTGGAACACTCTCATCCCACAGAAAGACTACCGTACCCAATGATTATCATGCGCATCCTTAGAAAGTTTAAAGTCGATACAAGCGCAAGCTCATACATGTACAGTTTGGGCACCATTAATGAGACAACAATTGTAAAGTCTCTCTCGATGAAGCCAGATGAACCCTTCATACCTCCTCACCGGCAACGAGCACAACAACAACAAGCGACAACCTCTGCACCGGCAGCAGCTCCTCCAGTCCAACCAGCACCTCCGGCACAACAAGCACCGCAATCAACTTCTGATGATGATGCATCTGTTACCTCAATCTATAAAGAACAGCAAAGGCTCTCCAACGAGCAAGAACGTATATCAAATGAACTAATTGAGGTAAAGGAAGAAATAAAGAAGGTAAATAAGAATCAATCATCAATGAACAAGCGATTAAAGAAGATATTCCAAATTCTCGGCTGTATCAGTTCAGACGAGTCTGAATAATCCGTATCCTTCCAATTTCTGTTTATTATGCATATGTTTAAATCTTTCTTTTGTGCAGGTTTTTAAGTTTTAGTTTTAGTCTTTAGTTCTCCAACTTGAACTGTTAACCATTCTCTCCACTTTTGGTAATTTTGGCTTTGTTTGTGACAAAAAGGGGGAGAGAGTTTAGAGAACTTGAACAATGAATGATGATGTGATTTGTATACATCAAGGTACAATGATGACTGAGAACATAACAATGAACTTGAACAATGAATGATGATGTGATTTGTATACATCAAGGTACAATGATGACTGAGAACAGAACAATGATTGAACAATGATGATGTGAATGATTGAACAATGATGATGTGAATGTGTGAACATCAAGGTAAGTATCACTTCAACTTGGGTTTTATCTTGTGATTTGTGTGCATGTCTCTACTAACTATTCGACTAACTATTTGAGCATGTAATATGACTAACAAGTTGATGTTGGACTAACACTTTATGACATTTGGTTTTTGATTGCATAGAAGATATGTTGGTTCTTGACTATGATTCTCTTACATATCTGAATTCTCAAATGTCATGATGATCAGATAAACTCTATCTCTGTACTAGGTTTTGAATGCTAAATATTCTTGAGGTATCTAACGATTTCTTTTGTCAAGAATGATTTCTTTGTGCAGAGAGTACAGATGTCTAAGTCTAGAGTCTGTTCTAGGAGTTTATCTCATGTTTTAAAATTTTTGGATCTCCTTTGTAAATTTTTGTTGTATGGTGATAGCAACAAAAATATCTTTTTGAATTTTCTTTAGTGGATCTGTGTTTTGTCACGAAACCGCCAAAGGGGGAGATTGTTACGGAATTTGAGTTGGCGTAGTTTCGTGAAAGTTTCTAGTCTTGAAGATTGAAGGTAAAGAAAGTTGGATCATTCAACTCAATCTCAAGAAAGAAGAATTCAAAAGGATCATGTATGTTTAACTAAATATTTTTGTGTGATCCGAATACTTCTTGTAGTGTAGAAACACTTGGAAGAATTTTTAACTGCATAAAAATCAAAAACTGGTGTTCGGACATGTTCAGGATCCGGATCAGAGCCAGCAATCCGGATCCCGAAGGTTGTTGTTTCATACATTACTCCAATCCGGATCGCAGCATCTCACGATCCGGATCCCGAACGTTGAGTTTTCTGAAATGTATGAACGATCCGGATCAGGCATTCCGATCCGGATCCCGAACGTTTGTTTTCTGGAAACCGTCTTTATTGCTACTGCAATCCGGATCGCCCAAATCCGATCCGGATCGCCGTCCGTAAAATTTCCAGAAATGTTAGGTTTTTGATTCTTATCTCCTTCCTAGGGTTTCTAACCTATAAATAGACCCTATGACTCTTTTTCTAGGGTGAATCCAAATAGCCGTCATTTTCCTATATCATCTTATACGGCTCTAGATCCACCTATAGAGAAGAAAGGAAATCATTAGAGAATACTCTATGTTTCTTCATCTATATTGATTAGTTTGATTCTAGGTATTCATACTCACATCTTGAGTTGAATCAAACTAATGAATACTTAGATGGTATTTCCGATCTATCTTTGATCTAAGTATTCGGCGGATCATCACCACCCAAAAACAACGATTTACCCCAAAAATCGGCGCGTGGATTCGCGTGTCCTTGTGGATTCAAGGTTCAACCGCTCTCGTGGATTCGGAGCGAGGCACATTCGTGGATTCGAAGGGTGCTATTGGGTGAAGACCGTGGATTCGGTCGGACGTCGTGGATTCGACGTTGGACGCCGTGGATTCGGCGTTGGGCGCAGATCGTGGATTCGAGAAGCGTCGCGGAGCGAGCGGAGAAGATCCTCTAGGAGCGTATGGAAAAGGTTGAGTCGTAAGTGTGTACGGTAAATCACCTTGTACGTGTTTTAATTCTAGTGGATTTCTACCGTGTTATCGGTCCCGTGATTTTTTACTCCGGTGATGGAGTTTTCCACGTAAAAATCTTGCGAGTTATTTTTTATTTCCGCATTGGGTTTTTATCGCAACGATTTTTGAGTGTTTATACGTTTACACCTATTCACCCCCCTCTAGGTGTTTTTTCCCCTATTTAGATCCTTATTACATATAACCCAACATAGGTATCGGATTTGGGCGTGCGAGTACTCGTTTCGATCGTCTCGACGCGAGGATCGCAGCGGCAATTTTTTGGGAATTTTTGGTCTCCATCTCGCAGGTAAAAACATGGCATCTTTGGGACTAAATTCTGGACAGCTTGTATTTGAATACTTGTGTGCTTATTTGTGTGTATGTTGGGGATATTTTTGTACAGTGATCGCGACAGTTGATCTTTTAGGCCAGAGCACTTTTCGGACTTGGATTTAGCGATCGAAGTGGATGGTTGCTATACTCCTCATTTTCTGACATACCCCTAGGAATATTAGAGAGATCCTCTCATTGGTTACATTGAATGATCAACTATAGACATGCATGCTTAAATTAAAATAATTGAGAGCCTATCATATGGAAATTACAATTGTGGAAATCTGATAGTGGTTGGGATTTATACATGTTTGTATGGATATAGTATTGGCACTTAACCTTGCATGTGGAATTTACTTTCATGCTGGGATAAAATGAAACGTCTTGTGGGAGGATACCACTTGAGGATCTTTTGGGACATGCTTAGGTGGGTGATTTAGGTGAGGGAAAATTATGGATGTTAGACATGTGTGGATGGATAATGATTTTAGCATGATGGTTATATCTATGCGGAGCTATTAAATGATACACATGTGGAACCACTATTTGGCACACTCTCTTTATCTTTCATGAGGACATATGCATGCTTGTTTGGACATCTAGATAGGCCATCTTTTATCGCTACACTTTCATGCTGGAACTTGACTTAGGAGAAACCATGTTTACTTCCTTTCTCCTTTTCGTTAGTCAGGTGGTTATTGTTGCTCGGGTTTGAGCAGGGGTACGGGATAGTGTAGCCGGGACCTTGGGGTCGGGGACAGGTGGTATTTGATTGTGGGTTGTGGGGTATTGCGGCTACCGCGGATAGTAGGTGGTTGACCGGATACAGATTATTTCACCCGATTATGGGTTGTGGGGTATAGCGGCTACCGCGGACAGTAGGCGGTTGACCGGATGTCGGATGTGGGACATGTTGTGATTATGGGTTATTCCGGCGACCGCGGATATTGGGCGGTTGACCGGAGGTCGGTTGTGAGACCTGGTTGTGGATTGTGAGGTATTGCGGCGATCGCGGATTTTGGGCGATTGACCGGATGTTTATTAGTGCATCAGATTGGGGATCAGTATTCTTTTAGTGGAGGGGTGTGTTCCACTGGGGCTTTATAGTTGTGATCCAGTCTTGCTTTTGATACTTATCACACCGGCGCGGTTATTGCCCGGTGATGCTTTCCTCGTTTGGGTCGCTCCCCTCGAGTTCCCCTCCGGAGGCCGTGGCCAGACAGTTATTGACAGTTTTGCTATCACATCGGCGCGGCTTATTTGCCCGATGATGAGGATGGCAGCAGGAGTTTTGCTATCACATCGGCGCAGCTTATTTGCCCGATGATGAGGGCGGTACAGATTGGGTTCATCTGGGACGGTTGATTACTGTTGCATACGGTTATTCCAGTCTAGGACTGCATTTTAGAGACATAGTAGTGGTAGTTTCCTTTCTTCAGCAGTCATTATTGCTTACCACTCTTCTTCCCCTCTTTGCCTCTGGTAGACCTAGTGGGTGCGTCAGAGTTTGAGGTTTTACCCACTGGGGGAGGCTACTGGTTTACTAGTAGTTCTCACCCCCATTGTTCTTTCCTTTTTTTTTCTTCTCCCTTGTTTTGCAGTGTCTTCTGCGGGTGCTACTGGGCTTTCAGTGGCGGGTCAAGGAGAGAGGACGGCTGAGTAGATAGATCTCGAGGCAGGATGAGCGTGTTAGCTGGACTGTTGGTGTACCCAGGTTTCCTCAGACGGTTGTACTTTTACCTTTGGGACAGGCTTTTGCCAGCTGGTTGTATTTATTTTGGTGAGCTGGGAGAGACAGATGTATCATTTATACAGATGTATTGTATTTTATTTCCAGCTTCAGTCTGAGATGTATTAGTTTTTAGTTCAGCTCTGTTTTTATTGCTCTTTTATTATATCTCTTATATCTGAGCAGGTAGTTGGCGCTTCGTGTACGCAGGAAATTCTGCGTGCACGGCGGATCTGTAGACGGGCCCGGGTTCTGGTTTTCACCCGGGGCGTGACATAGGAATCGCCCGATACTTCGTTGGGCGGATGTTCTTACTTCGTTTCATTCATTGATGATTACTCTCGGAAGGCTTGGGTGTATATTCTAAAGCAAAAATCTGATATGTTTGAGACTTTTAAGAAGTTCAAAACTCTTGTGAAGAATGAAAAGGATTTAAAAATTAAGTGCCTACGTTCTGATAACGGAGGGGAGTATTGTTCAAGAGAATTTGACGAGTTTTGTATCGAGCATGGAATTAAGCGGCATCTCACGGTACCTGGTACACCGCAACAAAACGGTGTAGCGGAGAGGTTAAATAAAACACTCATGGAGAGGGCCCGTAGCATGTTGAGTACCTCAAAACTCGACAAGAGATTTTGGGCGGAAGCTGTGAGCACGGCTTGTTATTTGATTCATCAAGCGCCGACAAAATCACTTGGTTTGGAAATTCCTGAAGAAGTCTGGAGCGGCAAGTCCGTTGATTACTCCTATCTTCGTGTCTTTGGATGTGATGCTTATGCGTGGATACCGATGGAGAAAAGGTCAAAATTGGATAAGAACTCTCGAAGGTGCATATTTCTTGGCTATGCGAAAGGTGTTAAGGGGTATCGATTGTGGGACCCTACTACCCACAAAATAGTCATAAGTCGTGACGTTGTCTTCAATGAAGGGTCCTTTCAAGGCACCAAGGAAAAGCAAGATGATGATGCTATGATTCCAATTGTGCTCTTTGAAGCGCGCGATGAGGTGCAAGTTGAGCAAGTACAGCAGGATGATGAAGTGGTTGATGATGAACCAGACTTGGAATCTCCGCAATCATCCGAAGATACAAATTCACCGGTAGAGTCGCCAGCGGATTCCGGGCGTCCTAGGAGGGTTATTAGACCTCCTGCGAGGTATAATGACTATATTACTTAATTTATTCCTTTTGCTAACCATGTCAGTGCATATGTTGCTTTGGCGGAGGAAGATGAGCCGACTTCGTATAAGGAGGCTTGTGAGTCGACCGATGCTGGGAAGTGGCAATGTGCGATGGAGGAAGAAATGGAGTCAATTCGGAAGAACATGACTTGGGAACTTGTTGATTTGCTGAAGGGAAGGAACGCAATTGGATGCCGGTGGGTGTTTATGTTACGGAATTTAAGTTGGCGTATTTCGTGAATTCGGTTAAGTCTTGAAGATTGAAGGTAAAGAAGGTTGGATCATATAACTCAATCTCAAGAAAGAAGTGTCACGCCCCGGGTGTAAAACCAGAACCTGGGCCCGTCCACAGATCCGCCGTGCGTACGGAATTTTCCGTGTACACGAAGCGCTGGTAACCTGCTCAGATATAAAATATAATAAAGGAGCATAAAACAGAGCTAAACTAAAACTAATACATCTCAGACAAATGCAGGAAATAAAAGTACAATAAGCTCTCATAAATATACAAATGTCTCTCCCAGCTCACGAAATAAAATACAACCAGCTGGCCGCAGCCAGACCCAAAATAAAAGGAAATACAACCGTCTGAGTGTACTGGGGATACATCAAAACTACAAACTCGAACTCGGGGCAGTGGCTATCTAATCCGCGATCCTCTTACCTCGATCCAGGGAAGAGGGTCCCGCAGCTCCCGCAGAGGACTCTGCAAAACAAAGGGGAAAAAGAAACGAGAAAGCAGTGGGGGGTGAGAACTACTATAAAAACAGTAGCCTCCCCTAGTGGGTAGACCTCAAACTCAGACATGCCCACTAGGACTAACAGAGGCGAAAAATAAAGACAGAGGTGGTAAGCTACAAGTACACTACTGATGAAGGGCTACCACTAACATGCCTCTACGATGCCTAACTAAAGAATGCTGAAAGCATGCACCAGAACGTCAAAGACTGACAGACCAACCCAATCGAAACACCAGAAAACACTGGTACTGCCTGCTCTGCTGTCAACCTCACAACTCAGTATCTCCCCTGTCCAAATGACCGGAACCCAACACGGTCTGACCGGCACCCAACACGGTCTGAAACCTACTCCGGAGTGGCACTCGAGGGGAGCGACCCCACACGAGCATAGTATCACTGTCACTAGTATCATCAGTATCATAAAATAGCAGGACGGGGTCACGACTCTGATCAAGTGGAAAAACCCATCCACTAAAGGGAAACTCGATCCCCTACCTCCAATCTGATGCATAAGTAATAATAATAATAATAATCCGGTCAACCGCCCACAGTCCGCGGTCGCCGCAACACCCAAACATCGATCCCCGACTGTCCCAACTCTGAACATCTGACTACACAATCCCCTAAGACTAGACGACAGGAGAACGAATAAAAGCATGGTTTCTCCTAAGTCAATTCCAATATGTTTGTGTAGCAGAAAAAGGTGGCCTAGCTAGATGACCATTCAAGCATGCAAAGTCCTTTGTTTGATAAAATCATTTTAGTTATTCTAACATATGCAACATTAAATGTTTGGAACTCCCGATGTACATGTGGCAGGACATATGATACATGATACAATTTGGATGCACAATCTACTAGCAAGTACCCCTTTTACAACATGCATTCTAACCACATGCTCAAAACCTTCCCTTAACATATGTGAGGTCCCGGAATCCCCCGCGCAGGGTTGCTGGTTGTTGGGCAGCTTTCGGTCGCCGTTGGGGGTGTTGGTGCGCGTGTTGGGGGCCCAGAAATGGATTTGTGATGCAATTTGGGATTTGCTTGCATCACTGCAGGCCTGTGTGGGTTGCGCGCATTTTGGACACAAGTGGTGGGCTTCGGGCTTAAATTGAGACCCCGTGGGATGTTGGAGGACCCGTCGGGTGTTTAGAAGTGATTTCGCGCGAATCAGATGTCAAAATTAGACTCCGGGTGAAGTCCGGATAAAAGTTTACCTCTCCGGTCGCCTTCGGGAATTTTTAGAGTTGGAATTGGGCAAATCGGACTTTAAAAATGGACCCGGCGCGAAAATCGGATCGAGTGGGCATTCGGCAAATTTTCGGGTGAGAATTTGGAGAATTGGATATCGTTTTTGGATTCAGCGCGCGAAATCGCTAAGAATTGACTATTTATTTGTTGGATTTGGAGCCCGGATGAAGTGCGCGTTTTTCGAGGCAAAACGGCACGTTTACCGAGGCGTGGCGCGGCTTGGAACCCGAGAAGCGGCGCGTTTCCCGAGGGTGTACGGGCGGCGTGCGCGCCTGGCGAGCGTCAGCGCGGGACGCGCGGGGGCCGCCACGTGGCGGGCCCCCGTTGGCGCCCGCGCGGGCGCGGGGGGCACGCGCGCCCGTGTAACGGGCGCGTGTCCCGCGCCTGGGGTGGCACGGTGCAACGCGCCCGTGTGGCGGGCGCGTTGCCGTGCGCCACGTGGCGCGTGGGCGCGCGCGTGGACCGGGTGCGCACGCCCATGCGCTGTGGACCGGCTGTTGGGGCTCCCCATTGGTCCGAGCCGTGGACCGGGGCCGTAGACCGGCCCCGTGGACCACCTTCTCTCTCCCTCCTTTTTCTTCTTCTTCTTCCTCCCCGAACCGCCATTTCTCCCTTTCTTTCTTTCTTCTGCACCCGAGAGCGAGAGGGAGTGAGGGAGGGGGGTTGCGTGAGGTGCGGCGGCGCGTCGTCGACCTCGTTTTGCGTGCGAGGTCGCCCGGCGGAGCGTTTCGGCGACGGCGGCGCCAACGGGTAGGTCCCGTGCGTTGGTTTTTCTGTATTTTTGTACAGTTTTTGGAGCGTTCTTTTAGACTGTAACTGACCCTCTTGCTCCTTTCTGTGTTGGGCACGGTGCACCGTTTTGCGTGCGGACTCCGGCACCGTGCACCGTTTTGCATGCGGACTCCGTTTTGCGTGCGGATCCTGGCACCGTGCACCGTTTTGCGTGCGGACTCCGGCACCGTGCACCGTTTTGCGTGCGGACTCTGTTTTGCGTGCGGATCCTGGCACCGTGCACCGTTTTGCGTGCGGACTCCGGCACCGTGCACCGTTTTACGTGCGGACTCCGTTTTGCGTGCGGATCCTGGCACCGTGCACCGTTTTGCGTGCGGACTCCGGCACCGTGCACCGTTTTGCGTGCGGACTCCGTTTTGCGTGCGGATCCTGGCACCGTGCACTGTTTTGCGTGCGGACTCCGGCACCGTGCACCGTTTTGCGTGCGGACCCCGTTTGGCGTGCAGATTCCGGCACCGTGCACCGTTTTGCGTGCGGACTTCGTTTGGCGTGCGGATTCCGGCACCGTGCATCGTTTTGCGTGCGAACTCCGTGGAGGCCAATTGCAAGTGTCTACGAGCAATTGGTGGCAAATCGAGGTGGGTGGCCTTATCTCCATGTTTTATGGAATGTACATTAATTCTATTGATGTAGGACTATGCATGATAGTTTATTTCCTTGTGTAGCATGCTAGATTGTTGGAATGGCTATCCCTTTATTATCTGTTAATGTAGTTATCTTGGAACTTGACCTAGCACCCCCGTCATATGTTGTATGTGTAACCAGACTAGTAGAAAACCCTCACTTGGGCTAGGGTTATTTATGCTTAGACATCCACACCGTACCTTCATCCCTGGACATAGTGTTTTCTCGCCCGGGTAGTGGGCCGAGAGGTCGGGACCTGCTTTTAGTGTGGGATGCTTTTACACTCTTGCCTGGGAGCAGAGTGGAGTCTGGTAGTTGTACTGGGTTGCTTATCTGTGCCGGGAGCCGTTTGGGTAAACGGTGGTCCCGGGAGGTCTTGTTTCCCTGTTGTGCCGTCGTGGAGGGAGCCGTTGCGCAGACGGCAGTCCCGGGCCGTCGAGTATCTTCCGGTCCGTCTTGTTGGGAACCGTTGGGGTTGACGGTGGTCCCAGGTCGTTGAGTGTTGTCCGACCTGTTTTGTTACCCTGAGTTGTGGGTCGCTCCTGGCTGTGGAGTATCTCCGGCCAGTGAGCCTTGTGCTGCGAGCCGTTGGGGAGGCTAGTGTCTCGTGTTTCGAGTTAGCCGAGCAGCTGAGTCGTCGAGAGTGCTCCGACTGTTGTGCGAGGTATTTGGGGATCTTGAGCCCTACCGTTCTGAGAGTGAGCGTGGATTTTGACTAGCCTGCATATGCCAATGTTTGATACTCTATACCGCGCCGTTCTACTCAGTGGGAGTCGCGTCCTGAGATGCCGCTGCGGATACGATGGTTGGCCTGTTGAGGCAGTTTTCCGCAGTTGAGGCAACGATGGGCCTGTTGAGGCAGTTTTGCGCGAGGGATGAGTTAGTAGGACAGGACGCCCCACGTAAGTCCCGTCCTCATGTGGATGTGTGGTAGTGGGCAGGAGCGTTCCTAGTCGACGGGCGCAGGCTTGACTGGACCTTTGAGGTAGTCAGTTCGTTTGGGTCGATTGAGCACCTTGGGTGCGAGTGGTCTCATTTGCTTTCATCTGTTCCACTTTTTGGAGTATCTAGATAGAGGCATGGTAGCTGTAGAGTAGCTCCAGCTTTTCTTGTTCAGTTTTCATTGCATTGTTATCTTTGGCCTCTAGTAGACTTGGTGGGCAGACCGTTGGGCTTGTTGACGGCACCCACTGAGAACTACTGTGGGAAGTAGTTCTCACACCCGTCGTGGTGTCTTTTTCCCCAGGAACTTCTTCTCCTGTTCCTGTTGCTCCAGTTGCTGATCCTTCTGACCGAGGCGAGGGAGTCGCGAGCTAGTTCCCTACCCGTCATTGGAGTGTAGCAGTACCCCTTCAAAGGAGAGCTTCAGTAGATTAGTTTTCTTCTTTTTACAGTTTGAGAGACTGATGTAGTGAGGATATTTGTATCGAGAGTGTGTACACTGATGTATTTTTGGAGATACCTCCCCTTTTGAGTTTTGTATCAGAGGACTTTGTATACGATCATATTTGGGAGATGGGTATTGTATTATCTTCAGTTGTACAGTGTTTGGTTTCCAGTTCTTACTAGTTTACTTCCAGCTCTGATATCTGTATCTCTGTAGTTGATTCTTCCTGCAGGTTAGACGCTTCGTCTGTACGGCAGTTTCCGTACAGATGGCGGATCTGTTAGTGAGCCCGGGTCGCAGTTTCGACCCCGGGGCGTGACAGATTAGAGTGGTATCAGAGCCTAGGTTGTAGGTCGTGATGGACTTAGAAACCCTAGGCTTGCGGTTGGACATTAGGATGACTACGTGAGAGTCGTGACTTTTAGCGAGAGTCCTGATTGACTTTTTACCTCTCCCAAGAGACGGGATGAGAGTTTGGCATGTTTATTCTCCTAATCGATTATGTTGGTTGCAGACAACATAATGCTATGGAATGGATGACATGTCTTAGACTTTCGCTGGATTGGGTCGTATGGTTGTTGTGTCCTGACGTTTGTAGTTGTGCAGTGGGTTGCGATACCCCTGAGACGTCGTATTGTGAAAAGGACACGCATTTTCCCTGGCCGAGTCACCAGGAGGGCATTTTCCCTGGCTGAGTTACCAGGAGAGCGTTTTCCCTGGCTGAGTTACCAGGAGAGCATTTTCCCTGGCTGAGTTACCAGGAGAGCGTTTTCCCTGGCTGAGTTACCAGGAGAGCATTTTCCCTGGCTGAGTCACCAGGAGGGCGTTTTCCCTGGCTGAGTTACCAGGAGAGCGTTTTCCCTGGCTGAGTTACCAGGAGAGCGTTTTCCCTGGCCGAGTTACTAGGAGGGCATTTTCCCTGGCTGAGTTACCAGGAGGGCATTTTCCCTGGCCGAGTCACCAGGAGGGCATTTTCCCTGGCTGAGTTACCAGGAGAGCATTTTTCCCTGGCTGAGTTACCAGGAGGGCATTTTCCCTGGCTGAGTTACCAGGAGGGCATTTTCCCTGGCCGAGTCACCAGGAGGGCATTTTCCCTGGCTGAGTTACCAGGAGAGCGTTTTCCCTGGCAGAGTTACCAGGAGAGCATTTTCCCTGGCTGAGTTACCAGGAGAGCGTTTTCCCTGGCTGAGTTACCAGGAGAGCATTTTCCCTGGCTGAGTCACCAGGAAGGCGTTTTCCCTGGCTGAGTTACCAGGAGAGCGTTTTCCCTGGCTGAGTTACCAGGAGAGCATTTTCCCTGGCTGAGTCACCAGGAGGGCGTTTTCCCTGGCTGAGTTACCAGGAGAGCGTTTTCCCTGGCTGAGTTACCAGGAGAGCGTTTTCCCTGGCTGAGTTACCAGGAGGGCATTTTCCCTAGCTGAGTTACCAGGAGGGCATTTTCCCTGGCCGAGTCACCAGGAGGGCATTTTCCCTGGCTGAGTTACCAGGAGAGCATTTTTCCCTGGCTGAGTTACCAGGAGGGCATTTTCCCTGGCTGAGTTACCAGGAGGGCATTTTCCCTGGCCGAGTCACCAGGAGGGCATTTTCCCTGGCTGAGTTACCAGGAGAGCATTTTCCCTGGCTGAGTTACCAGGAGAGCATTTTTCCTGGCCGAGTCACCAGATGGATAATTATCACTGGCCGAGTTACCAGATGGATAATTATCACTGGCCGAGTTACCAGATGGATAATTATCACTGGCCGAGTTACCAGATGGATAATTATCGCTGGCCGAGTTACCAGATGGATAATTATCACTGGCCGAGTTACCAGATGGATAATTATCACTGGCCGAGTTACCAGATGGATAATTATCGCTGGCCGAGTTACCAGATGGATAATTATCACTGGCCGAGTTACCAGATGGATAATTATCGCTGGCCGAGTTACCAGATGGATAATTATCACTGGCCGAGTTACCAGATGGATAATTATCGCTGGCCGAGTTACCAGATGGATAATTATCACTGGCCGAGTTACCAGATGGATAATTATCGCTGGCCGAGTTACCAGATGGATAATTATCGCTGGCCGAGTTACCAGATGGATAATTATCACTGGCCGAGTTACCAGATGGATAATTATCGCTGGCCGAGTTACCAGATGGGTAATTATCACTGGCCGAGTTACCAGATGGATAATTATCGCTGGCCGAGTTACCAGATGGATAATTATCGCTGGCCGAGTTACCAGATGGATAATTATCACTGGCCGAGTTACCAGATGGATAATTATCACTGGCCGAGTTACCAGATGGATAATTATCGCTGGCCGAGTTACCAGATGGATAATTATCACTGGCCGAGTTACCAGATGGATAATTATCGCTGGCCGAGTTACCAGATGGATAATTATCACTGGCCGAGTTACCAGATGGGTAATTATCACTGGCCGAGTTACCAGATGGATAATTATCGCTGGCCGAGTTACCAGATGGATAATTATCGCTGGCCGAGTTACCAGATGGATAATTATCACTGGCCGAGTTACCAGATGGATAATTATCACTGGCCGAGTTACCAGATGGATAATTATCGCTGGCCGAGTTACCAGATGGATAATTATCACTGGCCGAGTTACCAGATGGATAATTATCGCTGGCCGAGTTACCAGATGGATAATTATCACTGGCCGAGTTACCAGATGGATAATTATCACTGGCCGAGTTACCGGATGATAATTATCACTGGCCGAGTTACCAGATGGGTAATTATCACTGGCCGAGTTACCAGATGGGTAATTATCACTGGCCGAGTTACCAGATGGGTAATTATCACTGGCCGAGTTACCAGATGGATAATTATCACTGGCCGAGTACCAGGTGGATAATTATCACTGGCCGAGTTACCAGATGAATAATTATCACTGGCCGAGTTACCAGATGGATAATTATCACTGGCCGAGTTACCAGATGATAATTATCACTGGCTGAGTTACCAGATGGATACTTTCCCCTGGCCGAGCTACCAGAGGCGATGCCGCCCAGTGAGTGGCGATGCCGCCCAATGAGTGGCGAAGGTTCGGCCTGTTGAGGCGATTTTCACCTCCGGCCGAGTTACCAGGTGGTTATTTTAGTGAGATTGAGATGACCCGACAGGACGCCGAGATTTGATGGCGTCGAGTTCGTCCTGATGGACTACCGGGAGCGTCTCCAGCCGTGAGCTGCTTGTTGACATAGTTTCCCGCTTTGAACGAGAGGGACCGAATCCCTGAACGGTAAAGGAGCGAAAACTTCGATAGACTGAGCCTAGGGTCTGTTCTTGTTTGGTTGGGGTTCTAGGCACCGGTCTATCAGAATTTTTGGATCCTTGCCGTGTCAGTCGGTTCTTCTCGCCTATGAGTGGGGTGTTGCTGTGAGTTGAGTCGTTGAGGGTTCTCCGACATAGCTGTGAGAGTGCTAGGGCATTTGCATTGATGTATGGGCTAGAGATAGGACCTTTATCTTGTGCTCGTGAGGTTCAGATACCTGATCACGTGTTGCACATAGATGGGAGTTATTGGTCCTGCCCAGTGCAGTTGGGGCCCTGGTTTTTTGCCTGTTGATCTTTTGGCCCTTCCTCAGCTCCGGGTTTTCGAGGTAGTGTTGGGTATAGGGCTGTGAAGATCTGAGGCCTTGATGCTTTAGATACCACGCCGTTGATACACGGTGGTGATGCCACGCCGTTGATACACGGTGGTGATGCCACGCCGTTGATACACGGTGGTGATGCCACGCCGTTGATACACGGCAGTGATGCCACACCGTTGATACACGGTGGTGATGCCACGCCGTTGGCGCACGGCAGTGAGGCCACGCCGTTGGTACACGACAGTAATGCCACGCCGTGGGTGCACGGCAGTGATGCCACGTTGTAGGTACACAACGGTGAGAGGCTTTTGGATGTTTCGGACTTTTGACCGCGAGTTGGGCATCAGCTTTATGATCGCCTTGTGAGCCAGTTTTCAGTCCCGTTCACCGACGGTTTGGTCCCCGTCAGGGTGTTCTTTATGAGTTGAGGGATCGACTTCGACCCGTGGGTCCGTTGGGGTTATGATAGCATGTTGAGCGACCAACTGTGGCACGAGATTGTGTCTCTTGAGGATCCCTTTTGAGGGTAGCCGGCAGTTGAGTAGTCCACTCGGGTGGTTTTGGATCGGGAAGTGACCGAGTAAAGACCCCAACTTATTGGATTTCCCTTCCTTATTGGACGAGTCCGCGGGTATGCTTCGGGTCGTCTTGTTGAGGGTAGCACCATGTTGTTGTTTGGTGCGTATTACACTTGTGGTTATTTCAGTTTTCCCCCAGCCTTTTGTGGAGCCCTTGGTTTTTCACGTCTCAGCTCAGTAGTGATGTGATTTTTTTTTCCTCGCCCGTGATTTACTTGCCCCTTTGAGATCCGTGATTACTGGAGTACGAGGGACGCCCGTTGCAATTTCTGGCTCGTGAGATGAGAGAATTGCACATCGGGTAATACCGTACTTGTTGTTGCTGTTGCGGAGTAATCACGAGGAGCGAGTGGGGGAGCTGGAGGCGTATTGTTAGATACCTAGCCGTGGTATTCTTGACTCCTGATGGGCTTGATCTAGTTTCGAGGACGAAACTTTCTTTTAGTGGGGGAGGATGTGAGGTCCCGGAATCCCCCGCGCAGGGTTGCTGGTTGTTGGGCAGCTTTCGGTCGCCGTTGGGGGTGTTGGTGCGCGTGTTGGGGGCCCATAAATGGATTTGTGATGCAATTTGGGATTTGCTTGCATCACTGCAGGCCTGTGTGGGTTGCGCGCATTTTGGACACAAGTGGTGGGCTTCGGGCTTAAATTGAGACCCCGTGGGATGTTGGAGGACCCGTCGGGTGTTTAGAAGTGATTTCGCGCGAATCAGATGTCAAAATTAGACTCCGGGTGAAGTCCGGATAAAAGTTTACCTCTCCGGTCGCCTTCGGGAATTTTTAGAGTTGGAATTGGGCAAATCGGACTTTAAAAATGGACCCGGCGCGAAAATCGGATCGAGTGGGCATTCGGCAAATTTTCGGGTGAGAATTTGGAGAATTGGATATCGTTTTTGGATTCAGCGCGCGAAATCGCTAAGAATTGACTATTTATTTGTTGGATTTGGAGCCCGGATGAAGTGCGCGTTTTTCGAGGCAAAACGGCACGTTTACCGAGGCGTGGCGCGGCTTGGAACCCGAGAAGCGGCGCGTTTCCCGAGGGTGTACGGGCGGCGTGCGCGCCTGGCGAGCGTCAGCGCGGGACGCGCGGGGGCCGCCACGTGGCGGGCCCCCGTTGGCGCCCGCGCGGGCGCGGGGGGCACGCGCGCCCGTGTAACGGGCGCGTGTCCCGCGCCTGGGGTGGCACGGTGCAACGCGCCCGTGTGGCGGGCGCGTTGCCGTGCGCCACGTGGCGCGTGGGCGCGCGCGTGGACCGGGTGCGCGCGCCCATGCGCTGTGGACCGGCTGTTGGGGCTCCCCATTGGTCCGAGCCGTGGACCGGGGCCGTAGACCGGCCCCGTGGACCACCTTCTCTCTCCCTCCTTTTTCTTCTTCTTCTTCCTCCCCGCACCGCCATTTCTCCCTTTCTTTCTTTCTTCTGCACCCGAGAGCGAGAGGGAGTGAGGGAGGGGGGTTGCGTGAGGTGCGGCGGCGCGTCGTCGACCTCGTTTTGCGTGCGAGGTCGCCCGGCGGAGCGTTTCGGCGACGGCGGCGCCAACGGGTAGGTCCCGTGCGTTGGTTTTTCTGTATTTTTGTACAGTTTTTGGAGCGTTCTTTTAGACTGTAACTGACCCTCTTGCTCCTTTCTGTGTTGGGCACCGTGCACCGTTTTGCGTGCGGACTCCGGCACCGTGCACCGTTTTGCATGCGGACTCCGTTTTGCGTGCGGATCCTGGCACCGAGCACCGTTTTGCATGCGGACTCCGGCACCGTGCACCGTTTTGCATGCGGACTCTGTTTTGCGTGCGGATCCTGGCACCATGCACCGTTTTGCGTGCGGACTCCTGCACCGTGCACCGTTTTGCGTGCGGACTCCGTTTTGCGTGCGGATCCTGGCACCATGCACCGTTTTGCGTGCGGACTCCGGCACCGTTCACCGTTTTGCGTGCGGACTCCATTTTGCGTGCGGATCCTGGCACCGTGCACCGTTTTGCGTGCGGACTCCGGCACCGTGCACCGTTTTGCGTGCGGACCCCGTTTGGCGTGCAGATTCCGGCACCGTGCACCGTTTTGCGTGCGGACTTCGTTTGGCGTGCGGATTCCGGCACCGTGCATCGTTTTGCGTGCGAACTCCGTGGAGGCCAATTGCAAGTGTCTACGAGCAATTGGTGGCAAATCGAGGTGGGTGGCCTTATCTCCATGTTTTATGGAATGTACATTAATTCTATTGATGTAGGACTATGCATGATAGTTTATTTCCTTGTGTAGCATGCTAGATTGTTGGAATGGCTATCCCTTTATTATCTGTTAATGTAGTTATCTTGGAACTTGACCTAGCACCCCCGTCATATGTTGTATGTGTAACCAGACTAGTAGAAAACCCTCACTTGGGCTAGGGTTATTTATGCTTAGACATCCACACCGTACCTTCATCCCTGGACATAGTGTTTTCCTCGCCCGGGTAGTGGGCCGAGAGGTCGGGACCTGCTTTTAGTGTGGGATGCTTTTACACTCTTGCCTGGGAGCAGAGTGGAGTCTGGTAGTTGTACTGGGTTGCTTATCTGTGCCGGGAGCCGTTTGGGTAAACGGTGGTCCCGGGAGGTCTTGTTTCCCTGTTGTGCCGTCGTGGAGGGAGCCGTTGCGCAGACGGCAGTCCCGGGCCGTCGAGTATCTTCCGGTCCGTCTTGTTGGGAACCGTTGGGGTTGACGGTGGTCCCAGGTCGTTGAGTGTTGTCCGACCTGTTTTGTTACCCTGAGTTGTGGGTCGCTCCTGGCTGTGGAGTATCTCCGGCCAGTGAGCCTTGTGCTGCGAGCCGTTGGGGAGGCTAGTGTCTCGTGTTTCGAGTTAGCCGAGCAGCTGAGTCGTCGAGAGTGCTCCGACTGTTGTGCGAGGTATTTGGGGATCTTGAGCCCTACCGTTCTGAGAGTGAGCGTGGATTTTGACTAGCCTGCATATGCCAATGTTTGATACTCTATACCGCGCCGTTCTACTCAGTGGGAGTCGCGTCCTGAGATGCCGCTGCGGATACGATGGTTGGCCTGTTGAGGCAGTTTTCCGCAGTTGAGGCAACGATGGGCCTGTTGAGGCAGTTTTGCGCGAGGGATGAGTTAGTAGGACAGGACGCCCCACGTAAGTCCCGTCCTCATGTGGATGTGTGGTAGTGGGCAGGAGCGTTCCTAGTCGACGGGCGCAGGCTTGACTGGACCTTTGAGGTAGTCAGTTCGTTTGGGTCGATTGAGCACCTTGGGTGCGAGTGGTCTCATTTGCTTTCATCTGTTCCACTTTTTGGAGTATCTAGATAGAGGCATGGTAGCTGTAGAGTAGCTCCAGCTTTTCTTGTTCAGTTTTCATTGCATTGTTATCTTTGGCCTCTAGTAGACTTGGTGGGCAGACCGTTGGGCTTGTTGACGGCACCCACTGAGAACTACTGTGGGAAGTAGTTCTCACACCCGTCGTGGTGTCTTTTTCCCCAGGAACTTCTTCTCCTGTTCCTGTTGCTCCAGTTGCTGATCCTTCTGACCGAGGCGAGGGAGTCGCGAGCTAGTTCCCTACCCGTCATTGGAGTGTAGCAGTACCCCTTCAAAGGAGAGCTTCAGTAGATTAGTTTTCTTCTTTTTACAGTTTGAGAGACTGATGTAGTGAGGATATTTGTATCGAGAGTGTGTACACTGATGTATTTTTGGAGATACCTCCCCTTTTGAGTTTTGTATCAGAGGACTTTGTATACGATCATATTTGGGAGATGGGTATTGTATTATCTTCAGTTGTACAGTGTTTGGTTTCCAGTTCTTACTAGTTTACTTCCAGCTCTGATATCTGTATCTCTGTAGTTGATTCTTCCTGCAGGTTAGACGCTTCGTCTGTACGGCAGTTTCCGTACAGATGGCGGATCTGTTAGTGAGCCCGGGTCGCAGTTTCGACCCCGGGGCGTGACAACATATAACATGATATGGCTTTAATATTCTTTCCAACTAATTAAATTGCATATCTAAACATGGAAACTCCACTTACTAACTTGTAGCCTGCTAACATTGCAAGTATTAACAAGGGAACCTTAATCTCATACACGCATGCTAGATACATTCACAATTAATAGCACATGATCAAGGCATTCTAATAGGCCTAGTGACATTCACAAGTAGGAGGTTCACAACATCACCCACCTCGAGCGCTAATCCAAGTTCCCCAAAAGCGAAGTCCAAGATCAGTCCAACTCTCACCTCCAATCTGTACAAAATAACCCAAAGGAAAATACATAAGCTATCCATTCATAGTTTCCAAATTCTGTCCTCTAAATCCACAGTCCATAATTCTCCAATTTTTACCTGCGAATAATGCCCAGAAAAATCCAAGAAAAATACTATCGCGATCCTCGCGATGAGCCCGTCGGAACGAGTACCTGTACGTTCAAATCGGAGTTTCCTACGCTGAGATAAAAATCCGGCAAGGGGTACACCCCAATCCAAACTGTACCAAATTTCTATAACAAAGAACCACAGAGAAAGGAGATTCTCACCCTCGTGCAGAATCCAGAAAAATCTAAGAAAAATCCAGGAGACTCCTTGCGAAGAGTAGATGAAGATTGCCTTTTGAATCGCCTCAATCCGACGTCCGAGCGAAAAGATACGGCAAGAACACCGCGGTGCTGTCCAAAAGTCCGCGAAGAAAAATGGGTCAAATGGGTGCTCAGAAAACTCCAAGATCAGCACGGAAATCGAGGAACCACAAAACACAGGCGTTGAAGCCCTACCTGTCGTGAGTCCAACGGCGCAAGAATCGGCGAAATCCGATGTTGGGGTGAGTCGGGGGAGTCCAAACACTGAGAAGGGGCGAAGAAGATCGCCGGGAAACAAGCGTCGCGCCGCGCCGTAAAATGGTGAACCTCGGGAAGAGTGCCTCCAAAAATCCTCAAAGTTCTCCAATGGGTAGTGCACTGAGGGAGGAGAAACATCTCTGAAGGATGCTCTGCGAAAAGGGGTCCAAAAAGCCTAAGAGAAGAACAGGAAATCCTATTTATAGGCCCAGCCCATTAGCTGTTGGGCCGGGTTTTCGGGCGCAGTTTCCGGGCGCACTGCGCCCGGAAACCGGGTTGTATACCTCCCGTCCGACGCCCCCGAAAGTCCCAGGAGCGGCCACGTCACCCCAAACAGGGGACAGCAAAACCCCGCGGCCCGCAATGTGCCGCGTGTCCCCTCGCGGTCAGCGGGGGTAGGTACGGCCGCCCAACCGCGAGGCGACACGTGGCGCACTCGAGTGCGGCCGACCGCCCGCCTGGCGCCCCTGTGCGCGCGCAGTCCCGAGGCGCCCCCCCGCGCACACCGTGGACCGCGCCCACGTGAGCCAACGAATCCGACGCCGCCACGTGTCATGCGCCCGGTCCACCGCAACCCCGCAAGTCCGGTGAGCCGTGCCGCGTGCGCCGGCCTATCAGGGCACGCCACGCGTCACCCGCCCGCGGTCCATGCACCGCCGCGCCACCCCGTGGACCGAGCTGGGTGGGCCGGCCAATAATAGGCCGCCACGTGGCACCGGCCGGTCCACGAGTCTCCCCCATGCACCGAATAACCCCGAAAACTTTCGGAAGCCCGCTTTTGGTCATCCGGACTCCAAATTTAACAAGCAAATAGCCGTTTTCAAGCGTTTTTCCGCGCTGAATCCAAATCCAAGCTCAGATTGGCCAAAAACCTTTTCTAAAATTTGGCAAATGCAGCCAAAGGCCAAATCCGCTATCAAAGTCTCACAAGGCCCATCTGTGGCACCCCTTCGATGCACCATGGGCCAGACACACCAACACTAGGTGTTCTAAACAGTGGATTCACCGGAAAGCTGCATGGGAAAAACCAGTACACTACAAGAAGAATTCAAAAGGATCAGGTATGTTTAACTTAATATCTTTGGTGATCCGAATACTTCTTATAGTGTAGAAACACTTGGATGAACTTGTAATTGCATAAATATCAAAAACTGGACATGGGACATGTTCAGGATCCGGATCAGACTTTGCAATCCGGATCCCGAAGGTTGTTCGTTCATACACCAGTTCAATCTGGATCGTAGCTTCCTTTGATCCGAATCCCGAACACTGGGTTTACCATTTTATTTGAACGATCCGGATCAGGCTTTGCAATCCGGATCCCGAACGCTGATGTTTGGTGAAACTGTATGAACGATCCGGATCAGGCACTTCGATCCGGATCCCGAACCTTCGTTTTTCTGGAAACTGTTTTTCTCGCTACTGCAATCCGGATCGCCGAACTCCGATCCGGATCGTCGTCATGTAAAATTCCAGAAAAGGATAGTTTTTGATCCTTATCTTTTTCCAAGGGTTTCTAACCTATAAATAGACCCTATGATTCTTTTTCTAGGGCTAATCCACTAATCCAAAAAAGAAGCCGCTAAACCTAAAAGCCGTCATCTTATATACGGCCTAAGATCCACATATAGAGAAGAAAGGAAATCATAGATTCTATCTTATGTTTCTTCATCTATATTGATTGATTTGATTCTAGGTTTTCATACTCACACTTTGAGTAGAATCAAATCAATGAATACTTAGATGGTATTTCCGATCTATTTCTAATCTAAGTATTCGGCGGATCATCACCACCCAAAAAACAACGATTTACCCCAAAATCGGCGCGTGGGCTCGCATGGCCTTGTGGATTCAAGGTGCAACCGCTCTCGTGGATTCGGAGCGAGGTATGTTCGTGGATTCGAAGCGTGCTACTGGGTGAAGACCGTGGATTCGGTCGGACGTCGTGGACTCGACGTTGGACGCCGTGGATTCGGCGTTGGACGCAGATCGTGGATTCGAGAAGCGTCGTGGAGCGAGCGGAGAAGATCAACTAGGAGCGTATGGAAAAGGTTGAGTCGTCTGTGAGTACGGTATATCACCTTGTACGTGTTTAATTCTAGTGGATTTCACCGTGTTATCGGTCTCGTGGTTTTTTACTCCGGTTTGGAGTTTTCCACGTAAAAATCTCTGCGTGTTATTTATTTTTTCCGCATTGGGTTTTATATCGCAAAGATTTTTGAGTGTTTATTGTTTACACCTATTCACCCCCCTCTAGGTATTTTTTCCCCTATTTAGATCCTATTATACATATAACCCAACAAGTGGTATCAGAGCGGGAATAGGGTTGTAAACAATGGTTGAAGGTGGAAACATCAACAGACCTCCGTTCTTCGATGGAACAAATTATGCGTACTGGAAAGTACGGATGAAAGCCTTTTTAATTTCAATCGACGAACGGGTGTGGCAATCAATTGAATTAGGATGGTCTAATCCAACTGAATTTATTGGTGATGTTCGCACCATCAAACCTAGGTCGAAATGGACCAAGGAAGAGATTGATATATCTTCTTACAATGGCAAGGGAATTAATGCTTTATTTAATGCCTTATCACAAACAGAGTTCTCTCGCGTCTCGGCATGTGAGACTGCGAAAGAAATCTGGGATGTTCTTCAAGTTACGCATGAGGGAACTAACCTTGTGAAGATTCAGAAATTGCAAATGCTTACGAGCAAGTTTGACTCTATTTTCATGGCAGAAAATGAATCGTTCACAGACTATTACTGTGGTGACCCGGACTTTTGTAGAAGCTTTTGCGGCTTTATCAGTGACTATTGGAAGCTCACACAGTGTCATGGAGCTTGTAGAATTGAAATTGGATTTTTAAAATGGACCCGGCGCAAAAATCGGATCAATTTGGCTTTTCCGGGGGCTTTCGGCAAAATTTCGGATGAGAATTTGAAAAATCGGACAGCGGATTTGGACTCAGCGCGCGAAAACGATCAAAATGGTGTATTCACTTTATTTTCGGCGCAAAATTACTGTTCACGCCGGAACAGTAATTCCGGCCGCCGGAAATACTGTTCCGGCGACCGGCGGCAGGCGGCGAGCGGCGGCGCACGGCGGAGCACAGCGGCGCAGCGGCGGAGCAGGGCCGCGGGCGGGCGCGGGCGGGCGCGCAGGCGGGCGGTCCACAGAATAGTCGTGCACCGGGTGCACGGAAGGTTGAGGTTGCCACGTGGCAGCTCCTCATTGGTCGGGCGGCGTCAAGGAGGGCGGCCTGTCTGGGACACGTGGCGACTTCTGGTTGGCCGACACTTTCCGGAAGACCCGGCGCGTAGACCGGGGGCGTGGACCACGTGAACCGCGTGGTGACACGTGGCGTGTCCCTATTGGCGGGTGCACGCCGCCCACGTGCTCGAGGCACGTGGAACACGTGGGCGGCTGGGACACGTGGCGGCGCCCGATGGGTGGGCGCCGCTGTCCGCTGTTTGGCGGACACGTGTCGCGCCCGGGCTCTTCCGGGCGCGCACAGTGTTCCCGAATTGGGCCGCACTGTAGCAGCCCAATATTTCCGGGCGCCCGATTCTTGGGACACAGTGGGAATTTTGGCATTTGTTTTCTGGGCCTATAAATACAGCTCCACTTTCCTCCCTTTCTGTTCTTTTTCCGAGCTTTAGAGAGAGAATCTGAGGGTGTGTCCTTAAGAAGACTTCTTCCTCTCTCTATCCTCCATCTCTCTAGGAAGTTTTGGAATTTTTGGAGTTGCCGACAGCGAGTCATCTGCGACGCGGTGCGCTTCGACGTTTCCTCTTTCTCGGCCCATTTCCGTCGCAGTTCAGTCAGAATTTTCCTGTGCGCAAACCAGGAGGAATTTTTGGACGATTTCTTCGGCAGCATGTTCCTGAGAGGTAAGGCTTCGATTTCCGTGTTGATCATTTCGCTTTATTTTGGGTTCTTGGCACGGTTCCCGAGGCATCTTTTGACCCCATTTTCTGTGATGAATTTCCTAGACAGCATGAGCTTGTTGATTTTATATCTTGGCGTAGGAACTTCGGATCGAGGCGTTTAAATAGTTGATTTTGATCTACTCGTCGCAAGGAACGTCCCCGTATTTTTCTTGGATTTTTCTGAATTTCCCAAAAGTGAGAAATCACTGTTTTTCCAGAGTTAAGTGCTACAGTTTTTATTGGGGGATTCTTTAGGGATGGTTACCTTGTCGAATTTATATCTTGACCTGCAGAACTCGGATTTGGACGTGCAGGTACTCGTTTCGAAGGTATCGACGCGAGGATCACTGTGATTTTTTTATTGGAATTTTTTGGGCATTTTCAGCAGGTGAAATAAGGGCATCTTTGGGACTGATTTCTGTATGTGTATATGGGGGTAGTTTTTGGGATTTATGGACTTTATGTTGTACCCAGGAGAGTTGCGGGTATTACTGGACCCTTTGGAGTAGGAGATTTGGATTTCCTGGTATTTTCAGCTGTGGGATTTGGACAGTCAGCTCTTCAGGTGGGTAGTTGTTGCTTACCTCTTACTGTGATTTACTCACTAAGTTTATTTAGAGGATTCCCCGTTTGGACTTATTGATTGATTACCATGCATGATTGAATGATAAAAATGCGAGCCTATCATTTGAGATTAATTATGTGGATAAAGCATGTTGGAAATATTACTGGGATAATATTGTTGTTGGAATATGATCTTGGAGATATTTTAATAGTGATAATTCACATGCCGTGTAGCACATAGATTTTATGAAAGTTGGTTAAATGGATTAAGTATTGGGACATGATGACATATCTATGTGCGGGTACCACTTTGAGATTTGTTATGGACCAGGGATTATATACATGCGTAGTTGACTGATGATTTTAGCATGATGGTTACATTTATGCGGAGCTATTACTTAATACACATGTGGAGTTACTGTTTGATACTCTTTCTTTCATCTTTCTTGAGAACTGTTGCATGCTTGTTTGGACATCTAGATAGGCCACTATTTATTGCTACACTATCATATTGGGATTTGACTTAGGAGAAACCATGATTGTTTTCTTTCTCCTTCTCATTTTGACTTTTGATTCATATTGCTCGGGTTCGAGCAGGGGTTTGGGATAGTGTAGTCGGGACCTTGGAGTCTGGGACAGGTCGTACTTGATTGTGGACTTGTGGGGTATTGCGGTAACCGCGGACATTAGGCGGTTGACCGGATGTTTACCTTTGCATCAGATTGGGGTTTTCTTTTTAGTGGAGGGGTTTTCCACTTTGATCATAGTCATGATCCAGTCCTGCTTTTATGATACTTATGACATGGTTACTTTCCTCGTGTGGGTAGCTCCCCTCGAGTGCCACTTCGAAGCGTGCGGGGTACCAAGTGGGTACCGGACGGTATTGACTCATTGCTATCACTTTGGTGCGGATCAGGTTGCACGATGATGATAGCGGCAGCAGGCGGTACCAGTTTTTACTGGTGGCTAGATTGGGTTTATTTGGACAGATGCGGTTACTGATGCATACTTACAGTCATTTAGTTTGGCACTGCATTTAGAGGCATACTTGTGGTAGTTCCTTTTTATTTGTAGTCTTATAGCTTACCACTTTCTTCCTTCTTTGTCTCTGGTAGACTTAGTGGGTACGTCGGAGTTTGAGGCTTTACCCACAGGGGGAGGCTACTGGTTTACTAGTGGTTCTCACCCCCACTGTTGTTTTTCTCTCTTTCTTTTCCTTGTTTTGCAGAGCCTTCTGCGGGAGCTGCTGGGCCATCGGCAGCGGATCGAGGTGAGGGGATCGCTGAGTAGATAGATCTCCGGTGAGGCTGTGAGTTGCTATTAGACAGATATTGTACCCTTTTTACTCAGACTGTAGTAGTTCACTTTTATTTTGTGGTCTGGCTTTGGCCAGCTGGGTGTATTATTTTGGTGAGCTGGGAGTTTATTGTATTTTTACAGTTTTTATTTTCTTTTCCAGTCTGAGATATTATGTAGTACTTTAGTTTAGCTCTGTATTATGCTCTTTTATTGTACATTTATATCTGAGCAGGTTACCGACGCTTCGTGTACATGGAAAATTCCGTGTGCATGGCGGATCTGTTGGCGAGCCCGGGTTCTGGTTTCCACCCGGGGCGTGACAGATTAAGTTGGTATCAGAGCTTAGGGATAGGTCAGTTGGGACTTAGAAAACCCTAGGCTTATGTTGGACCCTAGGATAATAGGGCGTGAGAGACGTGATGTTTTTTTGGCGAAAGTCGGTGATTGGGTTATTTGACTCTTCCGATGAGGGAAGAGGGATCGACATATCTTGTTTCTGTGAACGGTTATGTTGGCTGCAGACAACATAAAGCTACAGAAATAGGGGGATGTCTTTGACTTTCGCTAGATTGGGTCGTGCGTGGTTGCGTCCTGACTTGTGTTTTCTGTTGACAGGATGCCTCCCCGACGTCGGATTACTACTCGGGGTACCCTTACACCCCCTGAGGAGCCGGAGCAGACCGGATCTTCGGAGTTGAGTGAGCTGAGGGCCATGGTGGCCCAATTGGCGGAGCATACCCGTCGGCAGGAGCAAAGGATTGACCAGCTTGTAGCCCAGAGAGAGGCGGCGCCGTCCCCGACTGTTTTGGAGGCCCCTGTATCACCTGTACCACTTCGTGTGCCGACGGCGCCATCATCGAGTAGTGGGGCTCGAGGAGCGGCCCAGCCTTTGACCCCTTCTCAGGAGGAGTATATCGCGGAGAAGCTCACCAAGTTCTGCCAGTATGGACCGCCTAGATTCTCGGGGCAGAACGCGCGACCGTGGGATTCGGAGGCTTGGTTATCTTCGATGGAGAAGCTGTTTAGGGATTTCTTCATCGACCCGAAGTACAGAGTGCACATGGCAGTGCATTGTCTCGAGGGGGATGCTGACGCATGGTGGCGTCGGGTGGAGCCAGCGGAGTTCCAGACCACACGACAGCTGCCCTGGTCCGAGTTCCGGCGTATGCTACTTAGAACGTACTTTTCTGGGAGCGTGAAACGGAAGCTGGAGGACGACTTGAAGAATATCCAGCAGGGAGACAAATCGGTGCAGGAGTACTACCAGGAGTTTATGCAGTTGCTTAACTGCGTGCCTTTCGTTGCTCGTGATGGACCGCATGAGGTCGAGTTGTTCGAGTCTGGTCTTCGACCTGAGATCTATACCCTGGTGCACGCTCGGAGGCTACAGACCCTTGGTGAAGCCGTTGAGCAGGCACTGTGGGTGGAGCAGGGCAACACGAAGATTGCCAAGAGGAGCGGGTCGGTCGCACAGAGTTCTGAGAGGAAGCGACCAGCACCTGATGATGGAGGACAGGCTAGTTCTTGGAGACCGCCACGACCGTCGCGGCCTCAGTCTCATGGCCAGGGGCATTCTGAGCAACAAGAGTCTGGTGGACCCCAGAGGCAGCAACAGCAGCAGCCGCAGCAGCAGCCACGACGTCGTGACAGATGTATTTTCTGTGGAGAACCTCATCTGTCTCACACCTGTGATCTGAGGTGGGGTCGTTGTTATAAGTGTGGACAGTCAGGCCACGTTCGAGCTTCATGCCCCCTATCGACTTCCACGGCACCATCTTCAGCCTCGGCTCCTAGTGCATTTCGACAGAGGACGTCAGCTCAGCAGTCTTTTGCTCCAGTGAGCAGGTCACCTTCCTTCCACTCTTCTGATCACTGGCCACCGGCTCAGAGCGGTCGGGTATATGCCGCTCAGGTGGAGGACTTTACAGCAGCCGATTATGGGGTGACAGGTATTATCTCACCTTCTGTCATTAGATTTTGCATTGTATTGCATTTGAGCATCCTAGTCATTTGTTAGGAGTATATTTGCATCATTGCCTGGGTTAGGGGTAGGATGGTTACCACGTGCACGGGAGGTTCAGATTCCCGATCATATTTTGCACATGGAGGAGTGTCATTGGTCCTACCCGGTGTAGATTGAGTCCTAGATTTTACCAGCAGACCAGATGGCTGCGGGACATGAATAGGATGCTCGGGATGGATGGGCAGGCTCGGTACTTCACGACGATCGATTGTGCCGCGAGGATATTGACCAGGAGGTGTTCGTGTACCAGGAGGTGTTCGTGTACTAGGGATGCTAGAAGAGATATGGTGGCTCGAGCTTGAGGTTTGCTTCATGTTTTTGAAGGAGCTTGCAGACAGCTTTGGGGGCTGGAGTCGGAGATGACGGACACCTACCCCTATTTATGTGAGGCATCGGACTAGGGGATGCTGTTTAGTTTTGTTTCGAGGACGAAACTCTTTTTAGTGGGGGAGGATGTGGTGACCCGGACTTTTGTAGAAGCTTTTGCGGCTTTATCAGTGACTATTGGAAGCTCACACAGTGTCATGGAGCTTGTAGAATTGAAATTGGATTTTTAAAATGGACCCGGCGCAAAAATCGGATCAATTTGGCTTTTCCGGGGGCTTTCGGCAAAATTTCGGATGAGAATTTGGAAAATCGGACAGCGGATTTGGACTCAGCGCGCGAAAACGATCAAAATGGTGTATTCACTTTATTTTCGGCGCAAAATTACTGTTCACGCCGGAACAGTAATTCCGGCCGCCGGAAATACTGTTCCGGCGACCGGCGGCAGGCGGCGAGCGGCGGCGCACGGCGGAGCACAGCGGCGCAGCGGCGGAGCAGGGCCGCGGGCGGGCGCGGGCGGGCGCGCAGGCGGGCGGTCCACAGAATAGTCGTGCACCGGGTGCACGGAAGGTTGAGGTTGCCACGTGGCAGCTCCTCATTGGTCGGGCGGCGTCAAGGAGGGCGGCCTGTCTGGGACACGTGGCGACTTCTGGTTGGCCGACACTTTCCGGAAGACCCGGCGCGTAGACCGGGGGCGTGGACCACGTGAACCGCGTGGTGACACGTGGCGTGTCCCTATTGGCGGGTGCACGCCGCCCACGTGCTCGAGGCACGTGGAACACGTGGGCGGCTGGGACACGTGGCGGCGCCTGATGGGTGGGCGCCGCTGTCCGCTGTTTGGCGGACACGTGTCGCGCCCGGGCTCTTCCGGGCGCGCACAGTGTTCCCGAATTGGGCCGCACTGTAGCAGCCCAATATTTCCGGGCGCCCGATTCTTGGGACACAGTGGGAATTTTGGCATTTGTTTTCTGGGCCTATAAATACAGCTCCACTTTCCTCCCTTTCTGTTCTTTTTCCGAGCTTTAGAGAGAGAATCTGAGGGTGTGTCCTTAAGAAGACTTCTTCCTCTCTCTATCCTCCATCTCTCTAGGAAGTTTTGGAATTTTTGGAGTTGCCGACAGCGAGTCATCTGCGACGCGGTGCGCTTCGACGTTTCCTCTTTCTCGGCCCATTTCCGTCGCAGTTCAGTCAGAATTTTCCTGTGCGCAAACCAGGAGGAATTTTTGGACGATTTCTTCGGCAGCATGTTCCTGAGAGGTAAGGCTTCGATTTCCGTGTTGATCGTTTCGCTTTATTTTGGGTTCTTGGCACGGTTCCCGAGGCATCTTTTGACCCCATTTTCTGTGATGAATTTCCTAGACAGCATGAGCTTGTTGATTTTATATCTTGGCGTAGGAACTTCGGATCGAGGCGTTTAAATAGTTGATTTTGATCTACTCGTCGCAAGGAACATCCCCGTATTTTTCTTGGATTTTTCTGAATTTCCCAAAAGTGAGAAATCACTGTTTTTCCAGAGTTAAGTGCTACAGTTTTTATTGGGGGATTCTTTAGGGATGGTTACCTTGTCGAATTTATATCTTGACCTGCAGAACTCGGATTTGGACGTGCAGGTACTCGTTTCGAAGGTATCGACGCGAGGATCACTGTGATTTTTTTATTGGAATTTTTTTGGGCATTTTCAGCAGGTGAAATAAGGGCATCTTTGGGACTGATTTCTGTATGTGTATATGGGGGTAGTTTTTGGGATTTATGGACTTTATGTTGTACCCAGGAGAGTTGCGGGTATTACTGGACCCTTTGGAGTAGGAGATTTGGATTTCCTGGTATTTTCAGCTGTGGGATTTGGACAGTCAGCTCTTCAGGTGGGTAGTTGTTGCTTACCTCTTACTGTGATTTACTCACTAAGTTTATTTAGAGGATTCCCCGTTTGGACTTATTGATTGATTACCATGCATGATTGAATGATAAAAATGCGAGCCTATCATTTGAGATTAATTATGTGGATAAAGCATGTTGGAAATATTACTGGGATAATATTGTTGTTGGAATATGATCTTGGAGATATTTTAATAGTGATAATTCACATGCCGTGTAGCACATAGATTTTATGAAAGTTGGTTAAATGGATTAAGTATTGGGACATGATGACATATCTATGTGCGGGTACCACTTTGAGATTTGTTATGGACCAGGGATTATATACATGCGTAGTTGACTGATGATTTTAGCATGATGGTTACATTTATGCGGAGCTATTACTTAATACACATGTGGAGTTACTGTTTGATACTCTTTCTTTCATCTTTCTTGAGAACTGTTGCATGCTTGTTTGGACATCTAGATAGGCCACTATTTATTGCTACACTATCATATTGGGATTTGACTTAGGAGAAACCATGATTGTTTTCTTTCTCCTTCTCATTTTGACTTTTGATTCATATTGCTCGGGTTCGAGCAGGGGTTTGGGATAGTGTAGTCGGGACCTTGGAGTCTGGGACAGGTCGTACTTGATTGTGGACTTGTGGGGTATTGCGGTAACCGCGGACATTAGGCGGTTGACCGGATGTTTACCTTTGCATCAGATTGGGGTTTTCTTTTTAGTGGAGGGGTTTTCCACTTTGATCATAGTCATGATCCAGTCCTGCTTTTATGATACTTATGACATGGTTACTTTCCTCGTGTGGGTAGCTCCCCTCGAGTGCCACTTCGAAGCGTGCGGGGTACCAAGTGGGTACCGGACGGTATTGACTCATTGCTATCACTTTGGTGCGGATCAGGTTGCACGATGATGATAGCGGCAGCAGGCGGTACCAGTTTTTACTGGTGGCTAGATTGGGTTTATTTGGACAGATGCGGTTACTGATGCATACTTACAGTCATTTAGTTTGGCACTGCATTTAGAGGCATACTTGTGGTAGTTCCTTTTTATTTGTAGTCTTATAGCTTACCACTTTCTTCCTTCTTTGTCTCTGGTAGACTTAGTGGGTACGTCGGAGTTTGAGGCTTTACCCACAGGGGGAGGCTACTGGTTTACTAGTGGTTCTCACCCCCACTGTTGTTTTTCTCTCTTTCTTTTCCTTGTTTTGCAGAGCCTTCTGCGGGAGCTGCTGGGCCATCGGCAGCGGATCGAGGTGAGGGGATCGCTGAGTAGATAGATCTCCGGTGAGGCTGTGAGTTGCTATTAGACAGATATTGTACCCTTTTTACTCAGACTGTAGTAGTTCACTTTTATTTTGTGGTCTGGCTTTGGCCAGCTGGGTGTATTATTTTGGTGAGCTGGGAGTTTATTGTATTTTTACAGTTTTTATTTTCTTTTCCAGTCTGAGATATTATGTAGTACTTTAGTTTAGCTCTGTATTATGCTCTTTTATTGTACATTTATATCTGAGCAGGTTACCGACGCTTCGTGTACATGGAAAATTCCGTGTGCATGGCGGATCTGTTGGCGAGCCCGGGTTCTGGTTTCCACCCGGGGCGTGACAATTACACACGATTGCAAGACATTGTAAACTCATGTGCTAACTTGGGAGAGAAGATTCCAGAATTTAAAATTGTAAGAAAAATATTAAGAACTCTTCCTGAAAGATTTCGTTCCAAGGTTACAGCCATTGAAACTATTAAACACCCGGACGAAATCCGTGTAGAAGAATTAGTTGGTTCTTTACAAACATATGAAATGACATTTCCTACTAACTATTCTTCAGGAAAGGCATCCTCTTCTAAGTCTTCAGATTATGCGTTGAAAACAACAAAAGAAGAAGACGCGGATTCATCCTCCTCAGGCGATGACGAGAACCTATCTATGGAGGACTTTGAGAAGCAGCTTGCTCTCTTGACAAGAAGATTTTGCCGAAACTTTCGAAGGGGTAACTCAAGCAAAACTCCATCCTTCGTAAAGTCGAAGAAAGGCAAAGGTTCTTCAAGTTTCAAACCAAGAAAGCAAGAGGGTTTTTCTAAGGATAAGAAAAGCTCAGAAGGACAAGTCCAATGCTTCAAGTGCCGAGGGTACGGCCATATCTCAACGGAATGTCCAAATAAGAATCCGTCCAAGAAGAAGGCGATGCAAGCCGTCACTTAGGATGACACCTCATCGTCAAATGAGTCATCGTCAAGTGATGAAGAAGATAACGCAACGGCGTTCCACGCGTCCACATCTTCACCCTTCATGTGCTTAATGGCAAGTACATCCGAGTCATTGTCCAACTCCACTGTTAAAAAGATTGCAACGGACGATGAATCGGATGATTCGGAAGGTGAAGATTTTGCTCTAGCCTATCACAGACTTTTGAGGGATTCAAAGAAACTGGCTAAGCAAAACAAGGGGTTGAGAGGGAGATTGCAGGATCTCGAAGAAGAAGTAGAAAGGGTAACTTCTCTCTCGACCGATCTTGAAGTGGAAAGGGATAATCTGATAAAAGTAAATGTTTCCCTTCAAGAGTCCAATGAGCAACTCGAGAAGAATTATATAGATATGGTGAACAAAGCGAATTACTTCTTGAAGCTCAATGGCGAGGCTCGACAGGAAAAATTGGAAATGACAGAGACCATTCTCCAACTCAAGGATGACTTACAGCGATTTTCATCAGGAAGGAGTAAGTTGGATAAGCTTCTTGGTCTTGGTCAATCAAACAAGTTCGGCCTCGGATACAATCGAACTGAAGACAATTTTAGTTTGGTTGGGACAGTTTTTGTGCCTCAGTCGGTATCTCCTCCTCCGACACCGGAATTCACGACAAGCAACGACAACAAACCTACTTCACCCTCCTCGGAATCGTCAAGCACTAAGGTATGTTTTCGTTGTAATTTTGCAGGGCACATAAGGAGAAATTGTAAGATGGGAGCCAAATGCTCAACTCAAGCACTTCTTGCAACGACTACCAAAAGGGTGATTCCTCGGAAATCAAATGCAAATTCTTTGAAGGAAATGAGCCTCGGTAGTTCATCAAACAAGACGACGACGTCAAGGAAAAGCGACGGATCAAACAAGACGCTTTCACCAAAGGTATCAACTTCACAATCATTTCCGACGTACACCAAAACTCGAAAGGTTTGGGTACGCAAAGGTGAATTCTTCTTTCATCCTTGAATCACGTCGGTACCAAACGGCCCTTGGAATTATTGCATATGGATCTTATGGGGCCGACACGTCAACCATCCTTGGGAGGTAAATGGTATATTTTCTTATTGGTTGATGATTTCTCTAGGTATTCTTGGGTAGCATTTCTGAAAGAGAAAGCTGATACTTTTGATTCTTTTCACGAGATTTGCCTTCGTATTATGATTGAAAAGAATGAAAAGATCATTCGTGTTAGAAGTGATAGAGGTGGAGAATTCATAAACTCTAAATTCATTGATTTTTGCACTTCCAATGGCATTAAACATGAATTCTCAGCACCCTATACACCTCAACAGAATGGTGTTGTCGAGCGCAAAAACAGGGTTGTTCAAGAGATGGCACGTGTTATGCTTCATAGCCAGAATTTACCGCTACATTTTTGGGCTGAAGCTGTGAACACTGCTGTCTATCTTATTAATCGAGTTTATTTGCGCCCGGGAACGTTAAATACACCATATGAACTATGGTGTTGTAGAAAACCCAACATCAAATATTTTCGTATCTTCGGGAGTCGGTGTTACATTTTGCGTGACCGCGAAAATCTTAGAAAGTTTGACTCTCGAAGTGACGAAGGGATTTTCTTGGAGTATTCTACAAATAGTAGAGCATATCGGGTATTTAACTTGGAATCTAAAACGATCGTAGAATCTATAAATGTTAAAGTAGATGAAGCTTTCCACTTTGCATCTGATAAATCTACCCCTGATATCTCTCTTGATGATGATACTCCTGTAAGTGCATCTTCTCATGATAATACTTCCAATATTAATGATGCACCTAATGGTTCTTCAAGTTTATCTGATGTGCAGGAATCATCTCATGTACCTCCGAGTACTCCATTACATCAAACGTTACGCATCTCCAAGGATCATCCTGAATCAAACATCATTGGAGACCCACAAGAAGGAGTCAAAACTCGGAGACAGTTGGTTTGTGGATTCGCTTGTTACGTTTCCATGATCGAACCAAAGAATGTCGGTGAAGCTCTTCAGGATGACTACTGGATTGAAGCAATGCAGGAAGAGCTCCATCAGTTTGAACGCAACAAAGTCTGGGAATTAACGACGCCTCCGAAGCAACACAATGTGATCGGTACTAAATGGATTTTCAAGAACAAGAAAAATGAGGATGGTACCATCATCAGGAACAAAGCACGTTTAGTTGCTCAAGGCTACTCTCAAATAGAAGGTATAGACTTTGATGAAACGTTCGCCCCTGTAGCTAGACTCGAGTACATTCGTATCTTATTCGCTATTGCTTGTCACTTTAAAATAAAACACTTTCAAATGGACGTTAAGAGCGCGTTTTTAAATGGGTTTTTAAATGAAGAAGTTTATGTGGCTAAACCGAAAGGTTTTATAGACTGTAAACTACCTAACCATGTTTTTCGTTTGAAAAATGCTCTTTACGATTTAAAACAAGCACCGCGAGCGTGGTACGAAAGGTTGACAAAGCACCTTTTGGAGAAGGGCTATACTCGAGGGGGAGCAGATCGGACTCTCTTTGTGAAGCATTATCAAAATAACTTCATTGTTGCACAAATCTATGTCGATGACATTGTGTTTGGAGCAACAAAGGATAATGATGCTTCTAAATTCGCAGAAACCATGGAAAGCGAATTTGAGATGTCTATGATGGGGGAACTGACATACTTTCTTGGATTGCAAGTGAAACAAAATGGTGAAGGCATCCATCTGTGTCAATCCAAGTATGCAAAGGAGTTGGTAAAGAAATTCGGATTAGAAGATTCTAAAGATTTTCCTACTCCTATGGGAACTAGCAATAAGGGATTAGGAAGTGAATCTCTTAGTGAGAATGTAGACGAGAAACTTTATCGCAGCATGATTGGAAGTCTACTTTACCTCACAGCTAGTCGCCCGGATATATCCTTTAGTGTTGGGATTTGCGCGAGATATCAATCAGCACCAAAGGAGGTTCACCTGAAAGCGGTGAAACGGATCATCCGGTACATCAAAGGAACCATTAATTTCGGAATTTGGTATCCTATGGGAACAACTCTAGATATTATTGGATACTCAGATGCCGATTGGGCAGGATCTGTGGATGATCGGAAAAGTACGAGTGGTGCATGTTTTTATCTTGGCCATTGTCTTGTTGCATGGCATAGTAAAAAGCGAAACTGCATTGCACTCTCGACTGCCGAAGCGGAATACATCTCAGCGGGTAGTTGTTCAACTCAACTCATTTGGATGAAAAGCGTGTTGAGCGACTTCCGGATTTCAGCAACTTCGGTAACTGTTTTATGTGACAACACTAGTGCTATAAATATTTCAAAAAACCCTGTGTTGCACTCTAGAACAAAACACATTGAACTTAGATATCATTTTCTTAGAGAGCTAGTTGAATCAAATATTCTTCAAATTTCCTACATTTCAACTGAAGATCAATTAGCTGACTTTTTAACAAAACCTTTGGATCAAAAACGTTTTATTCATTTGCGTAAAGCAATTGGAATGCTTCCTTGAAATAACCTCTTTTTGAAACTTTTGTTTAGGTTAGGTTTTGTTTTTGTGTTTTTGTTCATCATCTATGCTTAGACATAGAACATTAATTGAGCATTAGTTTTGATTGACTTTAACTGCATCCTTTTATATATTTAGAAATCTATTATGCTTTAGATATCATAATATTTCATTTGATGCAATGATCATTTATGTCAATTAACTCATCTTTATTTTGATCAAAGTCAATTTCTCTCTCGATGATCTCTTGGTATAGTTTTTATCTTATTTGACTGTTTAGTCGAGTATGAAATCGAGATCAATATTTGGCTGAATACTTTATATCTTAAATAATTGATAGCCAATTGAGGGGGAGTCAAAGAAAAAGTATTATGCTCAAAAGATGTGGAAAGAGTTACATCCCAATGAGGAGTGTGAAAACTACCACCACATGGAGGAAAGAGCGACCACCTCGGTCGTCCGAGTACTGTGTGCAGCTACCACATGTATACCAAGCAAGGTTTTTCAAGTTTGATTAAATAAAATGCATGTTGAAATATTTGACCCTGTCAAAATTTCAAGGTTGGTATAAGGTGGGAATTTTAATGAAAGATGCTCAAAGAGCCACTATCTTCAATAAATTGACTAGATATATTATCTAACTTATCTGGGATTTTAGACATCTATTGATCCTTGTATTTCATTTTCTTTACCGAATTGATGATTTGATAAAGGCATTACTCATAAGATCAAGTTAGATGTAATTGAAGTTGTTCAACTTTAAGGGATTTAATTTTTATAAATTTTCGTTTCATTTGTTGGATGTTATTGATAGATTTGGCATAATCTATTTCTTGTTGTATGAAACGATGATTTTCATTTAAAGTTGGTACACAAAAGTGCTTACAATCTTTTTCTGGTTTTTCTAGAATTTCTCTGAAATTTTCTAAAGAAAAAGTTGGAGCCGATCCGGATTGGACCTGCCGATCCGGATCCCGAACGCAGATATTCTTCTGCGGGCAGACGATCCGGATTGGACTTGCCGATCCGGATCCCGAACGCAGATTTTCTCTGCGGGTAGCCGATCCGGATCGTAATCACGAATTGATCCGGATCGCGGCTAGGGTTTTATATAGAACAAAAGGGTTTTGATTTCTTTTACTCCAATCTTTTGTTCCAAAGTTTCCAGAGCTTCTCTCTCTAGAATTCATCTATCTAGGAAGCTTTCAAACTCAAGTTCTTCGATTCCAAGTAAGTTTTATTGATCAAAATCTCGGTTTTTCACCGTTTTTCATATTCTTCCTCAAAACGTGATGAAATTCTTGTATCTATTTCGTTTGTGGATGGTTTTTGATCAAATTTCTTTTGAAATAAGAACTCTGGGTAGATTAGTTTTGATTATATGCTAGGTATTCTCAAGATAAACGAATTTTTGGCATTCGATTTCAAAAATTTCGGTTTTAGGGCATATAATGGGAATTTTCAAAAATCATGGGATTGATCTATTTTTAAAATTCCTTTTGCAAAACTAATTTGATTCTTAGTCTCTCTACACGATAATGATTGTTTGGGTACAATTTTTCTAATTTTTGAAAATTGACAATTTTTTCGTGTTCTTGAGGTGTTGCTCACAGGATTTCTTTTCACAAGAAACCAATAGCAATGGTGATCACCTGGATCATTCTTCTTCTGGCTACTATGGTCCATACTAGAGATACTGTCAAGTCCAAGAGGGCTAAGAAGGCGAAGAAAGCAAAAGATGATTCCGATACGGAATCTGAGACGGAATCGATCGATTGGGATGAGTTGCAAGTTGAAGCAACAGCACCCACTGCTTCGAAAGGAAAAGCGCCTGCGGAAACATCAAAGGCTCCGCCTACTGCTGCTGAAAAGGGCAAAGCTCCAATGGAAGAAACTTCTGGGAAGACAAGGAGAAAAAGTGTTGCTCGCAAAAGAGGGAGTGCTCGAGGAATTTCCATTGAGCAACCAGCTGATAGCCAACCATCTCCACAATACTTTATCAGCTCTGCTAGGATAAAGGACTTTGAGAACAGAGAATGCATTGGCGAAAGGCATGTTAATGTCAAAGCCTTGAAGGAAAGATCTCCGCCGTTTGGGACTCTGTATGACCAGACAGGTCTTGCTCCCATTTGCGATTTCCCCGAGACCACTGGGTATTGTCTTCACTCAGTGAGGATGTTCTATCAAAATGCTTGCTATCTCGTTGATCAGGAGAGCGGATGTCGAGACTTTCAAACATTGGTCAAGAATGTTAAGATTAAAGTAACGCCTCAACTGATTGGAGAGGTATTAGGGATGAAGGCCCGAGCTGATGGCGCTCATTATCTGAAGAATCAAATCTTCAACACCAACTCCTGGAGAGTGGTAGTTGATGGCATCTGTCTTCCCGATACTCCGTCAGCAGGAAACTCAGTCTTTTCAAAAGAGCTACGACCTGAGTATCGCTACTTAAACTTCATTGTTTGCTATAACGTCCTTCCAAATATGAACACGAAGGTTCTTCGGTGGGATAGGATGTTATTCCTTTATCTTCTTGGAAACCCCACAGCAGCAATGGGAGCAAACTTAAACATTCCTTACATCATCTGGGCGAGGATGGCACGCTATGTGGAACATGCTCACCCTTCAGAGAGACTACCTTATCCAATGATCATCATGCGCATTCTTCGCAAATTTAAAGCTGACACAAGTGCGAGTTCCTACATGCACAGTTTAGGAACGATCAATGAAACAACAATTGTAAAGTCTCTCTCGACAAAGCAAGACGAGCCCATATTACCTCCTTACCGACAATGAGCACAACAACAACAAGCGACAACCTCTGCACCGGCAGCAACTCCTCCAGTCCAACCAGCACATGCAGCACAACGAGCACCTCCATCAACTTCTGATGATGATGCATCAGTTACCTCAATCTATAAAGAACAGCAAAGGCTCTCCAACGAGCAAGAACGTATATCAAATGAACTTATTGAGGTAAAGGAAGAAATAAAGAAGGTCAACAAGAATCAGTCATCAATGAACAAACGAATAAAGAAAATCTTCCAAATACTCGGCTGTATCAGTTCGGATGAGTCTGAATAATCCGTATCCTTCTAATTTCTTTTTCTTATGAAGATTTTTAATCCTTCTCTTGTTCAGGTTTTAAGTTTTAATTTTTAGTTTTTAGTTCTCAAACTTTTGGTACTTGAACTGTTAACTATTCTCTCCATTTTGGTAATTTTTGGCTAACTTTTGTGACAAAAAGGGGGAGAGGAGAAGTACAAACAATGATGCAATGTTTGTGAGAAACTTGAAACTATAGAGGTAAGTATAACCTCAACTTGAAAGGTAAGTAGAACTTCAACTTTTGGTTTTCATTTGTGTTTGAATGCATGCCTCGACTAACTATTCGACTAACTACTTGGGCATGTAATATAACTAACAAGTTGATGTTCACTAACATGACATTTGGATTTTGATTGCATAGAAGATATGTTGGTGTTTTAACTATGATCAATTTACATATCTGAATGTATAAATGTCATGGTAAGTATAAATGAGTATAAACTTCATCTCTGTATGTGGTTTTTGAATGATATAAAATTCTTGAGGTATCTAACGATTTCTTTTGTCAAGAATGATTTCTTTTGCAGAGGGTACAGATGTCTAAGTCTAGAGTCTGTTTTAGGAGTTTAACTCATGTATTTTATTTTGGATCTCCATTGTAAATTTTTGTTGTATGGTGATAGCAACAAAAATATCTTTTTGAATTTTCTTGAGTGGATCTATGTTTTGTCACGAAACCGCCAAAGGGGGAGATTGTTACGGAATTTAAGTTGGCGTATTTCGTGAATTCGGTTAAGTCTTGAAGATTGAAGGTAAAGAAGGTTGGATCATATAACTCAATCTCAAGAAAGAAGAATTCAAAAGGATCAGGTATGTTTAACTTAATATCTTTGGTGATCCGAATACTTCTTATAGTGTAGAAACACTTGGATGAACTTGTAATTGCATAAATATCAAAAACTGGACATGGGACATGTTCAGGATCCGGATCAGACTTTGCAATCCGGATCCCGAAGGTTGTTCGTTCATACACCAGTTCAATCCGAATCGTAGCTTCCTTTGATCCGGATCCCGAACACTGGGTTTACCATTTTATTTGAACGATCCGGATCAGGCTTTGCAATCCGGATCCCGAACGTTGATGTTTGGTGAAACTGTATGAACGATCCGGATCAGGCACTTCGATCCGGATCCCGAACCTTCGTTTTTCTGGAAACTGTTTTTCTCGCTACTGCAATCCGGATCACCGAACTCCGATCCGGATCGTCGTCATGTAAAATTCCAGAAAAGGATAGTTTTTGATCCTTATCTTTTTCCAAGGGTTTCTAACCTATAAATAGACCCTATGATTCTTTTTCTAGGGCTAATCCACTAATCCAAAAAGAAGCCGCTAAACCTAAAAGCCGTCATCTTATATACGGCCTAAGATCCACATATAGAGAAGAAAGGAAATCATAGATTCTATCTTATGTTTCTTCATCTATATTGATTGATTTGATTCTAGGTTTTCATACTCACACTTTGAGTAGAATCAAATCAATGAATACTTAGATGGTATTTCCGATCTATTTCTAATCTAAGTATTCGGCGGATCATCACCACCCAAAAAACAACGATTTACCCCAAAATCGGCGCGTGGACTCGCGTGGCCTTGTGGATTCAAGGTGCAACCGCTCTCGTGGATTCGGAGCGAGGTACGTTCGTGGATTCGAAGTGTGCTACTGGGTGAAGACCGTGGATTCGGTCGGACGTCGTGGACTCGACGTTGGACGCCGTGGATTCGGTGTTGGACGCAGATCGTGGATTCGAGAAGCGTCGTGGAGCGAGCGGAGAAGATCAACTAGGAGCGTATGGAAAAGGTTGAGTCGTCTGTGAGTACGGTATATCACCTTGTACGTGTTTAATTCTAGTGGATTTCACCGTGTTATCGGTCCCGTGGTTTTTTACTCCGGTTTGGAGTTTTCCACGTAAAAATCTCTGCGTGTTATTTATTTTTTCCGCATTGGGTTTTATATCGCAAAGAGTTTTGAGTGTTTATTGTTTACACCTATTCACCCCCCTCTAGGTGTTTTTTCCCCTATTTAGATCCTATTATACATATAACCCAACAGTTTAAGGTGAAGAACGATATAGATGGGAATGTGGAGAGGTTCAAGGCAAGATTGGTGGTGTAGGGATATGCTCAGAAGCCGGGAATCGACTTCGATGAGATCTTCTCATCGGTGGTTCGTCTTACCACTATTCGGGTTGTTTTGGCAATCGTAGCGGTCATAGATTTGGAGCTTGAGCAGATGGATGTAAAAACAGCATTCTTGCATGGTGACCTGGAGGAGGAGATATATATGTCGCAACCGGAAGGCTTTGTCGAAAAAGACAAGGAGTATTTGGTTTGTCGGTTGAACAAATCGTTGTACGGCTTGAAACAGGCGCCAAGGTGTTGGTACAAGCGATTTGATTCCTTCATTATGAGTTTGGGTTTTGATAGGCTTGAAGCGGATCATTGTGCATATTTCTGCGATTATAATGACGGGAGCTTCTGTATTTTGTTATTATATGTCGACGACATGGTAGTCACCGGAAATAACAAAGGCCGGATATCTATCTTGAAAACTCAGTTAGCCGGTGAGTTCGATATGAAGGACTTAGGAACTGTGAATCAAATACTCGGGATGAAGGTACTACGGGAGAGAAAGAATAGAAAAGTTTGGCTTTCACAGAAAAGTTATGTGGAGAAGGTTCTGCGGCGCTTTAACTTGCAGAACGCAAAGCCAGTTTCTACCCCGTTTCCTATTCATTTAAAATTGTCGGCCGAGCAATCACTGGGTACGAAAGCAGAAAAGGCTGACATGGCTCGCGTACCATATTCATCGACAGTAGGGAGCCTTATGTTTGCCATGGTGTGCACGAGACCCGACATTGCTCAAGCAGTGGGAGCAGTGAGTCGGTATATGGCGAATCCAGGTTGTGAACATTGGAATGCAGTGAAGTGGATTCTCAGATATTTGAGAGGCACTGCGGATTTCTCACTCTGTTATGGTTCTGCGGGTTTGGAGTGGGTCGGATATGTGGATGCCGATTTCGCAGGAGATAAAGGCAAAAGAAAGTCTACCATGGGTTATGTTTTCTCCATGAGCGGTGGTGCTATTAGCTGGGAGTCGAAGCTTCAGTCGGTGGTCGCTTTGTTGACGACAGAGTCGGAGTATATAGCAGTGACACATGCTTGTGAGGAGGCTATCTGGCTAAAAAGATTTTTAGGAGAATTGAAAGTGAAGCAAGATGTGGTAGGAGTGAATTGTGATAGTCAAAGTGCAATACACTTGGCGAAGAATCCGGCGTTTCACTCTTGGACGAAACACATTGATATTCGTTATCACTTCGTGAGAGATGTGGTGGATGAGGGTTTTATCTCATTGTTGAAAATTCACACAGATGCGAATCCAGCGGATATTTTAACGAAGCCGGTGACTCGAGAGAAGTTCAATTAGAGTATGACTTCTCTCGGTCTTGGAGCTACGTGAAGAGAGTAGGAATTTGACAAGATCTTTAATTTTGTGTTTTATGGAATTCGGCACATGTTTTTAAGTGGGAGAATTGTTGGATTATGTAAAATCATGTTTCGAGTCCATATGGATTTGATCAAATCTTGTTCCTAAAGATTAGGGATGATTTAGGAATATCTTAAAGATAATTCTTAAGAGGATATGGACGACGACTAGAAGTGATTTGAAAACTCGGATGGACGGTGGAGATCGTTTCCTATTAGAATTAGGTTTTAGAGTTATATTAACTCTTGTGATTCATCTTTTAATTTTTAGGGCTTCATTGAAAAATCCTAATTGAGAGAAAAAACGTGGAGAGCCTCCGTGAGAGAGTTTCTTGTAATCCAATTTTACTCCTTGTACTTTTGTATCGTGGATTAATCGAAGAACGCATTGAGGTGGTCTTGCCTGTGGACGTAGGTCGACACATTGTTGGCCGAACCACGTAAATCTTGTGTCCTTGTATTCCCTTATTCGTTTTATTTGTTTAGTTACTCTCGTGCTTGTTTCTACAATGCGTAGGGTAATTGCTTATGCTTCGCGACAGCTAAAGGATTTCGAGAAGAATTACCCTACGCATGATCTGGAGCTTGCCGTCGTCATTTTTGCTTTGAAGCTGTGGCGACATTACCCATATGGTGAGCACTGTGAGATATTTACCGATCACAAAAGCTTGAAGTATCTGTTCACTCAGAAGGAGTTGAATTTGAGGCAACGCCGGTGGTTAGAGTTACTGAAGGATTATGACGTGAGCATTTTGTATCATCCCGGCAAGGCCAATGTTGCGGCGGATGCTTTGAGTAAGAGGTTAGTGCAGAGTTTGAGTATGATGATTACACAGCAGGCACCGCTGGTTGAGCAGCTGAGGCGATTGCAGATCGAGGTTGTATCCCCTGGGTCTCTGCTAGACTTATGTCTATGGTCGTGCAGCCCACTCTGTTGGACAGGATTTGAGAGGGACAGAGTGAGGACCCCCATTTGACGAGGATTAGAGGACAGATTCAGACTGAGCAGATAGGGGATTTCTCAGTGGATGCATCGGGAGTACTGTGGTACAGGGACCGAGCGTGTGTGCCTATGAATTCCGAGATCAGAGAGCAGATTATGAGAGAGGCCCATTATATACCTTATACCATTCATCCCGGTGGGACTAAGATGTATAAGGACCTCAAGGCACACTTTTGGTGGAACGGGATAAAGCGGGATATTTGGAGGTTCGTGGCTCACTGTTTAACTTGTTAGCAAGTGAAGGCAGAGCACCGGGTCCCTGCTGGCAAGTTACAGAGTCTCCCAATCCCCGAGTGGAAATGGGATCACATCACGATGGATTTTGTCACTGGACTACCGAGGGCGCAGAGTGGAGCTGACGCAGTATGGGTAGTCGTGGATAGACTCACCAAGTCTGCTTGCTTTCTATCTGTGCAGGTGACTTGGCCTTTGGAGCGGCTTGCTCAGGTGTACCTGGATGAGGTGGTGAGGTTACATGATGTACCTGCCTCGATTGTATCAGACAGAGACCCGAGGTTCATCTCGCATTTTTGGGAGAGTTTGCAGACAGCCTTGGGGACACAGCTCCGGTTTAGCACAACATTCCACCCATAGACCGATGGACAGTCTGAGCGCACCATACAGACCCTCGAGGACATGTTGAGAGCGTGCATCCTGGATTTTGGAGGAAGGTGGTACCGGCACTAAGGATTGGTTGAGTTTACGTACAACAACAGCTATTAAGCGAGCATTCAAATGGCTCCATTTGAAGCGTTGTATGGACGCAAGTGTCGGTCGCCCTTATATTGGAGTGACGTGGGTGAGAGGAGGACTTTGGGACCTGATATACTGCAGGAGGCAGAGGAAAAGGTCAGAGTAATACGACGACATCTTGAGACCGCCCAGAGTCGATAGAGGAGCTATGTTGATACTTGACGGCGAGACTTAGAGTTTCAGGTTGGTGATCATGTCTTTTTGAAAGTCTCGCCTTCAAAGGGGGTCTGGAGATTTGGAGTTCGTGGGAAGCTCAGTCCCCGCTTTATTGAACCCTTTGAGGTACTTGAGAGAGTAGGCCCGGTTGCGTACCGAGTTGCACTTCCCCTGCGCCTTGCGGGAGTTCATGATGTTTTCCACGTCTCGGCTTTGAGGAGGTATGTTTTTGATCCTTCGCACGTGATTGACTTCACTCCGCTTGAGATCGGTGAGGACCTTGGGTACGAGGAGCGCCCAGTACGAATTGTGGCTCGTGAGGTGAGAGAGTTGCGCAACCGGGCTATACGGTATGTGAAGATTTTGTGAAGCAATAACGAGGAGTGTGAGGCCACTTGGGAGCTAGAGACGGTGATGATGGAGACCTATCCCTCCCTCTTCGAGATTTCCGGCTGAGGTATGGGTGTTTCTGTTTGTTTTAGTTTTGGAGACGAAACTTTCATTTAGTGGGGGAGGATGTGGTGTCCCAGAATCCCCGTGCGACTTGACTGGGTGGTTGGCTGTGAGAAAACACTTATTATTGGTGTATCAAGTCCGTTGTGCGTAAAACGGATGCCAAAAATTGACTCAGCGCGCAAAAATGTTGAAAATCGGTTATTTTCGAGCAAAATAGGCCTAACGGGCCGAATTTGTGACACCCCCGGAATTTGGATTAGTCCTATATATAAATGATATAATAGGACTAAATCTCTTAACCCGGCTATAGCATTTTGGATGGTAGCAAGATCCAAGAGGTTATGAGAGTTAAGCGTGCTAGAGCTAGAGTAGTTCTAGGATGGGTGACCCCCTGGGAAGTGGGGCATCACAGTTGGTATCAGAGACATTCACCAGTCGGAAATGTGAGATGAGTCTCGGCTGAGCCAGGGTTATATAGTGGGTAGAGCGAGGCTCCCCGGCTAATGACCGTTGTGGGTGGAGTGCAGCTCCCCACATGGTCGGCTAAGGCTAGCGAGACGAGTTTCACATCGCCTGGTGTTTGTGAGTGTGCTTGAGCCTGACGTGGACGTCAGGGCTTAAAGGGGGGAAGAATGTGACACCCCCGGAATTTGGATTAGTCATATATATAAATGATATAATAGGACTAAATCTCTTAACCCGGCTATAGAATTTTGGATGGTAGCCAGATCCAAGAGGTTATGAGAGTTAAGCGTGCTAGAGCTAGAGTAGTTCTAGGATGGGTGACCCCCTGGGAAGTGGGGCGTCACAGAATTTTGGGTGGGCCGGTCCACGGCCCACTTGGCGTGCACCGGGACGAGTGGGCGGCGCGGCAGGGACACATGGCTAGCTGTGATTGGCCGGGCGGCAGGCGTGAGTCATGGCGCAAATCGCGCCGGGCGCGACGCACCGTGGACTGCGCCAGGCCACGTGGCGCTCGCCCATTGGCGGGCGCATAGACCCAGCAGCCCCGGCGCGGACCGCGCCCCGTGCACCCCGGCGTAGACCCCGCGGGGACACGTGGCGCGATCCCGTGAATCTGGGCGATGCGTGGTGGCGGCCTGGATGGCCGCCACGTGTCTTCCTGGCGGCGCTGTGGGTTTCGGGCGCCCGAAATCTGGGCCCGAATCCGAAAGCCCTTTTTCCTAGATTTCGGCTATAAATGGCCCATTCCAGCCTCCTTTTGTGATCTTTTTTCGAGCTTTCTTGAGCCCATCTTCAACAGGGAGATTCTTCTTTGGGTTTTCTTTGATTTTTGGCATCCCGAGGATTTTTTGGAAGTCGTTTCTTCAGCTTCCTCCTCGACATCGCGAGCTTCGACGTGCCTTTGATATCGATCTTCTCCGTTGACACTTCTCCCGCAAGCTTCCCTGGGCTAACGAGAGGGAGTTTTTGGCCGATTTTTGCAGCATCGGTTCTACGAGAGGTAGATCTTTGATTTCCGTATTTAACGCTCCTCTCAGTTTTGGGTTTTTATTGGGGTTTTCGGAGCATCTTTGAACCCCTTTCTTGCTGCTGGGTTTTCTGGACAACAGAGCTTGTTTGATTTTTATCTCGGTGCTCGGTTATCGGATTTAAGCCCGTGAGGACTCGATCGACATCTACGCTTCGCGAGAATCACAGCCGTATTTTTATAGGATTTTTTGGAGATCATTTCATAGGTGATATATTGACTTCTTCTGGACTGATTTTCCGCAAAGTTGTAATCTTGGGGATTTTTGCTTACCGCGGTGTTTGGTTTATATCTTTGTGCTCGGGAGGAGTTTTCAGGTGTTTTTGGGCTCATTGGAATCGTGGGAACCTGAGGATTATCCACATTCTGTGTCGGATTATTTGGACTTTGGATCGACGCACGCATTCAGGTGGGTTGCTTCGTCTCCAAAACCGGTGGACGGTTCTCTAATTCTATATGTTAGTGAGCATGCATGTTTTTGAGATGTGATAGATAGCATGTTGGTAAGAGATGATATTTCCTTTTTGTTGATATTGAGTTCATATTGGTTAATGTTTCCTATTTACATTCAGTTATGTTTAATGCTATTATTTGGAACTTTGACCTAGCACCCTGTCATATGTTGCATGTTTCAACCAGACAAGTAGAAAACCTAAACTTGGGCTAGTTTATTTATGCTTTAGACACTCCCACACATTTATTTGTTTTTCCTGGATTTAGAGTGTTCCTCACTCGGGTAGTGAGCCGAGTAGTCGGGATGTTGTGGGATGCATGTTACACTCGTGCCTGGGGACCGAGTGGAGTCTGGTAGCTGTAGTTAGATCAGTGCTAGTCTTAGGAGCCGTCTGAGTCGACGGTGGGTCCCGACTGTCGAGTTTTTCCAGCCAGTGAGTTAGAGATGTAATTTAGGTACTGTCGATCTTGTTGATCGTGGATTTGGATCATAAACTGCATGGGCCATATTGACCTCGACAGATATGCGCGGATACTTTCCTCGGTGGGGTCGCGCCCCTTGAGTGCCGCTCCGGAGCTAGGCCTGTTACTTTGCTATCGCGACTTGTCGACGCAGTCCTTCTGGCAGAGCCCTTTTTGGGCAGTCACGGACGCCCTATGTAAGTCCAGTCCTCCGTTGATGTAATGGCAGTAGGTGGGCACAGATTTGATTGGACCCTATGTGGCAGTCAGTGTAGATTGGGTGATTGTTTTATCGAGAGATAGTAGATGCATCATGTTTCATCTGTATCACCCCTTGAGCATTTAGATAGAGGCATAGTAGCAGTAGAGTTATTTCTAGCCTTCTTTTATAGTACTGTATTGTTACTTTGTGCCTCTAGTAGACTTCGTGGGCAGACCGTCGGGCTTGGTGGCGGTACCCACTGAGAACTACTGTTAGTTGTAGTTCTCACACCCGCTGTTGGTGACCTTTTTCTAGGGACTTCTTCTCCGGTTCCTGCTGCACCTGTTGCTGCTCCATCTGACCGAGGTAAGGGAGTCGCGAGTTAGATCCCTACCCGCTTCTAGTGTAGAGAGTAGATGTACCCCTTCCTAGTGATGTTTTAGTACAGTCAGTGATTTTGGATGTATCTTGTATTTACTTGAGAGATGTATTTTGGAGAGACTTTTGTATCTGTGAGGACCTAACTTGTACTATTTGGAGTTGTAGTTATCTTATTTCTGCTGTTTACTTTTTCTCTCTGATATCTGTATAGTAGTTAGTATTATCTTTTGCAAGTTAGTCGCTTCGTCTTTACGGGATTTCCCGTATGGGCAGCGGATCTGTTGGCGGGCCAGAGTCGCGGTTTCGACCACGGGGCGTGACAAAAAGTATTTATGGCACCTACGGCTAGGACATATTGCAAAAGATAAGATAAAACCGATTGGCCAAGGATGTGCACTTGGAAACTTGTGCTTTAGAATCCTATCTAGTTTGTGAGTCTTGTCTTCAAGGCAAAATGGCTAAGTCACCCTTTGTTGGACAAAGTACTCAAGCCACAGAGTTACTTGCCTTTGTGCACTCAGATGTGTGCGGACCGTTTAGTGAAACGGCTCGGGGTGGTTATCTTTATTTTGTAACCTTTACTGATGATTATTCACGGTATGGGTGTGTATTCCTTATGAGACACAAATCTGAGACTTTTGAAAAGTTCAAAGAGTTCAGATGTGAAGTAGAGAAGTAGACATGAAAAAGCATTAAGACTCTTCGATCAGATCGAGGAGGCGAATACCTTAGTGCTGAATTTCTAAATTATCTCAAAGAAAATGGTATTCTTTCACAACGAACACCTCCTAGAACTCCAGAATTGAATGGAGTTTCAGAAAGAAGGAATCGTACCCTATTAGATATGGCACGATCAATGATGAGTTTTACATACTTGCCTTTATTTCTTTGGGGTTATGCCCTGTTAACTGCAGCCTATATTTTGAATAGAGTGCCTTCAAATATGTTCCCTGTACTCCACATGAGCTGTGGTTTGGTAAAAAGCCGGGTCTCAATCATTTAAAAATTTGGAGATGCCCGGCTTATATTAAAAAACTTAAAACAGATAAATTGGAGGCTAGGTCAGATAAAGGAAGATTTATTGGTTATCCCAAGGAGACTATGGGATACTATTTTTACCATCAAAATAATCAAAACGTGATTGTTAGTCGGCATGCAATATTTCTGGAAAAGGAGTTTGTCCAAGAAGGTGGTGTCGAAAAGAAGATAGCGCTCAAAGAGATGGTCTCAAATGAGCAAACAACTTCTCAAGAACAATTCGAACAACCTGTTCAAACAGAACCTGTTATGTAGTAACCATAATTTTTAAAATCCAAATTTAAGTTTAAAATAATTTTCAGAATTATTTAAATAGCAAAAATGGGCAATTAGTGGGTCAATAGTGGCCCAGAAATGTCGACTTTTGATCGGGGTCTGATCTGGAAAATCCAAGATCACCATTGCGATCATCTCGTCGAAACATAAAAGTTTCATATTCATATGTTTTCGATCCGACGGTCGGATCTTCCAGAAATCAGAAATCAAAAAGCGGGCCCCGCGACTTAAAGTGAATAGTAACTCTCGAATTTTGACCCCTCTCGATTGATCATTAGCCGAATTACTGTTTAAAATCCCAATATAGCGATATGAGTAGTCAAACCTAACTATTTTCGACGTTCTAAGCGCAATGGCACTGACGGTTTTCGCGTTTGGCGACCCGGGTGCATCGAAGTGCGTGCAACGCACTGTAAACTGTCGAACTTAATGAAACAGCTTTTTATCCGAGCATCAAACGAACCAAACAAATATGCTACTTGACAGGTCTCGACGAGCCGGACGTCGTGGCGAAGTCCGATTTGCATTTCGTCGAGCGGATCTTCTCGTTTTGTGTGAAAAAGTGCCAAAAAAGCAATATTTTTCTAATAAACCTATATATTTTATGTACCAATGTTAATGGGGTTAATTCCTAAGGGTGCTGGGTGCATTTGTAACCTACCCATAGCCTGCTAGGGTTTGAGGATCAAGTGTGAACCGGGTTAAAGATATTTTGCAAAGAATCATTGCAATAAATGCAAGTTGGCCTTTGGTCTTCATGGGTGCAAGTCCCAGGGGTCTGTGGGGATTCAAAGCATCACCCAAGACTCCTCTGCATCACCCCAGACCAGCCCGGAGTGTGTGAGGCGGAAGACATCCACCCCTTGAGATCTAACCCGAGAGAAAGAGAGGGAGAGGAAGCTTGGACCAAACTTCTTCAAGGATTGGATCTGGAGTGCTCTGGGGTGTTCCCTGTGCCTGTGAACCATTTTGGATACCTGCTGTGGCCGCGCGAAGAAGAGGAAGTGAGAACCGGCTTCCTCCATCTTCCACAACTCTGGCCAAGGTAAGGATCTTAAACCAATGGTTGTTTGCACCCCTAAGCTTTTCCCCTGCCAAGCCCGAGCTCGTCATGCACACTGGTTGGCCGGCGGGAGCAAAGTCTCGCCGGAAACCTAACCTAGCTCCGCCTCGGGAGAACTCCACAACCAGTGAACCAAATCGGAAAATAAAATGGTGGGCTTGGACTGTAGGAGCCAGTGACCATCTCCACCAAAATTGGTGAAGTTTGGTCAAGTAACGAAGTCGCAGATCGAAACCCTAGATTTCGGGGTTTTGCACTTCGGCCGAGCTTCTTGCTCCGGCGCCGGCGCGCTTCCCCGCCGCCGGCCATCAACCCAGAAGTATTGCTGGGACCAAGAGGATCCCATCCATGCTTTTGCATGGCTACCATGCAGCCCGAATAAGGGCCGGCCATGGATGACCCGAAAATGAACCCCAACGTCGCCGCCGGCGCTCCGGCCAACTCCGGCCGGGGTATGGTGGTCTGGAAGCTTCTTGTGGACCCAAAGAATACTTCCATCCAAGTTGTAAAGCTCCAAAGCACCTCTGTTGAAATTCACCATTAGAGCCCATTAAAGCTCAAAATGGAGCTTTGCTCCCCGCCGCCGCCGCCGCACCCCAAGGCCAGCCATGGGTATGGGAAGCTTCAGTGAGGCAAATGGCACCTGCTGGTGCTTTTGGTTGGGTCCCAGAACCTCTTGTTGAGTAATCACGAAAATCAATGCATGAGTCATCTTCTTCTTCCCGAGCTCCGGCCATCCGAGGGCTTGTGGCTTGCTCCGAGATGAGGGGAAATGCTCTAAATACTTAGTAGAATGTTTTGCTCCAAAAAACTTTGCCCCAGGTGCAATGGTTGCTGAGAACCCAAGCTTGAAATTGGCTAAGTTGTATGTATGAAATTGTGCACACCAACTGTTTGTATAAATGCCTCAATGAAGAAAACTATGGAATTAGGCTTCACAGTAAATATAAAAGTTGCTCCGAATAACTCCCTGAGCTTGATGCTCACTTCATATCAAGTTTGATCTGAGTGGATTAATGTTTGGAGCATTGTGCTTATGTTAGTGAGCAAGGTTGATGGATCTTTTGATCCATCCATTTCTGTGCTGCACTAGGGCAAGTACAGTGATTTGTAGGGTATTTTAAGCATACCTCTCAAACAGAATTTATATTGGTTAAGTATATGTTGAGTTCTAATGTAAACAAGCTCTAGGTTAAATGTTTGGCCAAAGTCCTATTTTTGGACTATTTGAAAAACTGTAACAGTGAGCTCCTGGCTATTTTGGGGTCACTGGACGCGATGCTCGTGTTAGATTTAGGTTTTGAAGTCTCGGAGAAACAAAAATGCAAAATGGCTATGTTAGAGGAGAGTGTTATGGCCCGAAGTTTGCCTCGGGTTCCGTGCTGTCGCAAATTGGTGAGCACGGTGGTCAGCAAGATAAAAGTCACCTGCTGGAAGTGACGGTTCGTTAAAATTAATTTTCAGTTAAGAAAACGAGCAAAAACAGTGCTCAAAATAGCATTAAAAGTGGGATTTTAAGAACCCTAGGGGTCTAAACGCAAAATTAACGGCGTATACTATTTAGTAAAATGTTTAATTGATTCCTAAGTTTTCGTTAGGAATCCATCGGCTCTCGTTGAGCGGAAATCGGATAACAGTCCGAGAATCGGCAAAATCGTCGATTTTACGGTATCCGGGTGGCAATCGCGCAATTTGAGAAATTGCGGCGGTTTCACCAACTGACTGTTGAGTCCCAGTAGAATCTGGTTGAGCCAGCGGCAAGATTAAGCCTGAGTTTTTCCGGAAATTCAAAAAAAGGGAGTTTTCAGAGGGGCAATTTGGTAATTTTACCAAAGATTAAATGAAAAAGATTATGTTGGTCTAAGTGTGGTTGACAAACACTGAGCTTAAGTAATTAAAAAGGTTTAAGATTGACTTGAAATAAGTTAGAGTTAGAGTTGATCCCTGATCAATATGTTTGATTCAGGTCTGTCCAGTTTGCATCTGGTTCTGAGCATGCTGTCGATTCAGTTTAGTCGCCTGCGTTTTGACAGGTGGGTTTATCTTCGGTCCGGGCTTTATCATTTCGGCCCTCTGTGTACGGTATTGGTTGGACTCCTGTTTTTGGTTAATCTATGTTATATTTGAGCCTGTCTGCCTTTGATTGAGATATATTACTATTAGTTGCCATGCCTGATTGGACATTCTGATGATCTTGATTGCAAAGCCTGTACTGCTAAACACATGTACTTTACTCAAACAATAATTTTTACCCAAGCTTCGCAGGGTCGCCTGCGTCTGTTCTTGTTTGATAGGACAAAGGCACTGCTCTGCGAGGTTTGAACCCAAAAACCTGTTTTAATAATTTTGCTTAAAACTGTATGTGTTTGGACAGTATGATTTGGTCTATAGTTGCTAAACCTGGTTCTATTTCATAATGGCTGTTGATTATATTCCGCATTGCCTTCGTGATTGGCTGGTGTTATATCCTGATCTATGAGATTATTGATCATATTCCGCATTGCATTCGTGATTGGTTGTTGTTCACCAATTATGCTGCTAGATACATGATTTTATTAAATAAATGTTTTTACCGAACTTCGTAGGGTCGCCGGAGTCTGTTCTTGTTTGATAGGACAAAGGCAACGCTCTGCGAGGTTTGGATCTAAAATATGTTTGTAAATAAATTTTCTCAAAAACATGTGTTTAGTCTGCATGATTGGTATTCAGTTGCTTCCAGATCTTACGATTCGATTCCTGGATATTGTTATACCTGAATGTCAGCACTTCTGATTATTTTGATCCATGATTCATTGTTGCTGTTGATTGATCCTGCATTTGAGTTGAGATTTGTTGTTGATCTTGCATTGAGTTGAGATGTTGTTATCATATTATTGTTGCATCCCAGAGGGGATTGTTCTGGCTTTTTGCCGATAACCGGTCTGTGGACCGTGAGCTTGAGCATTCGCATTGATCGCCCGCACCGCTGTACTTCACGAACATATCCGAGGTCGCTCCTCGTGCGCTTTGTTCTTTACCGGTAAAGTGGTCTGTTGAATGGTCCGTGACTCCCAAGGGGAGAATGTCAGCTAGGTTGGTGCTAGGTTGGGCAATTTCCCTGAGGTCTTGATGACCAATATGGTGGCTTCTGATTGGGTAACTTGTTATTTCAGTTGTTGATGCATATGTTGCCTGTTCAGCCTGCTTTTATCATAACTCATGATTTTTGCTATCCTCTAATTAGATACAGTTCCATGATTATATATCTGCATATCCTAACGGTGATCTCCATGATTAAGTATCTGCTTATCCTAATTGTAACCTCCGTGATGATATATCTGTTGATCTCTATGCTGCCTATCTGTTATCTTAACTATGATCATTGCATATCCTAACTGTGATTATATATCTGTGGATCTTCATGCTTGCCTATCTGATTATTCTTACCCCTGATTATTACTATCCTCTAGTATTGTATACCAGTAGGTACGATCTGCTATTTCTCGGCTCGTCGTGCCCACTGGGATACACTCCGGTGTATCTCACACCCTCGGGTGACTGTTTTTCAGGCCGAGCGGGTGCTGGGATGTCGGGACCTGTTGGTGAGATTCCGAGATAGAGATTGACCTTGGACAGCCGTGTATTTAGAAATAGTTAATTAAAGTGGTATTCAGATGTAATATATTTGTAAAGAAATCTGTAACATTGTTGTTGTTGTTGTTATTGTTATTTGTAGTACGTAGTTAGTACTCTGATGATTGTTGCCAAGCTAGCCGTGCATATATAGAAAAGGCTCAATTCCATAGGGGATTGGGACTCTTCTATATATGTGGCGGTCTGTCATTGCCCTGATTGATTTGCAACTCTGATTTAAAAAAAAAATAAAATTTATACACTGGTTTTTGAACTCGGTGCGTGACAGATTAGATGGTATCAGAGAAATAGGAATACGATGCCTAGGTTTGGTTAGGAACGAACCCTAGGATGACTTGTGTCTACGAGAGAGCGCTGGGTTGTGGCATAGTAATTTGGACTTTAGGTCTGGTTTGTGTTCATGTTTTGGGAATTATTGTTAGTGCAAGGTTAACCACAGTCGTGGTTTCGACCGTGGGCTTGAAGTTTCAGTGGAGCCAGAGGGCTCAGATCAATTATAGTATATGTGGGGAAAAGAGTGGCCCCGGTTCTTGAAGTAATTATTGGATTTAAAGTTTTGGAAAACGTTGGAATATAATGCTGAATCCTTGTTGTCGGGATGGCATTCATGACCTCGTGATGGTAGTAACCTTTGGTAAGGGTTATATCATCGGTATAGAGACTGTGTAGGGAGGTATGTGATGTACCTTCAGATGTGAGTTGTGTCCCCAACTAGTTGTTGACGACAGATCTATGGTATTTCGCCTTTCTTTTGGTGAGCACGTTGGGCGGCCGACAACGTGCTTTCAAAAGAACTGAGAAATACTCTGCCCTGTAATGGGGAATATTCAGATTGGGTCTAAATGAGTAGCCTAAGAATTAACGACGCTTTGTGACTGATTGTCAATTGCAAACCCGTTAAAGGCTTAATAGTGGTTTAGATAAGTTTCGGGGACGAAACTTCTTATAAGTGGTGGGTGATGTAGTAACCATAATTTTTAAAATCCAAATTTAAGTTTAAAATAATTTTCAGAATTATTTAAATAGCAAAAATGGGCAATTAGTGGGTCAATAGTGGCCCAGAAATGTCGACTTTTGATCGGGGTCTGATCTGGAAAATCCAAGATCACCATTGCGATCATCTCGTCGAAACATAAAAGTTTCATATTCATATGTTTTCGATCCGACGGTCGGATCTTCCAGAAATCAGAAATCAAAAAGCGGGCCCCGCGACTTAAAGTGAATAGTAACTCTCGAATTTTGACCCCTCTCGATTGATCATTAGCCGAATTACTGTTTAAAATCCCAATATAGCGACATGAGTAGTCAAACCTAACTATTTTCGACGTTCTAAGCGCAATGGCACTGACGGTTTTCGCGTTTGGCGACCCGGGTGCATCGAAGTGCGTGCAACGCACTGTAAACTGTCGAACTTAATGAAACAGCTTTTTTTCCGAGCATCAAACGAACCAAACAAATACGCTACTCGACAGGTCTCGACGAGCCGGACGTCGTGGCAAAGTCCGATTTGCATTTCGTCGAGCAGATCTTCTCGTTTTGCGTGAAAAAGTGCCGAAAAAGCAATATTTTTCTAATAAACCTATATATTTTATGTACCAATATTAATGGGGTTAATTCCTAAGGGTGCTGGGTGCATTTGTAACCTACCCATAGCCTGCTAGGGTTTGGGGATCAAGTGTGAACCGGGTTAAAGATATTTTGCAAAGAATCATTGCAATAAATGCAAGTTGGCCTTTGGCCTTCATGGGTGCAAGTCCCAGGGGTCTGTGGGGATTCAAAGCATCACCCAAGACTCCTCTGCATCACCCCAGACCAGCCCGGAGTGTGTGAGGCGGAAGACATCCACCCCTTGAGATCTAACCCGAGAGAAAGAGAGGGAGAGGAAGCTTGGACCAAACTTCTTCAAGGATTGGATCTGGAGTGCTCTGGGGTGTTCCCTGTGCCTGTGAACCATTTTGGATACCTGCTGTGGCCGCGCGAAGAAGAGGAAGTGAGAACCGGCTTCCTCCATCTTCCACAACTCCGGCCAAGGTAAGGATCTTAAACCAATGGTTGTTTGCACCCCTGACCCATAGCAGTAGCTTAGTTAGGACCTAAGCTTTTCCCCTGCCAAGCCCGAGCTCCCCATGCACACTGGTTGGCCGGCGGGAGCAAAGTCTCGCCGGAAACCTAACCTAGCTCCGCCTCGGGAGAACTCCACAACCAGTGAACCAAATCGGAAAATAAAATGGTGGGCTTGGACTGTAGGAGCCAGTGACCATCTTCACCAAAATTGGTGAAGTTTGGTCAAGTAACGAAGTCGCAGATCGAAACCCTAGATTTCGGGGTTTTGCACTTCGGCCGAGCTTCTTGCTCCGGCGCCGGCGCGCTTCCCCGCCGCCGGCCATCAACCCAGAAGTATTGCTGGGACCAAGAGGATCCCATCCATGCTTTTGCATGGCTACCATGCAGCCCGAATAAGGGCCGGCCATGGATGACCCGAAAATGAACCCCAACGTCGCCGCCGGCGCTCCGGCCAACTCCGGCCGGGGTATGGTGGTCGGGAAGCTTCTTGTGGACCCAAAGAATACTTCCATCCAAGTTGTAAAGCTCCAAAGCACCTCTGTTGAAATTCACCATTAGAGCCCATTAAAGCTCAAAATGGAGCTTTGCTCCCCGCCGCCGCCGCCGCACCCCAAGGCCAGCCACGGGTATGGGAAGCTTCAGTGAGGCAAATGGCACTTGCTGGTGCTTTTGGTTGGGTCCCAGAACCTCTTGTTGAGTAATCACGAAAATCAAAGCATGAGTCATCTTCTTCTTCCCGAGCTCCGGCCATCCGAGGGCTTGTGGCTTGCTCCGAGATGAGGGGAAATGCTCTAAATACTTAGTAGAATGTTTTGCTCCAAAAAACTTTGCCCCAGGTGCAATGGTTGCTGAGAACCCAAGCTTGAAATTGGCTAAGTTGTATGTATGAAATTGTGCACACCAACTGTTTGTATAAATGCCTCAATGAAGAAAACTATGGAATTAGGCTTCACAGTAAATATAAAAGTTGCTCCAAATAACTCCCTGAGCTTGATGCTCACTTCATATCAAGTTTGATCTGAGTGGATTAATGTTTGGAGCATTGTGCTTATGTTAGTGAGCAAGGTTGATGGATCTTTTGATCCAGCCATTTCTGTGCTGCACTAGGGCAAACACAGTGATTTGTAGGGTATTTTAAGCATACCTCTCAAACAGAATTTATATTGGTTAAGTATATGTTGAGTTCTAATGTAAACAAGCTCAAGGTTAAATGTTTGGCCAAAGTCCTGTTTTTGGACTATTTGAAAAACTGTAACAGTGAGCTCCTGGCAATTTTGGGGTCACTGGACGCGATGCTCGCGTTAGATTTAGGTTTTGAAGTCTCGGAGAAACAAAAATGCAAAATGGCTATGTTAGAGGAGAGTGTTATGGCCCGAAGTTTGCCTCGGGTTCCGTGCTGTCGCAAATTGGTGAGCACTGTGGTCAGCAAGATAAAAGTCACCTGCTGGAAGTGACGGTTCGTTAAAATTAATTTTCAGTTAAGAAAACGAGCAAAAACAGTGCTCAAAATAGCATTAAAAGTGGGATTTTAAGAACCCTAGGGGTCTAAACGCAAAATTAACAGCGTATACTGTTTAGTAAAATGTTTAATTGATTCCTAAGCTTTTCGTTAGGAATCCATCGGCTCTCGTTGAGCGGAAATCGGATAACAGTCCGAGAATCGGCAAAATCGTCGATTTTACGGTATCCGGGTGGTAATCGCACAATTTGAGAAATTGGGGCGGTTTAACCAGCTGACTGTTGAGTCCCAGTAGAATCTAGTTGAGCCAGCGGCAAGATTAAGCCTGAGTTTTTCCGGAAATTCAAAAAAAGGGAGTTTTCGGAGGGGCAATTTGGTAATTTTACCAAAGATTAAATGAAAAAGATTATGTTGGTCTAAGTGTGGTTGACAAACACTGAGCTTAAGTAATTAAAAAGGTTTAAGATTGACTTGAAATAAGTTAGAGTTAGAGTTGATCCCTGATCAATATGTTTGATTCAGGTTTGTCCAGTTTGCATCTGGTTCTGAGCATGCTGTCGATTCAGTTTAGTCGCCTGCGTTTTGACAGGTGGGTTTATCTTCGGTCCGGGCTTTATCATTTCGGCCCTCTATGTACGGTATTGGTTGGACTCCTGTTTTTGGTTAATCTAGGTTATATTTGAGCCTGTCTGCCTTTGATTGAGATATATTACTATTAGTTGCCATGCCTGATTGGACATTCTGATGATCTTGATTGCAAAGCCTGTACTGCTAAACACATGTACTTTACTCAAACAATAATTTTTACCCAAGCTTCGCAGGGTCGCCTGCGTCTGTTCTTGTTTGATAGGACAAAGGCACTGCTCTGCGAGGTTTGAACCCAAAAACCTGTTTTAATAATTTTGCTTAAAACTGTATGTGTTTGGACAGTATGATTTGGTCTATAGGTCCTAAACCTGGTTCTATTTCATAATGGCTGTTGATTATATTCCACATTGCCTTCGTGATTGGCTGGTGTTATATCCTGATCTATGAGATTATTGATCATATTCCGCATTGCATTCGTGATTGGTTGTTGTTCACCAATTATGCTGCTAGATACATGATTTTATTAAATAAATATTTTTACCGAACTTCGTAGGGTCGCCGGAGTCTGTTCTTGTTTGATAGGACAAAGGCAACGCTCTGCGAGGTTTGGATCTAAAATATGTTTGTAAATAAATTTTCTCAAAAACATGTGTTTAGTCTGCATGATTGGTATTCAGTTGCTTCCAGATCTTACGATTCGATTCCTGGATATTGTTATACCTGAATGTCAGCACTTCTGATTATTTTGATCCATGATTCATTGTTGCTGTTGATTGATCCTGCATTTGAGTTGAGATTTGTTGTTGATCTTGCATTGAGTTGAGATGTTGTTATCATATTATTGTTGCATCCCAGAGGGGATTGTTCTGGCTTTTTGCCGATAACCGGTCTGTGGACCGTGAGCTTGAGCATTCGCATTGATCGCCCGCACCGCTGTACTTCACGAACATATCCGAGGTCGCTCCTCATGCGCTTTGTTCTTTACCCGGTAAAGTGGTATGTTGAAAGGCCCGTGACTCCCAAGGGGAGAATGTCAGCTAGGTTGGTGCTAGGTTGGGCAATTTCCCTGAGGTCTTGATGACCAATATGGTGGCTTCTGATTGGGTAACTTGTTATTTCAATTGTTGATGCATATGTTGGCTGTTCAGCCTGCTTTTATCATAACTCATGATTTTTGCTATCCTCTAATTAGATACAGTTCCATGATTATATATCTGCATATCCTAACGGTGATCTCCATGATTAAGTATCTGCTTATCCTAATTGTAACCTCCGTGATGATATATCTGTTGATCTCTATGCTGCCTATCTGTTATCTTAACTATGATCATTGCATATCCTAACTGTGATTATATATCTGTGGATCTTCATGCTTGCCTATCTGATTATTCTTACCCCTGATTATTACTATCCTCTAGTATTGTATACCAGTAGGTACGATCTGCTATTTCTCGGCTCGTCGTGCACACTGGGATACACTCCGGTGTATCTCACACCCTCGGGTGACTGTTTTTCAGGCCGAGCGGGTGCTGGGATGTCGGGACGTGTTGGTGAGATTCCGAGATAGAGATTGACCTTGGACAGCCGTGTATTTAGAAATAGTTAATTAAAGTGGTATTCAGATGTAATATATTTGTAAAGAAATCTGTAACATTGTTGTTGTTGTTGTTATTGTTATTTGTAGTACGTAGTTAGTACTCTGATGATTGTTGCCAAGCTAGCCGTGCATATATAGAAAAGGCTCAATTCCATAGGGGATTGGGACTCTTCTATATATGTGGCGGTCTGTCATTGCCCTGGTTGATTTGCAACTCTGATTTAAAAAAAAAAAAAATTTATACACTGGTTTTTGAACTCGGGGCGTGACATGTTATTACACCACTACCTCGAAGATCTGGTAGAATATTCAAAGTTCCAAACAAATATCAAGATTTCGTTATTGAATGCACAACAGAAATGTTCCTCGTTGGTGATAGTGATCGTAGGGATGATTCTACCAGTTACCAAGAGGCGATGTCAGACATCGACTCAATAAAATGGCAAAAAGCTATGAGGTCCGAAATGGACTCTATGTACACCAATAATGTATGGACTCTTGTTAATCCACCAAAAAGTATAGTACCTGTTGGTTGCAAATGGATTTTCAAGAGAAAGATTGGTGTGGATGGAAAAGTTGAAACATATATAAGACGAGACTCGTGGCGAAAGGTTATAGTCAGCGAGAAGGTCCCGACTACATGGAAACCTTTTCACCTGTGGTCATGCTTAAATCCATTCGGACATTACTTGCCATAGCCACATACTATGATTATGAAATCTGGCAAATGGACGTCAAAACCGCTTTCCTCAGTGGGTTTATAGAGGAGGACATATATATGCAACAACCCGAGGGGTTCGTGTGTAATAGTTAGAAGCATAAAGTATGCAAGCTTCATTGGTCTATTTATGGATTGAAGCAGGCTTTGAGGAGTTGGAACATACGGTTCAATAACACGGTCAAAACATTTGGCTTCATGAGAAATCAGAATGAACCTTGTGTTTACAAAAAGACTAGTGGGAGCCAGCTTGTCTTTCTCGTATTTTACATGGACGACATTCTCTTAATTGGAAATGATGTAGGTTTGATGACCTCTGTCAAGGTTTGGTTATCCCAGAATTTCTTGATGAAAGATCTGGGAGAAGCAGCCTATATTCTCGGAATTACGGTCTATAGAGACAGATCTAAGAGGCTGATCGGTTTATCACAACAGATGTACAAGGAATACGTGTTAAAAAAGTTCAACATGGAAAATTCCAAAAGGGATCTTCTCCCCATCAGACATGGAATTAATCTCTCCAAGATGATGTGTCCTAAAGCATTTGAGGAAAGAGAGCGCATGAGCAGAATTCCCTATGCTTCCGCAATAGGGAGTCTCATGTACGCTATGCTATGTACAGACCAAATATCGCACATGTCATAAGTATTACGAGCATATATCAGTCCAATCCAGGTGAAGAACACTAGACTGCTGTGAAAAATATCCTTAAGTACTTGAGAAGAACTAAGGATTTATGCTTAGTGTATGGTGGAAATGAACTAACACTAGATGGTTTCACAAATTCAGACTTCATGTCAGATGTTGATGATAGGAAGTCAATATCAGGGCATGTCCTTATATTGAATGGTGGGGCTGTCATTTGGAAGAGTACAACAGCAGATTCCACCACTGAGGCAGAATACATTGTAGCATCTGAGGCATCGAAGGAGGCAGTTTGGCTTCGAAATTTCATCGCAGAGCTAGGAGTGGTGCCCTCGGTTGAGGAACCAATGCCATTTTACTGTGACAATAACGGAGCTATAGCGCAAGCTAAAGAGCCGAGGTCTCATCAGAAGTCCAAACATATAGATCGACGCTACCATATCATCCGACAATTTGTAGATGAGCTTCAAATTGTTGTGCAGAAACTAGCATTCGTGGACAATATAGCGGATCCTCTTACTAAGCCACTCACTCTCCAAAAACTAGATGTGCATTTAGAAAGAATGGGTATGAGATATATGAGTGATTGGCAATAGGGTTAGTGGGTGATTGTTAGTAATATACCCTAAAACCAATCAGTAATATAGGCTTATGGACATGTTTTGTATTTTTCTTTAATTAATAAATGGCAAGTTTTATTCATGTTTTTGTTAACAGTATAATATATTTACATGAATTGTCCATTGAATTCTTGTTAAGAAAATATATTCCTAAAAGTTAGGAATTTGATATATATATATTTCTTTGTACAAGATTCTTAAATGCTCCTAGCCATAGGAATATCATAAGGACGATGATATTTTCGGATAGGCCGGTGTATGCTATACTTCTAAGTTGAGGTGACGAATCTCAAGTCACTAGTGTAGGGACACTAAAGTAAGCATATAGGTGCTTGTTGGCGAACAAGTACATTAAGCGTGATCATTTAGTTGAACAGTCATATGATTCTATTTTCGTCAGTGACTAGTTCTTTGCTACCGATTTGTGAAGTACTCCTTGGACCTGAGGCATCATGGTTGCTTCACATAAAGATTGCTACCATTTGACTGTATTAATACTTAAACTCTAATCAATAGTCTACGTCTGGCATTTATTTGGATGTAGTAGTTTATATGGGGAAGCATATGAGTGCACAATAAGAAATTCGACACTCTCAATGTTGAGAGAAAATGTCCTATGTAGATTATCAGATTCAACTCAAAAAATTTCTGGCCAGGGTACATGGTGTGTGGAAAAGGTTTCCAATTGAGTTACCATATTGAGTCGATTTAGATATTCTAGTCATATGATCGAATTATAAGATTTGATGAGCAACCCTGATTTTGGTTCAATCGGGACGTTGTGTGTTGGAAGGAATTAATCATACTGTAACTGTCACGCCCCGGGGTCGAAACTGTGACCCGGGCTCGCTAACAGATCCGCCATCCGTACGGAAACTGCCGTACAGACGAAGCGTCTAGCCTGCAAAAGGGCAAAACTACAGCTACACAGATATCAGAGCGGATAAGAAAGCTGTAATATAAAATCTCACTACCAAAGCTGAAAAGGAATACAAGCTACATCTCCCGAATACAAGGTGATACAAAAGAACTACACCTATACATCATCTACAAATCCAAAGGGAGATAGCTAAACTAGAAAAGTAGCAATGCATGATCAGCTCCCATAGTCCGGGATGGTACATCTACCTCACCCTAAAGTAACAATGCTGGTAGGGAACTATCTCGTGACTCCCTGTCCTCGGTCCGTCAAGCCAGCTCGGGCGGGAATGGAAGAAAAAGCCTCAGCAACCTGTCACCGACAGAGGGTGCGAGAACTACATCCTACAGTAGTTCTCAATGGGTACCGTCTCCAAGAACCACGGTCTGCCCACTAAGTCTACTAGAGGCATAAGATAACAGAAAAGACTGCAATAATGAAAAGTAAGCTGGAAAGTATCTACAGCTATCATGCCTCTATCTACTATGCTCAATGGGGAAAAGAACACAGATGATGGTATGCATCCACTCACTACTGACCATATGTCATAAGTACTATGCCCAAAGGACAACTCACTAAGGCACAGTAAGCATACTCTCTCACATAACACTCAATCTCCATGACTGCCTCATAAGGTCCAGTCCAGCCTGCGCTCCACTACTGCCACTACGCCCAAACAGGACTTGGTCTTACGTAGGGTGTCCTACACGGACTATCTCAATCTCAAGCGAACTCTAGTGTATCAACTAGTCGCATCAACGCAGCCTCGTCAGGCTCGGTATCATCATCGCACCCGGGGCGTAGCTCGAGGGGAGCGACCCCACCGAACTCAAGTATCACAAGTATCTCATAACTGGCACTGTTGGGTTATATGTAATAAGGATCTAAATAGGGGAAAAAACACCTAGAGGGGGGTGAATAGGTGTAAACGTATAAACACTCAAAAATCGTTGCGATAAAAACCCAATGCGGAAATAAAAATAACTCGCAAGATTTTTACGTGGAAAACTCCATCACCGGAGTAAAAAACCACGGGACAGATAACACGGCAGAAATCCACTAGAATTAAAACACGTACAAGGTGATTTACCGTACACACTTACGACTCAACCTTTTCCATACGCTCCTAGAGGATCTTCTCCGCTCGCTCCGCGACGCTTCTCGAATCCACGATCTGCGCCCAACGCCGAATCCACGGCGTCCAACGTCGAATCCACGACGTCCGACCGAGTCCACGGTCTTCACCCAATAGCACCCTTCGAATCCACGAACGTGCCTCGCTCCGAATCCACGAGAGCGGTTGAACCTTGAATCCACAAGGACACGCGAATCCACGCGCCGATTTTTGGGGTAAATCGTTGTTTTTGGTGGTGATGATCCGCCGAATACTTAGAACAAAGATAGATCGGAAATACCATCTAAGTATTCATTAGTTTGATTCAACTCAAGATGTGAGTATGAAAACCTAGAATCAAACTAATCAATATAGATGAAGAAACATAGAGTATTCTCTAATGATTTCCTTTCTTCTCTATATGTGGATCTAGAGCCGTATAAGATGATATATGAAAATGACGGCTATATAGATTATTTTGGATTCACCCTAGAAAAAGAGTCATAGGGTCTATTTATAGGTTAGAAACCCTAGGAAGGAGATAAGAATCAAAAACCTAACATTTCTGGAAATTTTACGGACGGCGATCCGGATCGGATTAGCTGTGATCCGGATCGTCGTAACGAGTCAGGTAGTTCCAGAAAAACGAAGGTTCGGGATCCGGATCGAAGTTCTTGATCCGGATCGTTCATACAGTTCACCAAACATCAACGTTCGGGATCCGGATTGCGAAGCCTGATCCGGATCGCTCAAGGAAAATGGTAAACTCAATGTTCGGGATCCGGATCAAGAGAGGCTACGATCCGGATTGAACTGGTGTATGAACGAACCACCTTCGGGATCCGGATCGAACAACCTGATCCGGATCCTGAGCATGTCCCAAGTCCAGTTTTTGATTTTTATGCAATGAAAGATCCTTCCAAGTGTTTCTACACTACAAGAAGTATTCGGATCACACAAAATCTTTAGTTAAACATACCTGATCCTTTTGAATTCTTCTTTCTTGAGATTGAGTTAAATGATCCAACTTTCTTCACCTTCAATCTTCAAGACTTGAAACATTCACGAAACTACGCCAACTCAAATTCCGTAACAGGCACGATATGCCAGGCTCAGCAGGCTATAATCCACGATCAAACAGATCGGTATCACGAGCTCAAAAACACAACTCAGTCGGAAAGAACCTCGACCCGAGTATGAACAGCTCAACCACTCTCGCAGCTATGTCAGAGGACCCTCTACGACCCAAGCTCACAACACTAACTACCCAGCTGGGACCGCCGTCACTCCAAACGGCTCCCACAACAACACCCCACTCATAGGCGAGAAGAACCGACTGACGCGGCAAAGGTCCGAAAATCCCGATAGACCGGTGCCTAGAGCCCCAATCAAACAAGAACAGACCCTAGGCTCAGCCTATCGAAGTTCTCGATCCGTTGCCGTTCAGGGATTCGGCCCCTCTCGGTTAAAGTGGGAAAACTATCTCAACACACAAACACACGGATGGAGATACTCCACGGCCAGATCCGCAAAGGGTCCGAAAACCTCGGGTGACTACTACCTACGGCCCCGATCAAGCAAGAACAGGCTATAGGGGTCACCTCCCGTCGTTTTCGACCCAAGAAGGAAAATCAGTCCTTAGAACCCAGACCACTCGAATCATCTCGGGTGGATAAGTTTATAAGAAACAGTGACGTTTATTAAGAAACATTTGATCTGAGAGAAATCCATCTTTTTAATGATTTTTAGTCTTTATAGGAAACCATTTGAAAACAAGTTTCATGTCCAAACCTCGAAGAGCTAATGCCCTCGTCCTATCAAACAAGAACAGACTCAGGCGACCCTGCGAGGCTTGGAAGAAAACATTGGCTGACTAAAATCATGTGTTCGTCCAAAAAGGTTCTGGGTTCAAGGTCCTGCTAACACACGTGCACCACGATCACAACACGGTGGTGACGAGAAGAACATCGAAAACTAAACTCTTGGGACCACCGTTCATCTGAAACGGCTCCCAAACACCAACACTGGCCTAACTCAGCCACCAGACCCCACTCGGCCCCCGGCCCGAGTGCCACACCCATCCCACAACACCCTGACCACTCGGCCCACTCCCAGGGCGAGGAACTCTATGTTCAGAAGGATATGCAATGTGTGGGATATCTAAAGCGTCAAAAGAACCTAGCCCAGATTAAGGTTCTCTATTGGTCTGGTTAAACACATGCAACATATGACAGGGGTGCTAGTCAAGGTTCCAATAATACACTTACTAGCATGCAAATCCTATCATAATAGAATTAGAAGGAAGTCCGTAGACTTGGAGAGAAAACCAACCCACCTCTGCTCGCCACCAATTGCTTGTCGACACTTGCAATTGGGCTCAGCGGGATTACCTTGCCTCCACGGGGTCCGCACGCCAAAAGAAGCACGGTGCCGGAATTCGCACGCAAATTGGAGCACGCTGTGACCTACCACAAGACCGCGCGCTCCGCGGATGCCCCGACGCCAGCCTGCGGCTCAACGCGGCGGAGAAACTCACAACCAGCCTCGACGGAAGCTAAAAACAGCACTGCAACCGCCAGGAAAGAAGAAATCGCAAAATCAGTCAAACGGTCGAAAACCGAGCATCCGGCGGCGAAAAACAGCCTCCGTCGGCGAAAAACTGCGCCCGACGGCGAAAAACAGCACCGGCGGCGAAAACAGCCTCCGACGGGGAAAACCAGCCTCCGTCGGCGAAAAACTGTGCAAAAATCGATCGCAAAAACTGCTCGCGAAAAACTGCTCGAAAACCGCCCGCAAATCTGCACAAGAAAGGCTCGCGAAAATAGCCGGCGAAACTGCTCGAAAACTGCAAAAATCGCAAGCAAATCTGCTCGAAAATACAGCGAAAGCTGCGAAAACCGCTCGCGAAACTGCTCGCGAAAACAGCGGAAAACGCCCTGCGAAACTGCTCGGAAAACAGCGGAAAACAGCAAAACTGCGCGCGAAACCGCTTGCAAAAACTGCTCGCAAAAATCTGCGAGAAACAGCTTGCGAAAACAGCGAGCGAAACAGCACTCGCACGCGCTCGACGAGCCACAGCCAGCAAAACCGACCGCGCGGCACAGCCAGCCGCACGGCTCCGGCAGGCCTGCCGCGCGGCGCTAGCCCGGCCGCGCGGCGCCCCGCAGCGCCGCGCGCGCCCGCTCGGGTCCGCGGCGCTGCGCGCTGCCCGCGCAGGGCCCGCGGCACCGCGCACGGCCCGCAAGGGTCCTCGCGGTGCGCGCCCTGCGCGCGACCTTGCGGTACCGCACGCGGTCCGCAAGGCTGCGTGCTGCCCGCGCAGCGCCCACGGCGCTGCGCGCGGCCCGCGCAGCGCCCACGGCGCTGCGCGCGGCCCACGCAGGGCCGCGGCACCGCGCGTGGCCCGCAAGGGCCCGCGCGGTGCGCGCCCTGCGCGCGGCCTGCGGCACCGGGCGCGCCTCGCGCGCGGTCCGCAGGGCTGCGCGCGGCCCACGCATTGCCCACGGCGCTGCGCGCGGCCCGAGCAGGGCCACGGCACCGCGCGTGGCCCTCAAGGGGCCCGCGGGGTGCGCGCCCTGCGCGCGGCCTGCGGCACCGCGCGCGCCCCGCGCGCGGCCCACGCAGGGCCGCGGCACCGCGCGTGGCCCGCAAGGGGCCCGCGGGGTGCGCGCCCTGCGCGCGGCCTGCGGCACCGCGCGCGCCTCGCGCGCGGTCCGCAGGGCTGCGCGCGGCCCGCGCAGCGCCCACGGCGCTGCGCGCGGCCCGCGCAGGGCCGCGGCACCGCGCGTGGCCCGCAAGGGCCCGCGCGGTGCGCGCCCTGCGCGCGGCCTGCGGCACCGAGCGCGCCTCGCGCGCGGTCCGCAGGGCTGCCCGCGGCCCTCGCAGCGCCCACGGCGCTGCGCGCGGCCCGCGCAGGGCCGTGGCACCGCGCCCTGCGCGCGGCCTGCGGCACCGCGCGCGCCCACGCGCGCGGTCCGCAGGGCCCGCGCGGCGCTGCACCAGGGCGCTGCGCCCTGGTGCCGCCCGCGCACGCGGGTGTGCCGCAGGGTGCTGCCAGCTCTGCAGCACCCAGGGCGGCTGCCTGCGCGCGGCGCCCTTGTGCGCTCGCGCAGCAGCCGCGCCGGCCGCGCGCGCGCCATTGCGCGCGTGCGCGGCTCCCACGGCGGCGATCCCCCGCGCAAAAGAAAAGAAAGGAAAATCAAAACAAATTAAAATAAATCCAATAAATCAACCAAAACACCAAAAACCCAAAAATCTGCAATTTGCTTACCTCGTCGACGTTCGCCGCACGCCCACGAGCTCCTCTTGGCCACCAACGGCGAGTCCAAAAACCAAGAATGCCTTCACGTCCACTCTTTTCCTCTTCTTTTCCCTCACCTCCTTCCTTTTTCCCCTCTTTTCTTTTCCTTTCTTCTCTCTTCTTTTCTTCTCTGCTACAGACGGTGGTGGGTGGAGGGGTAGGGCTTTTATAGAGCATAAGGCTTTAATTAAATCAAAAGGGACTTTAATTAAAACCTTACTTAGAGTCTAAAAGCTCAATTAAAAACCAACCCAAACCACTCACCTCACTCCACACTCCCAGCCTTCAAGCAGAGAAGACTCCCTTTAATTAGCAAAGCTACTAATTAAATTAATAAAATATTCGAAAAAGCCCAACTCCAACTCATTTTTTTCCTTCGGGCTCTCCGCCGCTGTCCGGAACCTCCCGAACTCCGCTATAAATCGAAAGTACACGCGCTCACAGCTTTTTCTCTTCAAAAAGCTCATCCGTTGAGTCGGGGTGCTCAAATAAAAAACCGGCTCCGAAACTGCCAGTTCCGACTCACTTTTTGCCTCCGGATCCTCCGCGTCAGTCCGGAACCTCTCGAACTTCGCTGTAATCTGATAATATACCTGTTCCAAGAGTGCACAAATTTTCTGTACTTCACTGTGAGATCGGTAAATTCCCAAATCAAATCCTCAATCGGCGCACTATGCCGGAAAAGTCCCGAATCGAGCTGGGACTTCTGCGTTGATCCAAATCAACCCGACATCAACAGTAAACTCAAATGCAACATGCCCAAGGCAACTCTCAGCTCCATGACACCATGTGCGGTCGGCGCGCCATCCGAAGACCCGGTACTCTACACTCTCCCCTCCTTCAAAAAGGTTTCGTTCCCGAAACCCAAAACGCACCTCCTACCACAAAGAAGCCCTACATCAGGAACGTCATCAACCCCAACTCTCTATTTGGAAAGCAGTCGAAATTGCGAATAGTCCGAAAATTCCAAAAGACCGATGCCTTCACCCCAATCAAACAAGAACAGGTTCCAGCATCGTCTCCATTTTCGGAGTAGCCCTTTGAAATTTTCGCCCCGTTCGCCAGTTTCGGCGTCAAGACGAGAACACAAGGAAAGAGAGATGTTGAAGCTGTCCCTGCTGTGGCTGCACCCCAACAACTACAATCCACCAACTCGAACCATGCAGGGCGCAAAACTCTGATCTCAATAACTAGGAAAGGAAAACATACCAAGTATCCAGCGACCCGCTAACCTGGCGCCCACCAATCGGGCAACCCAAACTCATCCTCTCGATGTGGGTGGTCGTCGTCCTGACTGCCTCGACGTCGTGGCCTCATCTGGCTGGCGGTAAGTCGGAGGAGCTCCTTCCTCCGGAAGAGGTAGCGGCGGTGCCGTCGCAAGCGGCATTACCGTAAGTACTACATAAGGGCATGCTGCCTAAAAATGTCCAGTCTGTCCACACGAAAAGCATCGCCCCTGCCTATGGACACACTGCTGCACGGCATGCGGCCCACCGCAAATGACACACTCATCCTGATACCGCTGCTGGTGCCTCGGCTGTGGGGGAACTCCTGATCTCTGTCTCCTCTGAAATCCACGACCCTCGGACTGGGATGGTGGCGGCCCCGGGGGTCCCGATCTACTCGACTGCCCAAAATCGGGCGGTACCGGATGCCTCGCCCCGGAGCTGGACCCTAGCGCTCCGTCCCTCTCTGACATAATCGCTCTGCCTCGGGAAACCCACCGAGCAAGCTCAATGGCCGCGTCCAAAGTCGGTGACCGGTGCGAGTGAACAAGATGATAAATATCCTGGTGCAGTCCTCTCTCAAACAAATCCACCCTCTGTGTGACACCCCCGGAATTTGGATTAGTCCTATATATAAATGATATAATAGGACTAAATCTCAAACCCGGCTATAGCATTTTGGACGGTAGCAAGATCCAAGAGGAACATGAGAGTTAAGCGTGCTAGAGCTAGAGTAGTTCTATAATGGGTGACCCCCTGGGAAGTGGGGCGTCACAGTTGGTATCAGAGCCATTCACCAGCCGGAAATGTAAGATGAGTCTCGGCTGAGCCAGGGTTATATAGCGGGTAGAGTGTGGCTCCCCGGCTAATGACCGTTGTAGGTGGAGTGCAGCTCCCTACAAGGTCGGCTAAGGCTAGCGAGACGAGTCTCACATCGCCTGGTGCTTGTGAGTGTGCTTGAGCCTGACGTGGACGTCAGGGCTTAAAGGGGGGAAGAATGTGACACCCCCGGAATTTGGATTAGTCCTATATATAAATGATATAATAGGACTAAATCTCTAACCCGGCTATAGCATTTTGGATGGTAGCAAGATCCAAGAGGAACATGAGAGTTAAGCGTGCTAGAGCTAGAGTAGTTCTAGGATGGGTGACCCCCTGGGAACTGGGGCGCATTTTGGATGGTAGCAAGATCCAAGAGGAACATGAGAGTTAAGCGTGCTAGAGCTAGAGTAGTTCTAGGATGGGTGACCCCCTGGGAAGTAGGGCGTCACACTCTGAGCCTCATCTGGGGCGACATGTGGCACACTGTTCAACAACTTCTGGAACTCCTGAATGTACTCCTGATGTCACGCCCCGGGGTCGAAACTGCGACCCGGGCTCGCTAACAGATCCGCCATCTGTACGGAAACGGCCGTACAGACGCAGCGTCTAGCCTGCAAAAGACAAAACTACAGCTACACAGATATCAGAGCGGATAAAAAGCTGTACTATAAAATTTTTCTCAACTACAAGTTGCTACAACACATAGCCTATCTCCCAAAATCAGATGATACAAATAGAAGTCCACCTATACAACATCTACGAATCCAAATGGGAGATAGCTAACAAGAAACATAACCCACTCCCACAATCCGGGATGGTACATCTACCTCTCTCTAAAGTAACAATGCTGGTAGGGAACTATCACGCGACTCCCTGTCCTCGGTCCGTCCAATCAAGCTCAGCAGGAACGGAAGAAAGCCTCAGCAACCTGTCACCGACAGAGGGTGTGAGAACTACATCCTACAGTAGTTCTCAGTGGGTACCGTCTCCAAGAACCACGGTCTGCCCACTAAGTCTACCAGAGGCATAAGATAGAGAAAAGACTGATGATAAGATAAATAAGCTGGAAAAGAATCTACAGCTATCATGCCTCTATCTACTATGCTCAATAAGAAGAGACTATGGATGATGGTATGCAGTCACTCACTGCTGACAATATGTCACAAGTACTAAGCCCAAGACGCTCTACTATGACACATGCTACGCCATCACTCTCCCAAAGTATCACAAATCTCAGCGACTGCCCCACAGGGTCCAGTCGAGTCAAGCCTGCGCCCCCTGGTGTATCAACCAGGGTGTCCCAACGGACAAACTCGATATCTCACACAGTGACCCCATGGTAGCTCGGCCAGGGGTATCAAGCGACCTCTAGTATATGAACTAGGCGCATCATCGCAGCCTCGTCAGGCTCGGTATCATCATCGCAGCCTCATCAGGCTCGGAATCATCAACGCACCCGGGGCGTGGTTCGAGGGGTGCGACCCCACCGAACTCAAGTATCTCATCAGTATCACTGTCTCACAAGTGGCTCCTGCAGGCTGTGGTCCTCGATCAAACAGATCGGTATCTCGATGCTCAAAGCACAAACTCAGTCGGAGAACCCTCCACGACTCAATCACACAACACAGACCCACTCAACGAAGGTACTACACAGCTGGGACCACCGTCCCTCCCACGGCTCCCACAACACTACTCCACTGAACTCAACACTCAACTCACGGCCGGAGCTACTCCACGGCCAGATCTACGAAGGGTCCGAAACCCAGGGAGACTAACATCTACGTCCCCAAGAGAGAAAGCAGCCCTTAGAACCCAGATCACTCGAATCCGCTCGGGTGGATAAGTTTATAAGAAACCATGTCATTTATTTCAGAAAATCATTCGATCTGAGAGAAAACCATCTTTATAATGATTTTTAGTCTTTTTGGGAAAACCCTTTGAAATCAAGTTTTATGCCCAAGCCTCGAAGAGCTGATGCCTTCGTCCCAACGGACGAGAACAGACTCAGCCAACCTTGCGAGGCCTGGAAGAAACATTGGCTGACTAAAATCATGTATTTATCCAAAAAGGTTCTGGGTTCAAGGTCCTGCTAACACACGTGCACCACGATCCCAACCTGGTGGTGACGAGAAGAACAGTGGAAAGGAAAACCCCCGGGACCACCGTTTATCTGAAACGGCTCCCCAAAATGCTAACACTGGCCTAACCCAGCCACCAGACCCCACTCGGCCCCCCGGACCCGAGTGCAACACCCGTCCCACAACACTCTGACCACTCAGCCCACTGCCCGGGCGAGGAAACACTAAGTCCCGAAGGATAAGAAAAGTGCGGGATGTCTAAAGCATAAGGGACCTAGCCCAAATTAAGGTTCACAAATGGTCTGGTCAAACTCATGCACATATGACGGGGGTGCTAGTTAAGTTCCAAGAAAACACTTAAACTAGCATGCAATCCTAACACATTAGAATTAGAAGGAAGTCCGTAGACTTGGAGAGAAAACCAACCCACCTCAGAAAGCCACCAATTGCTCGTCGACACTTGCAATTGGCTCAGCGGCTTACCTGGCCTCCAAGGGGTCCGCACGCAACACGAAGCCCGATGCCAGAAACCGCACGCGAAACGGAGCACGCGGCGACCAACCACACGACCGCGCGCTCCGCGGAAGCTAAAACCGCACCGCAAGCTGCCAGAAGCGAAGAAATCGCAAAATCAAACAAAATGGTCAAAGCCGAGCATCCGACGGCGAAAAACAGCCTCCGTCGGCGAAAACAGCCTCCGTCAGCGAAAAATCAGCGCCCGACGGCGAAAAACAGCCCGTCGGCGAAAACTAGCGCCCGACGGCGAAAACAGCCCCGTCGGCGCAAAAACTGCTCAAAAACAGCTTGCGAAAAACCAGCGAAAACTGCACAAACTGCTCGCGAAAAACGGCGAAAAACTGCGCAAAAACAGCGAGCGAAACAGCGGAACCGCTTGCGAAACTGCTCGCAACCTGCTCGCGAAAAACGGCGAAAAACTGCGCAAAAACAGCGAGCGAAACAGCGGAACCGCTTGCGAAACTGCTCGCAACCTGCTCGCGAAAAACGGTGAAAAAACTGCGCAAAACAGCGAGCGAAAACAGCGGCCGACGGCGGCCCACGGCTCCGACGGCGAAAACACGGCGAAAACCCGCGAAAGACAGCGGCCGACGGTGGGAAACAACGGTTGACGGCAAAAAACGGTGCCGGCATGCAAACCGAGGCGCCACCGCTGTCCCGGGAGCACGCCGAGCGGCGAAAAACCAGCCGCGCGACGAGGGAGGCCCGCCGCACGGCGCCCAACCAAGCAGCGCCGCGCCGCGACCTGCTGCGCGGTGCCGGAGCGCACCGCGCAGCGCCCAGCGGCGCTGCGCACAGCGCCCATCGGCGCTGCGCGCGGTGCCCAGCGGCGCTGCGCGCAGCGCCCAGAGGCGCTGCGCGCGGGCCCGCGCGCAGCCCACTGCGCTGCGCGCGGCCGCGCGCCTGCGCAGGCCCGCGCGCGGACCGCGCGCGGCCCTGCCGCGCGCGCCTGCGCGCGGCCAGGAGGTGCTGCGCGCACGCGCGCGGCCCTGCCGCGCGCCCCTGCGCGCGGCCCTGCCGCGCGCGCCTGCGCGCTGCCAGGAGGTGCCGCGCGCCCCTGCGCGCGGCCAGGAGGTGCCGCGCGCACGCGCGCGGCCCTGCCGCGCGCCCTGCACGCGGCCCTGCCGCGCGCGCCTGCGCGCGACCAGGAGGTGCCGCGCGCACCCGCGCGCGGCCATGCCGCGCGCACCCGCGTGCGGCCATGCCGCGCGCACCTGCGCGCGGCCAAGAGGTGCCGCGCGCACCCGCGCGCGGCCCTGCCGCGCGCGCCCGCGCGCGGCCAGGCAGCGCCGCGCGCATCTGCGCGCGGCCCTGCCGCGCGCGCCTGCGCGCGGCCAGGCAGGGCCTGCCGCGCGCACCTGCGCGCAGCCCGGCAGCGCCGAGACCAGCGGCTCCTCGCCGCAGGGTGCTGCCAACAGCAGCACCCTGGCGCCGCGCGTGCGCCGTTGCGCGCGCGCGCTGCCGCCGGCGACGGCAAAAATCGGAAAAAGGCCCCGATAAATCCGAAAAACCCCAAACATCCAATTAATCCAAAAAAAATCCGATTTCAGCATTTTAAAACCCAATTAAAATTCCTCAAAGCTCCAAAAACTCCAAAAACCCAAAAATCTGCATAAACCTCCAAAAATCCCAAAAATTAGAATTTTACATACCTTGTCGTCGCACGTCGCACGCCCACGAGCTTCGCACGGCCTCCAACGGCGAGTCCAAAAATCCAAGATCGGCTCAAAACTCCTCTTCTTCCTTTTCTTTTTCCTTTTCCTCTCTTTTCCTTTCCTTTCTTTCTCTTTTTTTTCCTTTCTTTCACTGCTGCAGAGGGAGGCTGGGGCCCTTTATATAAAGCATAAAGCTTTATTATTAATTAACTTAATTAATTAATTCCAATAATTCCAACTCCAACTCACTTTTTGCCTTCGGGCTCTCCGCCGCCGCCCGGAACCTCCCGAACTCCGCTGTAAATCGAAAATACACGCGCTCACAGCTTTTTCTCTTCAAAAAGCTCATCCGTTGTGGCGGGGTGCTCAAATCAATTACCGGCTCCAAAATTGCCAGTTCCAACTCACTTTTTGCCTCCGGGTCCTCCGCGTCAGTCCGGAACCTCCCGAACCTCGCTGTAAATCAAAAGTACACGTGTCCACAGCTTTTTCTCCTCAAAAAGCTTATCCGTTGAGTCGGGGTGCTCAAATCAATTACCGGCTCCAAAATTGCCAGTTCCGACTCACTTTTTGCCTCCGGGTCCTCCGCGTCAGTCCGGAACCTCCCGAACCTCGCTGTAAATCAAAAGTACATGTGTCCACAGCTTTTTCTCCTCAAAAAGCTTATCCGTTGAGTCGGGGTGCTCAAATCAATTACCGGCTCCAAAATTGCCAGTTCCGACTCACTTTTTGCCTCCGGGTCCTCCGCGTCAGTCCGGAACCTCCCGAACCTCGCTGTAACTCAAAAGTACACGTGTCTACAGCTTTTTCTCTTCAAAAAGCTTATCCGTTGAGTCGGGGTGCTCAAATCAATTACCGGCTCCAAAATTGCCAGTTCCGACTCACTTTTTGCCTCCGGGTCCTCCGCGTCAGTCCGGAACCTCCCGAACCTCGCTGTAATATGAAAGTACACCTGTTCCAAGTGTTCCTGAATTTTCGGCGATCCACGGTGAAGTCGGAAATTCCCAATCTCATCCTCAATCGGCCTACAAAGCCCGGAAAAACCCCGATTCGAGCTGGAGCTTCCGCGTTGATCCGAATCAACCCGGCATCAACTGTAAACTCAAATGCGACATGCTCGAGGCAACTCTCTGCTCCAAGTCATCTGTGTGGTCGGCGCGCTATCCAAAGCCCCGGTACTTTACACCTGAAGTGGTCGATCACCCTGCTGCAATCGTCGAAGATCCCCTTCTAGCTTCTGCTTTGCTCTATCAGAAAAATAGGCCCCGCGCAGCAAAGCTCGAAATTCTGACCACGTCATCAACTGTACTCCGGGTGGTCCCACTGGACGAACTCGTCGCCACCAAGTCTCAGCATCCTTCTCCAAAAAGTGCGCCCCCAAATGTACCTGATGTTTTTCCTTGATGAAGAGGTTCTCAAACAATTTCTCCATGGCTGCAATCCAGTTCTCAACCTCCCACGGCTCCGAACTCTGCCCTGAGAACCGCGGGGGATGAAACTGGCAGATAAAGGACAAGCGATCGGTGAGCTCCCTCTGCTCCGTCTCTGACAATGGGGCGATCTGAGACGAGGTCGACGAAGTCGCTACTGAAGGTGGTACTGAAGATGTCCTCTGCTCAAGCAATCTCATCATACGCCCCATGTTTTCCTCCTGGCGCTTTGCCGCCACCTCCTGGCGCCGTAACGCCTCCGACATCTGGGCCAACTGAGCCCGCAGCTCCTGGACCTCACTCTGCCGGGTCTGCTCGGCCTCCCACCGCTCGGGCTCCTCAGCTGAGGTCGGCCGCCCTCTCGTCGCTGCACGACGTCTCGGCGGCATCGCAGATAACTGAAACAAAAGCGAACATCAGGACACAACAACCATACAACCCAATCCAGCGAAAGTCTAAGACTTGTTATCCTTCCTAAAGTATTATGTTGTCTGCAGCCAACATAATCACCTTTGAGGGAATAACAAGTAAAATCACTCGTCCCATCCCTTGGGAGAGGTAAAACTCAATCAGGACTCTCGCTAAAAGTCACGACTCTCACGTAGTCATCCTAAAGTCCAACCACAAGCCTAGGGTTTCTAAGGCCTCAATGACCTACATCCTAGGCTCTGATACCACTCTAATCTGTCACGCCCCGGGGTCGAAACTGCGACCCGGGCTCGCTAACAGATCCGCCATCCGTACGGAAACTGCCGTACAGATGAAGCGTCTAGCCTGCAAAAGGGCAAAACTACAGCTACACAGATATCAGAGCGGATAAGAAAGCTGTAATATAAAATCTCACTACCAAAGCTGAAAAGGAATACAAGCTCCATCTCCCGAATACAAGGTGATACAAAAGAACTACACCTATACATCATCTACAAATCCAAAGGGAGATAGCTAAACTAGAAAAGTAGCAATGCATGATCAGCTCCCATAGTCCGGGATGGTACATCTACCTCACCCTAAAGTAACAATGCTGGTAGGGAACTATCTCGTGACTCCCTGTCCTCGGTCCGTCAAGCCAGCTCGGGCGGGAACGGAAGAAAAAGCCTCAGCAACCTGTCACGGACAGAGGGTGTGAGAACTACATCCTACAGTAGTTCTCAATGGGTACCGTCTCCAAGAACCACGGTCTGCCCACTAAGTCTACTAGAGGCATAAGATAACAGAAAAGACTGCAATAATGAAAAGTAAGCTGGAAAGTATCTACAGCTATCATGCCTCTATCTACTATGCTCAATGGGGAAAAGAACACAGATGATGGTATGCATCCACTCACTACTGACCATATGTCATAAGTACTATGCCCAAAGGACAACTCACTAAGGCACAGTAAGCATACTCTCTCACATAACACTCAATCTCCATGACTGCCTCATAAGGTCCAGTCCAGCCTGCGCTCCACTACTGCCACTACGCCCAAACAGGACTTGGTCTTACGTAGGGTGTCCTACACGGACTATCTCAATCTCAAGCGAACTCTAGTGTATCAACTAGTCGCATCAACGCAGCCTCGTCAGGCTCGGTATCATCATCGCACCCGGGGCGTAGCTCGAGGGGAGCGACCCCACCGAACTCAAGTATCACAAGTATCTCATAACTGGCACGATATGCCAGGCTCAGCAGGCTATAATCCACGATCAAACAGATCGGTATCACGAGCTCAAAAACACAATTCAGTCGGAAAGAACCTCGACCCGAGTATGAACAGCTCAACCACTCTCGCAGCTATGTCGGAGGACCCTCTACGACCCAAGCTCACAACACTAACTACCCAGCTGGGACCGCCGTCACTCCAAACGGCTCCCACAACAACACCCCACTCATAGGCGAGAAGAACCGACTGACGCGGCAAAGGTCCGAAAATCCCGATAGACCGGTGCCTAGAGCCCCAATCAAACAAGAACAGACCCTAGGCTCAGCCTATCAAAGTTCTCGATCCTTTGCCGTTCAGGGATCCGGCCCCTCTCGGCTAAAGTGGGAAAACTGTCTCAACACACAAACACACGGCTGGAGATACTCCACGGCCAGATCCGCAAAGGGTCCGAAAGCCTCGGGTGACTACTACCTACGGCCCCGATCAAGCAAGAACAGGCTATAGGGGTCACCTCCCGTCGTTTTCGACCCAAGAAGGAAAATCAGCCCTTAGAACCCAGACCACTCGAATCATCTCGGGTGGATAAGTTTATAAGAAACAGTGACGTTTATTAAGAAACATTTGATCTGAGAGAAATCCATCTATTTAATGATTTTTAGTCTTTATAGGAAACCATTTGAAAACAAGTTTCATGTCCAAACCTCGAAGAGCTAATGCCCTCGTCCTATCAAACAAGAACAGACTCAGGCGTGTTGGGTTATATGAATAATAGGATCTAAATAGGGGAAAAAACACCTAGAGGGGGGTTGAATAGGTGTAAACCATAAACACTCAAAAATCTTTGCGATATAAAAACTCAATGCGGAAAAATAAATAACACGTAGAGATTTTTACGTGGAAAACTCCAAACAGGAGTAAAAAACCACGGGACCGATAACACGGTGAAATCCACTAGAATTAAACACGTACAAGGTGATATATCGTACTCACAGACGGCTCAACCTTTTCCATACGCTCCTAGTTGATCTTCTCCGCTCGCTCCAGACGCTTCTCGAATCTACGATGTGCGCCCAACGCCGAATCCACGGTGTCCAACGTCGAGTCCACGACGTCCGACCGAATCCACGGTCTTCACCCAGTAGCACGCTTCGAATCCACGAACGTACCTCGCTCCGAATCCACGAGAGCGGTTGCACCTTGAATCCACAAGGCCACGCGAGTCCACGCGCCGATTTTGGGGTAAATCGTTGTTTTTGGGTGGTGATGATCCGCCGAATACTTAGATCAAAGATAGATAGGAAATACCATCTAAGTATTCATTAGTTTGATTCAACTCAAAATGTGAGTATGAAAACCTAGAATCAAACTAATCAATATAGATGAAGAAACATAGAATTAATCTAGTTATTCCCTTTCTTCTCTATATGTGGATCTGAGGCCGTATAAAATGATATTGGATTATGACGGCTACTTTTTGGACTAACCCTAGAAAAAGAATTATAGGGTCTATTTATAGGTTAGAAACCCTTGGAAGAAGATAAGGATCAAAAACTACCTTTTCTGGAGTTTTTACATGACGACGATCCGGATCGGAAATCGACGATCCGGATTGCAGTAGCGAGAAAAACAGATTCCAAAAAGACGAAGGTTCGGGATCCGGATCGAAGTGCTTGATCCGGATCGTTCATACAGTTCACCAAACATCAACGTTCGGGATCCAGATTGCGAAGCCTGATCCGGATCGTTCAAGGAAAATGGTAAACTCAATGTTCGGGATCCGGATCAAGGGAAGCTACAATCCGGATTGAACTGGTGTATGAACGAACCACCTTCGGGATCCGGATTGAACAATCTGATCCGGATCCTGAACATGTCCCATGTCCAGTTTTTGATATTTATGCAATAACAAACCATCCAAGTGTTTCTACGCTATAAGAAGTATTCGGATCACCAAAGATATTAAGTTAATCATACCTGATCCTTTTGAATTCTTCTTTCTTGAGATTGAGTTATATGATCCAACTTCTTTACCTTCAATCTTCAAGACTTAGCCGAATTCACGAAATACGCCAACTCAAATTCCGTAACAATCTCCCCCTTTGGCGGTTTCGTGACAAAACATAGATCCACTCAAGAAAATTCAAAAAGATATTTTTGTTGCTATCACCATACAACAAAAATTTACAATGGAGATCCAAAATAAAATACATGAGTTAAACTCCTAAAATAGACTCTAGACTTAGACATCTGTACTCTCTGCAAAAAAAATCATTCTTGACAAAAGAAATCGTTAGATACCTCAAGAATTTTATATCATTCAAAAACCACATACAGAGATGAAGTTTGTACTCATTGATTTACCATGACATTTATACATTCAGATATGTAAACTGATCATAGTTAAAACGCCAACATATCTTCTATGCAATCAAAAACCCAAATGTCATGTTAGTGAACATCAACTTGTTAGTTATATTACATGCCCAAATAGTTAGTCGAATAGTTAGTCGAGGCATGCATTCAAACACAAATGAAAACCGAAAGATGAAGTTCTACTTACCTTTCAAGTTGAGGTTATACTTACCTCTATAGTTTCAAGTTTTCTCAGTAACCATTGTATCATAGTATCATTGTTTATACTTCTCTCTCCCCCTTTTTGTCACAGAAGTTAGCCAAAAAATACCAAAATGGAGAGAATGGTTAACAGTTCAAGTTCCACAAATTTGAGAAACTAAAACTTAAAACTAAAAACTAAAACGTCAAAACCTGCACAAAAGAAAGTTTTTTTAAAAAAAAATGAAGTTCCTGCACAAGAAAAAGATTAAGCAAACAATTCAAACATCTGAATCTGAGTCATCCGAGGCGGAGTCCTCAGAGCTCGTGCAACCCAGCTTTTTCAAAATTCCTTTAAGTAATCCCGAAATCGTAGAACATTCTTGTTTCATCTGATGTATGTCCTTGGACATCTTTCTGAGTCCTAGAGCCAGTTTGTCTTGTTCTTGTTTGATGGAAGACTCCAGGTTTCCCTTTTGGTCAATTCTTCTGGAATTTGAAGAACGTTGTGTGACGATTGACGGAGCAGTCTGTCCTTCATTCCGAGGAGATCTTCTTGGCAAAGAATGTGAATTGTCAACAGGTTCATTGCTTGGCACATTCTTTTTCCTTGCTTGTTGCTTAAGTATTGAGGAAGACTTCAGTGGCTTCTTGTTCTTTAGGTAAACCTTATTTTCTTCATCAATACCTTGTTGTACTTCATCAAGAAATGTGTCCCAATCTTCTTCGTCTTCAGATTCAGTGTCAAGTTGAGAGATATTCTTGGGATTCTCTTGACATGGTTCATTTATTTCAATACCTCGAGCTCGTCCAGGTCGTCGAGCGAGTCTTTTTCTTTTTAATATGGATGAAGAGGTCATTGGTGCTTTTCCTTTTTCCGTAGCAGTGGGCGGAGCCTTCTCCTTTGATGTCTCTGCACGGGCTTTCCCTTTCAATGCAACAGAGGTTTTCTGTGGCGATTTTCCAGGATGTGTTTCATCATCTGACAACTCATCCCAATTGACTTCATCCTTTTTAGCCCTCTTGGGCTTGACAGTGTCTCTCGTATGTACCATAGCAGCCAGAAGGAGAATGATCCACGTGATCACCATTGCTATTGGTTTCTTGTGAAAAGAAATCCTTTGAAGAACACCTCAAGAACACGAAAAAATTGTTAATTTTCAAAAATTAGAAAAATTGTACCCAAACAATCATTATCGTGTAGAGAGACTAAGAATCAAATTAGTTTTGCAAAAGGAAATTTAAAAATAGATCAATTGCATGATTTTGGAAAATTCCCATTATATGCCCTAAAACCAAAATTTTTGAAATCGAAGACCAAAAATCTGTTTATCTTGAGAATACCTAGCATATAATCAAAACTAATCTACCCAGAGTTCTTATTTCAAAAGAAATTTGATCAAAAACCATCCACAAATGAGATTGATACAAGAAATTCATCACGTTTTGAGGAGGAATAAGAAAAACTATGAAAAACCAAGATTTTGATCAATAAAACTTACTTGGAGTTGAAGAACTTGAGTTTGAAAGCTTCCAAGATGGATGAAATCTAGAGAGAGAAGCTCTGGAAACTTTGGAACAAAAGATTGGAGTAAAAGAAATCAAAATCCTTTTGTTCTATATAAAACCCTAGCCGCGATCCGGATCAGTTCGTGATTGCGATCCGGATCGGCTACCCGTAGTGAAAAACTGCGTTCGGGATCCGGATCGGCAGGTCCAATCCGGATCGGCTGCCCGCAGAAGAATATCTGCGTTCGGGATCCGGATCGGCAGGTCCAATCCGGATCGGCTCCAACTTTTTCTTTAGAAAATTTCAGAGAAATTCTAGAAAAACCAGAAAAAGATTGTAAGCACTTTTGTGTATCAACTTTAAACGAAAATCATCGTTTCATACAACAAGAAATAGATTATACCAAATCTATCAATAACATCCAACAAATGAAACGAAAATTTATAAAAATTAAATCCCTTAAAGTTGAACAACTTCAATTACATCTAACTTGATCTTATGAGTAATGCCTTTATCAAATCATCAATTCGGTAAAGAAAATGAAATACAAAGATCAATAGATGTCTAACATCCCCGATAAGTTAGATAATATATCTAGTCAATTTATTGAAGAGAGTGGCTCTTTGAGCATCTTTCATTAAAAAACCCACCTTATACCAACCTTGAAATTTTGACAGAGTCAAGTATTTCAACATGCATTTTAATTAATCAAACTTGAAAACCCTTGCTTGGTATACATGTAGTAGCTGCACACAGCACTCGGACGACCGAGGTGGTAGCTCTTTCCTCCATGTGGTGGTAGTTTTCACACTCCTCATTGGGATGTAACTCTTTCCACATCTTTTGAGCATAATACTTTTTCTTTGACTCCCCCTTAATTGGCTATCAATTATCTAAGATATAAAGTATTTAGCCAAATATTGATCTCGATTTCATACTCGACTAAACAGTCAAATAAGATAAAAACTATACCAAGAGATCATTGAGAGAGAAATTGACTTTGATCAAAACAAAGATGAGTTAATTGACATAAATGATCATTGCATCAAATGAAATATTATGATATCTAAGGCATAATAGATTTCTAAATATATAAAAGGATGCAGTTAAAGTCAATAAAACTAATGCTCAATTAATGTTCTATGTCTAAGCATAGATAATGAACAAAAACACAAAAACAAAACCTAACCTAAACAAGAGTTTCAAAAAGAGGTTATTTCAGGGAAAGCATTCCAATTGCTTTACGCAAATGAATAAAACGTTTTTGATCCAAAGGTTTTGTTAAAATGTCAGCTAATTGATCTTCAGATGAAATGTAGGAGATTTGAAGAATATTTGATTCAACTAGCTCTCTAAGAAAATGATATCTAAGTTCAATGTGTTTTGTTCTAGAGTGCAACACAGGGTTTTTTGAAATGTTTATAGCACTTGTGTTGTCACATAAAACAGTTACCGAAGTTGCTGAAATCCGAAAGTCGCTCAACACGCTTTTCATCCAAATAAGTTGAGTTGAACAACTACCCGCTGAGATGTATTCCGCTTCGGCAGTCGAGAGTGCAATGCAGTTTTGCTTTTTACTATGCCATGCAACAAGACAATGGCCAAGATAAAAACATGCACCACTCGTACTTTTCCGATCATCCACAGATCCTGCCCAATCGGCATCTGAGTATCCAATAATATCTAAACTTGTTCCCATAGGATACCAAATTCCGAAGTTTACAGTTCCTTTGACGTACCGGATGATCCGTTTCACCGCTTTCAGGTGAACCTCCTTTGGTGCTGATTGATATCTCGCGCAAATGCCAACACTAAAGGATATATCCGGGCGACTAGCTGTGAGGTAAAGTAGACTTCCAATCATGCTGCGATAGAGTTTCTCGTCTACATTATCACTAAGAGATTCACTTCCTAATCCCTTATTGCTAGTTCCCATAGGAGTAGGAAAATCTTTTGAATCTTCTAATCCGAATTTCTTTACCAACTCCTTTGCATACTTGGATTGACACAGATGGATGCCTTCATCATTTTGTTTCACTTGCAATCCAAGAAAGTATGTCAGTTCGCCCATCATAGACATCTCAAATTCGCTTTCCATGGTTTCTGCGAATTTAGAAGCATCATTATCCTTTGTTGCTCCAAACACAATGTCATCGACATAGATTTGTGCAACAATGAAGTTATTTTGATAATGCTTCACAAAGAGAGTCCGATCTGCTCCCCCTCGAGTATAGCCCTTCTCCAAAAGGTGCTTTGTCAACCTTTCGTACCATGCTCGCGGTGCTTGCTTTAAACCGTAAAGAGCCTTTTTCAAACGAAAAACATGGTTAGGTAGTTTACAGTCTACAAAACCTTTCGGTTGAGCCTCATAAACTTCCTCATTTAAAAACCCATTTAAAAACGCGCTCTTAACGTCCATTTGAAAGAGTTTTATTTTAAAGTGACAAGCAATGGCGAATAAGATACGAATGGACTCGAGTCTAGCTACAGGGGCGAACGTTTCATCAAAGTCTATACCTTCTATTTGAGAGTAGCCTTGAGCAACTAAACGTGCTTTTGTTCCTGATGATGGTACCATCCTCATTTTTCTTGTTCTTGAAAATCCATTTAGTACCAATCACATTGTGTTGCTTCGGAGGCGTCGTTAATTCCCAGACTTTGTTGCGTTCAAACTGATGGAGCTCTTCCTGCATTGCTTCAATCCAGTAGTCGTCCTGAAGAGCTTCATCTACGTTCTTTGGTTCGATCGTGGAAACATAACAGGCGAATCCACAAACCAACTGTCTCCGAGTTTTGACTCCTTCTTGTGGGTCTCCAATGATGTTTGATTCAGGATGATCCTTGGAGATGCGTAACGTTTGTTGTAATGGAGTACTCGGGGGTACATGAGATGATTCCTGCACATCAGATAAACTTGAAGAACCATTAGATGCATCATTAATATTGGAAGTATTATCATGAGAAGATGCACTTACAGGTGTATCATCATCAAGAGAGATATCAGGGGTAGATTTATCAGATGCAAAGTGGAAAGCCTCATCTACTTTAACATTTATAGATTCTACGATCGTCTTAGATTCCAAGTTAAATACCCGATATGCTCTACTATTCGTAGAATACCCCAAGAAAATCCCTTCGTCACTTCGAGAGTCAAACTTTCCAAGATTTTCACGGTCACGTAAAATATAACACCGACTCCCGAAGATGCGAAAATATTTGATGTTGGGTTTTCTACCACACCATAGTTCATATGGTGTATTTAACGTTCCCGGGCGCAAATAAACTCGATTAATAACATAGATTGCAGTGTTCACAGCTTCAGCCCAAAAATGTAGCGGTAAATTCCGGCTGTGAAGCATAACACGTGCCATCTCTTGAACAACCCTGTTTTTGCGCTCGACAACACCATTCTGTTGAGGTGTATAGGGTGCAGAGAATTCATGCTTAATGCCGTTGGAAGTGCAAAAGTCAATGAATTTAGAATTTATGAATTCTCCACCTCTATCACTTCTAACACGAATGGTCTTTTCATTCTTTTCAATCATAATACGAAGGCAAATCTCGTGGAAAGAATCAAAAGTATCAGCTTTCTCTTTTAAAAATGCTACCCATGAATACCGAGAGAAATCATCAACCAATAAGAAAATATACCATTTACCTCCCAAGGATGGTTGACGTGTCGGCCCAAAGAAAGAAAAATAGTCTACATAAACTACACAACATTTAATCGTAGAAAGATTAAAGACAAGGAAAGATTTCACCTTTGCATACCCAAACCTTTTGAGTTTTAGAGTATGTTGGCAATGTTTGAGAAATTTTCCTTGATGAAGACGTCTTGTATGATTGATCTTTTTCTTTTGCCATCGTCTTGTTTGAAGTACTACCAATGTTCTTTTCTTTTGAAAAGTCCTTCTTTGATTTGTGGGGAGTGAACTCATTGGTAGCAGTTGCAAGATGTGATTGATTTGATCTTTGAGCTCCAATCTTGCAATTTCTTTCAATGTGCCCTGCAAAATTACAACGAAAACATACCTTAGTGCTTGACGATCCCGAGGAGGGTGAAGTAGGCTTGTTGTCGTTGCTAGTCGTGAATTCCGGTGTCGGAGGAGGAGATACCGACTGAGGCACGAAAACTATCCCAACCGAACTAAAATTGTCTTCAGTTCGATTGTATCCGAGGCCGAACTTGTTTGATTGACCAAGACCAAGAAGCTTATCCAACTTACTCCTTCCTGATGAAAATCGCTGCAAGTCATCCTATAGTTGGAGAATGGTGTCAGTCATTTCCAGTTTTTCCTGTCGAGCCTCGCCGTTGAGCTTCAAGAAGTAATTCGCTTTGTTCACCATATCTATATAATTCTTCTCGAATTGCTCATTGGACTCTTGAAGGGAAACATTTGCTTTTATCAGATTATCCCTTTCCACTTCAAGATCGGTCGAGAGAGAAGTTACCCTTTTTACTTCTTCTTCGAGATCCTGCAATCTCCCTCTCAACCCCTTGTTTTGCTTAGCCAGTTTCTTTGAATCCCGTAAAAGTCTGTGGTAGGCTAGAGCAAAATCTTCACCTTCCGAATCATCCGATTCATTGTCCGTTGCATTCTTTTCAACAGTGGAGTTGGACAATGAGTCGGATGTACTTGCCATTAAGCACATGAAGGGTGAAGATGTGGACGCGTGGAACGCAGTCGCGTTGTCTTCTTCATCACTCGACGATGACTCATTTGACGATGAGGTGTCATCCCAAGTGACGGCTTGCATCGCCTTCTTCTTAGACGGATTCTTAGTTGGACATTCCGTTGAGATATGGCCGTACCCTCGGCACTTGAAGCATTGGACTTGTCCTTCTGTGCTTTTCTTATCCTTAGAAAAACCCTCTTGCTTTCTTGACTTGTAACTTGAAGAACCCTTGCCTTTCTTCCCCTTTCCGAAGGACGGAGTTTTGCTTGAATTACCCCTTCGAAAATTTCGGCGAAACTTCCTTGTCAAGAGAGCGAGCTGCTTCTCAAAGTCCTCCATAGATAAATTCTCGTCATCGCCTGAGGAGAATGAATCCGCGTCTTCTTCTTTTGTTGTTTTCAAAGCATAACCTGAAGACTTAGAAGAGGATGCCTTTCCAGAAGAATAGTTAGTAGGAAATGTCATTTCATAAGTTTGTAAAGAACCAACTAATTCTTCTACACGGATTTCGTCCGGGTGTTTAATAGTTTCAATGGCTGTGACCTTGGAACGAAATCTTTTAGGAAGAGTTCTTAAGATCTTTCTTACAATTTTAAATTCTGGAATCTTCTCTCCCAAGTTAGCACATGAGTTTACGATGTCTTGCAATCGTGTGTAATAGTCAGTGAACGATTCATTTTCTGCCATGAAAATAGAGTCAAACTTGCTCGTAAGCATTTGCAGTTTCTGAATCTTCACAAGGTTAGTTCCCTCATGCGTAACTTGAAGAACATCCCAGATTTCTTTCGCAGTCTCACATGCCGAGACGCGAGAGAACTCTGTTTGTGATAAGGCATTAAATAAAGCATTTATTCCCTTGCCACTGTAAGAAGATATATCAATCTCTTCCTTGGTCCATTTCGACCTAGGTTTGATGGTGCGAACATCACCAATAAATTCAGTTGGATTAGACCATCCTAATTCAATTGATTGCCACACCCGTTCGTCGATGGAAATTTAAAAGGCTTTCATCCGTACTTTCCAGTACGCATAATTTGTTCCATCGAAGAATGGGGGTCTGTTGATGTTTCCACCTTCAACCATTGTTTACAACCCTATTCCCGCTCTGATACCACTTGTTGGGTTATATGAATAATAGGATCTAAATAGGGGAAAAAACACCTAGAGGGGGGGTGAATAGGTGTAAACCATAAACACTCAAAAATCTTTGCGATATAAAAACCCAATGCGGAAAAATAAATAACACGCAGAGATTTTTACGTGGAAAACTCCAAACCGGAGTAAAAAACCACGGGACCGATAACACGGTGAAATCCACTAGAATTAAACACGTACAAGGTGATATACCGTACTCACAGACGACTCAACCTTTTCCATACGCTCCTAGTTGATCTTCTCCGCTCGCTCCAGACGCTTCTCGAATCCACGATGTGCGCCCAACGCCGAATCCACTGCGTCCAACGTCGAGTCCACGATGTCCGACCGAATCCACGGTCTTCACCCAGTAGCATGCTTCGAATCCACGAACGTTGTAGTGGCCCTGGTTTTCCTGCAGTTTTTCCCGTGAATCCTTGGTGTGGAACACCTATCCTTGGTGTATTTCGCCCACAGTGCATCAAAGGGATGCTATGGATGGACACAGAGTGGTATTTACTGTTGGTTTGGCCTTCGGCTGTATTTGCCGAATTTTAGAGAAGGCTTTGGGCCAAACGGAGGTCTTATTTGGATTCAGCACGGAAAAACGCTTGAAAACGGCTGTTTATTTGTTAAAAACGGAGTCCGGATGCCCAAAAACGGACCCCCGGAAGTTTTCTGTGCAAAATGGTGCATGGGGGGACCTGTGGACCGGCCGGGGACACGTGGCGCCTCCTTATTGGGCCGGCGCGCCACTCTCGGTCCACGGAATGGACCGCCGGTGCACGGTGCACCGGCGGGCCACGTGGCGGGCTCCCGTTGGTCCGGCGCAGCACGCGCGGCGCATGGAGCAAGCGCGGGCAGCGCGGGCAGGTCGGGCAAGCTGGGGCAGCGGCGCAGCGCACGGTGCACCGGGGCGCGCCACGTGGCGGCCCCGGGTTGGCGGGCGTACGTGCGCGCGGCGCACCCGCAGGCGCGCGCCTGCGGCCGTACGCTCACGCGCTGCAGGCGTGCAGGCGGCGCGCAGCGGCCACCGGCGGCTGTGTCGGGCGGGAAAAGCGGGGGCACGTGGCGCCCCGCCACTGGCGGGCGCCACCCACCCCGCCGCCCCCGCAGGGGGCACGTGGCCGCACCCGGTTCGCCGGGCGCGCTGTCCCCTGTGCGGGGGACACGTGTCGGGCGTCCAAGCCGGTCGGACCAAAAATCGGTCCGACCGAGATCCCGTGCGGGATGGGCCGCAAGCTGGGCCGGGCTACTGTGCGGGCCCGAAATCGGGCCCGAATGAACCGGGCGCCCGAATCTGGGACTTATTGGTCATTTCTGAAATGTTTTTAGTGGGCCTATAAATAGGCCCCCTCCCTTCCTTTTTCTGGCTTTTCCGAGAGATAGAGAGAGATTGAGAGGGAGAGGTCTTTAGAGAAGTTGTTCCTCACAGATTTTTCTACCTCGTGGTGCGTTCCCAGATTTTTCGGAAGATCGACAACGGCGATCCGGATTTTACAGCGTGCCTCGGTTTTCCCCTATTTTCGGCCCGTTATCGCCGCATTTCAGTCGGAAGAGTCCCCTGCGCAGCACAGGAGTCATTTTCTGACGATTTCTTCGCCGCTGTGTTCCTAAGAGGTAGGGCTTCGTTTTTCGTGTTGATGGTTTCTCTGGATTCCGATTCCTTGGCACGCTTCCCGAGGTGTTTTGACCCCTCTTTTGCTGTTTGGGCTTTTGGACAGCGGCGACTTCGACGAATTGTTTCTCAGCGTAGGAATATCTGATCGAGGCGATTCAAGAGTCGATTTTGGGCTACTTTTCGCGAGGAACGCAACCGTGATTTTTCTGGAATTTTTGGAGCTCGGGACAGAGGTGAAACTCCTCATTTTGCGTGCTGATTTTAAAAACAGCAAATATGTATTTGGGACTTGTAGTTTTTACACCGTGTACACTTGTGTGATGTTGTAGGATACTGTTTCAGCTGACGGTGTGCTTAGAGGACAGCGGGTATTTTCTGGGTGTTTTGTGCACGCTTTTCGAGGTGGGTGGTTGCGTTTCCCTCTTTGTTGACTTGCACACTAGGAATAGTAGAGTTTCCCAATTACAAATATGATAGTAACTTGTGGTATATGAGCCTATTGCATTGGCCCCCCTAAATTAAGTGATAGCTTCTATGTGATAAATCTGGGACAGCAAGTTGGACAATTGCTATATCTTAAACCGCATGCAAATAAATAACCCTATAATATTTTAAATTGATTCTTTACATGAAACTTTAGTCACTTTTTAAATGCTTTTAAAAGAGAACACTTGCATTCTTATTTGGACAACTGGTTAGGCCACTATTTTACTGCAGCACTATATTATGGGATTTGACTTAGGAGAAAACATATTTTATTGTTATTCTTCTCTATCGATGCATGATGCTCGAGTCTGATCGGGATTTTGAGATAGTATTGTCTGGGACAGTTTGGACTTGTCTTCGGGGATTGTGGGGTATAGTGGCAACCGCGGATGTTAGGCGGTTGACCAGATGTTTTTACCTTATCAGATTGGGGGTTATGGGTTCAGCGGTGACCGCGGATTTTGGGCGGTTGGCCGGATGTTATTATCACATCAGATTGGGGATCGGGGTTGCATCAGTGGATGGAGTTTCCCACTTTGATCATAGTCATGATCCAGTCCTGCTATTGTGAGAAATCAGCTACAGAGATGATTGATACAGAGATACTTTACTCGTGTGGGTCGCTCCCCTCGAGTGCCACTCCGGAGTAGGCTTTTTGACCGTGATGGGTGCCGGTCAGTTGGTGAGTTGTGAGTGATGACAGAGCAGGCAGTGCCAGTATTTCCTGGCCCTCTGATTGGGTTTCTTTGGGCAGTCAGCTTTATAGTTGCATATATATATACAGTTATCTTTTGGCACTGCATTTAGAGGCATAGTAGTGGTAGTTCCTTTTTCAGCAGTCTATATCGCATACCACTGTTCTTTTCTTTTGCCTCTTTATTCCTAGTGGATGCGTCAGCATTAGAGGTTTTACCCACTAGGGGAGGCTACTGGTTTATCTAGTAGTTCTCACCCCCATTGTTGTTTTCTGTCCTTTTCCCCTTTGTTTTGCAGAGTCATCTGTGGGAGCTGCTGGGCCTTCAGCGGCAGATCGAGGTAAGAGGATCGCCGACTAGCTAGATCATCTACCCCGAGCGAGAGATTAGCGAGGTTTTTATTGTACCCCTTTTGTATCTCAGACTTCAGTAGTTTACTTTTGGGTCTGGCTTTGGCCAGCTGGTTGTATCTTTATGGTGAGCTAGGAGTATATTGTACTTTTATTTCAGTTTGTAGTTATTTCAGTCTGAGATTACTTTTAGTTCTATTAGTTCAGCTCTGTTTATGCTCTTTTATTATATATTATCTATCTGAGCAGGTTACTAGCGCTTCGTGTACATGGAAAATTCCGTGTGCACGGCGGATCTGTTGGCGAGCCCGGGTTCTGGGTTACACCCGGGGCGTGACAAACGTACCTCGCTCCGAATCCACGAGAGCGGTTGCACCTTGAATCCACAAGGCCACGCGAGTCCACGCGCCGATTTTGGGATAAATCGTTGTTTTTGGGTGGTGATGATCCGCCGAATACTTAGATCAAAGATAGATAGGAAATACCATCTAATTATTCATTAGTTTGATTCAACTCAAAATGTGAGTATGAAAACCTAGAATCAAACTAATCAATATAGATGAAGAAACATAGAATTAATCTAGTTATTCCCTTTCTTCTCTATATGTGGATCTGAGGCCGTATAAAATGATATTTGATTATGACGGCTACTTTTTGGACTAACCCTAGAAAAAGAATTATAGGGTCTATTTATAGGTTAGAAACCCTTGGAAGAAGATAAGGATCAAAAACTACCTTTTCTGGAGTTTTTATATGACGACAATCCGGATCGGAAATCGGCGATCCGGATTGCAGTAGCGAGAAAAACAAATTCCAGAAAGACGAAGGTTCGGGATCCGGATCGAAGTGCTTGATCTGGATCGTTTATACAGTTCACCAAACATCAACGTTCGGATCCGGATTGCGAAGCCTGATCCGGATCGTTCAAGGAAAATGGTAAACTCAATGTTCGGGATTCGGATCAAGGGAAGCTACGATCCGGATTGAACTGGTGTATGAACGAACCACCTTCGGGATCCGGATTGAACAATCTGATCCGGATCCTGAACATGTCCCATGTCCAGTTTTTGATATTTATGCAATAACAAATCCATCCAAGTGTTTCTACGCTATAAGAAATATTCGGATCACCAAAGATATTAAGTTAAACATACCTGATCCTTTTGAATTCTTCTTTCTTGAGATTGAGTTATATGATCCAACTTCCTTTACCTTCAATCTTCAAGACTTAGCCGAATTCACGAAATACGCCAACTCAAATTCCGTAACAAGGCGACCCTGCGAGGCTTGGAAGAAAACATTGGCTGACTAAAATCATGTGTTCGTCCAAAAAGGTTCTGGGTTCAAGGTCCTGCTAACACACGTGCACCACGATCACAATACGGTGGTGACGAGAAGAACATCGAAAACTAAACTCTTGGGACCACCGTTCATCTAAAACGGCTCCCAAACACCAACACTGGCCTAACTCAGCCACCAGACCCCACTCGGCCCCCGGCCCGAGTGCCACACCCATCCCACAAAACCCTGACCACTCGGCCCACTCCCAGGGCGAGGAACTCTATGTCCAGAAGGATATGCAATGTGTGGGATATCTAAAGCATCAAAAGAACCTAGCCCAGATTAAGGTTCTCTATTGGTCTGGTTAAACACATGCAACATATGACAGGGGTGCTAGTCAAGGTTCAAATAATACACTTACTAGCATGCAAATCCTACCATAATAGAATTAGAAGGAAGTCCGTAGACTTGGAGAGAAAACCAACCCACCTCTGCCCGCCACCAATTGCTTGTCGACACTTGCAATTGGGCTCAGCGGGATTACCTTGCCTCAACGAGGTCCGCACGCCAAAAGAAGCACGGTGCCGGAATCCGCACGCAAATTGGAGCACGCTGTGACCTACCACAAGACCGCGCGCTCCGCGGATGCCCCGACGCCAGCCCGCGGCTCAACGCGGCGGAGAAACTCACAACCAGCCTCGACGGAAGCTAAAAACAGCACTACAACCGCCAGGAAAGAAGAAATCGCAAAATCAGTCAAACGGTCGAAAACCGACCATCCGGCGGCGAAAAACAGCCTCCGTCGGCGAAAAACTGCGCCCGACGGCGAAAAATAGCACCGGCGGCGAAAACAGCCTCCGACGGGGAAAACCAGCCTCCGTCGGCGAAAAACTACGCAAAAACCGCTCGCAAAAACTGCTCGCGAAAAACTGCTCGAAAACCGACCGCGAATCTGCACAAGAAAGGCTCGTGAAAACAGCCGGCGAAACTGCTCGAAAACTGCAAAAACCGCAAGCAAATCTGCTCGCAAAAACAGCGAAAGCTGCGAAAACCGCTCGCGAAACTGCTCGCGAAAACAACGGAAAACGCCCTGCGAAACAGCTCGCAAAACAGCGGAAAACAGCAAAACTGCGCGCGAAACCGCTTGCAAAAACTGCTCGCAAAAATCTGCGAGAAACAGCTTGCGAAAACAGCGAGCGAAACAGCACGCGCACGCGCTCGACGAGCCACAGCCAGCAAAACCGACCGCGCGGCACAGCCAGCCGCACGGCTCCGGCAGGCCTGCCGCGCGGCGCTGGCCCGGCCGCGCGGCGCCCCGCAGCGCCGCGCGCGCCCGCTCGGGTCCGCGGCGCTGTGCGCTGCCCGCGCAGGGCCCGCGGCACCGCGCACGGCCCGCAAGGGTCCTCGCGGTGCGCGCCCTGCGCGCGGCCTTGCGGCACCGCGCGCGGTCCGCAAGGCTGCGCGCTGCCCGCGCAGCGCCCACGGCGCTGCGCGCGGTGCGCGCCCTGCGCGCGGCCTGCGGCACCGGGCGCGCCTCGCGCGCGGCCTGCGGCACCGAGCGCGCCTCGCGCCGGTCCGCAGGGCTGCGCGCGGCCTGCGCAGGGCCGCGTCACCGCGCGTGGCCCTCTAGGGGCCCGCGGGGTGCGCGGCCTGCGGCACCGCGCGCGCCCCTCGCGCGGTCCGCAGGGCTGCGTGCGGCCCACGCAACGCCCACGGCGCTGCGCGCGGCCCGCACAGGGCCGCGGCACCGCGCGTGGCCCGCGGGGTGCGCGCCCTGTGCGCGTTCTGCGGCACCGCGCGCGCCTCGCGCGCGGTCCGCAGGGCTGCGCTCGCCTCGCGCGCGGTCCGCAGGGCTGCGCGCGGCCCGCGCAGGGCCGCGGCACCGCGCGTGGCCCGCAAGGGCCCGCGTGGTGCCCGCCCTGCGCGCGGCCTGCGGCACCGCGCGCGCCTCGCGCGCGGTCCGCAGGGCTGCGCGCGGCCCGCGCAGGGCTGCGCGCGGCCCGCGCAGGGCCGCGGCACCGCGCGTGTCCCGCAAGGGGCCCGCGGGGTGCGCGCCTTGCGCGCGGCCTGTGGCACCGCGCGCGCCCACGCGCGCGGTCCGCAGGGCCCGTGCGGCGCTGCGCCCTGGTGCCGCCCGCGCACGCGGGTGTGCCGCAGGGTGCTGCCAGCTCTGCAGCACCCAGGGCGGCTGCCTGCGCGCGGCGCCCTTGTGCGCCCGCGCAGCAGCCTCGCCGGCCGCGCGTGCGCCATTGCGCGCGCGCGCGGCTCCCACGACGGCAATCCCCCGCGCAAAAGAAAAGAAAGGAAAATCAAAACAAATTAAAATAAATCCAATAAATCAACCAAAACACCGAAAACCCAAAAATTTGCAATTTGCTTACCTCATCGACGTTCGCCGCACGCCCACGAGCTCCTCTCGGCCACCAACGACGAGTCCAAAAACCAAGAATGCCTTCAAGTCCACTCTTTTCCTCTTCTTTTCCCTCACCTTCTTCCTTTTTCCCCTCTTTTCTTTTCCTTTCTTCTCTCTTCTTTTTTTCTCTGCTACAGAGGGTGGTGGGTGGAGGGGTAGGGCTTTTATAAAGCATAAGGCTTTAATTAAATCAAAAGGGACTTTAATTAAAACCTTACTTAGAGTCTAAAAGCTCAATTAAAAACCAACCCAAACCACTCACCTCACTCCACACTCCCAGCCTTCAAGCAGAGAAGACTCCCTTTAATTAGCAAAGCTACTAATTAAATTAATAAAATATTCCAAAAAGCCCAACTCCAACTCACTTTTTGCCTTCGGGCTCTCCGCCGCTGTCCGGAACCTCCCGAACTCCGCTGTAAATCGAAAGTACACGCGCTCACAGCTTTTTCTCTTCAAAAAGCTCATCCGTTGAGTCGGGGTGCTCAAATCAAAAACCGGCTCCGAAACTGCCAGTTCCGACTCACTTTTTGCCTCCGGATCCTCCGCGTCAGTCCGTAACCTCCCGAACTTCGCTGTAATCTGATAATATACCTGTTCCAAGAGTTCGTGAATTTTCTGTACTTCACTGTGAGATCGGTAAATTCCCAAATCAAATCCTCAATCGGCGCACTATGCCAGAAAAGTCCCGAATCAAGCTGGGACTTCTGCGTTGATCCAAATCAACCCGACATCAAAAGTAAACTCAAATGCAACATGCCCAAGGCAACTCTCAGCTCCACGACACCATGTGCGGTCGGCGCGCCATCCGAAGACCCGGTACTCTACAGTAACTGTAAGCGGAAAGGTTCATTATTCATCACTATTTTGGATTGCCGTGATATACTGCTAGGTGTCACTCACGGACAGTGAGAGAAATAAAAATAATTTAAAATACATTATTTTTATCGATTAGAAGAGTTCTAATTCAATGTTAAAGAGTTTGATATTGGACTCCACTGCCAAATGGTAATGGACCTATGAGGTCATACATAATAGGAATTGTGTACATCCAAAATATACATTAAACGGTTTAGCGATTATGATGAGAAATTATACGAAAGATTTAATTTAATCTCTAATTTGACTAGAGAATAATTAAATATTCATAAATTCTTATGAGATAATATTCTAATTAGATTAGATTTAAATATGAATATTTAATTATAATTTAATGGATATGATCCGGTTAAATTAAAGAAAGAGATAAGGTTTAAATATATTCGATAAGTATTCTAGATTGAAACTTATCCTGAGATTTTATTGTAATTAATTTGAAGATTTAATTAGTTACTATATTTTATCTTGAGATTCACTACAACAAAATTAGGTTATAGGGACACATTTTTTTGACACTTTTGTGTAAGTGTCCTATCTATATTTCATCTATATCCAAAATTAGATTATAGGAACGCTTTTTTAGGACACATTATAATAATGTGTCGCTATACACCATAGCGACTGTACTAATTATAGCGACACTAATAATAAGTGTCGCTATTTTTGCTAGCGACATTTTTTTTAACTTTTAGAAATACTTAAAAGTGTCGCTATAGTATAATTTTGTTGTAATGATTTAATTAATTAATTGATTGAAACTAATTATAAGATTTAATTAGTTACTATAGTTTATCTTAGATTTTAATTTGTTATAATATGGCCAACTTCACATTACTAAATATGGGTCGTACCTCATACGTATGAGATGTGGAATGAGAAAAAAAAGCGAAACGTGAGAGTAATTCACGTTAAGTTATTGTCTCTCTCACATTAAGTTATTCTCTCTCTCACGTTAAGTTATTCTCTCTTCTTTCTCACGTTAAGTTATTCTCTCTTCATATGATCTTTCGTGAAGTTCAGAGTGTTTCATCAAAAGTAACGCAGATATCAGAGGTACTGCTAGCACTATTTTTGTAGTGTACGGCTCATCTGTTCTATGCAACAGAAGACATTGGATCTATACCAATTATGTGTGGATACTCATAGATAGGGGTGTCAACGAGCCGAACATGAGCGAGCTAGAGCCAGCTCGTGTTTGGCTCGAGTTCGTGACGAGCTCGAAAAGTTCAGCTCGTGATCGGCTCGTGATGTATTCGAGCTGGCTCGTGTTCGGCTCGTTAGCTCGATTAATCAATTCAAAAGTAGCTCGTTAGCTAGTGGCTCGGCTCGTTAGCTCAGCTCGTTAGCTCCATTACAAATTAAAATATAAAAAACACATTAACAGCAAAGAATAGATTGAAAAAGCTTAATCTACAGCAAATTATAATAATTTACAAGTAAACACAATAATGTAAACTTCTTTACTCTATAACATATTGTTCAAATAAAAAGATATTACCACACAATAATTTAAAATATATTTTACAATAACAAAGATTAACAACAAAGAATAGGCACAAAGAAACCAATGTGCAGCAAATGACAATACCATAATTCATTCAAAATCCACCAAAATTCAACATATTACCCAAATAAAGTTACAATTCAACAAAATAAAATCCACCATTCAAAATCATAGAATTACAAACCCTAATATAATAGTAATACAAACCACAGTCAAACAGTTTAAAATATGTTTCAAGTTTTTTAAGTTAGTAATGAAATGAAAATTATGCGGTCGTTGTTACAATTCATTCCTTCCATTGCTCTTCAATGATTGTTAAGATTGTCAGCATCCCGAAAAAAATTTAAAAAATAATTTATGAATAAAAATAATTATTATTAAATTCAAATGTAAAGATTTTTACCATCCTGAAAAGTATACAACAAAGAGAGCTCTTGTCCACCCCTACTTCCAACCTTTCACGGCAAAAAACAAAGACAAATTTTAGAAATGTGAACAAGTTAATATTCTTTATATAGCTCAATAGCATAACATTCAAATAATTACCTAAAATGAAGTTTAGGTGCTGTTTTCACAATTACTAACATGCAGATTTTCCATCTCAGTAATCTCTTGCTGAAAAATTAAATTAAATTATAAATTCAGTATACAATATAAAAGAAATGGTAAAAAAAATAAAATTCAAAATCATTGCATACTTACAAATTTAAATTTCGTAGACTTTAGTGAAGCTCTTATCCAATTTCCAGCACATACTAGAGCATCAACCGTTTTTGGTGCCAATTGGCTTCGGTAGTCATCTAAAACTCTTCCTCCAGCACTGAAAGCTGATTCTGAAGCGACTGTGGTAATTGGTATGCTAAGAACATCACGAGCTAACTTAGATAAAACACGAAATTTGATATTATTCATTTTCCACCAACCCAACACATCAAATTTACTTGAGTCATTATGATCAATTAGAGCACACCCTTCCTCTAAATATATTTCCAAATCTGATTTCTCAGGTTGGGCAAATGAACTACTTCTTACAAAATCATCAAAATTGTCGTCATCGCTTGCTCTTTGTCTTTTTACTGAACTTGGATTAATATCGGCACTTGATGCTGTAGTTGAATGGGTTGCTTCACCGCTCATATTTATTTTAGAAATAGAAGAAAAGTGCTCTGAAGCATAGCTATCATAGAGATCAGATAAAGCTTGTTGACCTATCATTATATTTCTTTCCACCTCATGACTTGGATATATTTTCGGAAAGCAAAACTTAACCAACAACATCTTGTATCTTGGATCTAAAATTGATGCAATTGCCATTAACAAGTTGCAAGAACCCCAATATTTATCAAATTTTTCTACCATTATTTCAGCCATCTTTCTCAAAAAATAATCATCTGATGTAGCTTGTTCAACCAACACTTTCTTAACTCGATAAGTTTCACGAAGGAACTTGTTTGATGTAGGATAATCTGTTGCGGAAATAATATTGCTCACATTATAGAATGCCTCTAAAAATTTTATTATCTTTTCATATCTTTCCCATTGATCTTCAGAGGGACACCATCTATAACATGGATCTCTATTTGCATATTCACCAAAAACCAATTTATAATGAAAAGCAGCATCAAGCATTTTATATGTTGAATTCCATCTAGTCGGAATATCACTTGATAACCCTCTTTCTGTAGAGAGACCCAACTGCTTAGCAATTTCACCAAATTTTTGAAGTCGACCAGGAGACTTTTTGAAGTATTTTACCGACTCCCTTATGTCATAAATTATTTCAGCAATCTCTTTAAGACCATCTTGAACCATCAAGTTCAAAACATGTGCACAACATCTAATATGAAAGAACATGCCCTTGAAGTGAAGCTTGTTTCTCTTTTGGAAGTTCAAAATTAAACTTCTAGCTGCCACGTCATTACTTGAAGCATTATCTAAGGTGATCGTAGACACTTTATCTTGAATCCCCCAATCTAACAAACAATCAGAAATAGCATCGGAAATAACCAAACCAGTGTGTGGTGACTCTAGCTCAATAAAATTAATGATACGTTTTTGCAATTGCCACTCTGAATCTATATAGTGAGCAGTCAAAGCCATATACTCGATTGTTTGTTTGGACGTCTAACAATCACATGTAAGTGATATTTTATCAACATTCTTCAGTACTTTTTTCAATTTCTCCTTTTCTGTTTCATACACTTTTAAGCACTCATTCTTAATAGTGTTTCTAGTCACCTTTTGAAAATTATGATTCAATGCCTTACACAATATATTGAACCATGTGTGTTCAACCATTGTAAATGGATATTCATGAACTATAATCATCTTGGACATTATTTCTCGACTTTTAAAGATGTCGTAAGATGCAGTAGAGCCACTGTAGATAGGTGAAAATTCTATCTCATTATCTAGAGCTTCACTTGGTGTAAAATTGATTACACCTTGACCTTTAGGCTAATTTTTCAAGTAAAAACACTCATTGATATGCCTTTTTAGTTGTGAAGTGGTGCCCGACTTTGGTTTTGCATGCTTCTTACTACAATATTTGCATTTAATCTTCTTCACTAAAACTTTATTCTCAAGAATGTCTACTTCTTCAAAATATTTCCAAACCTTAGAAACTCTTTTGCGAATTTTTCTTTCATCTAGTTCATTTTCAATATCTTCAATATCATTATTATCAGCTGTCTCATTTTTCTCTTGAGTATCACTTGGTTCATTAGTGCCAACAACAGATGCTGATTGTTGAGATAAATGAGGATGTGGTAAAGTTGGAGAAGACATAACTAAAAATATAGAGAGGGAGAGAGAGATAAATAAGTACTTACTAGCATACTACATACTAAAGAGTAAAGAACAATAATATGAAAAAAATATATATATGATTCGTTCAAAAAATAAAAACTGTGAACTTACTTATTATGATTCATACCTCTAAAATTAACTACATACTGTGAATTTACTTAAAAATTATGATTCATACCTCTAAAATAACACACTGTGAACTACATACTGTGAACTACATACTGTGAAATAACTGTGAACTACATACTGTGAACTTACTTAAAAATTATGATTCGTACCTCTAAAATAATACAAAAAATAGCCAAAAATTAACTGATGGTTTCAAACATGACAACTATGATTAATCCTGAGGAACTCAAATTCAGATCAGAAACCCTAGAAGAAGTCCCTCCCCCCTCCAATCCCTTTCTCTCTCTAGAATAGCTTCCACAGTGCTCAAACAAACGGGAAAAGCCTCAAGATCCCAACTTTTTGCTAGAAATCGCTCGATATTTTGTACATCTTAATCTTTTTATGATATAATTAGAGAAATTAAAATGGAAAAAAAAAATAACTAATGAGTAGGAGAGGGAAACAGGGTGAAAATTGAAAAATAAGAGAAAAAGAAAGAAGAAGAGGGAGAGGAAGAAAAAAATATCTTACGGGGACAATGCAGCACCAAATGGCGAGGTTGTTTGCGAGCAACGTCTGTGGAGCGGCGAAGCGAGGCTACTCTGGACTCCGGGTGGGGACTGGGGAGGCGCCGAGGCGACACCGAGTACGGCGGAGAGGCGCCGAGGCGACTCCGACTTCGAGTGCGGCGGAGCGGCGGACTGGGAGAGATTGGAGAGAGCTAGAGAGTAGAGACTAGAGAGGCAGTCGCAGCTCTTTTAGGGCAAAATGAATCCGCCGCAGACTGGGTCCTGGGAGAGATCGGAGAGAGCTAGAGAGTAGAGACTAGAGAGGCAGTTGCAGCTCTTTTAGGGCAAAATGAATTAGGGTTAGAAGTTTAGAATTGTGAGTTGTGACTTGAGAGATCTTGTCCCTTCAAATTTTAATCTAATGGTTGAAATTTTATATATAAATGGATCTCTTTATAGATGGGCCTCTTAATAGATGGACCTCTTTATGTAAATAAGCCTCTTAATAATTAAGTTGGGCTTTATAATAAAGTTGAACTAAAAAATAAATAATAAAAATTTATATTATATATATAATTATAATTTATATATATATAATATAAAATATATATATTCGAGCTGTTATCGAGCCGAACACGAGCGAGCTGACCCCAGCTCTTGTTCGGCTCGTTTATTAAACGAGCTAAAAAATTCGGCTCGTGTTCGACTCGTTTACTAAACGAGCGAGCCGATCTCGAGCTCATTTCGAGCCGAACATGAGCTGGCTCGCGAACAGCGAGCTGGATTGCCACCCCTACTCATAGAGGCCGGGCACGTGCGCGGCTACGTTGAAATCATGATTCATTATATTCAGTTTCAACCGTACAGTAGATCAAGAAACCTTAACTGGTTCAAGGTGATGTAATCTAAACATTAGATTTGTTTAGTTTAACTTATTTTACATTATAACATGAGAATGATCCGCCGACACTGAATTGATTTTGTTTTATACTTCATATGTGATATGAATTTTGTTTTAGAATATGCTATATTATTTTTCCGCTACGTTTTTATTTTCTGTGCCGAATATTTTCTTACAGAATGAGAGAGAAAAAAAATAATTTTTTTCTCTTAATTAACATATAAATTTATATAAATATTATTAAGTTATATTTTTTCTCTACTCTATCAAAATAAGATTATATTAGAAATTTAAATTGGGAAATTTATATAAATATTATTAAATTATATTTTTTTCTCTAATCTATCAAAATAAGATTATATTAGAAATTTAAATTAGGAATATTTTTTTAAATAAGACTAGATAAGGTATTGTAATTTTAAATGAAAGCGGTGAATAATTCTTATAAAAGCATAAATCTTCTAAATGCGGTGAATGGTTCACCGCTTTATTTGGATTTTACAAACATCTATAAAAGCGGTAAATCATTCACCATTTAAAACTATTTTTGTAAATAAAATTTTCAGAGAATTTTTTTTAAAATTATAAAATTTTATAAGATTATTTATAAAAAAAAATCAACTAGAAACCTAATAAATATAAAAAATAGAAAAAATTAAGCAAAAATTAGATCAAAAATATTAATATGAAACTAAACATCGAAATCTACAAGCGATTACCTCGCTTATCCCGTGAGTTGGTGCGGAGTCGGAGAGAAAGATCGGTGTCAGAGAGAAAGAGAGACGGTTGAGGGAGATCCGTGGAGAGGGAGAGAGTGTCGAGGGGGATCGAAGAGGAGGTTTTGTTGGTGCGTGAGGGGCGAGGAGACAGAGGAGTGTGGCGGGGTGAGGTGCTCACGAGGGGGGGGGCGTGTGTGTGTTGGTTGGGAAGGGATTTGATTATTATTATTATTATTATTATTATTGGTCATTTGGGCTGGACTTTATTAGTTTTTATTGGACTAAATTTTAAAAGAGATATTTTTTGGGCCGAATTTTATTGTTTTTGCCGTCTAAGGTACCGTTTGGATTGGGTACAAAGGGGGATCCCCCCTTTGTACCCAAACCAAAATGGGATAGGGGGGGAATGGGATATCCCCCGCCCCCCCTAAACCCGGTTTGGGGGGGGATATCCCATCCCCCCCCCCCCCCCCCCCACACCCCCCCGAACTACTCTCTCTCTCTCTACTCCCTCTCTCTCCCCGTGATCAAGACCCCCTTCACTTCCCCCGAGGTGCCCTTCTTCTCCCCTTGTTCATCTCCTTCAACTGCACGAAACAAAGGCCCCTTCGATTCCCCTTCATCTCTGCTACTCCCCTTCATCTCCTCCAACCGATCGACTCTCTCCCATCGATCGTCAGCCTCTGGTTGCCCGATCTGGTCCACCCCGGTGTTTCGTGGAACCGCGGCCATCGAGGGTGCCCCGAGCTTCATCTCTGCTCCCCGCTCCCCCTCCTCGTCGCCGGACTTTGGACGAGCTTCTCCTTGTGGGTTTTTTTTTTCGTGGTTGCCTGATCTGCGTATTTTTCGTGCTTGGCTACTTGTTGATCCCTGCTCCCTGTACCGAGGGTGCCCCGAGCTTCATCTCTGCTCCCCGCTTCCCCTCCTCGTCGCCGGACTTTGGACGAGCTGCTCCTTGTGGGTTTTTTTTTCGTGGTTGCCTGATCTGCGTATTTTTCGTGCTTGGCTACTTGTTGATCCCTGCTCCCTGTACCGAGGGTGCCCCGAGCTTCATCTCTGCTCCCCGCTCCCCCTCGTCGTCGCCGGACTTTGTACGAGCTGCTCCTTGTGGGTTTTTTTTTGGTGGTTGCCCGATCTGTGTATTTTTCGTGCTTGGGTACTGTAGATCTGTGCTCCCTGTACCGAGGGTGCCCCGAGCTTCATCTCTTCTCCCCGCTCCCCCTCGTCGTCGCCGGACTGTGGCCGATCTGCTCCTTGTGGGTTTTTTTTTCCATGGTTGCCCGATCTGTGTATTGTGTGTGCCTTATCTGCTGTTGATCTCTGCTCCCTGTACTGTGGTTGCCCCAAGGTTCATCTCTGCTCCCTCCCTGTACCGAGGTTGCCCCTTCGGTTGCTCTCTGCTCCCCTGTCACGCCCCGAGTTTAAAAACCAGCGTCTAAAATTTTTTTTTTTTTTATTTTTTTTTTGAAATCAGAGTTTAAAACCAGCCAGGGCGCAACAGACCGCCACATATATAGAAGAGTCCCAATCCCACTGGGGATTGAGCCTTTTCTATATATGCATGGCTCACTTGGCATACAATCAGAGTACTAACTACGTACATCTACTAAGCAAGATTAAATTACAATATCAATAACTTCTCAATTACATTGCATTACATTTGATACAACAAATAACTAAATACTTGATCTTATCGGCTGTCCAGGGTCAAGCTCTATCTCGTGATCTCACCAACTCGTCCCGACATCTCAACACCCGCTCGACCTGAAAAACAGTCACCCGAGGGTGTGAGACACACCGGAGTGTATCCCAGTGGGCACGACGAGCCGAGAAATAGCAGATCGTACCTACTGGTATACAATGCTAGAGGATAGTAATAGATCAGGGGTTAGGGTAAAGCAGATATATAACTGGTGCTGTAAAGAAAGAAAAACTCATAATCTGGGTACAAGCATAGGAGATAATTTTAGCAGAATTTAAAACATGTATCAGGATAATCAACACATCAAGGAGTTAGGACAATCAGCAAGATAACAATGAAACTATAATCAAAGGCATCACATAGAATCATATAAAGGTAGATGACTAGAAGCCAGATCAAAGAATCAAAGAATCATGTTAAAGCAACTTAACAACACATGCATCAAATAGATGAAAACGCAAAGACCCAATCACAAGCTACCATATTGGCCTTCACAAGACCTCAGGCAAGGCTGCCCAACCTAGCACCAACCTGGTTGACATTTCCCCAAACTAGGGTCACGGGTCGCAACTGCTAACCACTTTACCGGTAAAGAACATCGCTACGGGTAGCAAATCCGCTGATGTTCGTGAAGTACAACGGTGCGGGCGAATCATATGCAAATGCTCAAGCTCACGGTCCACTGACCGGGTAATCGGCAACAAGCCAGGAAATCCCCACTGGGATGAAATGACAAGATCAACTGAATCTCAACACTTATGCAGGAACACTCAGCAATAAATCTCAACTCATATGCAAGATCAAGGCAAATCTCAACTCAGCAGAAGCTCACATATAAACTCAACTCAACCAGACAAACCAACCAAATGATACAAAACTTAAACACATATTTTTAAGAAAACTGTTTTGAAAAGTCCAAACCCCGAAAAGCATTGCCCTCGTCCTATCAAACAAGAACAGACTCAGGCGACACTACGAAGCTTGGGTTTTCAAACCTCGTAGAGCAATTGCCTTTGTCCTATCAAACAAGAACAGACTCTGGCGACCCTACGAAGCTCGGTAAAAACATCAGTTAAACAAATCTATGTGCTCAGCAGTGTATCATTTGATCGACAGGACCAACAGGCTTACTCATCAACCATGGAAATGTTCCAAGGTAAGATATAAATACCAGAGGCACTAAGAATAATCATGTAAGGCAGAATAGAACTGATAACAGGCATGGCTCAACATCTCACTCAATCAGACAGACTAACCCCTTATGCAACTAAACACATGTTTTTAAGAAAACCTTTGAAAACAATAGGTTTTTGGGTCCCAACCCTCGTAGAGCGTTACCCTCGTCCTATCAAACAAGAAGAGACTCAGGCTACCCTACAAGGCTTGGTAAAAAACATTTATTTTAAAAGATCATGTATTTAGCAACATAACAGGCGAACAACAAGGAAGCAGGTATAAAGCAGGCATAAGGTAGCAAATCACTGAATCAATGGAAAGGCAGGCTCAAGCATTAATAGACTGATATAATAATCAAGCATAGGAGTGCAACTACGAAATGGCCAATTAGTCAGAGCAACTAACAGTAATATATATTGCAACCAAAGGCAGACAGGCTCAAAATAAACTAAGTTACCAAGAACAGGAGTTCAACCAGTATCGCACCCCAGAGGGCCGAACTGATAAAACCCGGACCGAAGATAACCCACCTAATATAACGCAGGCGGCTAATCGTATCTGCAACTTACTCGAAGATCAGAGCTACTGGAACACCTGAATCAAATATATATATTGTTTTATGTTGATTCTACTATATCTTTTAATTTAAACTTCAAACAAGAACATTTTGTATATCAAAGTTGATCTGGGCACTGCCAGGACCTCAGTGCTCACCCTGGTTGAGGCCCAGGGGTGCTTGTGACACCCCCGGAATTTGGATTAGTCCTATATATAAATGATATAATAGGACTAAATCTCTTAACCCGGCTATAGCATTTTGGATGGTAGCAAGATCCAAGAGGAACATGAGAGTTAAGCGTGCTAGAGATAGAGTAGTTCTAGGATGGGTGACCCCCTAGGAAGTGGGGCGTCACAGTTGGTATTAGAGCCATTCACCAGCCGGAAATATGAGATGAGTCTTGGCTGAGCCAGGGTTATATAGCGGGTAGAGCGAGGCTCCCTGGCTAATGACCGTTGTGGGTGGAGTGCAGCTCCCCACAATGTCGGCTAAGGCTAGCGAGACGAGTCTCACATCGCCTGGTGCTTGTGAGTGTGCTTGAGCCTGACGTGGACGTCATGGCTTAAAGTGGGGAAGAATGTGACACCCCCGGAATTTGGATTAGTCCTATATATAAATGATATAATAGGACTAAATCTCTTAACCCGGCTATAGCATTTTGGATGGTAACAAGATCCAAGAGGAACATGAGAGTTAAGCGTGCTAGAGCTAGAGTAGTTCTAGGATGGGTGACCCCCTGGGAAGTGGGGCGTCACAGTGCTGGTTCAAGCAGAACCAAGGTCAAGCTTACACCCTAATTCACAATGCACCAAACTTTAATCCACTCAGTTTCTGTTTGAACTGAAGTGAGCACAGAGCTCAGGGGACTATTTGGAGCAAGTTTCATATACAAAGTTTTGTCAAATTCCAACTCTTTCTTCTCAGTGGCATTTAATCAAACATCTTAGGGGCATATTATATACACATACACATAAGCAACTTTGAAGTTGGAATCTCTGCAAATACTAAACTAGAGGCAGTCTAACTTGGATTGATTTGATCCATGAAGAGTCTGGAGCTTTCCCCCCCCCACTTGGAGCAACTCGAAACCCCTCGGATGGCCGAGCTCGAGGAAGAAGAAAATGGGGATAACATTGAAAATCGTGATGCTCCAACTAGAGGGTCTGGGGCTCAACTAAATGCACCATTAGGTGCAACTCACCCCACTGAAGCTTTCCATGCATGCGGCTGGCCCCGGGGTGCGGCGGCGGCGCGGCGGAGCAAGCTCCGGTTTGGAGCTCAATGGGCTCTAATGGCGAATTTGCACAGAGACCACCTGGAGCTCTATAACTTAGAGGGAAGGCTCCTTGGGTCACCACGAAGCTTCCCAACCATCTCCCCCCCGGCCGGATGTGGCCGGAGCTCCGGCGGCCGCAAAGTTATCAATTTCGGGTTCATCCATGGCCGCATCATTTTGATGCTGCATGGGTGCCATGCAAATGCATGGGAGCACTCCTCTCATTCCCAGTAAGGCTTCTGGGTAGGTGGCCGGCGTCGGAGAAGCTCGCCGGCGCCGGAGTTGCATTCTCGGCCGCATGCATAAAAAGCTCAAAATTATGGCATCAACTTTCTCCTAAGTTACTCTACCCTCCTCCCCCATACTTTGCAGATTTCTTCCATATGTCCTACAGTCCCTACACACCAATTTTGGTGTGCTAAATTCCAGTGGTTGCTGAGTTCTTCAAAGGTGGAGCTAAACTAGGTTTCCGGCGACCCCATGCCCCCATCGGCCATGCGCTGTGCATGGGGGCTCGGGTCTCGGCCAGTAACATCCTAAGGACCTAATAGGTCCACTTGTTAAAGGCCCCGGGCTCAAACATTCAAAGGTTAGTGAGCCTTACCTTTGCCGGACTCGAGGAAGATAGGAAGTAGCCGGATCTCACCCTCCCTCCTTCGCGCGGCTTCGGCAAGCTCCAGCAAGTCCTTCAACCACCGAGGACACCACAGGAACACCCCAGCCCTTCCTGGAAGATCTTTGATCTAAGGTTTTCCTTCCCTCACTCTCTCTCGGGTTTGCATATAATGGTGGTGTTCCTTCGTCTCCCCCAACGCTCGAGGCTGAGTCTGGGAGTTATAGTAGAGGATGGACGCTTCCAATCCCCAGTAACCCCCCCTCCCCCCGTGCAAGAGCCTCAAGAATTCCAACAGCCACCCTCCAACTTAATGCATTGATTCCTTTGTAAAATGCCTTTGGGTTCGGTTCACACTTAACCCTAGCATCCGAGGCTTTATCTGGAGTTGCAAAACGCACCCAGCACCTTGTGGTATGAAGCCCTAGCACTTAGGCACATAAAATATGAAGTTTTTATTACAATTTAATCCATTTTGAGCACTCTTCATGCATTTCGAGACCATCCGGTCGCCGTTTCGCGAAACAGACTTCACCACGACGTCCGGCTCGTCGAGACATGTCAGGTAGCGTATTTGTTTGGTTCGTTCGACGCTCGGATTAAAAGTCGTTCCATAAAGTTCGTCGAATTATCGCGCGTGGCACGCACTTCGATGCACCCGGGTTGCCAAACGCGAAATCCGTCAGTGGCATTGCACTCAGAACGTCGAAATTAGCTAGGTTCCATTACTCATACCTCTAGGTTAAAACTCTAGATAGTGGTTCGGCCATTAGTGAAAGCGAGGGATTAAAAACTCGAGGGTTACTATTCACTAAGTCGCGGGGCCCACTTTTGATTTCTGATTTCTGGAAGATCCGACTGTCGGATCGAAAACATATGAATATGAAACTTCTATGTTTCGACGAGACGATCGCAATGGTGATCTCTGGTTTTCCAGATCATACCCCGATCAAAAGTCGATATTTCTGGGCCCACTATTGACCCACTATATCTCCACTTTTGCCAAAAATTAATAATTTAACATCTTTAAAAGCAAATAGAGGTTTTATAATTCTGGATTACTACATCCCCTCTACCGAGCTAGCTCTCTGCTCCCTGTTCCTCTGGTTGCCCCTCGGTTGATCTCTGCTCCCTGTACCGAGGTTGTCCCGAGGTTGCTCTCTCCTCCCCTGCGCATCTCATCTTGCCATGCTATCCCTGTTTCTGCCATCGAAGGTGCAACCCTTCTTTTTATTCCAGTTCAAATATTATTGGATATAATGCCTAGTTTGCCTCTCATGATAAATGACTATGCTCTGTCATTACAAATATTTGTTTTGTCAGCTGCGAAATATGTATGTTTCATCGGTTGAGTATGGTGATAAAAATATAAATGTTGGCGATGATGACGGTTACCATAGGCATTTGATGGATGGTATGGATTTACAATCCACTGCAACCCCATGCTTGTTGGAAACCAGTTGAGCCCGTGTACATAATAAGGCGATGATGACGGTTGCCATATGCGTTTGATGGATGGCATGGATTTCGAATCCACTGCAACCCCATACATATTGGAAACCACTTGAGCCCTTGTACATAATAACCCACTATTCCAATCTTGTGTAAATGAAAAAAAAAATTGTATATATCGCATATTTCGTATGCCTCAACTGAGAATTTTTTTAGAAATACTATATTATGCAATTCCTTATTTATCATGCCAATTATGTTATGCCATTATGTTATGCAATTCGAAATATGCTAAGCATCAAATATGTGTTGCTAATTGAATGGCAATTATATTATGCAATTAGGTTAATGCCAAATATATTATCAAAAATATGTTATGCCAAAATATATAAAGTAGGACGTACATTATGTACAGATACGTCATTTTAAAAAAGTGTTTAAGGCCGATCAATCCAGTCGATCAGACATGGCCAACACCCAAGACAATGCAATTCCAAATGAAGGTGCAAGCCGATCTCGCGCCCAACATTCGACTCGAACACCAAACTGGACCGAGGCATTGGATGCATGTCTCTTATCGTTGCTGACTGAGGAACATACTCTCGGCAACAACGTTAATGGATCATTCACTAACCTTACGTGGGTTAGGATTGTGTTGGGTTATGTATAATTGGATCTAAATAGGAAAAAAAACCCCTAGAGGGGGGTGAATAGGTGTAAACAATAAACACTCAAAAATCTTTGCGATATAAAACCCAATGCGGAAAAATAAATAACACGCAGAGATTTTTACGTGGAAAACTCCAAACCGGAGTAAAAAACCACAGGACCGATACCACGGTGAAATCAACTAGAATTATAACACGTACAAAGGTGATATACCGTACTCACAGACGACTCAACCTTTTTCCATACGCTCCTAGTTGATCTTCTCCGCTCGCTCCGCAACGCTTCTCGAATCCACGATCTGCGTCCAACGCCGAATCCACGGCGTCCAACGTCGACTCCACGACGTCCGACCGAATCCACGGTCTTCACCCAGTAGCACGCTTCGAATCCACGAACGTACCTCGCTCCGAATCCACGAGAGCGGTAGCACCTTGAATCCACAAGGCCACGCGAGTCCACGCACCGATTTTGGGGAAATCGTTGTTTTTGGGTGGTGATGATCCGCCGAATACTTAGATTAGAAATAGATCGGAAATACCATCTAAGTATTCATTAATTTGATTCTACTCAAAATCTGAGTTTGGAAAACCTAGAATCAAATTAATAAAATAGATGAAGAAACATAGAATTAAATCTAGTATTTCCTTTCTTCTCTATCTGTGGATTTTTCTATTTCGGTCATATTTTTTCCATTTTTCGTCGTTTCCCTAAAAGATGAATTAAAGGGTCTATTTATAGGTTAGAAACCATTGGAAGAGGATAAGAATCAAAAACTAACCTTTTCTGGAATTTTACAGGACGGCGATCTGGATCGGATTTAGGCGATCCGGATTGCAGTAACGAGACAGACAGTTTCCAGAAAAACAAAGGTTCGGGATCCGGATCGAAGTGTCTGATCTGGATCATTCATACAATTTACCAAACACCAATGTTCGGGATCCGGATTGAACTGCCTGATCCGGATCGTTCATAAATTACGGTAAAAACCAGTGTTCGGGATCCGGATCAAAGGAGGCTACGATCCGGATTGAATTTGCGTATGAACTAACACCCTTCGGGATCCGGATCGAAGTGTCTGATCCGGATCCTGAACATGTCCCATGTCCAGTTTTTGATTTTTGTGCAATTAGAAATTCATCCAAGTATTTGTACACTATAAGAAGTATTCGGATCACCAAAGATAATTAGTTAAACATACCTGATCCTTTTGAATTCTTCTTTCTTGAGATTGAGTTACATGATCCAACCTTCTTTATCTTCAATCTTCAAGACTTAACCGAATTCACGAAATACGCCAACTCAAATTCCGTAACAATCTCCCCCTTTGGCGGTTTCGTGACAAAACACAAATCCACTCAAGAAAATTCAAAAAGATATTTTTGTTGATATCACCATACAACAAAAATTTACAATGAGATCCAAATAAAGATAGATACATGAGTTAAACTCCTAAAACAGACTCTAGACTTAGACATCTGTACTCTCTGCAAAAGAAATCATTCTTAACAAAAGAAATCGTTAGATACCTCAAGAATTTTATGTCATTCAAAAACCACACACAGAGATGAAGTTTATACTCATTTATACTTACCATGACATTTATACATTCAGATATGTAATTGGATCATAGTTAAAAATATATCTTCTATGCATTCAAAAACCAAATGTCACAACATTGTTAGTCAACATCAACTTGTTAGTTATATTACATGCCCAAATTGTTAGCAAATAGTTAGTCGAGGCATGCATGCAATCACAAAAGAAAAACCAAAAGTTGAAGTTATACTTATCTTCATGGTTCACAACTGGACAATCGAAGTTTCATTGTTCAACTGTTTTCTAATACTCTCTCCCCTTTTTTGTCACAAACTTTAGCCAAAATTACCAAAATGGAGAGAAAAGTTAACAAGTTCAAGAACCAAAAATGTGAGAACTAAAACTAAAAACTAAAACTTAAAACCTGCACAAGAAAAGATTAAAAAATCTGCACAAGAAAAAGAAAAGTTTGAGCACAAATCAATCATCTGAGTCAGAGTCTTCAGATGCACTACATCTCAGTTTGTTCAAAATTCCTTTAAGCATTCCCGAAATCGTAGAACATTCTTGTTTCATCTTATGTATGTCCGTGGACATCTTTCTGAGTTCCAGAGCCAGTTTATTTTGTTCTTGATTGATGGAAGACACTAAGTTTGCCTTTTGGTCGATTCTTCTGGAAGTTGAAGAACGTTGTGTGACAGCTGACGGAGCAGTCTGACCTTCATTCCGAGGAGATCTTCTTGGCAGAGAATGTGAATTGTCAAGAGGTTCATTGATTTGAATTCCATTGCTTGGCGAATTCTTTTTCCTTGTGTACTGCTTAATCGTTGAGGAAGACTTCATCAGCTTCTTGTTCTTTAGGTAAAACTTATTTTCTTCATCAATACCTTGTTGTACTTCATTAAGAAATGTGTCCCAATCTTCTTCGTCTTCAGATTCAGTTTCAGTTTGAGAGATATTCTTTGTTTCCTCTTGACATGGTTCATTTATTTCAATACCCCGAGCTCGTCCAAGCCGTCGAGCAAGTCTTTTTCTTTTTGTTTTCACAGGAGTTTCTTCCATTGGAGCTTTTCCTTTTTCAGCAGCAGTGGGCGGAGCCTTTGCCTTTGATGTCTCTGCACGAGCTTTCCCTTTCGAAGCAGTGGGAGTAATTGCTTCAACTTGAAGCTCATCCCAATCAATGGATTCCGTCTCAGAGTCCGTATCGGAATCATTCTTTGTTTTCTTCGCCCTTTTAGCTTTCTTGGGCTTGATAGTATCTCTTGTATGAACCATAGCAGCCAGAAGAAAGATGATCCAGGTGATCACCATTGCTACAAGTTCCTTGTGAGAAATAAGGTCCTGTGGGCAACAACTCAAGAACACGAAAAAATTGTTAATTTTCAAAAATTTGAAAAATCGTACCCAAACAATCATTATCGTGTAGAGAGACTAAGAATCAAATTAGTTTTGCAAAAGGAAATTTAAAAATAGATCAATTGCATGATTTTGGAAAATTCCCATTATATGCCCTAAAACCAAAATTTTTGAAATCGAAGACCAAAAATCTGTTTATCTTGAGAATACCTAGCATATAATCAAAACTAATCTACCCAGAGTTCTTATTTCAAAAGAAATTTGATCAAAAACCATCCACAAATGAGATTGATACAAGAAATTCATCACGTTTTGAGGAGGAATAAGAAAAACTATGAAAAACCAAGATTTTGATCAATAAAACTTACTTGGAGTTGAAGAACTTGAGTTTGAAAGCTTCCAAGATGGATGAAATCTAGAGAGAGAAGCTCTGGAAACTTTGGAACAAAAGATTGGAGTAAAAGAAATCAAAATCCTTTTGTTCTATATAAAACCCTAGCCGCGATCCGGATCAGTTCGTGATTGCGATCCGGATCGGCTACCCGTAGTGAAAAACTGCGTTCGGGATCCGGATCGGCAGGTCCAATCCGGATCGGCTGCCCGCAGAAGAATATCTGCGTTCGGGATCCGGATCGGCAGGTCCAATCCGGATCGGCTCCAACTTTTTCTTTAGAAAATTTCAGAGAAATTCTAGAAAAACCAGAAAAAGATTGTAAGCACTTTTGTGTATCAACTTTAAACGAAAATCATCGTTTCATACAACAAGAAATAGATTATACCAAATCTATCAATAACATCCAACAAATGAAACGAAAATTTATAAAAATTAAATCCCTTAAAGTTGAACAACTTCAATTACATCTAACTTGATCTTATGAGTAATGCCTTTATCAAAAATAGATCAATCGCATGATTTTCGAAAATTCCCATTATATGCCCTAAAACCGAAGTTTTTGAAATCGAAGGCCAAAAATCCGTTTATCATGAGAATACCTAGCATATAATCAAAACTAATCTACCCAGAGTTCTTATTTCAAAAGAAATTTGATCAAAAACCATCCACAAACGAAAAGGATACAGAAATTTCATCACGTTTTGAGGAAGAATATGAAAAACTGTGAAAAACCGAGATTTTGATCAATAAAACTTACTTAGAATCGAAGAACTTGAGTTTGTAAGCTTCCAAGACGGATGAATTCTAGAGAGAGAAGCTCTGGAGACTTTTGAACAAAAGATTGAAGTAAAAAGAAATCAAAACCTTTTTGTTCTATATAAAACCCTAGCCGCGATCCGGATTAGTTAGTGAATCCGATCCGGATCGGCTACCCGCAGAGAATACCTGCGTTCGGGATCCGGATCGGCTTGTCCAATCCGGATCGGCTATAACTTTTTCTTCAGAAAAATTCAGAAAAATTCTAGAAAATCCAGAAAAAGATTGTAAGCACTTTTGTGTATCAACTTTAAATAAAAATCATCATTTCATACAACAAGAAATGGATTATGCCAAATCTATCAATAACATCCAACAAATGAAACGAAAATTTATAAAAATTAAATCCCTTAAAGTTGAACAACTTCAATCACATCTAACATGCCTTTATCAAATCATCAATTTGGTAAAGAAAATGAAATACCAAGATCAATAGATGTCTGAAATCCCAGATAAGTTAGATAATATATCTAGTCAATTTATTGAGGAGAGTGGCTCTTTGAGCATCTTTCATAAAAATTCCCACCTAATACCAACCTTGAAATTTTGACAGAGTCAAGTATTTCAACATGCATTTTATTTAATCAAACTTGAAAAACCTTGCTTGGTATACATGTGGTAGCTGCACACAGTACTCGGACGACCGAGGTGGTAGCTCTTTCCTCCATGTGGTGGTAGTTTTCACACTCCTCATTGGGATGTAACTCTTTCCACATCTTGTGAGCATAATACTTCTTTGACTCCCCCTCAATTGACTATCAATTATTTAAGATATAAAGTATTCAACCAAATATTGATCTCGATTTCATACTCGACTAAATAGTCAAATAAGATAAAAACTATACCAAGAGATCATTGAGAGAGAAATTGACTTTGATCAAAACAAAGATGATTTAATTCACATAAATGATCATTGCATCAAATGAATTATTATGATATCCAAAGCATAATAAATTTCTAGACATATGAAAGGATGCAGTTAAAGTCAATAAAACTAATGCTCAATTAATGTTCTATGTCTAAGCATAGATAATGAACAAGAACACAAAAACAAAACCTAACCTAAACAAGAGTTTCAAAAAGAGGTTATTTCAAGGAAAGCATTCCAATTGCTTTACGCAAATGAATAAAACGTTTTTGATCCAAAGGTTTTGTTAAAATGTCAGCTAATTGATCTTCAGTTGAAATGTAGGAAATTTGAAGAATATTTGATTCAACTAGCTCTCTAAGAAAATGATATCTAAGTTCAATGTGTTTTGTTCTTGAGTGCAACACAGGGTTTTTTTGAAATGTTTATAGCACTAGTGTTGTCACATAAAACAGTTACCGCTGAGATATACTCCGCTTCGGCAGTTGAGAGTGCAATGCAGTTTTGCTTTTTACTATGCCATGCAACAAGACAATGGCCAAGATAAAAACATGCACCACTCGTACTTTTCCGATCATCCACTAATCCTGCCCAATCGGCATCTGAATATCCTATAATGTCAAGACTTGTTCCCATGGATACCAAATTCCGAAGTTTACAGTTCCTTTGACGTACCGGATGATCCGTTTCACCGCTTTCAGGTGATCCTCCTTTGGTGCTGACTGATATCTCGCGCAGATCCCAACACTAAAGGATATGTCCGGGCGACTAGCTGTGAGGTAGAGTAAACTTCCAATCATACTTCGATAGAGTTTCTCGTCTACACTATCACTAAGAGATTCACTTCCTAATCCCTTATTGCTAGTTCCCATAGGAGTAGGAAAATCTTTAGAATCTTCTAATCCGAATTTCTTTACCAACTCCTTTGCATACTTGGATCGACACAGATGGATAACTTCACCATTTTGTTTCACTTGCAATCCAAGAAAGTATGTCAGCTCGCCCATCATAGACATCTCAAATTCGCTTTCCATGGTTTCTGCGAATTTAGAAGCATCATTATCCTTTGTTGCTCCAAATACAATGTCATCGACATAGATTTGCGCAACAATGAAGTTATTTTGATAATGCTTCACAAAGAGAGTCATGTCTGCTCCCCCTCGAGTATAGCCCTTCTCCAAAAGGTGCTTTGTCAACCTTTCGTACCACGCTCGCAGTGCTTGTTTTAAACCGTAAAGAGCCTTTTTCAAACGAAAAACATGGTTAGGTAGTTTACAGTCTACAAAACCTTTCGGTTGAGCCACATAAACTTCCTCATTTAAAAACCCATTTAAAAACACGCTCTTAACGTCCATTTGAAAGAGTTTTATTTTAAAGTGACAAGCAATAGCGAATAAGATACGAATGGACTCGAGTCTAGCTACAGGGGCGAACGTTTCATCAAAGTCTATACCTTCTATTTGAGAGTAGCCTTGAGCAACTAAACGTGCTTTGTTCCTGATAATGGTACCATCCTCATTTTTCTTGTTCTTGAAAATCCATTTAGTACCGATCACATTGTGTTGCTTCGGAGGCGTCGTTAATTCCCAGACTTTGTTGCGTTCAAACTGATGGAGCTCTTCCTGCATTGGTTCAATCCAGTAGTCATCCTGAAGAGCACCATCGACGTTCTTTGGTTCGATCATGGAAACGTAACAAGCGAATCCACAAACCAACTGTCTCCGAGCATTTGACTCCTTCTTGTGGGTCTCCAATAATGTTTGATTCAGGATGATCCTTGGAGATGCGTAACGTTTGAGGTAAAGGAGTACTTGGAGGTACATGAGATGATTCCTGCACATCAGACAAACTTGAAGAACCATTAGATGCATCATTAATATTGGAAGTATTATCATGAGAAGATGCATTTACAGGAGTATCATCATTAAGAGAGATATCAGGGGTAGATTTATCAGATGCAAAGTGGAAAGCTTCATCTACTTTAACATTTATGGATTCTACAATCGTTTTAGACTCCAAATTAAATACCCGATATGCTCTACTATTTGTAGAATAACCCAAGAAAATCCCTTCGTCACTTCGAGAGTCAAATTTTCCAAGATTTTCGCGGTCACGTAAAATGTAACACCGACTCCCAAAGATACGAAAATATTTGATGTTTGGCTTTCTACGAAACCATAGTTCATATGGTGTATTTAACGTTCCCGGGCGCAAATAAACTCGATTAATAACATAGATTGCAGTGTTCACAGCTTCAGCCCAAAAATATAACGGTAAATTCCGGCTATGAAGCATGACACGTGCCATCTCTTGTACAACCCTGTTTTTGCGCTCGACTACACCATTCTGTTGAGGTGTATAGGGTGCTGAGAATTCATGTTTAATGCCATTGGAAGTGCAAAAATCAATGAATTTAGAATTTATGAATTCTCCACCTCTATCACTTCTAACACGAATGATCTTTTCATTCTTTTCAATCATAATACGAAGGCAAATCTCGTGAAAAGAATCAAAAGTATCAGCTTTCTCTTTTAAAAATGCTACCCATGAGTATCTAGAGAAATCATCAACCAATAAGAAAATATACCATTTACCTCCCAAGGATGATTGACGTGTCGGCCCCATAAGATCCATATGCAATAATTCTAAGGGCCGATTAGTACCAACGTGGTTCAAGTTCTTGTGTGCAGTCCTGGATTGTTTTCCCTTTTGACAACCACCACACATAATGGTTTGTTTAAGTGAAAGTTTTGGAACCCCCTTGACCACGTCTTTGTTTGAAATTCTAGCAAGTTCCTTAAAGTTTATGTGACCTAGCCTTTCATGCCAAAGAGTTTCATTATTAAAAGAGGCTAAGTTACAATTTTCAGAAATTTTATTGGGAACAACATAACAATTGTTTTCAGATCTAACCCCCTTTAAAAAGAAAACATGGTCCTTATCAGTTACAATGCATTCAACAGATGAAAAATTAACTGAAAAACCATTGTCACAAAGTTGACTGATACTTATGAGGTTAGTCTTAAGGCCATCAACAAATAACACATTATTCAGAATCGGGTCATCTGGAATAGCTACTGTTCATTTTCCAATAATTTTGGAAGACTGGCTGTCTCCGAAAACTACAAGTCCTCCAGAGATTTTCTCAAAATTTTGAAAACAGTTTTTGTCACCGGTCATGTGATGGGAACAACCGCTATCCAGATATCAAGACGAATTATCATATGCATGCAAGGAAATATTTGTAACAAGACAAGGGAAGATTTCACCTTTGCGTACCCAAACCTTTCGAGTTTTGGTGTTCGTCGGAAATGATTGTGATGTTGATACCTTTGGTGAAAGCGTCTTGTTTGATCTATTGCTTTTCCTTGACGTCGTCGTCTTGTTTGATGAACTACCGGGGCTCTTTTCCTTCGAATAATTTGCATTTGATTTCCGAGGAATCGCCCTTTTGGTAGTCGTTGCAAGTAGTGCTTGAGTTGAGCGTTTGGCTCCCATCTTGCAATTTCTCCTTATGTGCCCTGCAATACCACAACGAAAACATACCTTGGTGCTTGACAATTCCGTAGAGGGGGAAGTAGGTTTGTTGTCGTTGTTTGTCGTCAATTCCAGTGTCGGAGGAGGAGATACCGACTGGGGCACAAAGACTGTCCCAACCGAACTAAAATTGTCTTCAGTTCGATTGTATCCGAGGCCGAATTTGTTTGATTGACCAAGACCAAAAAGCTTATCCAACTTACTCCTTCCTGATGAAAATCGCTGTAAGTCATCCTTGAGTTGGAGAATGGTCTCTGTCATTTCCAATTTTTCCTGTTGAGCCTCGCCGTTGAGCTTCAAGAAGTAATTCGCTTTGTTCACCATATCTACATAATTCTTCTCGAATTGCTCATTGGACTCTTGAAGGGAAACATTTGCTTTAATCAGGTTATCCCTTTCCGCTTCAAGAGCGTTTGAGAGAGAAGTTGCCCTATTTGCTTCTTCTTCGAGATCCTGCAATCTCCCTCTCAAACTCTTGTTTTGCTTTGCCAGTTTCTTTGAATCCCTCAAAAGCTTATGATAGGCAAGAGCAAAGTCTTCACCTTCTGAGTTATCCGATTCATCGTCCGTTGCAATTTTTTCAACAGTGGAGTTGGACAATGACTCGGATGTATTAGCCATTAAGCACATGAAGGGTGAAGATGTGGACGCGTGGAACGCCGTTGCGTTATCTTCTTCATCACTTGATGATGACTCATTTGACGATGAGGTGTCATCCCAAGTGACGGCTTGCATCGCTTTCTTCTTTGACGGATTCTTATTAGGACACTCCGTTGAGATATGGCCGTACCCTCGGCACTTGAAGCATTGGACTTGTCCTTCAGAGCTTTTCTTATCCTTAGAAAAACCCTCTTGCTTTCTTGGTTTGTAACTTGAAGAACCTTTGCCTTTCTTCGACTTTACGAAGGATGGAGTTTTGCTTGAGTTACCCCTTCGAAAGTTTCGGCGAAATCTTCTCGTCAAGAGAGCAAGCTGCTTCTCAAAGTCCTCCATAGATAGGTTTACGTCATCGTCTGAGGAGGATGAATCCGCGTCTTCTTCTTTTGTTGTTTTCAATGCTAAACCTGAAGACTTAGAAGATGATGCTTTTCCAGAAGAATAGTTAGTAGGAAATGTCATTTCATATGTTTGTAAAGAACCAACTAATTCTTCTACACGGATTTCGTCCGGGTGTTTAATAGTTTCAATGGCCGTAACCTTGGATCGAAATCTTTCAGGAATAGTTCTTAATATTTTTCTTACAACTTTAAATTTTGGAATCTTCTCTCCCAAGTTAGCACATGAGTTTACGATGTCTTGCAATTGTGTGTAATAGTCTGTGAACGATTCATTTTCTGCCATGAAAATAGAGTCAAACTTGCTCGTAAGCATTTTCAGTTTCTGAATCTTCACAAGGTTAGTTCCCTCATGTGTAACTTGAAGAACATCCCAGATTTCTTTCGCAGTCTCACATGCCGAGACGCGAGAGAACTCAGTTTGAGACAAAGCATTAAATAGAGCATTAATCCCTTTGCCATTGTAAGAAGAAGAATCTATCTCTTCCTTGGTCCATTTCGACCTAGGTTTGATGGTGCGAACATCAGCAAGAATTTCAGTTGGATTAGACCATCCTAATTCAATTGATTGCCACACCCATTCGTCGATGGAAATTAAAAAGGCTTTCATCCGTACTTTCCAGTAGGCATAATTTGTTCCATCGAAGAACGGGGGTCTGTTGATGTTTCCACCTTCAACCATTGTTTACAAACCTATTCCCGCTCTGATACCACTTGTTGGGTTATGTATAATTGGATCTAAATAAGGGAAAAAACACCTAGAGGGGGGTGAATAGATGTAAACAATAAACACTCAAAAATCTTTGCGATATAAAACCCAATGCGGAAAAATAAATAACACGCAGAGATTTTATGTGGAAAACTCCAAACCAGAGTAAAAAACTATGGGACCGATAACACGGTGAAATCCACTAGAATTATAACACGTACAAAGGTGATATACCGTACTCACAGACGACTCAACCTTTTTCCATACGCTCCTAGTTGATCTTCTCCGCTCGCTCCGCAACGCTTCTCGAATCCACGATCTGCGTCCAACGCCGAATCCACGGCGTCCAACGTCGACTCCACGACGTCCGACCGAATCCACGGTCTTCACCCAGTAGCACGCTTAGAATCCACGAACGTACCTCGCTCCGAATCCACGAGAGCGGTAGCACCTTGAATCCACAAGGCCACGCGAGTCCACGCACCGATTTTGGGGAAATCGTTGTTTTTGGGTGGTGATGATCCGCCGAATACTTAGATTAGAAATAGATCGGAAATACTATCTAAGTATTCATTAATTTGATTCTACTCAAAATCTGAGTTTGGAAAACCTAGAATCAAATTAATAAAATAGATGAAGAAACATAGAATTAAATCTAGTATTTCCTTTCTTCTCTATCTGTGGATTTTTCTATTTCGGTCATATTTTTTCCATTTTTCGTCGTTTCCCTAAAAGATGAATTAAAGGGTCTATTTATAGGTTAGAAACCATTGGAAGAGGATAAGAATCAAAAACTAACCTTTTCTGGAATTTTACAGGACGGCGATCCGGATCGGATTTAGGCGATCCGGATTGCAGTAACGAGACAGACAGTTTCCAGAAAAACAAAGGTTCAGGATCCGGATCGAAGTGCCTGATTCGGATCGTTCATACAATTTACCAAACACCAATGTTCGGGATCCGGATTGAACTGCCCGATCCGGATCGTTCATAAATTACGGTAAAAACCAGTGTTCGGGATCCGGATCAAAGGAGGCTACGATCCGGATTGAATTTGCGTATGAACTAACACCCTTCGGGATCCGGATCGAAGTGTCTGATCCAGATCCTGAACATGTCCCATGTCCAGTTTTTTATTTTTATGCAATTAGAAATTCATCCAAGTGTTTCTACACTATAAGAAGTATTCGGATCACCAAAGATAATTAGTTAAACATACCTGATCCTTTTGAATTCTTCTTTCTTGAGATTGAGTTACATGATCCAACCTTCTTTATCTTCAATCTTCAAGACTTAACCGAATTCACGAAATACGCCAACTCAAATTCCGTAACAGATTGTAAGTGAAATCAATAGTCAAAATTATTTAAACCTAACAAAGGAGCAGGCCAAGAATAGGTTGAAAGTGTTGAAGCGTACTTTCTCGTTGTACTATTGCTTGGTCAACAAGAGTGGTTGGGGATGGGATTATATCCGCCACATTCCCACGGCAGGCGATAGTTGTGACTGGGATGCCGTGATCTTGTTAACGTGATTTCATTTCGCTTTCAACAAATTTTTACCAAATTGATTTCTTATTGCCTTTCTATTATAATTAACCTATGTCCAAGAAAATCCCGCTTATGCCAAATGTAGGGATAGGCCATTTCCTCCGTATAAGGATCTTGAGTTTCTGACGGAGAAGACTACCGCAACCGATAGATATGGCTTTTCTTCAGTCATGCCATCCACTACAACAATAGTTAGCTCCTCCTCATCATCCCCTGGCGAGGATGATACAATCATAGCTCCAAGATTATCAGGATTACATCTCTTACCGTTTCAATTTGAAGCAGGGTCCTCTAGGCTATCTATGAATGAATTCATGCAAGGTCCACCACCCGAAAGGTCACCTAGCCCTCACCCTCCAAACAAGACTACTAGTGGGTCTGGGCACAGCTCAGCAGGCAAAAGGCCTCGTTCCCCATTACCCGAGCCTAGCCAACGAACAAACCGTCCGTCAACCGGTGGCCGTCGAAAGAAAACTGACGGCATCTCTGAATCCGTCGCAGAGATGGTTCAGCTTGGCAAAGAAAAATTAGATCTAGTTCGGCAGATGTATAATATGGATGTTGAAGCTCGACGACCCATTCCGTGCATCGAGGATTGTATGATGCACATATATTCTCTGCAAGGGCTCACTAGTGACCAGGTTTTGGCTGCCGGCGACGCTTTGAAGGATGCTCAAAATCGTCAACTTTTCATGACAATGAATGACGATCTTGCATTCAAGTGGGTTGAACGGCAGATCGCAAAAAAAAAAATGATGTTTCGTCAATTTTTCCAGGCCATTAGTGGACATTTATATAATCTTTCTGTAATTTCATTAGTGTAAATACGGGCTTTGTAATATTTAGTATCGCAACTTTCAGTACATTTTAGTATCGCCTTTGTAATTTATTGTCCCGCACTGTTATTACTTTAAAACCCAACCTTGTGATATATAGTATAACACTTTGATTGCCTTTAACTAGACATTACCTGAATGTTTGTGTGACATATCGATACATGTTATCTCATGTCTACTTAGTATGATTGTTCGCTAAATTGGTACAATATCGTTGCAGATATATAATGGATGCTTCAATTTATCAAACTGTATGTTGTTCTAACTTTGTTGCAATGTTGTTGACTATATTAGATGATGATGATGATTATTGGGTGGAAGTTCTAATCATGCTCATTGCCCAAGGATACATCAATGATGGTATTTAATATCCATACAACCAAGTAGGGGAGTCGGATAATGTCGACATTTAAATTTTTTCATGTACTACTTTCTTCTGTAATTGCTTGCTGTAATCGGCCAAATGAATGTTTGAGATAAATTTAAATAAATATTATATCATCTATGCGTACTATCAATCTTGGCTAACTGCCATAAATTAACTTGCAGTTGTAATGGATGATTCAATTTATCGAAGTGTATTTTCGTCGGCTTTCCAAGCCAATTTGTTCGCTATATTGGATGATGATGATGACTATTGGGTGCAACTCATAATCATGCTTATTGACGAAGAATGTATAAATGCTACAAGTACAATTAGCAGACAACAATGTCGTACCCGTCCATTTACGGGGCATCAGTTTATTTGTGATATTCTGAATGGTCATCCAGAATGGGGGTACAATCATTTTAGAATGACTACAACTACTTTCATTGCTCTCCGCGATGACCTTGTTGGAAAGGGCCTTTTAATTGGCACACGGAATATGACTGTTGACGAACAGTTGGCAATTTTCCTATTTTGTATAGGACACGGTGTTGCAAATAGGGTGATTGCTGAAACTTTCCAACATTCGGGGGAAACGATTAGTCGTCATTTTAACAATGTACTTGTAATGTACCAGATTTATGGTATATAAATAATATAAATAAAAATGGTATGAAATACTATTTTTATTGAATTCAGAGAAAAGTGAGTTGTGGTTGAAAAGCGAAGCCTCAAGTTTGCAAAATTTAAGCCCACGTTCGCCGAATTCGCAAAATGGTGAAATGCGGCGAGGAGACTTGTAACATGTTTTAAATATGTTTACAGTCGAGTTCGGTGCGTTTCGGGCTGACGCGAAGGGCATCGGGTCGAAAAGTGACTTGAACCCCAAGGACTTAGCAAATTCTGGAATTCCTGAAATTCGTAATCACGAAGCTTTTTCGGGGCTCTCTTTCGAAGGCTTAGAGTGGCCCAAAAATTTAAAAGAAATCGTGGGGTGTCTCACAAAAGTTTTCTGAGTAAAAGGGTTGAAAAACCTAGGTGAGCGATTATGGAAAAATTGGAGAACGAAGCGAAGAAAAATGCTTCATAAATTCTGAAACTGCAGTTTTTGACAGTGCAGTTTATCGCGAAGCTTTTTCGGGGCTCTCTTTCGAAGGCTTAGAGTGGCCCAAAAATTTAAAAGAAATCGTGGAGTGTCTCACAAATGTTTTCTGAGTAAAAGGGGTGAAAAACCTAGGTGAGCGATTAAGGAAATATTGGAGAACGAAGCGAAGAAAAATGCTACGTAAATTCTGAAACTGCAGTTTTTGACAGTGCAGTTTATCGCGAAGCTTTTTCGCGGCTCTCTTTCGAGGGCTTAGAGTAGTCCAAAAATTTTAAAAAAATCGTGGAAAGTTTAAGAAAAATTTATACAATAAAGGGGAGAAGAAAAATTGCAGTTTTAATTTCCCAGTTGACGGAAAACGCGGAGAAAGAGGGGTATCCGAATTTGTTCACTGCAGGAGGAAACTGAAGGAAAACAGGGGCAGTTTGGGATTTATTTTGTAAGTTGGGGGCAATTTCGTAAAAGCACATCCCTAACCCAACTACCCCCTGTAGGAATTTAAACTCTCTCTCTCTCTCTCCCTCTTGAAATCCCACATCTCTCTCTCTCTTCGTTCCTCTATTGGAGCAGGGAGAAAGAAAGAAGAAGAAGAATAGAGAAAGAGAAGAAGAAGAAGAATAAGAAGAAGAAGAATAGAGAAAGAGAAGAAGAAGAAGAATAAGAAGAAGAAGGAAGAGAAGAAGGTACTCTCTCTCTCTCTCTCTCTCTCTCTCTCTCTCTCTCTCTCTCTCCTCTTTCCCTGGCAGGAGAATTAAAATAAAAAAAAAAAAAAGAGAGGGGGTGCGGGGCTGGGCTGCAGCAGCTAGCTGCTGCTGCTGCCCTGCGCCTGCTGCTGCTGGTTGGGCAGCCAGCAGCAGCATTGGCTGCTGCTGGCTGGGCCACCAGCAGCTGCTGCTGCTGGTTGAGCCACCAGCAGCAGCAGCTCGAGCTGCTGCTGGAGGGGCTAGCAGCAGCAGCTCTAGCTGCAGCTGCCAGCAATGCCAGCAGCAGTAGCATGGGCTGCTGCTGCTAGGGCCTGCAGCAGCAGCATTGGCTGCTGCTGCTAGGGCCAGCACCAGGCAGCAAAGGGAATTGACAAAAAAAAAAAGAGAAGAGAAGAAGAAAAAGAGAAGAAATGAGAAGGAAAAGAAAAGAAGAAAAGAAGAAAGAAGAAAATTTCTTCTTCTTTTCTTTGCAAAATCTGTAATTGGGAGAAATTGCCCAAATTGAGTTCTCTCCAATTTTAAAAATGCAATTTCTCGATTTGCCAAATGCAAAATCGGTGAATTGGGGGAAATTGCTCAAATTGACCTTTTCTCGAATTTTCGAGAGCGTTTTGACCCGGGATCGAGTTGAGCAAGTTTCTTATTGGCAATATGCCATGGGATGACTATTCTCCTCTCATTTTTATGAACCGATCAAAAATTAGCCTTTTGGTGGGGGAAAATGACCAAATACTATTATCCTCTCAAAAATTGAGCTTTTCTCAAATTTTTGAGAGCATTTTGACCCCGAGTCGAGTTGAGCAAGTTTCTTTTTGGCAACATGCCATGGGAGGATTATTCTCCTCTCATTTCTACGAACCAAGCAAAAATTAGCCTTTTGGTTGGGAAAAATGACCAAATAGGGGTTTTTCCCTTTAAGTTGTCAGAAATGGGTTAGTTTTACCGCCTTATGAATTTTAGTGAATCATTTAAAAGCAATTGCTTTATCTTTTGCTTTCCTTACAATGTAGGGAAGTCTCACGGATCCAAGGAGTTGAAATTGTCTCCTTCAAGGACAAAAAAAATACATCGAGGTGGGGGATTCTGCCGAAATTGGGTGACCTCTCCCCTTGCTCCTTTGCTTTTCGATCCAGAAGCATGATAGTAGCCTGTTAGAGGCGTTAGGGAATCATGATAGTAATGGCATGCATAGAAAAATATATATTATTTTGTTCTGGAGATGAAAATAATTGCATGCATGAAAATAATTAGCTATTTATGATTGTGATAATGTTAGGGTCTAACCCTAGGAATCATGTGAGACATAAGGGGAAAAGAATATGTTGGTAGTAAGACTAGGAGAAAACCTAGATTTAGGTTTAACGAGTGGCATGATGACCTAGGAGATATACCTAGATCGACGAGTGGCATTATCTTAGGAAAATAACCTAAGGTTGGGACTAGAGTGTTAAACATAGAGTCAGAGAACTCTAGGTTAAACAAGTTATGGAACTTAGGTAAAGGAACCTAAGAGGAACTAATAGGGTTAAACTCTAATGAGGAGATAGAGTTAATGCAACCCTAGGTTAAACATGGAACAGAAAAATAGAGTTAGTAAAACTCTAGGATTCAGTAAGGAATCAGGAAAAAGGGAAAATTAGATTCCCAAGTTAGAGAATTAATTAAGGTAAGCCCCAGGAAGTCATAGGAAGTCTGGGTAAAGGGATTAATTAGTTTAACTTCAATCTGAGTTAAATAAAGGAAATGGAAAATGATCAAATGTGGAGACATGAAAGAAAGAGAAAATGGAAATAGGGTTAATAAACTCTTAAGTTAGATAAGATTGAAAGTAACTGGTGTCCTAGTGACATAGTGCAGTGATATAGTGCAGCCTTAAGGGTAATTGAAGCTTAGGGTTGTGAATTGAGAACCAGTAAGAAAAGTGTAAAGTGGCCAGGAAACTTAAGATATCGCCGAGTGGCAAAATAAGTGAAAATGTGAATGAGTAAATTGTTCAAACTTAAATTGGTGTTATAGATACCCAAATTATCCTAGAGTAAAGAACTTAGGATAAAGGAAATAAAGCTTAAGTGAAAGCTAAAGTGGCTAATAAGCAAGATAAGCAAATTGCTCGAGAGCGAGCTAAAAGTGATTAATGATCAAGACAAGCAAATTGCTCGAGAGCGAGCTAAAAGTGATTAATGATCAAGACAAGCAAATTGCTTGAAACAAAAGAGAAAAGTAAAAGAGAAGCATTGAGGCATGAATGCTAACGGGAGGGTTGAGCATATGTCACTCCCGGGTAGATGAGTGCCAAGGTGCCTTAAACTCATCAGAACCAAAAGTGTAAAGAGAATGTTTAAAGAAAGAGAATGATTAAAGAAAGGTAAAAAGGAAAATTAAAATACATTGGGCCGAGCACTACGGGAGGCGGTGCTACAACCTGTTCTTGTTTGATTGGGGTTGTAGGCATCCGTCATTTGGAACCCTCGGACCCGGTAAATGTAAGCTATAAAAGAAATGCCAAGTTGCCAACGGGAGGGTTGAGCATATTTCACTCCCGGGGGAAGTGTGTGAGCAAGACTCAGCTTCCCAAGTAAAGGCAAAGCAAAGAGCTAAAGGCAAAAGAAAAGATAAAGATAAAACGGGCGGACCTACGGAGTGAAACGCGGCCCAAGTTGGAGCAGTTGGCAGTGCCCCTCTCCCGGGTAGAGACCCGTTCGGGACGTTTCTTCCGTAGGACGGGGTAACACTTGCGGGTGTTATCGGCAACCTTAGAAATCTTATCTTATGGTAGCAGGACTACCGGGCTGGGGCCCGTTGGATAAGAATTTCCGAGGGTTAACTTGAACTAAAGCACCAGAATGTAAAGAAAAAAAGAGAAAGATAGAGTGGCCAAGGTGGCTGGGTTAGTTGAACCCTGTATATAGCGGCATAGTGGCCGAGTTGGTGCTTAGTAGCCTAGTATGACTAGACAGAGTAGTGCTGGGTCGATGAGTATATACAGACAGTGATATATTACTTTGCATGGCTGCATTTGATATTGAGGATTTTAGTTTTCTAGCACTATTATTATTGCTTCCATTGGACCAAGTGGTGTAGGACACTTTTTCTCGGTGGTTGAACCCACTGGGAACTCTGTCAGGAGTTCTCACCCCCTTGGGTGCACCCCCCCCACAGGTTCAGGTAGGGATGCAGCGATCGTGACGGTTCAGAGGCAGACGGCGAGGTATACGACAGGGGCAAGGGCCCAGCAGCATAGAGACCTAGAGGGTCTAGCAGAGGTATCCCATTTTTATATTTCTGAGTGAACCTTGTATGGTGAGGAATTTCTGTAAAGGAAATTGTAATAATTTATTGGCAAGTTTAAAGATGTAAAGTGTAATAAAGTAATGCATGGTTCACTCTTGCATGCTTCCATTTCCGCTTTAGTTGTTGCAAAAATTTAAATTTGTAGTGATTTTTAGTACTCTGATATTGAGCTTCCGCATACACTTGTTGTGTTATTATGGATGTTACCGTTCCTTTCGGGTAGGAAAAGGTCTTACCCGATTGGCGGGTCTGTTGGCGTGCCCGAACCGTACAAATTGGCGGACTCGGGGCGTGACAGATTAGGGTGGTATCAGAGCCTAGGAATAGTCCTAGGTGGTTAGCAAACCTTAGGGAGACCCTAGGGATTAGCACGAGAGAGTGTGTGGATCATTGGGCGAAAGCACTTGATTGGGTATTGTAGTTCCCAAAAAGGATGTTGTGACTGATCGAGGGTGACGAGCTTCCATTCTTCGGATATTACGTTGGCGGCCGACAACGTAATGTTGGAGATGAAAAGGAGTACCCTCTTATACTTTCGCATGATTGGGTCGACGAGCCTTTTTGTCGGTATATAGACTGCGCGTTGCTCAAACTGCTAAGTTTGGGCTGGTTGTTTCGTTGTGGTGTGCATATTAACGATGACACCACATATGGAGACGCATCTGTATTGACTCGAGTCACGAGAGGGCTCGGGGTCAAACGAGGTACACGAGCTGCGGTAGCAGGTGACCGCACTTGTTGGTGTGGTCCAGCAGCAGGTCAAGCTTCTTGTCGTCAGCAGAAATTCCCCGCCGACAGGAAGACAGGTTCCGACGCCTAAGAGTGGCGTCAGGGTGACAGTCGGAACAGAACAATAGGCTCCAGTGGCTGATAGCGCAGCAAGCTGAGGCTGCATAAATGACGCATGAGTATACGGCGTCGCCGCGTTTAGGGGCGACAGTAGAGAGAGTGGCAGTGGCCGCCGAACTTTTGTCGGCGCACCCTGCACCTTCGGCATAAGGTGTTTCGTGCTTGTGTCAGCTGGATTGCTGGCAAAGTGTGGTTAGTAGGGTCCAGTGAGAGACCGACTCATAAGGTAAATGGGGATCGCTATGTTGCGAGAACCAAGGTATTGTGTCCTAAGGATTAGGGCAAGAAAGATTTACGGGCCAGGCGGCGTGAGTTCGCCCCTGATGACGGTAGTGACTGTGTGGCGTGTTGATTGTGGCTAGGTTGCCGCATAGTAGTGTTGGTGAGGCCTAGAGTAGGCTTCAAGATGCGGGAACCTCTCGAAAGAGCGAGAGTTTTGTGGCGCCGTTGATGGATCGGTGTAATGGCAGGGATTGCCACCGCAGGATTTGCGAGTTAATCACCAGAGTTGGTGAACAGTCGTTGTGATGCCTCAACCTAGTTGGGAGAGGTGTACAAGGGTCATACGCGTATATAAGCAAGTTGCTTAACACTGGATTTTTGCGAGTTTGCATAGGGGCGTTGGACGCCCAACTATTTTGGTGCTCATGGAGCACAAGTATCGCTTAGCCGAGAGAGCTGATTAGTTGGCGCATTAGCCTTTGCTCAGTGTGGCCAGAGTTGATAGATTGTTTAGGTCATAGATTGACGACTAGTTGTCGGTTTTGCTCAGTGAGCGTAGTGGTTGCGTGGCAACGATCAGCGGGTTCGCTTGGGGACGATCCGTGCCTGGACCATGTTTGTGGACTGTGGGCCTGTAGCCCAGTGGGCAGGCGCAGTCGGCTGTGAGAGACAGCGGCCCGAGACCGGAGGGCGGGGCATGATAGAGATTTGGTCGGGGCGGTAGTCCGAGCGGTGACCCGAGGATGTGGAATGCCACATGTGAGCCTTGAGGCTGTTTGTACACTGAGAGTGTGGATGTGACCAAGCCATAGTGCTAGTGATGATTGAGGTACTGTAGCTCCTAGTGGGAGTGTTGGTGCGGTAACCTTAAGTGAGGATCTACCCATATTACGATTGGGTCTATGGGCTAGTGAGAGCCATTGTATAGTGTTGGACTAGTTTTGGGCTATAGGACCCTATTGGACCATGGTCTGTGAACCTATTAGTAGTCCGAGATATCGGGTTAGCTGATAACCCATGGACTTTGAGCGCTAGTAGCGTGTGAGATAATTGAGGACTCGTGAATTGGCTTTTGCCCTCCACATTAGGCAGCTGAGCGATTGGAAAGAAAATACGGTAAATGTAATTAGTTGCAGATGCAACCTCGTTGTGAAAAGAATGATGGCGGAATTAAAGTGAAAATTTCGCAAGTAAAAAAAAACTGAGTCATTCGTGGCAATCGAGAGAGCAAGTGCTCTATTGTGTCTTTCACCTATGTGGTGAAGGTGGCCAGATATCAGGTCCGAGTTTGTCTCTGGATTGAGATAGGGATTCATGAATGAGTTAGTCGTGTAGTCGCAGCGAGCAGGCAATTTGAAGCCGGTCACGACATACAGTGAGCCCAGTAGTGAGGGCAAAATTCTTCCCTCTTGATCAAGTAGGAGCCGAGATGTGATTCAAGTTTCGAGGACGAAACTTATTTTAAGGGGGGTAGAATGTAATGTACCAGATTTATGGTATATAAATAATATAAATAAAAATGGTATGAAATACTATTTTTATTGAATTCAGAGAAAAGTGAGTTGTGGTTGAAAAGCGAAGCCTCAAGTTTGCAAAATTTAAGCCCACGTTCGCCGAATTCGCAAAATGGCGAAATGCGGCGAGGAGACTTGTAACATGTTTTAAATATGTTTACAGTCGAGTTCGGTGCGTTTCGGGCTGACGCGAAGGGCATCGGGTCGAAAAGTGACTTGAACCCCAAGGACTTAGCAAATTCTGGAATTCCTGAAATTCGTAATCACGAAGCTTTTTCGGGGCTCTCTTTCGAAGGCTTAGAGTGGCCCAAAAATTTAAAAGAAATCGTGGGGTGTCTCACAAAAGTTTTCTGAGTAAAAGGGGTGAAAAACCTAGGTGAGCGATTAAGGAAAAATTGGAGAACGAAGCGAAGAAAAATGCTTCATAAATTCTGAAACTGCAGTTTTTGACAGTGCAGTTTATCGCGAAGCTTTTTCGGGGCTCTCTTTCGAAGGCTTAGAGTGGCCCAAAAATTTAAAAGAAATCGTAGAGTGTCTCACAAAAGTTTTCTGAGTAAAATGGGTGAAAAACCTAGGTGAGCGATTAAGGAAATATTGGAGAACGAAGCGAAGAAAAATGCTTCGTAAATTCTGAAACTGCAGTTTTTGACAGTGCAGTTTATCGCGAGGCTTTTTCGCGGCTCTCTTTCGAGGGCTTAGAGTAGTCCAAAAATTTTAAAAAAATCGTGGAAAGTTTAAGAAAAATTTCTACAATAAAGGGGAGAAGAAAAATTGCAGTTTTGATTTCCCAGTTGACGGAAAAACGCGGAGAAAGAGGGGTATCCGAATTTGTTCACTGCAGGAGGAAACTGCAGGAAAACAGGGGCAGTTTGGGATTTATTTTGTAAGTTGGGGGCAATTTCGTAAAAGCACATCCCTAACCCAACTACCCCCTGCAGGAATTTAAACACTCTCTCTCTCTCTCTCCCTCTTGAAATCCCACATCTCTCTCTCTCTCTTCGTTCCTCTGTTGGAGCAGGGAGAAAAAAAGAAGAAGAAGAATAGAGAAAGAGAAGAAGAAGAAGAATAAGAAGAAGAATAGAGAAAGAGAAGAAGAAGAAGAATAAGAAGAAGAAGGAAGAGAAGAAGGTACTCACTCTCTCTCTCTCTCTCTCTCTCTCTCTCTCTCTCCCTCTCTCCTCTTTCCTGGCAGGAGAATTAAAAAAAAAAAAAAAAAAAAAGAGAGGGGGTGCGGGGTGGGCTGCAGCAGCTAGCTGCTGCTGCTGCCCTGCGCCTGCTGCTGCTGGTTGGGCAGCCAGCAGCAGCATTGGCTGCTGCTGGCTGGGCCACCAGCAGCTGCTGCTGCTGGTTGAGCCACCAGCAGCAGCAGCTCGAGCTGCTGCTGGAGGGGCTAGCAGCAGCAGCTCTAGCTGCTGCTGCCAGTAATGCTAGCAGCAGCAGCATGGGCTGCTGCTGCTAGGGCCTGCAGCAGCAACATTGGCTGCTGCTGCTAGGGCCAGCACCAGGCAGCAAAGGGAATTGACAAAAAAAAAAAGAGAAGAGAAGAAGAAAAAGAGAAGAAATGAGAAGGAAAAGAAAAGAAGAAAAGAAGAAAGAAGAAAATTTCTTCTTCTTTTCTTTGCAAAATCGGTAATTGGGAGAAATTGCCCAAATTGAGTTCTCTCCAATTTTAAAAATGCAATTTCTCGATTTGCCAAATGCAAAATCGGTGAATTGGGGGAAATTGCTCAAATTGAGCTTTTCTCGAATTTTCGAGAGCGTTTTGACCCCGGATCGAGTTGAGCAAGTTTCTTTTTGGCAATATGCCATGGGATGACTATTCTCCTCTCATTTTTATGAACCGATTAAAAATTAGCCTTTTGGTGGGGGAAAATGACCAAATACTATTATCCTCTCAAAAATTGAGCTTTTCTCAAATTTTTGAGAGCATTTTGACCCCGAGTCGAGTTGAGCAAGTTTCTTTTTGGCAACATGCCATGGGAGGATTATTCTCCTCTCATTTCTACGAACCAAGCAAAAATTAGCTTTTTGGTTGGGGAAAATGACCAAATAGGGATTTTTCCCTTTAAGTTGTCAGAAAGGGGTTAGTTTTACCGCCTTATGAATTTTAGTGAATCATTTAAAAGCAATTGCTTTATCTTTTGCTTTCCTTACAATGTAGGGAAGTCTCACGGATCCAAGGAGTTGAAATTGTCTCCTTCAAGGACAAAAAGAATACACCGAGGTGGGGGATTCTGCCGAAATTGGGTGACCTCTCCCCTTGCTCCTTTGCTTTTCGATCCAGAAGCATGATAGTAGCCTGTTAGAGGCGTTAGGGAATCATGATAGTAATGGCATGCATAGAAAAATATATATTATTTTGTTGTGGAGATGAAAATAATTGCATGCATGAAAATAATTAGCTATTTATGATTGTGATAATGTTAGGGTCTAACCCTAGGAATCATGTGAGACATAAGGGGAAAAGAATATGTTGGTAGTAAGACTAGGATAAAACCTAGATTTAGGTTTAACGAGTGGCATGATGACCTAGGAGATATACCTAGATCGACGAGTGGCATTATCTTAGGAAAATAACCTAAGGCTGGGACTAGAGTGTTAAACATAGAGTCAGAGAACTCTAGGTTAAACAAGTTAAGGAACTTAGGTAAAGGAACCTAAGAGGAACTAATAGGGTTAAACTCTAATGAGGAGATAGAGTTAATACAACCCTAGGTTAAACATGGAACAGAAAAATAGAGTTAGTAAAACTCTAGGATTCAGTAAGGAATCAGGAAAAAGGGAAAATTAGATTCCCAAGTTAGAGAATTAATTTAGGTAAAGGAACCTAAGAGGAACTAATAGGGTTAAACTCTAATGAGGAGATAGAGTTAATACAACCCTAGGTTAAACATGGAACAGAAAAATAGAGTTAGTAAAACTCTAGGATTCAGTAAGGAATCAGGAAAAAGGGAAAATTAGATTCCCAAGTTAGAGAATTAATTAAGGTAAGCCCCAGGAAGTCATAGGAAGTCTGGGTAAAGGGATTAATTAGTTTAACTTCAATCTGAGTTAAATAAAGGAAATGGAAAATGATCAAATGTGGAGACATGAAAGAAAGAGAAAATGGAAATAGGGTTAATAAACTCTTAAGTTAGATAAGATTGAAAGTAACTGGTGTCCTAGTTACATAGTGCAGCGATATAGTGCAGCCTTAAGGGTAATTGAAGCTTAGGGTTGTGAATTGAGAACCAGTAAGAAAAGTGTAAAGTGGCCAGGAAACTTAAGATATCGCCGAGTGGCAAAATAAGTGAAAATGTGAATGAGTAAATTGTTCAAACTTAAATTGGTGTTATAGACACCCAAATTATCCTAGAGTAAAGAACTTAGGATAAAGGAAATAAAGCTTAAGTGAAAGCTAAAGTGGCTAATAAGCAAGATAAGCAAATTGCTCGAGAGCGAGCTAAAAGTGATTAATGATCAAGACAAGCAAATTGCTCGAGAGCGAGCTAAAAGTGATTAATGATCAAGACAAGCAAATTGCTTGAAATAAAAGAGAAAAGTAAAAGAGAAGCATTGAGGCATGAATGCTAACGGGAGGGTTTAGCATATGTCACTCCCGGGTAGATGAGTGCCAAGGTGCCTTAAACTCATCAGAACCAAAAGTGTAAAGAGAATGTTTAAAGAAAGAGAATGATTAAAGAAAGGTAAAAAGGAAAATTAAAATACATTGGGCCGAGCACTACGGGAGGCGGTGCTACAACCTGTTCTTGTTTGATTGGGGTTGTAGGCATCCGTCATTTGGAACCCTCGGACCCGATAAATGTAAGCTATAAAAGAAATGCCAAGTTGCCAACGGGAGGGTTGAGCATATTTCACTCCCAGGGAAAGTGTGTGAGCAAGACTCAGCTTCCCAAGTAAAGGCAAAGCAAAGAGCTAAAGGCAAAAGAAAAGATAAAGATAAAACGGGCGGACCTACGGAGTGAAACGCGGCCCAAGTTGGAGCAGTTGGCAGTGCCCCTCTCCCGGGTAGAGACCCGTTCGGGACGTTTCTTCCGTAGGACGGGGTAACACTTGCGGGTGTTATCGGCAACCTTAGAAATCTTATCTTATGGTAGCAGGACTACCGGGCTGGGGCCCGTTGGATAAGAATTTTCGAGGGTTAACTTGAACTAAAGCACCAGAATGTAAAGAAAAAAAGAGAAAGATAGAGTGGCCAAGGTGGCTGGGTTAGTTGAACCCTGTATATAGCGGCATAGTGGCCGAGTTGGTGCTTAGTAGCCTAGTATGACTAGACAGAGTAGTGCTGGGTCGATGAGTATATACAGACAGTGAAATATTACTTTGCATGGTTGCATTTGATATTGAGGATTTTAGTTTCCTAGCACTATTATTATTGCTTCCATTGGACCAAGTGGTGTAGGACACTTTTTCTCGGTGGTTGAACCCACTGGGAACTCTGTCAGGAGTTCTCACACCCCTTGGGTGCACCCCCCCCACAGGTTCAGGTAGGGATGCAGCGATCGTGACGGTTCAGAGGCAGACGGCGAGGTATACGACAGGGGCAAGGGCCCAGCAGCATAGAGACCTAGAGGGTCTAGCAGAGGTATCCCATTTTTATATTTCTGAGTGAACCTTGTATGGTGAGAAATTTCTGTAAAGGAAATTGTAATCATTTATTGGCAAGTTTAAAGATGTAAAGTGTAATAAAGTAATGCATGGTTCACTCTTGCATGCTTCCATTTCCGCTTTAGTTGTTGCAAAAATTTAAATTTGTAGTGATTTTTAGTACTCTGATATTGAGCTTCCGCATACACTTGTTGTGTTATTATGGATGTTACCGTTCCTTTCGGGTAGGAAAAGGTCTTACCCGATTGGCGGGTCTGTTGGCGTGCCCGAACCGTACAAATTGGCGGACTCGGGGCGTGACAGTACTGGGCCATTATTCAAATAAAAGATGATTACTTAACTATGCCGCAAAGTAATTGTGGAGTGCATCCAAGAATAAGTGGAAATCCGAATTTCCATCCGTTCAATGTAAGGGACAATAACTTTTCAGAACATAATTTGTACATTTCCATTGCTGAATTGGTAATGTACTATGTTGTGACATTAACATATGTAGAATGCAATTGGGGCGGTGGATGGTACGCATATTCCGGTTATTGTAGAAAGGGACAAACAACCACGATTTCGGTGTCGCAAAGGATTTACATCGCAAAATATGATGGCTGCTGTTTCTTTTGATCATATTTTCTTTTATGTATGCACCGGTTGAGAAGGATCTGCCGCTGATATGCGGGTACTCAGATGGGCCTGTGAAAGTGGAGGTTTTACTGTTCCTGAAGGTAATATTTAAGGAGCAATTTTTTATTGTTTTCTTCATTATTATTGGTTTAATTTATTTATTACAAGTTGTATACCCTTCTGTTATATATACAGGAAAATATTATCTGGTCGATTCCGGATACGCAAATACCGATCGATTTCTGGCGCCGTATAGAGACGAGCGTTACCATCTGAGTCAATATGACAATAACACACATGGTCGTATACATCGTTCGCCGCGGGACTTGTATAATCATCGGCACACCCAACTATGAAATGTGGTAGAGAAGACCTTTGGAATTTTAAAGAAGAGATTCAAAATATTAACTATTGCTACACCGTTTCCTTATAGAGTGCAGTGTCACATTGCTATGGCATGTTGTGTGATCCACAATTTTATTCGATGCCAACAAGGAAATGATAGATATTTTAACGAAGCAGTAGACCCTGAGCCTCCAGAGTTTGACGTGGAAGTGACGACTACAAATTATAGTACATCAGAGTCACGACGGGGAGACGACATTCGCACACGTATTACCGATGAGTTGTGGAATAATAGAAGTTAGATAAATCATTGTAACTGACTATAAGTTTGTAAATATTAGATTTACTGGTGTAATATTATGTTAGTCAGCTTGTTAAATAGTTTATTTTGTTTATATGTAATGTTAATTGGACTGTTAATTAAAAACTCGTGTTTTCCGGGTATGATGTAATTTGAATTATTATTATGAGATCGTTATTGTTTGATGGTAATTTATATTTTTTTTGGCACGCACTTTTTTATAAAATAGTACATATTTAAGTATTGTATAAATATGGACTTATATTTTACGAAAATTAAAAGTCGCTATTTGATCATGTTAATGTCTGATAGTTGTTTTACTGAATAATTTTGTAAAACCATTTAATTTAACAATGTATTGAGCAACAGATTTTTTTAAATAAAATTATAAATCTTGAGTATGTATTATTCATTTTTAAAATAATATTATTGAATTTTTTAAAATTTACCTTTGCAGAATGCAAATATTTTAATTTTTGGATAATATTAATAATTTTTTAGAATAATTAAAATTAAATATAATTTTATATAGTATCTAATTAATTAAATTATATATATAAGATTTGTTACAATTAAGAAATTATAATACAATCTTTAATTATCAAATTTAATACATACATAAAAGCAAGGGTAAAATCGTCATTTAACATAAAAGTTAACTCTCTATTCCTCTTATTCTTCAATCACTACCAAACACTATTTTTCTTATACCTGGTATAAACCTAATTCCCAACCAAATACAATTTCACATTATACCTAACTTATACCTAACTTTATACTTATCCCTGGTACTACTAATTCTCTCTTATCCACGAACCAAACGATACCTAAGAATATAGTGAGCATAAATTATGGGCATCAAATAAAAAAAATTTATTTGATGACCAAAAATTTTTTTCACCATAAATTAATTATAAAAAAAATTAAAAATTATATAGTGACCATAAATTATTGTCACCAAATAAAAAAAAAATATTATTTGATGGCAAAAAATCTTTTGCCATAAAAACCTAATTGCAAAAAAAAATTGGAGATTATATGGTGACTATAAATTATGATTACAAATATATATATATATATATATATATATATATATATATATATATATATATATATATATATATATATATATATATATATATATATATATATATATATATATATATATATATATAGGGATAATTGCCTGTGTACCCCTGAAATATGAAGAAATATCTGATTTACCCCTCTTATTTTTTTCTTTCCAATATACCCTTCATACGTTCCACCGTTATTAAAATACCCCTACCGTTTTCCTTTGTTAAGTTAACTAGGGTTAAACTAGAGTTAAATAATAATCGGAGTTGAAAACTATCAGATATACCTATTTTGTCCGGATTTAGGGTTTAGGGTTTAGGATTTTTTAGGATTTTAGGGTTTAGGGTTTAGGGTTTTAGGGTTTAGGGTTTAAGATTTTTTAGGGTTCTAGGGTTTAGGGTTTAGGGTTTTAGGGTTTAGGGTTTAGAATTTTTTAGGGTTTTAGGGTTTAGGGTTTAGGGTTTAGGGTTTAGGGTTTAGGGTTTTAGGGTTTAGGGGTTTAGGGTTTTAGGGTTTAGGGTATATTTGAAAGGGCAAAATAGTAATTACACACAGATAACGGCAGTTCTAAACGGTACACTAACAGAGTTTAACTTCAGGGGTATTTTGGAAAGAAGTTGGAACGTAAGAATGGTAGTTTTAATATTAGCCTTCTAAGAGGGGTAAATCTGAAAACAGGAAAATTTTTAGGGGTATGTAGGAAATTGCCCCATATATATATATATATATATATATATATATATATATATATATATATATATATATATATATATATATATATATATATATATATATATGTCAAAAAAATCTTGAACAAAATTTAATAATAATTATTTTTATTTGGTGGCGATAATTTATGGCCGCAATTAATTATGAAAATTTAATGGTAATAATTTATATGGCCATAATATATTTGCCACTAATTTTTATTATTGGTGTAATAATTTATATGACCATAATATATTTGCCACTAATTTTTATTATTGGTGTAATTCATTTTTTTTCATTAATATATTCTTAAACTTTTTATCTAAATTATTTACTTAGTTTAATTTAAATTTAAATAAATTTAATGACTCTATTTGATGTTTGTCTTTAATTGGTTTAATTTTATTTTACAAGAAATAAAAAATTATTAAAGTTGGTAAAATCATTAACTTAATTATAAAATAATAATAATTTATTGAACTAAAATAATTTAATTCTAAACAGTAAAAGTAATTATAAAAAAAGTCAAAACATAAAAAAGGGACCTTAATGGTGGGAATTGAGAGAAAGAAAGATTTAGGGTGTGTTTGATTGGCTGTAAAATGTAGTGAACATTATTTTTCGGTTTGAAAAATTATTTTTCGTGTGTTTGTTTACTTATAAAAAAAAAATTTGAAAACTTATTTTACGGATTTGAGAAAAACAGTGTATTTTCGTTTTTCACCAAAAATAGGTGAAAAACGAAAATGCAAGCACTCAAACAAATTTTCTTCATTTAATTTTCTTTATTGAAACAAATATAATTTTTTTTTGAACCAAACAAATGTTGATGAAAAATTATTTTTTTTTCTACAAATCAAACATTACAAAATATAAAATATTTTTTTCACAAAAACAAAAAAATTATCAAAAATTATTTTTTACTATTTTATGTGAAACCAAACACTCCTTTTAAGAAAAAGATGGGAGAGAGTGCAACGAGAGAGAGAGAGAGAGAGAGAGAGAGAGAGAGAGAGAGAGAGATGCAAATAGTAAACAATTTTTGCTAAAATATAATAAAGAGATGCAAATAGTAAACAATTTTTGCTAAAATATAATAAAATTATTTTAGAATCTAGTTGAAACAAACCTAAAATTTTTAACTAAAATTAAATTTTCAAACTATAATTAATTGTGAAAAAAATAGTTTTTTAGAATCTAGGCGGAACAAACCTAAAGAATGAGAGTGAAAATGGGAGAGAGAGAGATGGATAGCGGTAAAAAAGAAGTGGAGTGAAGTAGGAGATGGAGGGTGCTGGCAGACACGGTCGACCAAACTGTTGATCGTTTGGAGGATTAAAGCTTAATTATTTGTAAATTATAGCTTAAATTTAAATTTTAAAATTTAAAATTAAATAAAGTAAAAATATTAAATTTATAAATTAAAATTAAAATTTATAAATTTTTCAGGTTGCGTCGTTATATTTTCTCTTATTAAATTTTGATTAAAAAGAGAAAATTATTTTCTCTCGTAATCCTTTTATTTATTTATTTATTTATTTTTTATTCTCTGGCCTATTGATCTCTCCCTGCAAACGAAGTTTCTAATGATAGACTCGCATTTAAATTTTAATTATATTTCAAATAGAAAAACAATACATATTATTTATTTCATCGCCTACATGGTCAGTTGTTCTGTGCTTCCACGGCGAAATTATAAAAGGTAGGTAATCGATCGAATTCCTCAAATGGTGGCTGGTTGTGGTTATAAGTAGGGATCAAAAAGTGGTTCGTGGGTGAGAGTATCAATCTCCAACTGGAACCTCTCCATAGCATACGAAGGCAAGCACGCGGCCACCAATAGCCCCTCCTCCCCCTTGCCGTTCTTGGCCCGGGTGATGTAGTTCGCGACACCGAGAATCTCCCCCTCGCCGCCTTTTGCCGGACCCCCGTACACTCCCTCCCCCCACCCGAAATCGACATCCTCGAACCCGGCCCGCGTCACGTCCGAAACAATGTACGTCCTCGCCAGCGCAAAGTGCGGCCGGCCGTTCGAAACCAAGTAATCCACTGCCGACTGCATGTACTCGTCGGTCGCCTTCGCCTTCGCCTTCTTCACCAGCTCAAGTGCGTAGCCCAGCGGCTGCTCGCACAGCTTCGCAGCTGCAGACGACGCCACCGTGAACGCGAACGCGTTCCCGTAGAAGCCCGGAGGAAGAGGGGTCTGCAACCGCTTCCGGCCCCGCGCGTTCACGATGAACTGGATGCGAACTTCCTCTTCGGGGTCGTAAGCGAGGGCGGCTGTGCGGCTGCGCCAGATGGCTGCGGTGATCAATTCGAACCTGCTGGAGGTCATGCGGAGGTGTGCCGGCAGGTGATCCCGCAGAGCAGAGATCTCCATGGGGCCGAAGAAGAAGGGCCGGCGGACCGTGTCTTCTGGCAGGACCGACGTCAGCTTGTCGTTGGCTATCTCCGAGGTCGAGAACTCGTACTCGGGGTGGTAGTGCGTGATGCACGGCGGAGAGCGAGCGGTGAGGAGGTCGCGGGCCCATACGGGACGGACGGAAGGAGCGGCTGCACCGCGCGCCAGCTCGCCGAGGGCCTTGAGGAACTGCATCACCCCCGGGGCGTCAGCAATGGTGTGATTGATCCTTAGGCCGAAGATGAAGCCTCCGCACTTCAGCCGCGTCACCTGCATGCAATTATATTATTATATTAATCTTCATTAATTGATAATTAAAGCATTAATTAACTATTGTAGTTAATTAGTATGCCATGTATTTATTTGAATCTGGCCATGTATGTATGACTATATATATATATATATATATATATATATATATATATATATATATATATATATATATATATATATATATATATATATATATATATATATATATATATATATATATGAGCAATGCTACATGTACACCCCGAAGGGGTGTACATCATACACCTCCATCATTTTAATGGTGCCGATATTTTTTACGGGTCACATCGAGTGACCCATCATCACACCCCCACCCTTAGATGGATGGGGTGTATGATGTACACCCCGAAAGGGGTGTACACATAGCATTTTCCTATATATATATATATATATATATATATATATATATATATATATATATATATATATATATATATATATATATATAGAGCAATGCTATATGTACACCCCCAAAGGGGGTGTACATAGGAAAATGCTATGTGTACACTCCTTTCGGGGTGTACATCATACACCCCACCCATCTAAGGGTGGGGGTGCGATGATGGGTCACTTGATGTGACCCGTAAAAAGTACCGCCACCATTAAAATAGTGGAGGTGTATGATGTACACCCCTTCGGGGTGTACATGTATATATATATATATATATATATATGTTGACGTGTTAGTTTATAGAGCAATGCTACATGTACATCCCGAAGGGGTGTACATCATACATCTCCCATTTTAATGGTGGCGATATTTTTTACGGGTCACATCAAGTGACACATCATCATACCCCCACCCTTAGATGGGTGGGGGTGTGAGATGTACATCCCTTACGGGTGTACACATAGCATTTTCCTTTTATATATATAATGCTAAGTAAGAATTTTTATTATTTAATATACACTTTGTGAAGCAGACCGACAAACATATTAAATGCTCTTTGAGTATTTAAGAAGAGATATTTTAGATCTACAATTCAAATGTAGTGTAATTTTACAGCTTTACCCTATATATATATATATAATATATATATATATATATATATATATATATATATATATATTATAATCGATCACTTAACTACTATATAGGAACCAATAAGAAATTTTGTAAACCCTTGATAAAATATTCTTTCGGAGGTAGAATTAGTAATTTTCTTTTTTGATTATTAATATAAATGGCACGACAAACATATTAAATGCTCTTTGAGTATTTAAGTAGAGATATTTTAGATCTACAATTCAAATGTAGTGTAATTTTACAGCTTTACCCTATATATATATATATATATATATATATATATATATATATATATATATATATATATATATATATATATATGTTATAATCGATCACTTAACTACTATATAGGAACCAATAAGAAATTTTGTAAACCCTTGATAAAATATTCTTTCGGAGGGTAGAATTAGTAATTTTTTTTTTTTTGATTATTAATATAAATGTCACGCATCATAGTGTAATATTATATGGAAAATGCTAGATGTACATCTCAACTCAATTGGGGTGTACATCTTACACCCACCTTATTTTAGAATGGTGTAAATTTTACTCGTCCCATCGATGAGACAAGTGGAGGAATATCTATTCCAGAATGGGATGGGTGTAGAATGTACACCTCTATATTATATTATATATATATATATATATATATATATATATATATATATATATATATATATATATATATATTTTGACAAAGAAATTAATATGAAGACAAAGTACCTGAATATAGAGCAGAGGGCAGTTGACGATATAACTTCCAGTAGAACTCTGCTGGAGCGGGCAGAGCAACTCCTCATGGCAGGGAAACGGCGGGCGGAGCACGCCTTCAAGATCATTGAGCCGGACGTCGGCATCAGCCTCTGCAAACACGGCTCCCTCTGCCGTGCATTCAACGGCCAGCTTCCTATCCGCACCCTCACGGAGTCGGCCCGCGAGAGGGTAGTAGAAAACAAGAGCCTTCGCAAGAGCGTCTCTTATCACCCTGGCGGGGTCCTCGCCGTCTTTCGAATGGTTGCTTCGATAGACGTGGATTCCGGAGCTGTAGAACCGCAGGCCTTCTTGGTCGTCGATGTCGGACAGGGGCTTGAGCTCGCGCGGCGTTGGCTCCGCCGGCGCCACGAGCTCGATCTCGCCCCGTCGCACCGCGAAAACGGGAGAGGAGGACTCCATGGAGCGGAAGAGAGTTCGAGAATGAGCTTGATTTTGAACTATGTATGATTAAATTCGGTCTTTGAATTGAGCTAGCTTAGTTAATTAGTGCTGAATTAGTTGGGACTTGGGAGGAAGTGCACTTGAACGTGCTATTTATAGGCGCAAGATATTATGGGGTTGGTCAGTCAACATCCAAAGCTTACTGGTCTTCAGAAAACGTGCACATTTTCCATTTCCTCTGACTACATATATTGAATGGACGGATAAGAACGCACTCATATCGCTTGTCGCATTTGGGGCTTTTAGCCCACCGTTTCGCTCCAAATAATTTATTTAAAATTAAACTTTTTCAACTTTTAATTTTAAATCTAAATCATATTAAGCCATGTGAGAATAAAAGCGGAGAAAAAAATATGAAAAATTCTAAGACTATGTTTGGTTGGGGATAAAGGGAGATAACTTTTTTATCCCCCATTTATCCCCCAAACACAAAAAAAAAATAAGAGGGAGGGATTTGTTATGTCTTCCTTAACTGGCTATTCGGGAATAGCCAGTTAAAGAGGGAGATAACAATTTCTCTCATTGGTGGGAATAAAGTTATTTCCACCGGAGAACAACCTTATTTTTATCTTTTTTTTTAAATTTTTTAAATTTAAATTAAAATTTATAAAATTTATAAAAATTTAAATTTAAATTTTTTTATTTTATAAATTTTAAAATTTTTAACTTTAATTTTTTATAAAATTTATAAAATTTTATATATATAAATTTTAAATTTTTTTATAGAAATTTTTTAATAAATTTATACAAATTTAAAAATTAAAATTTTTGCATAATCTTTTATACATTTTTTGAGATAATTAAAATTTAAAATTTTAAATTTAGAGAAATTTTAAATTTTATAACTTTTTAAATTTGTAACTTTAATTTTTAATAAATTTATAAATTTAATAAATTTTAAAATTTATACAAATTTTAAAATTTTAAAATTTATACAAATTTTAATTTTTTTAACTTTAATTTTAAAAAAAATAAACAGTATTATTTACTAAAATATAAATTTTAATTTATACAAATATTAATTATTATTTAATTAATATTTTATATTAATTAATTAGAAAAATATTATTATTTTAAAATTATAATTATTTTTATTTTTTCACTATTCTCATTTATTCTAAGAAATGAACCAAACACAATTTCAGCTATTCCTAAAAATAACAGTTTTACAAACCAAACACTAATTTTCTTTTTTCCCTAACTATCCCGGAATAGCAAGCTATCCCAGGGATAAAAAAATTTATTCCCAAATTCATAATCCTCGAACCAAACATTACCTAAAAAACACCCCGAAAGGGTGTATATCTCACACCCCCATCCATCTAAGGGTGGGAGTGTTTGAGTGACCCCTCATCACACCCCCACCCTTAGATGGATGGGGGTGTGAAATGTACACTCCTTTAGGGTGTACATATAACATTCCTCAATATATATATATATATATATATATATATATATATATATATATATATATATATATATATTCAACCATTGTTTTTATTAAAACAATAAATGGTTCACTGTTTTAAAAAATTTTGTTCAGTTCTGTAAAAGTATATTTAGTTGGCTGAAAGTAAAATATCTTAAAAAGTAATATTTTATCATAAATATAAAATTAACTTTATAAAAATGAGTTAAGAAAGTGAATTATAACTAAATTTTAATTTTTAAATTTCGACTCAGAAAATTCTAAAGTTATTAAGAGTGGAGAGTTTATCTAAAATGTTATATTTGGTTTTAACTTTAATTTTTAAATTTATTTTTAGAGTTGAATTTCAATTTAAATTTGAATTAAAATTATAAATTTAATTTCACATTTTGTATATTTTTAGTAATTTCAAATTCAACATAAAATTTTAAAATTCAAACTTGCAAATTTACATTTAAAATTAATTTTTTTATTTAAATTTGAATTCTACTTTTAAATTTTAAATTTAAATTTAAATGTAGTGTTCTGGTGCTCAAGTGATCAGCCGAGTGGGATCAACCGAGATGCACAACAGAGAAGCGTAGCCGAGGGCCGGCTGGTGTGGTTTTGAGCCCCGAAGTCGGAAGCTTGAGATGAACAGCCAAGTAGTACTGTAATTTCTACATTCGAGTGAAGTTGTAGCTTCGATCACCGAGAACGAACTTGTTTTGGGTTGTGAATTCTGGTGCCCAAATGATGAGCCGAATGATTCGACTGAGATGTTTCGTCGGGGCATCCAGCCGAATGCAGATTGGATTGAGTGTCAGCCGAGCCGAATGATTACTGTAGCATGGATAGCTGAGAGCGAAGCAATGTCAGATGGTCGATTAGCCGAGCTGAGATATAGAGTAGAGGCGATCAACTGAGTGGTCACTATAGCTACGTCAACCGAGGGGTTACTGTAGCAACCCGTTTGTGGACAGGAGACTTGTTGGGGACTTGTGCTGATTGCTGACCTTTGCCAAAGGATAGGTGAGTTCTTGGGAAGTTGTTCCGGAGACTGACCAGTGTCAGTCTGTCAGAGGGCAGTTAGGGAAGTCGGTTGTCCCATTGACTTTTGTTCATAACATTTTCACTATAAATAGCACCCCATCACCTAAGATTTACCCTTTTTCATCATCTAAGAAGCTCTTGAACTTTTCTCACCCTTCATCTCTTTCTTTCTCCTTGCCACTATGGTGGTGTGTTTGCTGGTACGGTTGAGAAAGAAGAGGACGTGGACTCATACTCGGCCTTGGACTGGAATTTGGACTTGGATATTCTTCCTCCCATCTATTATTGGTAGAGCTTTTAGTTTGATATTTTCCTTGAGTTTTGACTGGTTTCTTCCCAATCGGTTGATTTGATTTTTTTAGGGTTTACTTGTGGATTTTCTATTCTATGGTGATGTGAGGAAGATATAGAGTTTTAGAGGAATTAACAGTTGCGCAGTTGAGTCGGCAACTGAGAACCATGGTTGAGCCGAGCTAAGCGGGGAACACCGTTTTCTGGTGGACTTTGTGGTGCAGGCTGTTGAGCTGAGCCGAGATGAGGCGTGCTCACCGAGAAGTTGAGCTGAGTGAGGACCTGAGCCGAGAACCGAGACCGAGGCTGTGGATCTATATTGCACCAACGTCTTGCCAGGGTTGGATTAGCATTTCAGGTAGGCTAATGTTGACCGATTCTGATGGGTTCCCTTCTATGTCTAGTTTAATTAGCATGTATCACATTTGATAGTTTTATACTGACATCATGTTGATCGTATACTATGAGTGTAGAGGATACTTCATTGATATACTAGCATGTGATAGGGAACCTAAATTTTAAGCAAATTATTTTTAGAACTTCATTTTGAACTTTAAATTCAACTGTTCCAAACTATAAATTCAAATTATCTATTGAAACTTGAATTCAAAATTAAAAATTTTAAGTTGAAATTTGAATTTGAATATATGTTTGCATTTTGAATTTAATTTCAATAATGAGTTTTATTTTGAACTTTGAATTCTAATTATAAATTCAAATATTCAATTTGAATTGTGATTTAAACTCAAATTTAATTTTAATTTAAATTTTAATTCAAATTATGAATTCACATTTGAATTCGACACTTAAGATCAAATTGTAATTCAAACTTTGATTCAAATTATATATTCAAATTATATGTAATCAAATAATCAAATAATCAAAACTACAAAAGCGTAAGTTTTTTTAGTTTTCACTTTATTGCCAACCAAACAACCAATTTCAAAAGTCACTTTTATAAATGTGACTTTTTTTACTTCAACGACTTTCAGGCAACCAAACATGCCTTTAGCGAAAGTGGTGGGTGATATAAAACTAAAAACGGTGAATGATTTTCCGCTTTTGTAAACGGTGAATGATTCCCCACTTTATGAAAATATATTGAGACAGTTGTTAAATTCAAAATGATTGGCGTTAAAACTTGTTCGTTTCCGATAGAGCAAAATTTTTATCTCTCATTTGATGACAGAGATCTCTTTTATGATCCTAATATATATAGGCAACTTATCGTGTCGTGTCCTGAGACCGCCAACTTTATTGGTTGGGGCACGCTAACAGACCAACCAATCGAAGCATGACCTCTTTATACCCGAAAGGAACGACAATCATCTCAAACAGTGAGTGCACAATGAGAATACATGTATATCAGAATAAAACTACTATTAAACTGTACATTCAACTTTAAGCATAAATACAACAAAATAAAATTGAAATGAAATACTAGAATGAACATTTGCCATATAACAATCAGTTACAATTTTCTTTTGTTTATCCCCACCAAAATACAATCAATGTTCACTCTAAGATACCAAAAATGGGTAAAATACCACTAGACCTTCTAGGTCTCTATACTGCTGGGCCCTTGCCCCTGTCACATGCCTCACCTGTAACGACCCGGCCCACTAGCAATAATAACTCGTTGGGCCCAAACCACAACCCAAAATGCTTAAGCCCAGTTATTATTACTAGTGTTCATATCTCATATAAACCCAATCACAATTCCATCCACATCTGATGTGGGACTATTGGGGGCGTCACAGACTCCCCCGTTTAGGCCTGACGTCCTCGTCAGCCCAAACACACACAAGCAGCCCAAGATCACCAGGCGATGTGAGACTCGTCTCGCTAGCCCTGTCATCTAGACCCAGACTCAGCCGAGACTCGCCGCACACTTCCGGCTGGTTATTGGCTCTGATACCAAATGTAACGATTCAGCCCACTAGCAATAATAACTCGTTGGGCCCAAACCACAGCCCAAAATGCTTAAGCCCAGTTGTTATTACTAGTGTTCATATCTCATATAAACCCAATCACAATTCCATCCACATCCGATGTGGGACTATTGGGGGCGTCATATCACCGGTGGTACCTAGATATGTAAAAAGATGTAAACCATAGGGTGTGAAAACTACGGATAGTTTCCAGTGGGTTCATCCACCGAGAAATATGCTCTACACCTCTTGGTCCAATGGAAGCATTAGTAGCAAAATATATATATGGAAAACTATAAATACTATAATAGCATGCTCATATGAAAATTACTACACTATTAGTCCATAACCAATGCCACTCTGCTACTATGTCATGTCACACTAGGCTACTAAGCCATATCCCAGCCACTATGTCGCTACTCGAGGGTTACATCTAACCCGACCGCACCCGATCACTCTAATCATATTATGATTTAGATTTCATAGTTGTACTTCGTAGAGAGTCGACTTATCCGCGGAGCCCTCTCTACTAGGCGGAACCCTCTCTACTAGGCGGTTGCTTGGGCCCCTTTTGAGCCATCTTTCCAGGGAGAGTCGTGTCACGCCCCGGGGTCGAACTGCGACCCGGGCTCGCCAACAGATCCGCCATCGATACGGGAAGCCGCGCACCGACGAAGCGTCTAACCTGCAAAAGATAGAACTACAACTATACAGATATCAGAGCGAAAATAAAAGCTGCAGGAAAACTGAAATCCAATCACTGTACAACTGAAAATAATACAATATCCATCTCCCAAATACGATCGTATGAAAAGTCCTCTGATACAAAACTCAAAAGGGAGACATCGCCAATAAATACATCAGTGTACAAGCTCTCAATACAACCATATCCTCACTACATCAGTCTCTCAAACTATAAAATAAAATACAACTCTATACCTCACAACAAAGGTCTCTCAACAAGAAACTCTCAAAATATAAAAAGGGTACATCTACCACACTCTAAAGGAACTATGCTGGTAGGGAACTATCACGCGACTCCCTGTCCTCGGTCCGTCAAGCCAGCTCGGGCAGGAACGGATGAAAAGCCTCAGCAACCTGTCACCGACAGAGGGTGTGAGAACTACATCCTACAGTAGTTCTCAGTGGGTACCGTCTCCAAGACCCACGGTCTACCCACTAAGTCTACTAGAGGCATAAGGTAACAAAAAAAGACTGGGATAGAAAAACAAAGCTGGATAAGTATCAACAGCTATCATGCCTCTATCTACTATGCTCAAGGGGAAAAACACGGATGATGGTATGCAACCACTCACTACTGACAATATGTCAAGTACAATGCTCAAAGGAAAACTCACTAAGACACATGATATGCATACTCTCTCACAGCAACCCAAATCTCAGTGACTGCCACATAGGGTCTAGTCAAGCCTGCGCCAAACCTACTGCCACTACGCCCAAACAGGACTTGGTCTTACGTAGGGTGTCCCACACGGACTATCTCAAGCGAACTCTAGTGTATCAACTAGTCGCATCATCGCAGCCTCGTCAGGCTCGGTATCATCATCGCACCCGGGGCGTAGTTCGAGGGGAGCGACCCCACCGAACTCAAGTATCTCATAACTGGCATAGAATGCCAGGCTCAGCAGGCTATAATCTTCGATCAAACAGATCGGTACCCAATGCTCAACTAGCATAACTCAGTCGGAGAAAGACTCCACGACTCGATCTCACAACACTAACCCACTAAAAGAAGGTACAACACAGCTGGGACCGCCGTCACTCCAAACGACTCCCAAAAAGACACCCCACTCATAGGCGAGAAGAACCGACTGACGCAGCAAAGGTCCGAGAATCCGTTAGGCCGGTGCCTAGAACCCCAATCAAACAAGAACAGACTCTAGGCTCATCCTATCGAAGTTTTCGATCCTTTACCGTTCAGGGATTCGGCCCCTCTCGGTTAAAGTGGGAACCCATCTCAACCTACAAATCTCACGGGCTGGAGATGCTCTACAGCCAGATCCACGAAGAGTCCGAAAACCCCGGGAGACTAATACCTACGACCCCAATCAAACAAGAACAGGCTATAGGCGTAGCCTCCCGTTGCTTCCGACTTGCTTTCGACCCCAGAAAGAAATCAGCTCTTAGAACCCAGACCACTCGAATCATCTCGAGTGGGTAAGTTTATAAGAAACAGTGACATTTATTACTAAAAACCGTTTGATCTAAGAGAAATCCATTTTTTAATGATTTTTAGTCTTTTTAGGAAAACAATTTAGAAAACAAGTTTTATGTCCAAACCTCGAAGAGCTAATGCCCTCGTCCTATCAAACAAGAACAGACTCAGGCGACCCTGCGAGGCTTGGAAGAAAACATTGGCTGACTAAAATCATGTGTGCGCCCAAAAAGGTTCTGGGTTCAAGGTCCTGCTGTCACTAGTACGCCACTGCCACTACCACTGTAGTGACAACCAACTCAAGAACATAGGGTAAGCCGTAAATCCACATACAAGCCGTCATCTTTTATACGGCCTAAGATCCACATATAGAGAAGAAAGGAAATCATTAGATATTACCCTATGTTTCTTCATCTATATTGATTAGTTTGATTCTAGGTTTTCATACTCACATCTTGAGTTGAATCAAACTAATGAATACTTAGATGGTATTTCCTATCTATCTTTGATCTAAGTATTCGGCGGATCATCACCACCCAAAAACAACGATTTACCCCAAAATCGGCGCGTGGACTCGCGTGGCCTTGTGGATTCAAGGTGCAACCGCTCTCGTGGATTCAGAGCGAGGTACGTTCGTGGATTCGAAGCGTGCTACTGGGTGAAGACCGTGGATTCGGTCAGACGTCGTGGACTCGACGTTGGACGCCGTGGATTCGGCGTTGGACGCAGATCGTGGATTCGAGACGCGTTGCGGAGCGAGCGGAGAAAATCAACTAGGAGCGTATGGAAAAGGTTGAGTCGTCTGTGAGTACGGTATATCACCTTGTACGTGTTTAATTCTAGTGGATTTCATCGTGTTATCGGTCCCGTGGTTTTTTACTCCGGTTTGGAGTTTTCCACGTAAAAATCTTGCGTGTTCATTTATATTTCCGCATTGGGTTTTTATTGCGCAATGATTTTTTGAGTGTTTATTGTTTACACCTATTCACCCCCCTCTAGGTATTTTTTTCCCTATTTAGATCCATTATTACATATAACCCAACAAGTGGTATCAGAGCGGGAATAGGGTTGTAAACAATGGTTGAAGGTGGAAACATCAACATACCCCCATTCTTTGATGGAACAAATTATGCGTACTGGAGAGTACGGATGAAAGCCTTTTTAATTTCCATCGACGAACAGGTGTGGCAATCAATTGAATTAGGATGGTCTAATCCAACTGAAATTATTGGTGATGTTCGCACCATCAAACCTAGGTCGAAATGGACCAAGGAAGAGTTAGATTCATCTTCTTACAATGGCAAGGGAATTAATGCTATTTTTAATGCCTTATCTCAAACTGAATTCTCTCGCGTCTCGGCATGTGAGACTGCGAAAGAAATCTGGGATGTTCTTCAGGTTACACATGAGGGAACTAACCTCGTGAAGATTCAAAAGCTGCAAATGCTTACGAGCAGATTTGACTCTATTTTCATGGCAGAAAATGAATCTTTCACGGACTACTATACACGATTGCAAGACATCGTAAACTCATGTGCTAACCTGGGAGAAGATTCCAGAATTTAAGGTTGTAAGAAAGATCTTAAGAACTCTTCCTGAACGATTTCGCCCAAAGGTTACAGCCATTGAAACTATTAAACACCCGGACGAAATGCGTGTAGAAGAACTAGTTGGTTCATTACAAACTTATGAAATGACATTTACTACTAACTATTCTTCGGGAAAGGCATCCTCTTCTAAGTCTTCAGCTTATGCTTTGAAAACAACAAAGGAAAAAGACACGGATTCATCCTCCTCAGACGATGACGAAAACCTATCTATGGAGGACTTTGAGAAGCAGCTCGCTCTCTTGACAAGGAAGTTTCGTCGAAATTTTCGAAGGGGTAATTCAAGCAAAACTCCATCCTTCAGAAAGTGGAAGAAAGGCAAGGGTTCTTCAAGTTACAAGTCAAGAAAGCAAGAAGGCTTCTCTAAGGATAAGAAAAGCACAGAAGGACAAGTCCAATGGTTCAAGTGCCGAGGTTACGGCCATATCTCAACGGAGTGTCCAACTAAGAATCCGTCGAAGAAGAAAGCGATGCAAGTCGTCACATGGGATGACAACTCAACGTCAAATGAGTCATCTTCAAGTGATGAAGAAGAAAGCGCAACGGCATTCCACGCGTCCACATCTTCACCCTTCATGTGCTTAATGGCAAGTACATCCGACTCGCTGTCCAACTCCACTGTTGAAAAGAATGCAACGGACAATGAATCGGATGATTCGGAAGGTGAAGATTTTGTTTTAGCCTACCACAGACTTTTACGGGATTCAAAGAAACTGGCTAAACAAAACAAGGGGTTGAGAGGGAGATTACAGGATCTCGAAGAAGAAGTAAAAAGGGCAACTTCTCTCTCGACCGATCTTGAAGTGGAAAGGGATAATCTGATAAAAGCAAATGTTTCCCTTCAAGAGTCCAATGAGCAATTCGAGAAGAATTATATAGATATGGTGAACAAAGCGAATTACTTCTTGAAGCTCAACGGCGAGGCTCGACAGGAAAAATTGGAAATGACTGAGACCATTCTCCAACTCAAGGATGACTTGCAGCGATTTTCATCAGGAAGGAGTAAGTTGGATAAGCTTCTTGGTCTTGGTCAATCAAACAAGTTCGGCCTCGGATACAATCGAACTGAAGACAACTTTAGTTCGGTTGGGACAGTTTTTGTGCCTCAGTCGGTATCTCCTCCTCCGACACCGGAATTCACGACAAGCAACGACAACAAGCCTACTTCACCCTCTTCGGGATCGTCAATCACTAAAGTATGTTTTCGTTGTAATTTTGCAGGGCACATTGAAAGAAATTGCAAGATTGGAGCTCAAAGATCAAATCAATCACATCTTGCAACTGCTACCAATGAGTTCACTCCCCGGAAATCAAAGAAGGACTTTTCAAAAGAAAAGAACACTGGTAGTACTTCAAGCAAGACGATGACAAAAGAAAAAGATCAATCATACAAGACGTCTTCATCAAGGAAAATTTCTCAACCATTGCCAACATACTCTAAAACTCAAAAGGTTTGGGTATGCAAAGGTGAAATCTTTCCTTGCCTTTAATCTTCCTACGATTAAATGTTGTGTAGTTTATGTAGACTATTTTTCTTTCTTTGGACCGACCCGTCAACCATCTTTGGGAGGTAAATGGTATATTTTCTTATTGGTTGATGATTTCTCTAGGTTTTCTTGGGTAGCATTTTTAAAAGAGAAAGCTGATACGTTTGATTCTTTTCATGAGATTTGCCATCGTATTATGATTGAAAAGAATGAAAAGATCATTCGTGTTAGAAGTGATAGAGGTGGAGAATTCATTAATTCCAAATTCATTGATTTTTGCACTTCCAACGGCATAAAACATGAATTCTCGGCACCCTATACACCTCAGCAGAATGGTGTTGTTGAGCGCAAAAACAGGGTTGTTCAAGAGATGGCGCGTGTGATGCTTCATAGCCAAAATTTGCCGCTACATTTTTGGGCTGAAGCTGTGAACACCGCTGTCTATGTCATTAATCGAGTGTATTTGCGCACAGGAACTTTAAATACACCATATGAGCTGTGGTTTAGTAGAAAACCGGATATCAAATACTTTCGTATCTTTGGGAGTCGATGTTTTATTTTGCGTGATCGCGAAAATCTTGGTAAGTTCGATTCTCGAAGTGACGAAGGAATCTTTTTGGGTTATTCTACAAATAGCAGAGCATATCGGGTATTTAACATGGAATCTAAAACGATTGTAGAATCTATAAATGTTAAAGTAGATGAAGCTTTTCACTTTGCATCTGAAAAATCTACCCTCGATATCTCTCTTGATGATTATACACCTGCCAATGCATCTTCTTATAACAATTCTTCCAATAATAATGATGCATCTAATGGTTCTTCAAGTTTATCTGATGTGCAGGAATCATCTCATGTACCTCCGAGTACTCCGTTACAACAAACGTTACGAATCTCCAAGGATCATCCTGAATCAAACATCATTGGAGACCCACAAGAAGGAGTCAAAACTCGGAGACAGTTGGTTTGCGGATTCGCTTGCTACGTTTCCTTGATCGAACCAAAGTACATCGATGAAGCTCTTCAGGATGACTACTGGATTAAAGCAATGCAGGAAGAGCTCCATCAGTTTGAGCGAAACAAAGTCTGGGAATTAACAAAGCCTCCAAAGCAACACATTGTGATAGGTACCAAATGGATTTTCAAGAATAAGAAAAATGAAGATGGTACCATCATCAGGAACAAAGCACGTTTAGTTGCTCAAGGCTACTCTCAAGTAGAAGAAGGTATAGACTTTGATGAAACTTTCGCCCCTGTAGCTAGACTCGAGTCCATTCGTATATTATTCGCGATAGCTTGTCATTTTAAAATAAAATTGTTTCAAATGGACGTTAAGAGCGCGTTTTTAAATGGGTTTTTAAATGAGGAAGTTTATGTGGCTCAACCGAAAGGTTTTGTAGACTGTAAACTACCTAACCATGTTTTTCGTTTGAAAAAGGCTCTTTACGGTTTAAAACAAGCACCGCGAGCATGGTACGAAAGGTTGACAAAGCACCTATTGGATAAGGGCTATACTCGAGGGGGAGCTGACAGGACTCTCTTTGTGAAGCATTATCAAAATAACTTCATTGTTGCACAAATCTATATCGATGACATTGTTTTTGGAGCAACAAAGGATAATGATGCTTCTAAATTCGCTGAAACCATGGAAAGCGAATTTGAGATGTCAATGATGGGCGAATTGACTTATTTCCTTGGATTGCAAGTGAAACAGAGTGACGAAGGCATCCATTTGTGTCAATCCAAGTATGCTTTGGAGTTGGTAAAAAAGTTTGATCTAGAAAATTGTAAAGATTTTCCAACTCCAATGGGAACTAGCAATAAAGGATTAAGAAGTGAATCTTTTAGTGAGAATGTAGACGAGAAACTTTATCGGAGTATGATTGGAAGTCTACTTTACCTCACGGCTAGTCGCCCGGATATATCTTTTGGTGTTGGGATCTGCGCGAGATATCAATCTGCACCAAAGGAGGTTCACCTGAAAGCGGTGAAACGGATCATCCGATACATTAAAGGAACCATAAATTTTGGAATTTGGTATCCTATGGGAACAAGTCTAGATATTATTGGATACTCAGATGCCGATTGGGCAGGATCTGTGGATGATCGGAAAAGTACGAGTGGTGCATGTTTTTATCTGGGTCATTGCCTTGTTGCATGGCATAGTAAAAAGCAAAACTGCATTGCACTCTCGACTGCCGAAGCGGAATATATTTCAGCGGGTAGTTGTTCGACCCAACTCATTTGGATGAAAAGTGTGTTGAGCGACTTCCGGATTTCAGCAACTTCGGTAACAATTCTTTGTGACAACACTAGTGCTATAAACATTTTCAAAAACCCTGTGTTGCACTTTAGAACAAAACACATTGAACTTAGATATCAGTTTCTTAGAGAGCTAGTTGAATCAAATACTCTTCAACTGTCATATATTTCAACTGAAGATCAATTAGCTGACATTTTAACAAAACCTTTGGATCAAAAACGTTTTATTCATTTGCGTAAAGCAATTGGAATGCTTTCCTTGAAATAAACTTCTTTTTGAAACTTTTGCTTAGGTTAGGTTTTGTTTTTGTGTTTTTGTTCTTTATCTATGTTTATATATAGTACATTAATTGAGCATATGTATTATTGACTTTACTTGCATCCTTTCATATAATTAGAAATTTATTATGCTTTGGATATCATAATAATTCAGTTGATGCATTGATCATTTATTTAAATTAAATCATTTTTAATTGATCAAAGTCAATTTCTCTCTCAATGATCTCTTGGTACTGTTTTTATCTTATTTGACTATTTGGTTGAGTATGAATTCGAGATCAATCCTTGGTTGAATACTTTATATCTTAAATTAATTGATAGCCAATTGAGGGGGAGTCAAAGAAAAGTAAAATGCTCAAAAGATGTGGAAAGAGTTACATCCCAATGAGGAGTGTGAAAACTACCACCACATGGAGGAAAGAGCTATCACCTCGGTCGTCCGAGTACTGTGTGCAGCTACCACATGTATACCAAGCATGGGTTTGTAATTTTTGATTAAATAAAATGCATGATTGAAATACTTGACTCCGTCAAATTTCAAGGTTGGTATAAGGTGGGTTTTTTAAATGAAAGATGCTCAAAGAGCCACTCTCTTCAACAGATTGACTAGATACATTATATAATTTATTTGGGATTTCAAACATCTATTGATCTTGGTAATTTATTTTCTTTACCATTTTAATGATTTCATAAACGCCGTACTCATAAGATCATGATGGATGTGTTTGAACTTGATCAACTTTAAAGGTTTTAATTTCTGTAAATTTTCATGTCATTATTTGAATGTTATTGATAGATTTAACATAATTTATTTCTCTTGACATGAAACGATGATTTTTGTTTAAAGTTGATGTGCTAAAATGCTTACATACTTTTTCCGAATTTTATTGAATTTTTCTAAATTATTCTGAAGAAAAAGTTGGAGCCGATCCGGATCGGACATGAATGATCCGGATCCCGAACGCAGGTGTTTCCTGCGGGTAGCCGATCCGGATCGAAATCTCGATCCGATCCGGATCACGGCTAGGGTTTTATTAGAACAAGAGGGATTTTGATTTCTTTTATTCCAATCTTTTGTTCTTAAGACTCCATAGTTTCTCTCTCTAGAATTCATCCTTCTTGGAGCCTTTCAAACTCGAGTTCTTCGATTCCAAGTAAGTTTTATTGATCAAAATCTCGGTTTTTCACTGTTTTTCCTTGTTTGCTCAAAACGTGAGTAGAAATCATGGAACTTTTTCGTTTATGAATGGTTTTTGGTCAAATCTCTTTTGAAATAAGAACTCTGGGTAGATTAGTTTTGATTATATGCTAGGTATTCTCTTGATTAACGAATTTTTGGGCTTCGATTTCTAAAAATTCGGTTTTAGGGCATATAATGGGAATTTTTGAAAATCATGCAATTGATCTATTTTTAAATTTCCTTTTGCAAAACTAATTTGATTCCTAGTATCTCTACACGATAATGATTGTTTGGGTACAATTTTTCTAATTTTCGAAAATTAACAATTTTTTCGTGTTCTTGAGGTGTTCCTCACAGGATTTTCTTCTCACAAGAAACCAATAGCAATGGTGATCACGTGCATCATTCTCCTTCTGACTGCTATGGTAAATACGAGAGACACTGTCAAGCCCAAGAGGACTAAAAAGGATGAAGTCAATTGGGATGAGTTGTCAGATGATGAAACACATCCTGGAAAATCGCCACAGAAAACCTCTGTTGCATCGAAAGGGAAAGCCCGTGCAGAGACATCAAAGGAAAAGGCTTCGCCCACTACTACGGAAAAAGGAAAAGCACCAATGACCTCTTCATCCATACTAAAAAGAAAAAGACTCGCTCGACGACCTGGACGAGCTCGAGGTATTGAAATAAATGAACCATGTCAAGAGAATCCAAAGAATATCTCTCAAATTGACACTGAATCTGAAGACGAAGAAGATTGGGACACATTTCTTGTTGAAGTACAACAAGGTATTGATGAAGAAAATAAGGTTTACCTAAAGAACAAGACGCTACTAAAGTCTTCCTCAATACTTAAGCAACAAGCAAGAAAAAAGAATGTGCCAAGCAATGAACCTCTTGACAATTCACCTTCTTTGCCAAGACGATCTCCTCGAAATGAAGGACAGACTGCTCCGTCAATCGTCACACAACGTTCTTCAACTTCCGGAAGAATTGACCAAAAGGGAAACCTGGAGTCTTCCATCAAACAAGAACAAGTCAAAATGGCTCTAGGACTCAGAAAGATGTCCAAGGACATACATCAGATGAAACAAGAGTGTTCTACGATTTCGGGATTGCTTAAAGGAATTTTGAAGAAGCTGGGCTGCACGAGCTCTGAGGACTCCGCCTCGAATGACTCAGATTCAGATGCTTGAATCGTTTGACCACTAATTCTCTTGTGCAGGATGTCAGTTTTTAGGTTTTTAATGTTCTCCTTTTACTTTGCTTTAGTTCTAGTTCTCAAGTTTTTCTTGATTTTGAACTTCTTAACTCTCCTTAAATTTTGAATTTTTGGCTTAGTTTGTGACAAAAAGGGGGAGAGAGTTTAGAGTGAACTCTGTAAGAACTTTGACCTTTTGGTTAGAACTTATTACAAACTTTGACTTTGGTGAAAGGTAAGTATCACAACTTCTGGTTTTTATCTTGTGATTTGTTGCATGTCCCTACTAACTAGTCGACTAACTATTTGGACATGTATTATTACTAACAAGTTGTTTGATTACTAACAAAGCAAAGTTATGACATTTGGAATCTTATTGCTTAGAAGATATGTCAATGTTTGATTGTGATCTTATTACATATCTGAATTACTCAATGTCATGGTGAGCATAAACTCTATCTCTGTTAGGTTTTGAATGCTAAATACTCTTGAGGTATCTAACGATCTCTTTTTGTCAAGAATGATTTCTTTTTGCAGAGAGTGCAGATGTCTAAGTCTAGAGTCTGTTTTAGGAGTTTATCTCTTGTATTGGATCTCCATTGTAAATTTTTGTTGTATGGTGATAGCAACAAAAATATCTTTTTTGAATTTTCTTTAGTGGATCTGTGTTTTGTCACGAAACCGCCAAAGGGGGAGATTGTTACGGATTTTGTTTTGGCGTATTTCGTGAAAGTGTTAAGTCTTGAAGATTGAAGATGAATGAAGTTTGGATCATATACCTCAATCTCAAGAAAGAAGAATTCAAAAGGATCAGGTAAGTTTAACTAAATATTTTTGGTGATCCGAATACTTATTGTAGTGTAGAAACACTTGGAAGAATTTTTTATCGCATAAAAATCAAGAACTGAACATGGGACATGTTCAGGATCCGGATCAGACAGTCCAATCCGGATCCCGAAGGGTACTTGTTCATTGGCAAATCCGATCCGGATCATAGTCATTTCGATCCGGATCCCGAACATGGGAATTTGCTGGAATACATGAACGATCCGGATCGTGCATTACAATCCGGATCCCGAACCCTGTTTTACTGGAATTGCCTGACTCGTTACGACGATACGGATCACAGTTAATCCGATCCGGATCGCCGTCGTGAAAATTTCCAGAAACGGACAGTTTTTGATCCTTATCTTCTTCCTAGTGTTTCTAACCTATAAATAGACCCTATGATTCATTTTTCTAGGGTAAGCCGTAAATCCACATACAAGCCGTCATCTTTTATACGGCCTAAGATCCACATATAGAGAAGAAAGGAAATCATTAGATATTACCCTATGTTTCTTCATCTATATTGATTAGTTTGATTCTAGGTTTTCATACTCACATCTTGAGTTGAATCAAACTAATGAATACTTAGATGGTATTTCCTATCTATCTTTGATCTAAGTATTCGGCGGATCATCACCACCCAAAAACAACGATTTACCCCAAAATCGGCGCGTGGACTCGCGTGGCCTTGTGGATCCAAGGTGCAACCGCTCTCGTGGATTCGGAGCGAGGTACGTTTGTGGATTCGAAGCGTGTTACTGGGTGAAGACCGCGGATTCGGTCAGACGTCGTGGACTCGACGTTGGACGCCGTGGATTCGGCGTTGGACGCAGATCGTGGATTCGAGACGCGTTGCGGAGCGAGCGGAGAAGATCAACTAGGAGCATATGGAAAAGGTTGAGTCGTCTGTGAGTACGGTATATCACCTTGTACGTGTTTAATTCTAGTGGATTTCACCGTGTTATCGATCCCGTGGTTTTTTACGCCGGTTTGGAGTTTTCCACGTAAAAATCTTGCGTGTTCATTTATATTTCCGCATTGGGTTTTTATTGCGCAATGATTTTTTGAGTGTTTATTGTTTACACCTATTCACCCCCCTCTAGGTGTTTTTTCCCCTATTTAGATCCATTATTACATATAACCCAACACATACGTCCCACAATGTCCTGACCACTCGGCCCACTATCCGGGCGAGGAACTCTATGTCCAGAAAGAAATGCACTGTGTGGGATGTCTAAAGCATAAAAGAACCTAGCCCAGATTAAGGTTCTCTATTGGTCTGGTTAAACATGCAACATATGACAGGGGTGCTAGTCAAAGTTCCAATGAAACACTTAAACTAGCATGCAAAATCCTATCATAATAGAATTAGAGAGAAGTCCGCAGACTTGGAGATAAAAACCAACCCACCTCGGTAAGCCACCAATTGCTCGTAGACACTTGCAATTGGCCTCCACGCGATTCCTTGTCTCCACCGGAGTCCGCACGAAAAATGATGCACGCCGTCGGAGTCCGCACGCAAAACGGAGCAGGTGCTGAAATCCGCGCGCAAAAAGAAGTCCGCACGCAAAACGGTGCACGCCGCCGGAGTCTGCACGCAAAACGGAGCACGATGCCAAAACGCGCGCACAAAACGGAGTCCGCACGCAAAACAGTGCACGCCGCCGGAGTCCGCACGCAAAACGAGCACGGTGCCGAAACCCGCGCGCAAAACGGAGTCCGCACGCAAAACGGTGCACGCCGCCGGAGTCCGCACGCAAAACGGAGCACAGTGCCAAAACCCGCGCGCAAAACGGAGTACGCACGCAAAACGGTGGACCGTGCCGAAATCCGCGCGCAAAACGGAGTCCGCACGCAAAACGGAGCACGCCGTCGGGGTCCGCACGCAAAACGGAGCAGTAAAAATACGGTCCCTAACACAGATAAGAACAAGGGGTCAATCCAATGTCCAAAAGAATGCCCCAAAACTGTGCTAAAAACACCGTAAAATTAACGCGCGGGACCTACCACGACTGCGTCGCCCGCCAAACCGGCCCGTTTGGAACACCTCGCGCGCTCCGCGAGGTCCACGGCGCGCCGCCGCACCCCCCCAAAATTCCTCCCTCATACCCTCCCGCGCTCGGTTGGAGAAGAAAGAAAAGAAAAGGGAGGAGAAAAAACAAATAGCGCGGGGTGGAGAAAGAAGAAGAAGAAGAGAAGGAAAATGAGGAAGGGGTCCACGGACCCGGTCCACGGATCCGGTCCACGGCACCAGCAAATGGGAAGCCACCATCCGTGGTCCACGAAGCCGGGGCGCGTGCACCGGGTCCACGCACGCGCCCCGTGTGCCACGTGGCGCGCACCCAAGCGCGCCACGCGGGCGCGCAGGCTGCGCGCCACACGGGCGCGTGACGTCGCGCCCCGTGCAGGCGCGGGACACCACGCGCGCCACACGGGCGCGCGTCCCCTCACGCCCGCGCGGGCGCCAACGGGGGGCCGCCACGTGGCGGCCCCTGCGCTGACCCGCGCAGGCGCGCGTTCCCAACACGCGCCAGCTGCGCGCATCGCACTGCGTGCCTCGAACCGCGCGCCACGCCGCCTCGGGATCCGTGCCGACGCCTCGAGATTCGCGCACGTGCCTCGAAAAACGCGCGCGTCACCCGGGCTCCGAAAAAGGCAAGTAAATAGTCCAATCTCAACGATTTCACGCGCTGAATCCAAAAACGATGTCCGATTGGCCAAATTCTCACCCAAAATTTTGCCGATTGCCCCCGGAAAGCCCACTTGATCCGATTTCCGCGCCGGGTCCAATTCTGAAGTCCAATTTGCCAAATTCCGACTCTAAAAATTTCCGAAGGCAACCGGAGAGGTAATCTTTTATCCAAACTTAGCCCGGAGTCCAAATTTGACATCTGCGTCGCGCGAAACCACTTCTAAACACTCGACGGGTCCTCCAATCCCACGGGATCTCCTTTTAAGCCCAAAGTCCAACACTTGTGTCCAAATTGTGCGCAAACACCACCGACACACCACGCAGGCCTCCAGTGATGCAACTAAATCCCAAATTGCGTCACAAATCCATTTCCCGGGCCCGACACGCGCACAAACACTCCCAAAGGCCACAATCCGACAGTAATCTCTTAAGTGGGGATTTCGGGTCCTCACAAGTCGAGTCTTGCTCAGTCGCTCTCTCACTTGCCTCAAATGAGTTTAAGGCACCTTGGCACTCATTCACTCAGGAAGTCGTAGTCTTGCTCGCTCACTTCCCCCGAGAGTAGAAATATGCTCGCCCCTCCCATTGGCACTTTTCTCTCGCTTCTGGAAGTTTTACTCATTTTACATTTCTCTTTTATCCTATGTTATTAACACTAGAATAGTTAGGATGCCCCAAGTGTAGAGTACTGGAAGCTTAAGAAACTGTTTGGGCGTGTCATTACTGTACTGACCAACACATCTAAAGATGGCCGAGTCGAGTGAGAGTCGTTTAGCGCGAAATAGATGCGAAAATTGACTTAGACAGCAAAAAGAATAGGAATTGAAGTTCCAGATGTTTCAGGCACCCTAAACATGTTTCGGACGCCTAATACCATTTCGCATTTGCGGACCCTCCTGGTTGGATGCCCGAAAGTTACTATGGCAGTCCAGTGTTTGAATGGATGAGATTTTCTCGAGATTCGTGTCGTCTGTGCAGTTGGTAGGAGTGGTTGGGAGCTGGTGGACTTTCGGGCATGGTACTGTAGCAGCAGATGCATCTTCTGGACGCCCCGGGTAGCTGCATACAGTGTTACGCATTTCCGGGCCCTTCACTGTAGCTGATCGGACGCCTGTTGGACCGCCTGTTAATACTATAGTTGCGTAAGATCGGGTGCCCTGGTGAACAATCGGGTGCCCTGGTGAACAGTCGGGCGCCCGAATCGCGAATTTTGGCTGTTGGACAGGTTAGCTCATCGGTTTGTCTCACAGCTTAGCACACCCATGCGTGGACTTTTAAGCCTCCCCACCAGTGGACACACCCCTCTACGCCAGAGAAAACCCCTTGAGCAGCTTCCTCCATCTTCTTCTTCATCTTCCTTCATCTTCCTCCTCCACTGGACGTCGGAGCAAAGAGCCTGCAGCAAAAGCAACACCAATCGAGCACTTCTTCTTCTTCTTTTTTCGCGCCGAAGCTCCGAAGATTGGACGAGAACATCATGTGGCTTGCACTTGAGGTGGAGAACCCGAGCTTAGAACTCATCCTGCTAGATTTGAGGTTGGGAGCTCGATTTTGCGAGTTTTCAGAGTTTTCAAAGTTTTCAGCGTATTTATCTTTTTGAGTTCAAAGTGTTGGTTTTGCTCCTAATGCTTAGCCTTTTTCCTTTCATGTGTGTGTGCATGTGTTTTGTTCTCATTTTTGGAGGAGTTAGAGCAGAGGATTGAGGAAGCTGCGATAGAGAGAAAGAAAGAGTTTGTGTTGTGTATTATGCAAGTGTGTGTGCTTTGGAGTTGGACTGAGGGTAGTGCTGTGAGCTTGGACTGAGCTGAGTTTTGAGCTGAGTGCTTGGTGTTGTGTGTTTGGACAGAGAGCTTGACAGTGTAGTACTTGTGTGGTGCTTCTGGTAGAGGGTTGAGGATTTTTGTTCCGGCAGCGCGAGGATCCCCTAGCAGTGGGTTGTGCCGCGCCGCGTGCTTTAGATTCTTCCCTGGTTGGAGTTGCAAGGTGGGTTAGAATTCTTCCAAAAGCAATGAACTCCCCTCTACGTCTATTAGATAGTTATTGCATACTAGATGTAGTTGTTTTTATTATCTAATAGTATTTAGTAAACTGTGGAACTTTGATTAGTATCCCTATCATATGTTGCATGTTGAGACCTTCAACCGTAGAAAACTCTTAACAATGGTTTGATAGCATGTTCTAGACTCTTTAAATTGTTGTTGCATCTCTCCTGACTTAGTGGTTTTACCCTCGCCCCGGGTAGTGGGCTGAGTGGTCGGGTTAGTGTAGGATGCATGTTATGCTAGTGCCTGGGGACCGAGCAGAGTCTGGTAGTTGTGGTCAGGGTGTTATAGTATCGGGAGCCATTCGGGTTGACGGTTGTCCCAAGCTGTTGATTGTTTCCGTCCTGTGTTGTGAGCTTGTTGTGAGCTTATCGATCTAGTTGATCATAGGATTGGATTATAGCCTGCATGAGCCATATTGAGCTCGACTGTGATGTGTTGATTCCTCGATGGGGTTGCTCCTGTCATGCCCCGGGGTCGAAACTACGACTCGGGCTCGCCAACAGATTCGCCGCCCATACGGGAAGCCCCGCATAGGCGAAGCGTCTAACCTGTAAAAGATAATACTACAGCTATACAGATATCAGAGCGAGGAAAGTAAACTACTGAAAATAAATACAACTCCAAATAGTACATGTCAGGTTCTCATAATACATAAGTCACTCAAAATAAAACTCTCAAAAGTAAATATACAATAATCCACTGACAATACTGGAAATCTCCAAAAAGGTACAACTACTCTCCAAGAAGGGGCAGGGATCTAGCTCGCGACTCCCTTATCTCGGTCAGTAGAAGCAGCAATAGCAGGGGTAGGAACTGGAGTAGATGCCTTTGGAAAAAATCACCACAGAGGGTGTGAGAACTATATCAAACAGCCGTTCTGAGTAGGTACCACCTTCATGACTACGGTTTGCCCACTAAGTCTACTAGAGGCATAAGATAACAATGCAGTATAAGTGGTGATAAAAAGCTGAAAATAACTCTACAGCTATCATGCCTCTATCTATTATACTCAAAGAGTGATACAGATGATAAAATGTATCTACTCGATACACTCAATCAATCCAATCACACTAACTGCCATATAGGGTCCAGTTAAACCTGCGCCTGCCTACTACCACACATCCCCATAGGGACGGAATTTACGTAGGGGGTCCCACTCGGACTACGTCGACAAGTCGCGATAGCAAAAGTAATAGGCCCAGCTCAGGAGGGGCACTCGAGGGGAGCAACCCCACCGAGGAAGTATCCGAGCATCTCTGCCGAGCTTCATACGACTCATGCAGGCTATAATCCAAATCCACGATCAATCAGATCGGAAACAATAACCCAACACTAACAACAACAGCCGGAAACACTCAACGGCTCGGGACCACCGTCTACCCGAACAACTCCCAACTCTAGTACTAGTCTAATCTCACCTATTGGACTCCATTCGGCCCTCAGGCACGAGCGCAACATGCATCCCACACTCCTGACCACTCGGCCCACTACCCGGACGAGGAAAACCCTAAATCCAGGGAAACATAAATAAAAGGTGTAGGAAGTTCAAACATGGTAAAAATACCCAAGTTGAAGGTTTTCTAAAGTCTGGCCAGATATCATGCAACATATGACAGGGTGCTAGTCAGAGTTCAACAACTCTAATAATATCATGAATACATCAATAATAGTATCTATTCTACCATGCTGAGATCTACAATACTAGAATTAGATGAAAGTCCACAGACTTGGAGAAAAATCCAACCCACCTCGAACGCGCTGATCTGGAGTCCGAACAAGCTGAAACTGGATGTGCGCGTTCCTTAGGTTCTCACGGTTCCAACGAACTAAGAAACTCCAAATAACTCCTCCCGGATGAATGACGGTACTCAAAATACCAAGTACTGCCCAAACAGTCTAATGAAAAATCAGCGTGCGCGCATCGACGGAGAGTAGAAGCCAAACCATACAAACTTTTCACCCGGAACCAAAAATAAAGATGCTCACCTCGATCGTAAGAAGGAGTCCCAACTTTTACTTTCTCAGAAAAAGTCCAAAATCCTAACAAAAGATGAAATACAAAGTCGAATGTCGCGATGAGTTCAAACACATATTCTAGCACCAAAACCCTGTCATAAAGCTCCAAAGACAGGAAAATTTCACCTTCAAAATGCCTTTGAAAAAATCCAAGAAAGTTACGACTGTGTTCCTCTCGAAGTCTAGATGGAGATCGAGTCCTTAAACATTAAATTCCGCCAACAAACGGCCGAGAAAATGCATAAAAACTCCCCGCTGTCCAGAAAAACTACAACACAAAAAGGGGTCTAAAGATGCTGCAAGAAATCCCATAAAAACTCAAAATGGAGAAGAGCGATGAATACCAAAGTCGAAAGCCTACCTGTCATGAAGATCTAGAACCAAAAATCAGCAAAAGTCTCTAAGGGGTTAGCTCTGGGCAGTCCGCGGACGAAAGATACGAAGAAAATCGTAGTCAAAGGAACGCCGAAGCTCGCGGAGTCGAGGAAGAAGATTGTGAAACGACCCCCAAAAATCCTCCAAAAATGCTAGAAGCGAAGAAAACTTGTAGAAGATCAACTCTGCCAAAGGGGGCTCCAAGAAGGCTTCGAAAAAACTCAAAAATGAAGGTTGAATGGCCTATTTATAGGAAAGAAAACCAAAAAACTAGCTTCGGGTTCAAGGGTGAGGATCCGAGCGCCCGGATCCGCACAGTGGTGTGCCCGGACGCGTGGCACGCATCCGCGCAGCGCCCGGAACCACTGGATCACGCCACGTGTCCCACGCCTACGCCTTGTTCGCCTCGCGCCCGCGCGGTGGTTGGCATCGACCAATCAGAATGCGCCACGTGGATGGCGTGGTCTACGGCAGGGTGCACGCGGTGCGAGTTGCGCCAACCGCCTGACCAATGGCGCAGTGCCACGTGGCCCGCCCGCATTGATTGCGGCGTGATTGAAGCGGCCCGCTGCGCCACGAGGCCCACCCGCGTCTTCACTGGTCCCGTTGCACGCGCAAGTTAGCCGTGAACAGGCCCACTTCTAGATTGAGCCCAATAGCCCAAAAAGTCAAAAAATAGCTATTTTCACTATTTTTGCACGCTGAGTCCGTTTTTGGTGTCCGTTTGACGCGCAACGGATTTGGTACACCGAAAATAGGTGTTTTTTCACCGCCGACCATACAGTCAAGTCACACGGGAATTCGGGACACCATATACTCCCCCACTAAAAGAAAGTTTCGTTCTCGAAACTAAACATATCTCAGCCAGGAGTCTCGAATAGGTGGGGATAGGCATCCATCATCACCGTCTCCAGCTCCCAAGTAGCCTCCCGCTCCTCGTGATTACTCCACAACACTTTCACATACGGTATAGCCCGGTTGCGCAATTCTCTCACCTCACGAGCCAGAATCCACAACGGACGCTCCTCGTACCTAATGTCCTCACTGATCTCAAGTGGAGTGAAGTCAATCACGTGCGAGGGGTCAAAAACATATCTCCTCAGAGCTGAGACATGGAAAACATCATGAACTCCTCCCAATCGCAGAGGAAGAGCAACTCTGTAAGCCACTGGGCCAACCCCCTCAAGTACCTCAAACGGTCCAATAAATCAGGGACTGAGCTTCCCACGAACTCCAAATCTTTGGACCCTCTTTAAAGGCGAGACTTTTAAGAAAACATGATCCCCATCCAGAACTCTAAGTCTCGCCATTGAGTATCAGCGTAGCTCCTCTGTCGACTATGGGCAGTCTCAATGTGATGACCTGGATCTCCGCAGAGCTGTTGCAGTGCGTTGGGTGGCTTCTGGAGGTCTACGTGGTGTGTCGGTGGTGATTGTGCACAATTTGGACACAAGTGTTGGACTTCGGGCTAAAAATGGATCACGTGAGTGATCGGAGGACCCCGTTGAGTGTTTAGAAGTGCTCTCGCACGGAACAGATATCAAAATTGGACTCAGCGCGAAATTTGGGGTAAAAACACTTGTCTGGATGCATTCGGCGAATTTTGGAATTAGAATTTGGCAAATCGGATAGCGGATTTGAATTCAGCGTGCGAAAACGGTGAAAATGGACTATTCATTTGTATTTTTCGGAGCCCGGATGCGAAAACAAAGTTTTCGAGGCGCGTGGCACTGTTCCGGCGGCCAGCGGGCAGCGGCGGAGCGCGGCGGACGGGCTCGGGCAGGCGGCGGAGCGGCCGCGGGCAGCGCGCGGGCACGGGCTGCGCGCGGGCAGGCGCGCGGGCGCGCGGTTCACGGGAGCGCGTTGGACACGTGGCGGCGTGCGGTAGGGTCGGTTCAGTGGGCACGGTTCACAGAGTGGCGCTGGGCGGTGCATGGACCAGGCGGGACACGTGTTGTCTTCCAGTTGGCTGGCTCAGGTAGGCGGGGTCCACCGTGGCGCACCGGGGTGCCTCGAGCTGCGTGCCTGGCAGGGGGCGCAGGCGGCGCGCGCAGGCGCACGTGGGCGCGCGTCAGGCGCGTTGACGCGCGGTTCCTGTGCGTGGGCCGCCACGTGTCGACCTCCGCGTGGACCACGCGGCGCGGTCTGAGCGGCGGGTTTTGCTGTCCGCTGTTCGGGGTGGATGTGGCAGCACGGGAGCAATTCGGGCGCTCTCTTTTGCGGGCTTGCGGGCTCGGATTCGGCGCCCGAATGTTTCGGGCGCCCGAATCCGAGGACCCAGGGGGGATTTTTGGGTTTGTTCCTTTGGCCTATAAAAAGGAATTTGAGCTGCAATTTGGGACTTTTCTGGGCGTTTTCTCTCTAAGTGTTCCTCAGCAAACCTCTTCCCACTTGTGTACTGCACCTTGTGGAGGATACCCTTGATTTTTGGGAGGCACGGATTTCGAGGTTGTTATTTTTATGGCGCGGCGCGACGCTCGTTCATTTGTGGTCTCCTTCGTCGCGGTTTGGGTGCGAGGACTCCCCCGGCTTACTCTGACCATCGTTTTCATCGATTTTTGCGCCGTTGGCTTCATGACAGGTAGGGCTACGATCTTCGTGATTTGAGCTTCCCCTCATTTCGAGTTTATCTCAGAGTTTCCCGAGCTTTCTTTTGACCCATTTTCTTGGGCGGAGTTTTGGACAGCGCCACAGTGTTTCGGTGATAACTTTGCGGTCAAGTATCGGATTGAGATGTGCCAAGAGTCATTTTGCATCTACACATCACAAGGAATGTCCTCGATTTTTTTTGGAATTTTCGGAGGTAGGCCCGAAGGTGAAAAATCCCATTTTCCAGAGTTTAGTGCTACAGATTTTGCTCTTGGGAATTTTGGGATGGTTATCTTGTTGATTTTGTAACTCGGCCCACAGGTATCGGATTTGGGCGTGCGAGTACTCATTTCGATCGTCTCGACGCGAGGATCACAGTGGCAATTTTTCCAGAATTTTTGGTCTCCATCTCGCAGGTAAAAACAGGGCATCTTTGGGACTGAATTCTTGGATATCATGTATGTGGCTACTTGTGTGTTTATCTGTGTGTTTGTTGGGGTATAGTTTGTATCGTGATGTTGTTTGTTGTGGTGTTGCATGGTTGGCGTGATGCTGTTTGGAGCCGAGACTTGCGCGACATGTATCGAGGATGCGGGTTCAGTGGATTTTGTTAGCAGGTGGCCACACTCTTCACCGACTTCGGCTTAGCCTGCGGAAAGTGCTTCAGGTGGGTGCTTTGTTTCCAGAACCGGTGGACGGTTCTCTAATTCTGTATGTTATGATGCATGCATGTCTAGGGTACAAGGCATATAATTGAGAGGTAGGTAAGCTTGATAATGATAATTGTATGATTAATTGCAAGAATAATATCTATGTTGATGGTTAGTGTGAGCTTACCTAGGATAATGTTACCCTATGTGATTATGTAGCATGCCATGTTAGCACATAGCCGTTTATGCGATTGGTTCATGCGATGGGGCAGGATTATATAGCTATGTGCGGATTTTACTCTGAGGAGTTGTTATGGATTGAGGATTATGGACAAGTGTAGGCATTGATGATTTTGGCATGTGGTTTACTTTCTTCTATCTTTTCTTGAGGACAATGCATGTTTGTATGGACATATAGATAGGCCACTTTTTACTGCTACACTACTTTTTGGAACTTGACTTAGGAGAAACCATGTTGTCCTTTTCTCCTTCTCTGTTAATCAGGCGGTCTGTGTGCTCGGGTGTGAGCAGGGGTCTGGGGTAGTGTAGCCGGGACATTGGTGTCAGTGATAGGTTGTGCTGGATTGAGGCTGGCAGGGTTTTGCGATGACCGCGGACTTTGGGCGGTTGACCAGAGGTCGGTTATAGGACTCGATTATAGACGGCAGGGTATTGCGGCAACCGCGAATATTGGGCGGTTGACCGGATATTTATTTATGCATCAGATTGGGTATCAGATTTCTCTAGTGGACAGAGTTTCCTACTATTTGAGTACTTTTGCATCTGATTGAGGACCGAGGCTTTCTTTAGTGGTTGAGTTTTCCCACTTTGATCAGAGTCATGATCCAGTCCTGCTGATTTATATTACTATTATACTTATCACTGAGATACTTTACTCGTGTGGGTCGCTCCCCTCGAGTCCCACTCCGAAGTGTGTTACAGACAGGCTTTGAGTCCTTGAGACTCCTTTTCATCGGTGTTATGCGTCGGCCAGCATACCCGATACAGGCAGGCACAGCAGGCAATACCAGTTTTACTGGTGGCACTAGATTGGGTTTATTACAGGCATTTACTTTATTTTTGCACTCGTGTCAGGGGGGACCGAGTGGAGTCTAGTAGCTGTGTTTAGACCAGTGCTAGTGTTGTTGGGAACCGTTTGGGGATTGACGGTGGTCCCGAGGTTCTTGCGGGTTAGTCGACCGTTGTGCGAGAGGTTTGGTGATCTTGAGGCTATTCGTTCTGAGAGAGCGTGGATTCCGACTATAGCCTGCATGAGCCACTACTCGATAGCGAGTTAGTCCGTTTGGACGCCCTACGTAATTCCTGCCCGTCAGCGGGAGGTGGTTGTAGGTGGGCGCAGGTTTGACTGGACCCGATGTGGCAGTCAGCTCGATTGGGTCGATTGAGCACCTCGTGTGCGAGTGTTGTACATATTTATCAGAGTTTTCCCCTTCGAGCATTTAGATAGAGGCATGGTAGCTGTTGAGAGTCTCCAGCTTTCTTTTTTCAGTCTTTACTGCTTTGGTTATCTTATGCCTCTAGTGGACTTAGTGGGCAGATCGTCGGGCCTGGTGGCGGTACCCACTGAGAACTCCCTTTTTGGTGTAGTTCTCACACCCGTTGGGGGTTTTCCCCCTCCCTTTCTTTTCTCTCCTTGGTTTTTGCAGAGTCTTAGCGGGTGTTGCTGATTTTGCGGTTGTTGATCGAGGCGAGGGAGTCGCGTGCTAGATCCCCACCCGTCGTTGGAGAGTAGCGGTACCCCTTCAGATGAAAGCTTCAGTAGATTAGCTATTTTATTTTTTCTCTTTTGAGAGACTGATGTAGTGAGGACATGATATGTATTGAGAGCCTGTACACTGATATATTTATTGGAGATATCTCCCTGTTGAGTTCTGGATTGTGTATCTGAGGATATTGTATTATTATTATTTAGGGAGATGGACATTATTGTACTTATTTCCAGTTGTACAGTGGTTGATTTTAGTTATACAACAGATTTTCATTTATATCTCTGATATCTGTTAGCTGTAGTACTTTTCTTGCAGGTAGGACGCTTCGCTTATGCGGGGTTTGGCATAGGTGGCGGATCTGTTGGCGAGCCCGGGTCGCAGTTTCGACCCCGGGGAGTGACAGATTAGGTTGGTATCAAAGCCTAGGTTGTAGGTCATGGTGGACTTAGAAACCCTAGGCTTATGGTTTGACCCTTGGTTGACTTCGTGAGAGTCGTGATTTATAGCGAGAGTCCTGATTGAGTTTTATACCTCTCCCAAGGGACGGGAGGAGTGATTGGCATGTTTATTCTCCTAAGTGATTATGTTGGCTGCAGACAACATAATGCTGTGGAACGGGTGACAAGCTCTAGACTTTCGCTGGATTGGGTCGAGCGCTGTTGTGTGCTGTTTTGTGGTTTCGTCGTGGCGAGCGGTGTCTCCCCGACGCTGGGTGTTGACCCGTGTGCATCCTGTCATAGCAGTTGAGCTTGAGCGGTTGGTTTTGGGCCGGATACCCGGATTGAGGTCAGTGAGTTTCGGACCCAGATGACAGGATCGTTAGAGGCATATCAGCGGCATAGTGAGCAGCTGGTCTGGGTGACACAGTTGTCGGAGCACTGAGTAGCCCCCTCCGTGCCAATGTTTAGTGTTGAGGCACCGAGGCAGGGCGGATAGTTGACAGCAGAGAACCTGTGGGGTATGTTTGATTGTGTGAGCCAGATTTGGCAGATGAACCACCCCGACTCGTAAGATTGAGTATGGAGCCTTTGGAGATAGGGTCTTGTTCGGTGGGAGATAGAGAGTACTTGGAAGCCTCTTTGTGTCAAGAGTTAACGCAGTTGCGGAACTGCACGCTCCATGTGTAGAGGGACGGGGCACATAGGATATGAGTGTCCGAGAGTGGATTGCGCCAGGATACCTTTTAACTCGTTGGGTCCCTCCATTACGGATTTGGGACGCCTCATTGGAGTAGGCGCCGGGTATGGAGCGTGGCATTGTAGTTCCTTTGGATTGGGATCTGCCGCCTGAGGCGAGTTCTGATGGAGGCGCATGGCGCCGGGTGATGGAGGACAGACCGAACGGCAGAGGCATTTCTAATTTCTTTTTCCAGGGTAGTGGATTTCTAAGATATCAGAGATCGGGTGGACCCCGATGGCAGCATTAGCATCTATATCAGAGTGGCGCAGCGGTATCGTGGATTTGTTATCTGCGGAGGACCTTATTCGTCGCCCCAGTGTGAGCAGAGACAGAGGTCGTGCTCCCCTTGTGGATAGTCTTGACTTTCAGGCAGATTGAGCGACGACCACCTGCATCGAGCGGATGAATCTGTGCCGCCCTGTTGGAGGGCGCCACGGTAGTGGATCGAGTGTCGCAGGTGTGATTTCATCACAACAGTCGGAGTTAGAGCATGTTGTATTCCTGCATAGACTAGAGGCAGATTTGTTACCACGTGCACTAGTGGTACAGGTTCCTGTTAGTATGGTACATGTGGAGGAGGCTTTTGGATCATGTCCAATGCAGTTGAGGCCACGAGTTATACCGGCAGACTTATTGGTAATTGTGGCAGTTCAGTATTTTGACCCTGTGCTTGAGATTGATTGGCACAATGCCACAGGATGTTTTGACTGAGAAGAGAGAGAACTTTGATCTTCGGCAAGGCAGACAAGAGGAGGCTTGGTTGTTGAGACAGTTAGAGCACACAGGTTTTAGCGGCAGTGTGAGAGATGCTTACGGCGGCACCGGGACTCAAGGATATCTCTCTTGCCCACGAGATCCCGGGTGTGATTTCACCTGAGCTTTTGATGATGTCGCCGGTTAGGGAGAAAGAGATTGCGTTTGACGTGGTTGGGGGAAACCGTGCCACCCTCGATAGCACCTCATTGGATATCGCCGATAGAGCTGAGAGAGCTGATGGCACAGTCGCAGGATCTGATGGATCGAGGGGTCTGTTTGACCTAGTGCCACGCCGTTGATTCTAGCCACCGACGCTGCCTCAGGTTCAACTCCTTCTGGGTGAACAGATACTTCAAACTTTTATTATGGTGGCCTAAATCCCCGTGTAACATGCCCACGTGGTCCGTGGTGAGAAAACACCTATTATTGGTGCATCGAGTGCATATTACGTAAAACGAACGCGAAAAACTGACTCAGCACGCGAAAACAATCGAAAATAGGCTATTTGGGCTCATTGGGCCCATTTAGACTATGGGGCGGTCCACGGCCCACGGCGCGTGCATCGGGCCCAGCGAGCCGGCGGCGCAGGACAAGTGGCAGGCGGGGATTGGGCGGCTCACTGTGCGGGTGGTTAGCGTGGCTAGCGGGGCAGGCGGAGGCAGGCGGGCAGGTGGAGTGGTGCGCACGCGGGGCTACGCGGCGCCCCGCGGTTGGCTGGCGCCAACCGCTCCGCTAGGTGGGCGGGGCCGCGTGGCATGGCCCGGTTGGCCGGGTCCCCGCTGTCGCGTGGGCTGGGACACGCGGCGCACCCGGAACGATCCGGGCGCTGCGCGGATCGGGGACTAGTGTCCTCTGTTCGGCGCCCGAAACTAAAGTTTCGGTTCGGGCGCCCGAAACTAAAGTTTCGGGCGCCCGAAAAACTGTCCCCCAAAGTCCATATTTGGATTTCTTTTTTGGTTTTTGCCTATAAATAGGCCTTTCTCTCTCCTTTTTCGTGATTTTAAGATTTTTTGTTGGGGTCCCCCTTTGGCTGAGCACTTGCTCTCTTAGTCCTCTATCCTTCCAATGATCTGGGGCATTTTAGGAGGCCGCGGCATCGACCTTTTCCTCCGATTCGGCGCACTTCGACACTTCTCTGATTGCGGCTTTTTTCGTCGACACTTCATCCGTGGGCTCCCCTGAGCTGACCCAAAAGAGTTCTTAGCCGATTTTTACGGCAACGTTTCCATGAGAGGTAAATCTTCGATTTCCGTATTTACCGCTCCTCTCCATTTTAAGGTTTTATTGGGTTTTTTCGGAGTTTCTTTAGACCCTATTTTCTGCAAAAATTTTCTAAGTAGAGGTGAAGTAATCTTGCATTTTCTCAGCCTACGATTGTCAGGACTGGGAGTTTAAGGACTCGATTGACATCTACACTTCGAGAGGAACACAATCGTTTTTTTTTTTGGATTTTTATGAGAGCTCTTTGCAGGTAAGAATTTTTGTTTTTGGGGACTATTGCACTGAACAGTAAAATGCTGATTTTGTGATGATAATTTTTGCAGCGTTCGGCTTGTGATACAGTTTTCGCTGAGATTTTGGAGTTTTGTGGGGAAAGGGGAAGTTGGAACCTATCATCAAGATCGAGGTGAGCATTTTTCCTTTTTGTCCCGGACAAAAATTATGCTCAGATTGGCTTCTATACCCGAGCGACGCGCTCGCTGAAATTCGTTAACTTGTTGGACAACACTTCAGTGTTTTGCTTGCCGTCGCCGATCCGGGAGGAGTTTTTGGGAGTTATTGGATTCAATTGAACCGTAGGAGCTGAGGGAACACGCACGCCAAATTTCAGCCCGATCGGATTCTGGATCTACGCGTTACAGGTGGGTTGTTGAGCACCTCTTTCTACGGCTTACTCACTAGGACTATTTGAGTGACCCCCGACTTGATATTTATCATTTCGCCACCCCATTGGAAATCATGCATAAATAAATTATTTTGATTAATTCTTAGCCTATCTATGTGAAATTGGTATGTGATGGTTATGATATATTAACATGCATTGTTAGCACTTAGCCTTCTATGTATAGTTGGTACTTGTTGCGACGTATGATCTATCCTATGTAAAATTGCTACTTGATTCTTTTCATTTCACATTACTTGAGAATAATTGCATGTTTGAATGGACATCTAGATAGGCCACTTTTTATCGCTACACTATCATATTGGGACTTGACTTAGGAGAAACCATGCTTTTTCTTCTTTTCTCCTTTCTACATAGACATATGATTCATGTTGCTTGGGTTGCGAGCAGGGGTTTGGGATAGTGTAGTCGAGATTATCGAGTCAGGGCGGGATTGTGCCAGATTGTTGGCTTATGGGGTGTCGTGGCTACCGCGGATATTGGGAGGTTGACCGGATGTTGACTTTAGCATCGGATTGGGGATCGGGGTTTCATTAGTGGACAGAATTTCCCACTTTGAGCATAGTCGTGACTAAGTCCTGCTGTATTGAGATACTTTTGGTTGATTACTTTACTCGTGTGGGTAGCTCCCCTCGAGTGCCACTCCGGAGTAGGCATTATGGTCGAGCCATGTGCCGGTCAGCTGGTTACTTTGGGATCGAGCCGTGTGCCGGTCAGTTACTGGGTTCTTGAGTTCGACAGTAGGGCAGGCGGCACCGGGTTTCATACCGGTCCATTTGATTGGGTTATATTGGTAGATACTGTTCACTGATGCATGCATACAGTCGTCTTATTCAGTACTGCATTAGAGGCATATTAGTGGTAGTTTTTCTTATCAACAGATTATTTTTAGCATACCACTGTACTTCCTTTCTTGCCTCTGATAGACTTAGTGGGTACGTCGGAGTTTGAGAATTTACCCACTGGGGGCTACTGGTTTTACTAGTAGTTCTCACACTCGTTGTTGTTTCCCTTTTTCTTTCTCTTTGTTTTATAGAGTCTTCTGCGAGAGCTGTTAGCCCTTCAGCGGCAGATCGAGATAAGGGGATCGCTGAGTAGATAGATCTTTTGCCAGACAGTGAGAGTGTAGCTAGACTTTTGGTGTGCCCCTTTTACTCGGACGGATGTACTTTTATTTTGGGTCTGGCTTTTGCCAACTGGTTGTATTATTTTGGCGAGCTGAGAGATTTTATTGTATTTATTACAGCTGTATTTCTCCGTCAGTTTCAGTTTCAGTCTGAGATGGTATAGTTTTTAGTTTCAGCTCTATACTTGTGCTCCTTTATTGTTCATCTTATATCTAAGCAGGTTTTTAGCGCTTCGTGTACGAGAAAAATTTCCTGTGCACGGCGAATCTGTAGACGAGCCCGGGTTCTAGTTTACCCCCGGGGCGTGACATTTATGGTCGGTGAATATCTCGCAGTGCTCGCCATACAGATAATGCCGCCACAGCTTCAGAGCAAACACGACAGCTGCCAACTCAAGATCATGCGTAGGGTAATTTTTTTCGTACTCCTTCAATTGTCGTGAAGCATAGGCAATTACCCTACCATGCTGCATCAGTACACAACCAAGATCGATGTGAGAGGCGTCGCTATAGATCACAAATCCTTCTCCCATAATCGGGAGAGCAAGGATCGGAGCCGTCATCAATCTCTGCTTCAGCTCCTCGAAACTGCTCTGACAGGCATCACTCCAAACAAACTTAATCCCCTTCCTGGTCAGATGCGTGAGGGGAGTGGGAAGCTTCGCAAAGCATTCCACAAACCGATGATAGTATCCAGCTAGTCCCAAAAACTCCTTACCTCAGTGATAGTCGTCGGTCTCGGCCAATCTTGAATAGCATCCACCTTGGCCGGATCTACTGCCACTCCTGTAGCTGAAACTATATGGCCCAAGAAGGTAACCTCCCGAAGCCAGAACTCACACTTCTTAAGCTTGGCATACAGCTTCTTCTCTCGCAGAAGCTGCAACACTATCCTCAAGTGCTCTTTATACTCCATATCGCTCCGGGAGTAAACCAAGATGTCATCAATGAAGACTACCACAAACCTGTCCAAGTACGGCTGGAACACACGGTTCATCAGATCCATAAATGCCGCATGGGCATTAGTCAAACCAAAAGGCATCACCGTGAACTCGTAATGCCCGTACCGTATCGTAAATGCCGTCTTGGAGATGTCCTCGGCCCTCACCCTCAGCTGGTGGTAACGGGACTACAGGTCTACCTTGGAGAACACACTAGCTCCCTATAGCTGATCGAAGAGGTCATCGATGCGTGGCAGGGGATACTTATTCTTGATGGTCACTTTGTTCAATATCCTATAATCAACACAAAGTCTCAATGACCCATCATTCTTTTTCACAAATAACACTAGTGCTCCCCAAGGTGAAACGCTGGGCCTCAGAAACCCTCTATCCATCAGATCCCGTAACTCCGCCTTCAGCTCCCTCAGCTCTGCAGGCGCCATCCAATAAGGAGCATTCGAGATTGGCGCGGTTCTCGGAACCACGTCAATCACAAACTCTATCTCCCTATCCGGCGGCATCGAAGCCAGCTCAGGGGGAAACACTGTGGTGTCCCAAGGCCCCGTTTGACTTAACTGAGTGGTCGGCAGTGAGAAAATACCTATTTTTGGTGTATCGAGTGCGTTGTGCGTCAAACGGACGATAAAAACGGACTCAGTGCGCGAAAATGATCAAAATCAGATATTTCCGAGCTAAATGGGCCTACTAGGCCCATTTTGGTAGCAGGCCGGTCCACGGCCCAGGAGGCGTGCACCGGGACCAGCGAGCGCGCGCAGCCACGTGGCGCAACCCGATTGGCCGGGCCGCACAGCCATCGTGCCGCGATCAGCAGGGTGGGGACACGTGGCAGCATGCCATTGGTTGGGTGGCAGACCCAGTGGACCCGACGTGTCACGCGGCGCGTGCACCCCGCCGTGCTCCCCGCTGCCACTTGGCGCGCTGCGATTGGCGAGCGTCAATCACCGCGCGTGCGGGGTGCGCGGAGCGAGGGCGCGGGACATGTGGCGCAATCTAGTGATTTTGCGGACTGCGGATGGCTGCCACGTGGTTTCGGGCGCGCACTGCGGATTTCGGGCGCCCGAAAGTTGGGCCCGAATTCGAATTCCTTCTTTTTGGATTTCGGCTATAAATATCCCACCTTAGGCTTCATTTGCGGGATTTTTGAGCTGGTTTCTGGGGCATCCTTCCGCAGGGAGTTTCTATATCGAGTTTTCTTCGTATTTTGGCATCCCGGAGGATTTTTAGACGCCGCTTCATATTTTTCCTCCCCGACTTCGCGAGCTTCGACGCTTCTTCGACACCGATCTTTTCCGTCAACTCTTCGTTCGTGGGTTCCCCCGAGCTGAGTTCTTGAAGTTTTTCGCCGATTTTTGCGGCGGCGTTTCCACGAGAGGTAGGCCTTCGATTTCCGTTACCATTCCTCTCCTTTTTGGGTTTTATCAGGTTTTTCGGAGGTTCTTCAGACCCCCTTTTTCATCGGCATTTTTCTGGACAGCGGATGAGTAATCTTGCTTTTTCTCAGCCTACGGGTGGCGGAATTTAGTGTTTAAGGACTCGATTTCTATCTACACTTCGCGAGAATCGCAGTCGTATTTTTCCTGGAATTTTTGAAGGGCATATCATAGGAGGTATTTTATTATTTTGTGGACAGACTTTCGGCGATATTACTGTTTTGGATGATTTGAGCTTACCGCGGTGTTTGGCTTATATCTCAGTGACCGGGAGGAGTTTTCAGGTGTTTTCTAGTTTGTTGGAACCGTGGGAACCTGAGGATCGTGCACGTCCAGTTTTGGCTCATTTTGATTCCCGGCCGGCGCGCGCATCCAGGTGGATTTGTTTTCCTCCAAAATCGCGGATTTTCTATTAATTCTAGTATAATAGGACTCAGCATGCTAGTATAGGTGCTATTATTGTTATATCATGTTATTGATATAATTATGAAACTTTGACTAGCACCCCGTTATATGTTGCATGATTTTAACCAGACTAGTAGAAAACCCTCACTTGGGCTAGTTGTTGTATTTAGACATCCCTACACACTTTATTATTGCTTTCCTGGACATAATGTTTCTCCTTACCCGGGTAGTAGACCGAGTGGTCGGGATAGTGTAGGGTGCATGATGCGCTCGTTCCTGGGGGCCGAATGGAGTCTGGTAGCTGAGGTCAGTTCAGTACTAGAGTTAGGGAGTTTCCGAGCCGTGGAGTTTCCGGCTGATGTTATTAGTGATGGATCGATGTTGTTGCCGATCTGATTGATCGTAGATTTGGACTATAGCCTGCAGGAGTCATGTTGAGCTCGATAGAGATGCGCGGATACTTTCCTCGGTGGGGTCGCTCCCCTCGAGTGCCGCTCCGGAGCTGGGCCTGTTACTTTGCTATCGCGACTTGTCGATGCAATCCGCGTGGGACGCCCTACGTAAATCCCGTCCTCTTGTGGATGTGTGGTAGTAGGTGGGCGCAAGTTTGACTGGACCCTATGTGGCAGTCAGGATGATTGGGTTGACTGAGCATATCAAGTAGATCCATTTTTATCATTTGTATCATCCCTTGAGCATGATAGATAGAGGCATGATAGCTGTAGAGTTATTTTTTCAGCTTTTATTTCCACCTTTACCATATTGTTATCTTATGCGGATGTCAAAGAATTCGTGCATTCCTGTGATGCATGTCAACGAACTGGCAAAGCAAGGATATCAAACCCAAAAAGGAGTTACGGATGAGCAGGCAAAGAACTCTTTGCCTCTAGTAGACTTAATGGGCAGACCGTTGGTCTTAGAGATGGTACCCACTGAGAACTACTGTTGGATGTAGTTCTCACACCCGCTGCGGTGTTTTTATTTCAGAGGTACCTATCTAGTTTTAGCTTGTTTGGAGGCTGCTGATCGTGGTAAGGGCGTGGCCGAGTAGTTCTATTCCCTGCATTTTGGAGAGACATAGTGGTACCCCTGTAGACTGATGTATTTGTACTGGACAGTCTGGGACTTTTTGTTGTATTATATTTTAGGAGTTGGATTTGTATATTTGACAAATGTTCAGTTGTTCGTTTATCTTTAACTACCTTTCTTTACTGCTCTGATACATGTTTAGCTATAGATCTGACCTTGCAGGTTAGACGCTTCGCCTATACGGGGCTTCCCTTATGGGTGGCGGATATCTTGGCGAGCTCGGGTCGCAGTTTCGACCGCGAGACGTGACAGATTAGGGTGGTATCAGAGCCTAGGTCGTAGGTCATTGAGGACTTAGTAACCCTAGGCCTTGGTTGGACAATAGGATGACTGTCGTGAGAGACGTGACTTTAGCGAGAGTCCTGATTGAGTTGTAACTCCCCCAGGGGATTGGGGTGAGTGATTTAGCATGTTTATTTTCTTAAAGTAGTTATGTTGGCTGCAGACAATATAATGCTTTAGAATAGGTAACATGTTTTATACTTTCGCTTGATCGAGTCGAGTGTTCGTTGTGTTCTGACGTTTGGTTTTGTTGCAGGTATCTACGATGCCTCCGAGATGTCGTGCAGTGACGAGGGCACATCCTGTTTCTGATGAGGAGCCTGAGCAGCGGGAGGCAGAGCAATCAGAGCAGAGTGATACCCACGAGTTGTGGGCCCAGATGGCTCAGATGTCTGAGGTGTTGCTGCACCAGGAGGAGAACATACAGTGCATGATGCGCATGTTCGAGCAGAGAGTTTCCCCTACAGTACTACCTGCGGCATCTCCGCCTACGGCATCGCCGATTCTGGTTTCGTTGGCACCGTTGACAGATGAGGAGCAGCGGGATATGACCAACCGGTTGACTCGATTTTGTCAACTTCATCCCCCACAGTTCTCGGGACAGAGTTCAGAGCCATGGGAGGCGCAGAACTGGATAGCGGCTATGGAGAAGCTATTCGAGAACTTCTTCGTGGAGGAGAAGTTTCAGGTGCATCTGGCTACTCACTTTCTGGATAAGGACGCCGAGACTTGGTGGCGTCGAGTTCGTCCGGTTGGAGCCCCGGGAGTTGAGTTGTTGACATGGGTTGAGTTTCGTGCTTTGCTGCTCGGGACCTTCTTTCCCGACAGTATCAAGCAAAAACTAGAGGGTGACTTAAGACACTTGCAGCAGGGGAGTCGGCCACTATAGGAGTATGTTTGTGAGTTTATGCGGTTGTTGAGCTGTGTACCCTATGTTGCAGGGGATGAGGCACAGCGGATGGATCTGTTCGAGAGGGGACTGCATCGCGACATATATCAGTTTGTGCATTCCCAACGATTGCCGACTCTGGATGCGGCGATTAATCACGCCCCGTGGATTGAGCGGGGATCCATAGTACTGACCGAGAGGGATAGAGTGCCAGGGACCAGCTCTAGAGAGAAGCGCGCAGCGTCTTTTGAGGTAGGACGGTCCAACAGATCGGGACCCCCGAGACCGCCACGATTTTAGTTTCAGGGTTGTGAATCTCAGAGGGGACAAAGGTCAGGAGGTTATCGACCACCAAGGCACCAGCAGCATCAGAGACGTCTGGATAGATGTGTCATTTGCGGCGGACCTCATGCACCCAAGCAGTGCGACCAGCGTCAGGCCGGTGTTATCGCTACGGACAGACAGGGCACTACTCGTCATCTTGCCCGAGGGCCGGACTGCCAGCTCCATCATCAGCATCGACCCCTCCCACGCCTTTGCAGGTAGCAGGAGCCTCGTAGAGTTATGGCCAGGCAGATCGGGCCACCTCATCGCGACAGCCAGACAGGCAACCACCTCCGAGCGGGCGAGTGCACGCCGCTCAGATGGGGGACTCTTCAGCAGCCGACCAGGTGGTGGCAGGTATTCTTCTGATCTCCTCTACTCACACTAGAGCATTATTCTATACTGGAGCATCTCATTCATTTATCAGTGGAGCATTTGCTTCATTACATGGGCTAGAGATAGGACCGTTAGCTTGTGCACGTGAGGTTCAGATTTCAGATCACGTTTTGCACGTAGATGAGTGTTGTCGGTCCTACCCAGTGCAGTTAGGACCCTGGATTTTGCCGATAGATTTGTTGGTCCTACATCATTTCCAGGATTTTGATGTAGTGTTAGGTATGGATTGGCTTTCCCGATATTACGCTACCATTGATTGTAGAGAGAGGACAGTGACACTCCATGAGCCGGGCCAGGTAGAGTTTGTGTTTAGAGGTTGTCAGAGCACGCTCTTCACAGCGATGATATCTTCGGCCAGAGCTCGACAGATGATGAGTCGGGGATGCATTGCTTTTCTGGCGACAATAGTGGAGGTGCTTACGGCGACGTCGGGACTCGAGGACATCCCTGTCACACCCCGAGACCGCCAATTTGGACAGTTCGGGCATGCCAACAGACCCGCCAATCGGGCGTGACCTCTGTATACCCGAAAGGAACGGTAACATCCACAACAATACAAACAAGTGTATGCGGAAGCTCAATATCAGAGTAAAAACCACTACTGACTAAAACTTTCAATCAATAAACAACCAGTTTAAACTTAAATGAAAGCAACACACGAGTGAACCACAATATAAGGTTAATTATATTTTTCATCTCTCAACTTGAATATAAACAATTATTACTATTTACATTCTTTTTCCTCACAATACATAGTTCACTCAAATAAAAAGGTAACATGTGCTAGACCCTCTAGGTCTCTATGCTGCTGGGCCTTTGCCCCTGTCGCATGCCTCGTCGGTTGTACCTATACCTGGAAAAATGGTCACCCAAGGGTGTATTAACTACTTAAAGTTTCCAGTAGGTTCAACCACCGAGAAGGAATGTTCTACACCGCTTGGTCCAATGGAAGCAAGATAGCAAGATAATAACTGATAATATAACTGTAGATGCTAACTAACATGCTCATTTACATGTAATATCTCTACACTATCTGTGTAAGCTCAAAAATCTCATTGCTATCATATCCTGCCATACTAGGCTACCATCCATAAACTCGGCCAGTAGGCCGCTACAAAAAGGTCATACTAACCCGGCCACTTTGGCCACTCTATAATTTCTTTTACTCATTCGCATTCTTGTGCTTTAGTTCAAGTTGCTTTGCCTCTTTCTTTTCACTCTTACTTTTTGTCTACTTAAGCCTTTAGCTTTTTGCTTTCGCTTTTACTTTACCTTTCTCTTTTCACATTGCCTTGAATGAGTTTAAAGCATCTTGGCACTCATTCCTTCGGGAGTGAAATATGCTCAAACCTCCCGTTAGTACCTTTGACTCGAATGAGTTTAAAGCACCTTGGCACTCATTCACTTGGGAGTGAAATATGCTCAAACCTCTCATTAGCAACATGCCTTTACAATTTTCCCTTTTTACTTTGGTTTCAGATGAGTTTAAAGCACCTTAGCACTCATCCACCCGGGAGTGAAATATGCTCAAACCTCCCGTTAGCACTCATGCCTCGATACTTACTCTTTTACTTTTCTCTTTTATATGCCGGGTCCAAGAGTTCCGAAAAGACGGATGCCTACAACCCCAATCAAATAAGAACAGGTTGCAAGCACCACCTCCCATAGTTCTCGACCCAATGTAATTAGTTCTCTTTTACTTTTCTTTAAGCATTTCCCTCTTTTCATTCATTTAAGCCTTTAGCTTCTTTTTGCTCTTTAAGCATTCTCTTTTCTCTTTCGTTCAGATGAGTTTAAAGCACCTTGGCACTCATCCATCCGGGAGTGAAATATGCTCAAACCTCCCGTTAGCACTCATGCCTCAATGCTTTCTCTTTTACTTTTCTCTTTTATATGCCGGGTCTGAGAGTTTCAAAAGAAGGATACCTACAACCCCAATCAAATAAGAACAGGCTGCAAGCACCGCCTCCCGTAGTTCTCGGCCCAATCCTTTTAACTTTAGCCTTTTCATTCTTTTCTTTACTTACTCATTCTTATTCCATAACCCTATGTTCATGACCTTAGGGTTCACTATGTCTCGAGGATATTAACCATTTTCAATTACCTTTGGCCTAGAATTTATTAACTCTACATTTCCTTTACATTTGGCCTAGAGTTTGTTAACTCTATTTGCATTTCAACATATTCCTAGAGTTCATTAACTCTACTTGCATTCCAACATTATCCTAGAGTTCGTTACTCTAGTTGCATTTTCATCTTTTACCTAGAGTTCATTGACTCTATTTATGTTTCGACCTTGACTTAGAGTTTCTATTAACTCTATTTATCCATGTCATACTTAGCCTAGAGTACATCGACTCTACATTGAATACTCTATTTGCAACCTAGGTCATTTCCTAAGACGATGCTACTCGTTCCCCTAGGGTTAACTCCTAGGTTGTCATGCCACTCGTTTAACCCTTAATCTAGGTTTTCTTATATTTTTACATCCATGTGTATTGACCTTGTTTTCTCCTAGGTCTTAATACCAAACATACTCTTTTCTCTTATGCATTACATGGTTTATAGGGTTACACCCTAACATGATCACATCCAAACATTTACTCCTTGCCATTTATACTCATGCAAGATTAATCTACAATAGGTTTAACATAATTTCTTTAGGGCTAAACCCTAACTATCCACATTCATAATCCTATTACCCTACATGCTTACTAACATGCTTCTTGATCAAGAAAAATAAAGGACAAGGGGAGAGGTCACCCATTTTCGGAAGAATCCCCCACCTTGATGTGTTCTTTGCAAGAACTAGGGCTTGATCTTTTGTTCCTCAAGAAAAACCCCTAAAACGTGGGTTAAAAACCAAAAGAGTTCATTAAAACCCTCTTTGGAGCCCAAAAACCCAAAACCCCCAAATTATCCAAAAACTCTAAAAACTTACCTCTTGATTTCCTTCTCAAGAGAGGTTGGAAAAGGTTCTTCTTCCTCCTAGGATGCTCTCCAAGCGATCCTCCTCCATTTCGTGGTCTTGAAGGAGATTAAAACCACCCAAAACCATTTTCTTAAGTCTAGGGCTCCATCTCTTGTAGAGAGAGAAAGAGAGGAGAGAGAAAGTGAAAGAGAGAGTGAAAGGGAGCTGAGGTAGGGAGAAGGGTTCCCCAACCTTTTATACCCAAACCCCCAACAAAAATCACAAAACTGCCACTTTCTAGAACATTCTACGCGCGACGGTCCGGACTGGATGCCCTCTGATCCGGACCCCGAACGTGAATTTTTCAGCACACCAAGCCAGTTCGGACTAGATGCCCTGATCCGGACTGCCTTAAAATTTCAGCATTTCCTACACATTTTTCCTCTTATTTTTGCTCCGGAATTTCAATTTTCGTTCTGTTTTCTCTCCAATTCAAATCTTACACAACCGAAACTCCTACACATTTCCAACACTTCCAAAAACCTTTCACATTAAAAATTTTATGATTATTCCTCATCGAAATAATCAAATCCCCCGATTATTCTTCAAATTTTTCGTTTTCGCTCTACGAGGCCCTAAACCCCACGGAATCATCCCGACATGCCCGGAATTCATTTCCACCATACCCACAACCATTTCGACTGTTCCAGGGTTGATTTTAACCAAATTTCCATTATAGAACTTATTTTAAATTTCGGTTTCAACTCACTTTTGGTCCGAACGCTTTCAGCTTCAAACTAAACTTGCTCCAACTCTCTTTAAACATATTTTTAGACACGTTTAGGACGTCCAATCTACAATTTTCCACTTTAGCAAAATCCGGTGCACTACAATACCTATCGTTCGCGAGTTTCCGGATGTATTTCCACCTAAGTTGTCTTCGATGCCGCCGGACAGGGAGATAGAGTTTGTGATTGATGTAGTTCCTGGAACTACACCAATCTCCAAGGCACCCTACAGGATGGCCCCTGCCGAGTTGAGAGAGTTGAAGGCACAGCTGCAGGATCTGATGGATCGGGGTTTTGTTAGATCCAGTGTATCTCCGTGGGGAGCGCCGATCTTGTTTGTGAAGAAGAAGGATGGTTCACTCAGATTATGTGTGGATTACAGAGAGCTGAACAAAGTGACCATCCGGAACAAGTATCCTCTACCATGAATAGATGATTTGTTTGATCAGTTGGAGGGAGCTTCGGTGTTTTTGAAGATCGACCTCCAGTCCGGTTACCACCAGCTGAGGGTAAGGGCCGAGGACATATCCAAGTCAGCTTTCAGTTCCCGGTATGGGCATTATGAGTTCACAGTGATGCCATTTGGATTGACTAATGCCTCTGCCGCATTCATGAATTTAATAAACCGGGGCGTACCTTTCTCTTTTCAGCTTGAAGTATCTGTTCACTCAGAAGAAGCTGAATCTAAGGCAACGCCGGTGGCTAGAGTTACTGAAGGATTATGATGTGAGCATCCTGTATCATCCCGGCAAGGCCAATGTAGTGGCAGATGCTTTGAGTAGGAGGACAGTGCAGAGTTTGAGTTTATTGATCACACAGCAGGCGCCGCTGGTTGAGCAGATGAGGCGATTGCAGATTGAGATGGTATCCCCTGGGGTCTCTGCTAGACTTATGTTATGGTCGTGCAACCCACTCTGTTGGACAGGATTAGAGAGAGACAGAGTGAGGACCCCCACTTGATGAGGATTAGAGGGCAGATCCAGACAGATCGGATAGGGGATTTCTCAGTGGATGCATCGGGAGTACTGCGGTACAGGGACTGAGCGTGTGTGCCTATAGATTTTGAGATCAGAGAGCAGATTATGAAAGAGGCCCATTATACACCTTATACCATTCATCCCGGTGGGACTAAGATGTCTAAGGACCTCAGGGCACACTTCTGGTGGAATGGAATGAAGCGAGATATTGGGAGATTCGTGGCTCACTTTTTAACTTGTCAGCAAGTGAAAGCAGAGCACCGGGTTCCTGCCGGCAAGTTATAGAGTCTCCCAATCTCCGAGTGGAAATGGGATTATATCACTATGGACTTCGTCGTTGGACTGCTGAGGGCGCAGAGCAGAGCGGACGCAATATGGGTAGTCGTGGATAGACTCACCAAGTCTGCTCACTTTCTACCTGTGCAGGTGATTTGGCCATTGGAGCGACTTGCTCAGGTGTACCTAGATGAGGTGGTGAGGTTACACGGTGTACCCGCCTCGATCGTATCAGATAGAGACCCGACTCTGCAAAACAAATGAGAGGAAAGAGGAGGGGGGGGGGGGGGGGGGAGAACCCCCAGCGGGTTTGAGAACTACACCAACACGTAGTTCTCAGTGGGTACCGCCACCAAACCCAACGGTCTGCCCACTAAGTCTACTAGAGGCATAAGATAACAGGAAAACTATAATAATGTAAAGATAAGCTGGAAAGAGTCTACAGCTATCATGCCTCTATCTACAATGCTCAATGGGTGATACAGATGAAAATAATGCATCGACTCTAACCTGAAATACTCAATCAACCTAATCACAGTGACTGCCACATAGGGTACAGTCAAACCTGCACCCACCTACTGCCATTACATCCACGGAGGACTGGACTTACGTAGGGCGTCCGTGACTGCCTAAAAAAGGCCCAGCCAGAGGGACTACGTCGACAAGTCGGGATAGCAAAGTAACAGGCCTAGCTCCAGAGCGGCACTCGAGGGGCGCGACCCCACCGAGGAAAGTATCTGTGCATCTCTGTTGAGCTCAAAATGGCTCATGCAGGCTATAATCCAAATCAATGATCAACAAGATCAACAGTGCACAAATCACATCTCTAACTCACTAACTGGAAATACTCGAACAGTCAGGACCGCTGTCAACCCAACGGCTCCCCAAATAGGACATCAACTCAACATGCAAACTCACTAGCTGGGTATACTCCACAGCCGACAACAATGAAGGGTCCGAAAACCCCGAAAGACTAGAACCTACAATCCAAATCAAACAAGAACAGGCTCTAGGCATAGCCTTTCGTTGTTCTCGACCCAAAGAAAAAGGCAGCCCTTAGAATTCAGATCACTCGAACTCTTTCGGGTGAAGAAGTTTACAGAAAATGTGACATTTGTTATCGAAAACCATTTTCACTCGAACCCACGCGGGGTGAGGACTAAAAGTAGTTCCTTTCTTTTTTTTTTGTAAAACCATCTTGATTTAAGGAAACCCATTTTAATGAATTTTAGCTATTTTAGACAAATCAGTTAGAAAATAAATTTTATTCCCAAACCCCGAAGGGCTAATGCCTTCGCCCAATCAAACAAGAACAGACTCTGGCGACCCTTCGACATTTGGAAGAAAAATATTGGTTTACTGAAATCATGTGTGTCCAAAAAGATTTTGGATTCAAGGTCCTGCTATCGCTAGTACACTACTGCCACGAACACAGCGATGACAAATAAAACGAAGAACTCGAAAATCCGGGACCACCGTTTATCCAAACGGCTCCTGCCACAAGTACAAGACTAGCTACATCTACCAGACTCCACTCTACCCCCAAGCACGAGTGTAACATGCATCCCACACTAAGAGAAATCCCGACCACTCGGCCCACTACCCGGGCGAGGAAAACACATGTCCAGGGATAGAGTATAACGTGTGGATGTCTAAAGCATAAATAAACCTAGCCCAAGTTGGAGTTTTCTACTAGTCTAGTTGAAACATGCAACATATGACAGGGTGCTAGGTCAAAGTTCCAATAATAGTGTTTAGTTCAACTGGAACATAAATAGGGAACACTATCAGACATGATCTCAATATCAACCAAAATAAACATCATCTCTTTCCCTAACATGCTTCCTAACACAACTCACAATCATGCATGCTTGCTATTCCATAGAATTAGAGAACCGTCCACCGGTTTTGGAGACGAAGCAACCCACCTGAATCGCTTTCCGCAAGCAAAGCCGAAGTCGGTGAAGTGCGTAGTCACTCGCTATCAAAATCCTCCGAAATCGTACCCTCGGTACTCGGTCGCACAAGCCTCTGCTCAAGCTAACACCACAATCAACACCACAAACAACACCCCAAACAGCACTTGCTGTTTTGCGAAATAGCACAAAAAAGAGAGTTTTTCAGCTACGTGGAGTCCTCCAAAAAATCCAGAAAAATCATGGCTGTGATCCTCGCAACGAGTAGATGCAAATCGAGTATTTATACTCCTCGTTCTGACACCTGTAGGCCAAGATACAGTCAAATCATCGCGGTAAGCCAAACTCCCTCACGAACACAAGTATGCGGAAATCAGTCTCAAAGAAGCTTAAACATCACCTTTGAAGAGTCATTCAAAAATTTCGATAAAAATACGATTGCATTCCTCTCGAAGCGTAGATGTCGATCGAGTACTTATACGTCTCATTCCGACACTCGTAGGCCGAGAAAATCTATAAATACTCCGCCGATGTCCAAAAATTGCCGCAGAAAAAGGGGGTTTAAAGAAGCTCCAGAAAACCCAGTAAAACCACGAAACGGGTGGAAGTGGTAAATACAAGAAAGGTAGCCCTACCTGTCATGAATACAATGCCGAAAGAATCACTCAAAAAGATCTTCGGAGTAGCCCAGGAGAGTCCGCAGACTGAAATGTGACGAAAAGGGCCGCCAGAAGAGGAACGTCGCAGTGCGCCGAATCGCAGAAAACGTCGAGGCAGCGGTTTCCAAAAATCTCCAAATCCTTGGAAGAGGTAGAGCACAGGAGAACAAAGCCTCTGCCAAAATCCCCTCTCGAAAACCCCCAAAAAAATGAAAATGAGAGGGAGAGGGAGTCAATTTATAGCCCAAGAGGGGGGGGGGAAGACACTTCGGGGTACATTTTCGGGCGCCCGAAACATCCGGGCGCCGAACAGGGAACAGCCAGGGTAGCGCCCGGATTCACCCGGGTGCGCCACGTGGCTTGCCCCACGCACCAGCGAGGCGCGGCCACTGTTACGAAATTTGAGTTGGCGTATTTCGTGAATTCGGCTAAGTCTTGAAGATTGAAGGTAAAGGAAGTTGGATCATATAACTCAATCTCAAGAAAGAAGAATTCAAAAGGATCAGATATGTTTAACTTAATATCTTTGGTGATCCGAATACTTCTTATAGCGTAGAAACACTTGGATGGATTTGTTATTGCATAAATATCAAAAACTGGACATGGGACATGTTCAGGATCCGGATCAGACTGTTCGATCCGGATCCCGAAGGTGGTTCGTTCATACACCAGTTCAATCCGGATCGTAGCTTCCCTTGATCCGGATCCCGAACATTGAGTTTACCATTTTATGTGAACGATCCGGATCAGGCTACTGCAATCCGGATCCCGAACGTTGATGTTTGGTGAACTGTATGAACGATCCGGATCAAGCACTTCGATCCATATCCCGAACCTTCGTTTTTCTGGAATCTGTTTTTCTCGCTACTGCAATCCGGATCGCCGATCTCCGATCCGGATCGTCGTTATGAAATTTTCCAGAAAAAGGTAGTTTTTTATCCTTATCTTTTTCCAAGGGTTTCTAACCTATAAATAGACCCTATGATTCTTTTTTTAGGGTTAATCCAGATAGCCGTCATTATAAAATATAATCTTTTATACGGCCTAAGATCCACATATAGAGAAGAAAGGAAATAACTAGATTAATTCTATGTTTCTTCATCTATATTGATTAGTTTGATTCTAGGTTTTCATACTCACATTTTGAGTTGAATCAAACTAATGAATACTTAGATGGTATTTCCTATCTATCTTTGATCTAAGTATTCGGCGGATCATCACCACCCAAAAACAACGATTTACCCCAAAATCGGCGCGTGGACTCACGTGGCCTTGTGGATTCAAGGTGCAACCGCTCTCGTGGATTCGGAGCGAGGTACGTTCGTGGATTCGAAGCGTGCTACTGGGTGAAGACCGTGGATTCGGTCGGACGTCGTGGACTCGACGTTGGACGCCGTGGATTCGGCGTTGGACGCACATCGTGGATTCGAGAAGCGTCTGGAGCGAGCGGAGAAGATCAACTAGGAGCGTATGGAAAAGGTTGAGTCGTCTGTGAGTACGGTATATCACCTTGTACGTGTTTAATTCTAGTGGATTTCACCGTGTTATCGGTCCCGTGGTTTTTTACTCCGGTTTGGAGTTTTCCACGTAAAAATCTCTGCATGTTATTTATTTTTCCGCATTGGGTTTTTATATCGCAAAGATTTTTGAGTGTTTATGGTTTACACCTATTCACCCCCCTCTAGGTGTTTTTTTCCTTATTTAGATCCTATTATTCATATAACCCAACAAGTGGTATCAGAGCGGGAATAGGGTTGTAAACAATGGTTGAAGGTGGAAACATCAACAGACCCCCGTTCTTCGATGGAACAAAGTATGCGTACTGGAAAGTACGGATGAAAGCCTTTTTAATTTCCATCGACGAACGGGTGTGGCAATCAATTGAATTAGGATGGTCTAATCCAACTGAATTTATTGGTGATGTTCGCACCATCAAACCTAGGTCGAAATGGACTAAGGAAGAGATTGATATATCTTCTTACAATGGCAAGGGAATAAATGCTTTATTTAATGACTTATCTCAAACAGAGTTCTCTCGCGTCTCGGCATGTGAGACTGCGAAAGAAATCTGGGATGTTCTTCAAGTTACGCATGAGGGAACTAACCTTGTGAAGATTCAGAAACTACAAATGCTTACGAGCAAGTTTGACTCTATTTTCATGGCAGAAAATGAACCGTTCACTGACTATTACACACGATTGCAAGACATCGTAAACTCATGTGCTAACTTGGGAGAGAAGATTTCAGAATTTAAAATTGTAAGAAAGATCTTAAGAACTCTTCCTGAAAGATTTCGTTCCAAGGTCACAGCCATTGAAACTATTAAACACCCGGACGAAATCCGTGTAGAAGAATTAGTTGGTTTTTTACAAACTTATGAAATGACATTTCCTACTAACTATTCTTTGGGAAAGGCATCCTCTTCTAAGTCTTCAGGTTATGGTTTGAAAACAACGAAAGAAGAAGACGCGGATTCATCCTCCTCAGGTGATGACAAGAATTTATCTATGTAGGACTTTGAGAAGCAGCTTGCTCTCTTGACAAGGAAGTTTCGCCGAAATTTTCGAAGGGGTAATTCAAGCAAAACTCCATCCTTCGGAAAGTGGAAGAAATGCAAGGGTTTTTTAAGTTACAAGTCAAGAAAGCAAGAAGGCTTTTCTAAGGATAAGAAAAACACAGAAGGACAAGTCCAATGCTTCAAGTGCCGAGGGTACGGCCATATCTCAACGGAATGTCCAACTAAGAATCCGTCTAAGAAGAAGGCGATGCAAGCCGTCACTTGGGATGACACCTCATCGTCAAATGAGTCATCGTCGAGTGATGAAGAAGACAACGCGACTGCGTTCCACGCATCCACATCTTCACCCTTCATGTGGTTAATGGCAAGTACGTCCGAGTCATTGTCCAACTCCACTGTTGAAAGGAATGCAACGGACAATGAATCGGATGATTCGGAAGGTGAAGATTTTGCTCTAGCCTACCACAGACTTTTACGAGATTCAAAGAAACTGTCTAAGCAAAACAAGGGGTTGAGAGGGAGATTGCAGGATCTCGAAGAAGAACTAAAAAGGGTAACTTCTCTCTCGACCGATCTTGAAGTGGAAAGGGATAATCTGATAAAAGCAAATGTTTCCCTTCAAGAGTCCAACGAGCAACTCGAGAAGAATTATATAGATATGGTTAACAAAGCGAATTACTTCTTGAAGCTCAACGGCGAGGCTCGATAGGAAAAATTGGAAATGACTGAGACCATTCTCCAACTCAAGGATGACTTGCAGCGATTTTCATCAGGAAGGAGTAAGTTGGATAAGCTTCTTGGTCTTGGTCAATCAAACAAGTTCGGCCTCGGATACAATCGAACTAAAGACGATTTTAGTTCGGTTGGGACAGTTTTCGTGCCTCAGTCGGTATCTCCTCCTCCGACACCGGAATTCACGACTAGCAACGACAACAAGCCTACTTCACCCTCCTCGGGATCGTCAAGCACTAAGGTATGTTTTCGTTGTAATTTTGCAGGGCACATAAGGAGAAATTGCAAGATGGGAGCCAAACGGTCAACTCAAGCACTTCTTGCAACGACTACCAAAAGGGTGGTTCCTCGGAAATCGAATGCAAATTATTCAAAAGGAAAAAGCCTCGGTAGTTCATCAAACAAGACGACGACGTCAAGGAAAAGCGACGGATCAAACAAGACGCTTTCACCAAAGGTATCAACCTCACAATCATTTCCGACGTACACCAAAACTCGAAAGGTTTGGGTACGCAAAGGTGAAATCTTCCCTTGTCTTGTAACAAATATTTCCTTGCATGCATATGATAATTCGTCTTGGTATCTGGATAGCGGCTGTTCTCGTCACATGACCAGTGACAAAAACTGCTTTCAAAATTTTGAGAAAATCTCCGGAGGACTTGTGGTTTTCGGAGACAGCCAGTCTTCCAAAATTGTTGGAAAAGGAACAGTGGCTATTCCAGATGGCCCGATTTTGAATAATGTATTATTTGTTGATGGGCTTAAGACTAACCTCATTAGTATCAGTCAACTTTGCGACAATGGTTTTTCTGTTAACTTTTCATCTGTTGAATGCATTGTAACTGATAAAGATCATGTTTTCTTTTTAAAAGGGGTTAGATCTGAAAACAATTGTTATGTTGTTCCAAATAAAATTTCTGAAAATTGTAACTTAGCCTCTTTGAATAATGAAACACTTTGGCACGAAAGGCTAGGACACATAAATTTTAAGGAACTTGCTAGAATTTCGAACAAAGACGTGGTCAAGGGGGTTCCTAAACTTTCACTTGAACAAAATATTGTGTGTGGTGGTTGTCTTAAGGGAAAACAATCAAGGGCTGCACACAAGAACCTGAACCACGTCGGTACCAAACGGCCCTTGGAATTATTGCATATGGGTCTTATGGGGCCAACACGTCAACCATCCTTGGGAGGTAAATGGTATATTTTCTTATTGGTTGATGATTTCTCTCGGTATTCATGGGTAGCATTTTTAAAAGAGAAAGCTGATACTTTTGATTCTTTTCACGAGATTTGCCTTCGTATTATGATTGAAAAGAATGAAAAGATCATTCGTGCTAGAAGTGATAGAGGTGGAGAATTCATAAATTCTAAATTCATTGACTTTTGCACTTCCAACGGCATTAAGCATGAATTCTCAGCACCCTATACACCTCAACAGAATGGTGTAGTCGAGCGCAAAAACAGGGTTGTTCAAGAGATGGCACGTGTTATGCTTCATAGCCGGAATTTACCGCTACATTTTTGGGCTGAAGCTGTGAACACTGCAATCTATGTTATTAATCGAGTTTATTTGCGCCCGGGAACGTTAAATACACCATATGAACTATGGTGTGGTAGAAAACCCAACATCAAATATTTTCGCATCTTCGGGAGTCGGTGTTACATTTTACGTGACCGTGAAAATCTTGGAAAGTTTGACTCTCGAAGTGACGAAGGGATTTTCTTGGGGTATTCTACGAATAGTAGAGCATATCGGGTATTTAACTTGGAATCTAAGACGATCGTAGAATCTATAAATGTTAAAGTAGATGAAGCTTTCCACTTTGCATCTGATAAATCTACCCCTGATATCTCTCTTGATGATGATACTCCTGTAAGTGCATCTTCTCATGATAATACTTCCAATATTAATGATGCACCTAATGGTTCTTCAAGTTTATCTGATGTGCAGGAATCATCTCATGTACCCCCGAGTACTCCATTACAACAAATGTTACGCATCTCCAAGGATCATCCTGAATCAAACATCATTGGAGACCCACAAGAAGGAGTCAAAACTCGGAGACAGTTGGTTTGTGGATTCGCCTGTTATGTTTCCACGATCGAACCAAAGAACGTCGATGAAGCTCTTCAGGATGACTACTGGATTGAAGCAATGCAGGAAGAGCTCCATCAGTTTGAACGCAACAAAGTCTGGGAATTAACGACGCCTCCGAAGCAACACAATGTGATTGGTACTAAATGGATTTTCAAGAACAAGAAAAATGAGGATGGTACCATCATCAGGAACAAAGCACGTTTAGTTGCTCAAGGCTACTCTCAAATAGAAGGTATAGACTTTGATGAAACGTTCGCCCCTGTAGCTAGACTCGAGTCCATTCGTATCTTATTCGCTATTGCTTGTCACTTTAAAATAAAACTCTTTCAAATGGACGTTAAGAGCGCGTTTTTAAATGGGTTTTTAAATGAGGAAGTTTATGTGGCTCAACCGAAAGGTTTTGTAGACTGTAAACTACCTAACCATGTTTTTCGTTTGAAAAATGCTCTTTACGGTTTAAAACAAGCACCGCGAGCATGGTACGAAAGGTTGACAAAGCACCTTTTAGAGAAGGGCTATACTCGAGGGGGAGCAGATCGGACTCTCTTTGTGAAGCATTATCAAAATAACTTCATTGTTGCACAAATCTATGTCGATGACATTGTGTTTGGAGCGACAAAGGATAATGATGCTTCTAAATTCGCTGAAACCATGGAAAGTGAATTTGAGATGTCTATGATGGGCGAACTGACATACTTTCTTGGATTGCAAGTGAAACAAAATGATGAAGGCATCCATCTGTGTCAATCCAAGTACGCAAAGGAGTTGGTAAAGAAATTCGGATTAGAAGATTCTAAAGATTTTCCTACTCCTATGGGAACTAGCAATAAGGGATTAGGAAGTGAATCTCTTAGTGATAATGTAGATGAGAAACTCTATCGCACCATGATTGGAAGTCTACTTTACCTCACAGCTAGTCGCCCGGATATATCCTTTAGTGTTGGGATTTGCGCGAGATATCAATCAGCACCAAAGGAGGTTCACCTGAAAGCGGTGAAATGGATCATCCGGTACGTCAAAGGAACTGTAAACTTCGGAATTTGGTATCCTATGGGAACAAGTTTAGATATTATTGGATACTCAGATGCCGATTGGGCAGGATCTGTGGATGATCGGAAAAGTACGAGTGGTGCATGTTTTTATCTTGGCCATTGTCTTGTTGCATGGCATAGTAAAAAGCAAAACTGCATTGCACTCTCGACTGCCGAAGCGGAATACATCTCAGCGGGTAGTTGTTCAACTCAACTTATTTGGATGAAAAGCGTGTTGAGCGACTTCCGGATTTCAGCAACTTCGGTAACTGTTTTATGTGACAACACAAGTGCTATAAACATTTCAAAAAACCCTGTGTTGCACTCTAGAACAAAACACATTGAACTTAGATATCATTTTCTTAGAGAGCTAGTTGAATCAAATATTCTTCAAATTTCCTACATTTCAACTGAAGATCAATTAGCTGACATTTTAACAAAACCTTTGGATCAAAAATATTTTATTCATTTGCGTAAAGCAATTGGAATGCTTTCCTTGAAATAACCTCTTTTTGAAACTTTTGTTTAGGTTAGGTTTTGTTTTTGTGTTTTTGTTCATTATCTATGCTCAGACATAGAACATTAATTGAGCATTAGTTTTATTGACTTTAACTGCATCCTTTTATATATTTAGAAATCTATTATGCCTTAGATATCATAATATTTCATTTGATGCAATGATCATTCATGTCAATTAACTTGTAGAATACCGGGATTTCGGATAGCGCACCGACCTCGTAGGATGGCGTGACGCGGAGAAACGCCTCGAGCATGTCCCATATGTGACTTCAGATGAGTTCGAGATGATTCGGGTCAACGCGGAAGCCCCAACTTGATTCGGAGTTTTTCGGGCTTTGTCCGCCGTTAGAGGACTGGTCTCGGGGAAGCATCGACTCCACAGTGGAGTGCAGGAAATTTGGAAATACTTGGAACAGGTATACTTTCAGATTGCAGCGGAGTTCGGGAGGTTCCGGACTGACGCGAAAGACCCGAGGGCAAAAAGTGAGTTGGAGCTGGCAGTTTTGGAGCCGGTTTTTTTGTTTGAGCACACCGACTCCACGGTTAAGCTTTTTGAGGAGAAAAAGCTTTGAGCATGTGTATTTTCAGATTACAGCGGGGTTCGGGAGGTTTCGGACCCGTGCGGAGGCCCCGGGGGCAAAAAGTGAGTTGGTGGGGCTTAAAATAGATTAATTAATTATTATTTTTTTTATTGGTAATTTAACCTGTGATGAAATTAGAGAAGAATGAAGTTATGTAAGGGATTTTTGAGGTGGTTTGAGTATGCATTTAAATTAGTGGATCAAGATATTTTATTGGTGCATTTAATGCAGCCAACCACCCACTTAATTAGCCTCCTTAATTAGCACATGCCACGTCATCGCCTCTTTTATCTTGTGAAACAGAGGAATAGGGGAGCAAACAGAGGAATGAAAACAGGAGAGAAAAGAAGAGAGAAGAAGAAGAAAAAACTATGGAAAAGAGGGCTTTTGGTTGAGCTTTGATGGTGGAGCTTCCTGCTATCGGCGTGGAGCTAGCGGAGCGTGCACGCGACGAGCTTCTGACAATGGTATGTGCCGTCTTTGGTTGAAGCTTGGTTTTGGCTTGTTGGTTGTTTGGGTTTTTTTTGTTGGACTTGCTGTCCATGGGTTGCTGCCAGGAGAGGAGGGAGTTGAGCCATGGACTGTTGTCCATGGTTGCCCGGCAGCAAGCACCGCAGGCGGGGGGGGGGGGGGGGGGGGGGGGGGGGGGGGGGGGGGGGGGGGGAGCCCGCTGCGAGCAGGCGGCCGCGCTGCGCACAGCGCGCGGCGGCAGCGTGCTGCGCACTGTGCGCTGCGCACAGCTCGCAGCAGGCCGCGCGGCGGGCCCAGGCGCCGCGCGGCGGGCCCAGGCGCCGCGCGGCGGGCCCGGGCAGCGTAGCGGCTGCTTTAGCAGCACAGCGGCAGCGGCGACAGAGCCGCGCGCAGCGACGCGAGCGGAGTCATTTCTCGTGTGGGCGAGCGACGTTTTCCACTGCCGGTGGACCGCACGCACGCACGCCGAGGCTCGTGGCTGCCCGGGCATCGTGAAGACTTTGCGTGGACTGTTTTGACGCGGGGTTTTTCCCTTTGCTCTCACAGGTCGGCTTCCGTTGGGGTGAAATTCGGCGAGGTGCAGATGGTGATGGTAGTGCAGCTGATGGTTATGTTTTAAAAGATGAGGATGTTGATGATTAAAATGATGATGATGAGGTTTATGATGAGGCTAGTGTTTGTGTGTGGATTCAATTTTAGTTTGTGAAGGTAAGCTTTTATTTTTATAAGCATGCAGAGGTTATGTTGGACTGGTATGTTTTGGATGTAGCATGTAATTGTGAATTAAGGGTTTATGTATATGTGATTTTAATTATTGGCATGCTTGGAGCTTTAAGAGGATTGTGGAGCTATTGTGTAATGGTGTTTATGTAAGCATGCAGTTGATGCTGTGAGATGTTAATGTGTGGGAGTGGACCTACTGGGTGCTAATGGATTTATGTAATTGGAGCTTGTGTGTGTGAAATGGGAGCAAGAATTTAATTTGTGCTGAAGCTTCATGTGTATGTGTTTTTGGTAATGCTTAGTATTTAAGTGGTGTTGAGGAGCTTGTGTGCATGTGCTGCTTGTTGGCAGATGATGAGCAAGGAGAGTGCTATGGATTTGGGTTGTATGTGAGAAGTGTATGCATATTTATAGTAGTGTTTACTTGAACATGTTGATTGAATATATGGAAGGACTTGGGATTAATTAATTTGGGTTTAAGTGGTTATGTATTTTTAGTCTGCTGGAAGCTTAAGAGTTGTGTTGTGGAAATCTTTTTGGGCTGAAGTTTTGGTGTGATCTGTGTGTGGGTCGTGTGTTGTATGTGTGTGCTGTGGATGTGTGGAGTGAGCTGTTGCGCGCCGGAATTTTGTGTGGACTCGAGGGAATTTATTGGAGCTTCCGAGGTTTTTCCGGGATTTGCGGCACGATTTTCGAGATTTCGTCAGTTCGAGGTTCCGGCACTTCACCGACTTCAGCAATTGCCTACGGAAAGCGTTCCAGGTGGGTTAGAATTTCTTCGAGATTTATGGAATGCCCTCTAATGCTCCTGTAAGCATATTGATCATGTTAGCTTAATTATTGTATATTGATAAATCTGATAGTTGCCTGGAATTTTCTATAAAATTCATTGGAACTCCGGATCATTTTTAGCATACTTCTGATACTATATGACACTAGATTTCACGTTTTGTTGGCATCATATTTGTACCTGGATCGCTTTAAAAATCGAGAAAGTCCGTTTTAAGGAAAATCAGCATTTTCAAAGTGGTTTTTAAATTATGAGTTCACCAGGGGTATGACATAGGTCCAGATGGCCCGTTATGCTTGTATACTCGTGCCGGGGGGCCGAGTGGATTTGTAGAGATTTGTGAGATGAGTTTCTAGTGTCATGTGAGTGTGAGCTTTTTGTTGGGATCGATGAGGTTTTCTAGATTATGGGTCGTACATATCAGATCTAGTCGGGGAGGTGGTTCTCCGACATAGCTGTGAGAGTGTTGGGCACTTCCTGATCGAGTCGTGGTGGGTTTTCCCGACTGAGTTGTGTCGTTTGAGCGTTTGAGTTTCCGATCTATTTGATCGTGGATCATAGCCTGCTATTGAGATACTTGACAGAGATATTTGTTACTGAGATACTTTGCTCGTGAGGGTCGCTCCCCTCGAGCGCCGCTCCGGAGTAGGCTTTAGACCGTGTTGGGTTCCGGTCAGACCGTGTTGGGTTTCGGTCATTTGGACAGTGGAGATACTGAGTTCGGGAGATTGATGACAGAGCAGGCAGTACCGGTTTTTACTGGTGGATTGATTGGGTTATCTTTGGTCAGGTACTTTTATTGTTGCACTCATGCCTGGGGGCTGAGGGGTGTCTTATAGCTGTGTTAGACCAGTGCTAGTGTTGTTGGGAACCGTGGGGTTTGACGGTGGTCCCGGATCATTGAGAGTACTTTGACCGTTGTGCGAGATGTGAGGAGCTTGAGTCCATTCCGTTCTGAGAGAGAGCGTGGATTTCGACTATAGCCTGCATGTGCCACTTTTCGATAGCGAGTTAGTCCGATTGGACACCCAATGTTGATATACTAGGGAGGCGCAGGCTTGACTGGACCCGATGTGGCAGTCAGCTCGATTGGGTCGAATGAGCACCTCGTGTGCGAGTGGTGTATGCATAGTATGTTCTTAGACGAGTTTTCTTTTGAGCATGGTACTTGAGGCATATTAGCAGTAGCGTGTGTATGCATTTCATGTTATTGGTAGAGTTTCTTGAGCTTTATGATTAAGACATGTTAGCTGTAGTTTTCTTTCAGCTTACCCATTATCTATCTATCTGCATACCTATCTGTTTTGCCTCCAGTAGACTTAGTGGGCATACCGTGGATATTGGTGACGGTACCCACTGGGATCTACCTTCTGCTGTAGATCTCACACCCGCTGCGGTGACAGGTGTACCGAGGTTGCCGTTCCGGCTTAGCTCGCGCGGAGACAGCTGATCGAGGTGAGGACGTGGCCGACTAGTTCCTTACCAGCATTGAGAGTCCGAGGTAGATGCACCCGGTATTTTTATGTTTCCACTTTTATACTGGACATTCTGAGAGATCTGGGAGGATTTTTTTCTATATTGTTTTATAGCTGGGAGACTTTGTATCGAGGTTTTAATTATATCAGATGTTCAGTGGATTTCTGTAGCTATTAGTTTATTTTCAGCTCTGATACATGTTTAGCTATAGATCTTTTGCAGGGTAGACGCTTCGTCTGTGCGGCAGTTTCCGCACAGACGGCGGATCTGTTGGCGAGCCCGGGTCGTAGTTCGACCCCGGGGCGTGACATAACTCATCTTTGTTTTGATCAAAGTCAATTTCTCTCTCGATGATCTCTTGGTATAGTTTTTATCTTATTTGACTGTTTAGTCGAGTATGAAATCGAGATCAATATTTGGCTAAATACTTTATATCTTAGATAATTGATAGCCAATTGAGGGGGAGTCAAAGAAAAAGTATTATGCTCAAAAGATGTGGAAAGAGTTACATCCCAATGAGGAGTGTGAAAACTACCACCACATGGAGGAAAGAGCTACCACCTCGGTCGTCCGAGTATTGTGTGCAGCTGCCACATGTATACCAAGCAAGGTTTTTCAAGTTTGATTAATTAAAATGCATGTTGAAATACTTGACTCTGTCAAAATTTCAAGGTTGGTATAAGGTGGGATTTTTAATAAAAGATGCTCAAAGAGCCACTCTCTTCAATAAATTGACTAGATATATTATCTAATTTATCGGGGATGTTAGAGATCTATTGATCTTTGTATTTCATTTTCTTTACCGAATTGATGATTTGATAAAGGCATTACTCATAAGATCAAGTTAGATGTAATTGAAGTTGTTTAACTTTAAGGGATTTAATTTTTATAAATTTTCGTTTCATTTGTTGGATGTTATTGATAGATTTGGTATAATCTATTTCTTGTTGTATGAAACGATGATTTTTGTTTAAAGTTGATACACAAAAGTGCTTACAATCTTTTTCTGGTTTTTCTAGAATTTCTCTGAAATTTTCTAAAAAAAAAGTTGGAGCCGATCCGGATTGGACCTGCCGATCCGGATCCCGAACGCAGATATTCTTCTGCGGGCAGCCGATCCGGATTGGACCTGCCGATCCGGATCCCGAACGCAGTTTTCACTGCGGGTAGCCGATCCGGATCGTAATCACGAACTAATCCGGATCGCGGCTAGGGTTTTATATAGAACAAAAGGGTTTTGATTTCTTTTACTCCAATCTTTTGTTCCAAAGTTTCCAGAGCTTCTCTCTCTAGATTTCATCCATCTTGGAAGCTTTCAAACTCAAGTTCTTCAATTCCAAGTAAGTTTTATTGATCAAAATCTCGGTTTTTCACAGTTTTTCTTATTCCTCCTCAAAACGTGATGAATTTCTTGTATCAATCTCATTTGTGGATGGTTTTTGATCAAATTTCTTTTGAAATAAGAACTCTAGGTAGATTAGTTTTGATTATATGCTAGGTATTCTCAAGATAAACGGATTTTTGGTCTTCGATTTCAAAAATTTCGGTTTTAGGGCATATAATGGGAATTTTCCAAAATCATGCAATTGATCTATTTTTAAATTTCCTTTTGCAAAACTAATTTGATTCTTAGTCTCTCTACACGATAATGATTGTTTGGGTACAATTTTTTTAATTTTTGAAAATTAACAATTTTTTTTCGTGTTCTTGAGGTGTTGCTCACAGGATTTCTTTTTACAACAAACCAATAGCAATGGTGATCACCTGGATCATTTTTCTTCTGGCTGCTATGGTACATACGAGAGACACTGTCAAGCCCAAGAGGGCTAAAAAGGATGAAGTCAATTTGGATGAGTTGTCAGATGATGAAACACATCCTGGAAAATCGCCACAGAAAACCTCTGTTGCATCGAAAGGGAAAGCCCGTGCAGAGACATCAAAGGAAAAGGCTCCGCCCACTGCTACGGAAAAAGGAAAAGCACCAATGACCTCTTCATCCATATTAAAAAGAAAAAGACTCGCTCGACGACCTGGACGAGCTCGAGGTATTGAAATAAATGAACCATGTCAAGAGAATCCAAAGAATATCTCTCAAATTGACACTGAATCTGAAGACGAAGAAGATTGGGACACATTTCTTGATGAAGTACAACAAGGTATTGATGAAGAAAATAAGGTTTACCTAAAGAACAAGAAGCTACTGAAGTCTTCCTCAATACTTAAGCAGCAAGCAAGGAAAAAGAATGTGCCAAGCGATGAACCTCTTGACAATTCACATTCTTTGCCAAGAAGATCTCCTCGGAATGAAGGACAGACTGCTCCGTCAATCGTCACACAACGTTCTTCAACTTCCAGAAGAATTGACCAAAAGGGAAACCTGGAGTCTTCCATCAAACAAGAACATGATAAAATGACTCTAGAACTCAGAAAGATGTCCAAGGACATACATCAGATGAAACAAGAGTGTTCTACGATTTCGGGAATGCTTCAAGGAATTTTGAAAAAGCTGGGCTGCACGAGCTCTGAGGACTCCGCCTCGGATGACTCAGATTCAGTTACTTGAATTGTTGGTCTAATAATTTTCTTGTGCAGGAACTTTTTTTTTTTTTAACTTTCTTTTGTGCAGGTCTTTAAGTTTTAGTTTTTAGTTTTTAGTTTTCAAACTTGAACTGTTAACCATTCTCTCCATTTTGGTATTTTTTGGCTAATTTTTGTGACAAAAAGGGGGAGAGAGAAGTATAAACAATGATACTATGATACAATGGTTACTGAGAAAACTTGAAACTATAGAGGTAAGTATAACCTCAACTTGAATGGTAAGTAGAACTTCAACTTTCGGTTTTCATTTGTGTTTGAATGCATGCCTCGACAAACTATTCGACTAACTATTTGGGCATGTAATATAACTAACAAGTTGATGTTCACTAACATGACATTTGGTGATTGATTGCATAGAAGATATGTTGGTGTTTTAACTATGATCAGTTTACATATCTGAATGTATAAATGTCATGGTAAGTAAATGAGTATAAACTTCATCTCTGTATGTGGTTTTTGAATGATATAAAATTCTTGAGGTATCTAACGATTTCTTTTGTCAAGAATGATTTCTTTTGCAGAGAGTACAGATGTCTAAGTCTAGAGTCTGTTTTAGGAGTTTAACTCATGTATTTTATTTTGGATCTCCATTGTAAATTTTTGTTGTATGGTGATAGCAACAAAAATATCTTTTTGAATTTTCTTGAGTGGATCTTTATTTTGTCACGAAACCGCCAAAGGGGGAGATTGTTACGGAATTTGAGTTAGCGTATTTCGTGAATTCGGCTAAGTCTTGAAGATTGAAGGTAAAGGAAGTTGGATCATATAACTCAATCTCAAGAAAGAAGAATTCAAAAGGATCAGGTATGTTTAACTTAATATCTTTGGTGATCCGAATACTTCTTATAGCGTAGAAACACTTGGATGGATTTGTTATTGCATAAATATCAAAAACTGGACATGGGACATGTTCAGGATCCGGATCAGACTGTTCGATCCGGATCCCGAAGGTGGTTCGTTCATACACCAGTTCAATCCGGATCGTAGCTTCCCTTGATCCGGATCCCGAATATTGAGTTTACCATTTTATGTGAACGATCCGGATCAGGCTACTGCAATCCGGATCCCGAACGTTGATGTTTGGTGAACTGTATGAACGATCCGGATCAAGCACTTCGATCCATATCCCGAACCTTCGTTTTTCTGAAATCTGTTTTTCTCGCTACTGCAATCCGGATCGCCGATCTCCGATCCGGATCGTCGTCATGAAAATTTCCAGAAAAAGGTAGTTTTTGATCCTTATCTTTTTCCAAGGGTTTCTAACCTATAAATATACCCTATGATTCTTTTTTTAGGGTTAATCCAGATAGCCGTCATTATAAAATATAATCTTTTATACGGCCTAAGATCCACATATAGAGAAGAAAGGAAATAACTAGATTAATTCTATGTTTCTTCATCTATATTGATTAGTTTGATTCTAGGTTTTCATACTCACATTTTGAGTTGAATCAAACTAATGAATACTTAGATGGTATTTCCTATCTATCTTTGATCTAAGTATTCGGCGGATCATCACCACCCAAAAACAACGATTTACCCCAAAATCGGCGCGTGGACTCGCGTGGCCTTGTGGATTCAAGGTGCAACCGCTCTCGTGGATTCGGAGCGAGGTACGTTCGTGGATTTGAAGCGTGCTACTGGGTGAAGACCGTGGATTCGGTCGGACGTCGTGGACTCGACGTTGGACGCCGTGGATTCGGCGTTGGACGCACATCGTGGATTCGAGAAGCGTCTGGAGCGAGCGGAGAAGATCAACTAGGAGCGTATGGAAAAGGTTGAGTCGTCTGTGAGTATGGTATATCACCTTGTACGTGTTTAATTCTAGTGGATTTCACCGTGTTATCGGTCCCGTGGTTTTTTACTCCGGTTTGGAGTTTTTCACGTAAAAATCTCTGCGTGTTATTTATTTTTCCGCATTGGGTTTTTATATCGCAAAGATTTTTGAGTGTTTATGGTTTACACCTATTCACCCCCCTCTAGGTGTTTTTTCCCCTATTTAGATCCTATTATTCATATAACCCAACAGCCACCCCAGGCGCGCGGGGGGTTGGCGCCAGCCAACCACTGCGCGACGCGTGGCACACCCACGCCACGCCCGCCTGCCCCGCGCGGTAAGGCCACCTGCCCCGCCATGCCGCGCACGACCCTCACAATGGCAGGCCCAATCCGCAGCCGCCACATGTCCCAGGCCGCCACTCGCTGCGCCCAGCGCACGCGCCTGCCATGGACCGCGCCACCATGCACCGCTGCGTGGACCGCGCCGCGTGAGCCTGCCTCTCCCGAGCCACCGAGCGTCCCCGCGCCGGTCCATGCACCCGGTCACGCGTCTCCGTGGACCGCTCGCACTGCGTCAGCCAATCCGGCTCCGCCACGTGGCTCCGCCCTGGTCCACGGCTCCCCCCATGCACTGAAATGCGCGGTAACTTCCGGGTGTCCGTTTTTGGGCATCCGAACTCAGAAAAACACAAGTAAATAGCCGATTTTCGACGTTTTTCCGCGCTGAATCCAAATCTGACCTCAGATTAGCCTGAAACCCTTTCTAAAATTCGGCGAAAGCAGCTGAAAGACAGGCTTGATCTAGAAACCTCACTGAGTCTGTCCAACGTGTCCATTTGACGCGTTGCGGGTCCGACACACCAATAATAGGTGTTCCACAACAAGGATCATGGAGAAAAGCTGCACGGGGATCTGGGCCACTACAGCTGCTTGCACTTGAAACCCACTAGAGCCCAAGCTCTGTGAAGTGGGTCCAATCCGAGCTCTAGGAAACCAAGCCTATGTCCACCTTGCTTCTACTACTGTTCCGAGAGCCTCGCGACACACCGAAGGTTAGCCTACGAACCTCCTCAGTCCCCTGAGCATGACGCTCACCACAGATTGCATAAAAAATGATTGGTTGGGTGTTGTTTACAATTTAAGCTAATATTGATTAATATAGGTTGGTCCCAAGTTCTCTTTGGGCATGTGCCAACTCCAAACAGCGAGCACGAGTTTTGTTACATCGAGGCCCATCTACTGATGCCCTTGGTTCAATCCAAAAGTCTTTTAATTTGTATTATTAGCTTAAAAACCCATAAAATATAGGTAATTATGCAAATATAATAAACTCTAGGGGTCTAAATGTAAATGTAGCCACATGGAATGTCTTGGGCAGCGTGCACGTTATCTCTGAACCTTTCGTTTGAGATCTAATGACTTTCGATGAGCGGAATTTGATTAACGATCCGTAAATCAACAAAATTATCGGTTTATCGGCGTTCCGGTGCAAATCGCGCAATTGGAGGAACTTAAATGATTAGTTGCTACTGTCAGGTGTCCCTAGCTATTCTCGACGCTGTCCTGGCTGGCCCAATGATTTTAGTTTGGGATTGGCGACTTCCGTAGTCAAATTTGGCTTTTCTGTAAGTGATTTCAGTAATTATGGCACCGATTAAGTATAGAGTCACACCCAGTGGAATGTAAGTGCCCAAACGTCTTCAATGAAGCGTTCCGGGGCAGCACGTCAAGTTTCGTTAAATTCAGAAACCCGTAGGCACAAATCGGACCATAGTTGGTCGATTGGCGAATTATCGAAAATTCCGGCGGATCCCGGGGCTTCAGTGAAGTTTCCCATTTAGCTTATCTGTATATAGTGAGTCAGTGGGTTTTGTAGATTTTTATATATTATGGATCCACAAGGATCTAAATAGGTACTATCAAACAACTAGAGGGGGGTTGAATAGGTGTAATACTTAAAAACAAATCTCAGTACAAAATAAAAACCAATGCGGAAAATAAAATTAGCACACCGAGATATACGTGGAAACTCCAATCCAGGAGAAAAACCACGGGACAAATACGCAATAACAATCCAATAAGAAAAGGAAGAATAACAAGGTGATTACCGACTCCACGGACTCAACCCCTCCTTCAAGTTCTTCGGACCTTGCGCTCCACCGATTGCACGTCCACTGCACACGTTCGAATCCACGAACGCCACTCGAATCCACGAGCACACGTTTCGAATCCACGAAACGCCTTCAACACACCGAATCCACGATGCTACGTCGAATCCACGACGCAAACTCAGCCGATAAGAATATTGGCTTCGATGGTGATCCTTTGCTTAGATTAACATTGAGGAACCGTAGAAGGAATCTCTAAGCAAAGACTAGATCAATTCGACAAAAGATAGATCTTGGAAGAACCGTCGAATTGACCTAAAAGAGGCTAAAGAGAAGAACGATAAAAACCAGCCCCTAGGGTTGCTCTCGAGTGTTTCTGAATTGATCGGTAAGTATCGAGAAACCCTAAGTATCTATTTATAACCCTTGGAAAAAGATAAAAGTCGGTTTAGCAATCTTATCCCGAAAAGGCATTGTGTACGGTACCAAATAACGTGTTCCGGTACTCAATGGTGCAAAACACAGATTTTTCTATTGTGTTCCGGTACGCAAGCATGTGTTCCGGTACGCAATGCAAATTACAAAAAAATCTGTGTCGGGTTTGAGGAACTCAAAGTGTGGTTCCGGTACTCAATGTAAAAACTAATTTTTCCAAGATAAGCTTTATCCAAAACAGACCTAGTACCGGAATCCAAACTTAAAATAAGTTGTAAGTTAAAACCAAGTTCCTAAAACCAAGTCTAAACCAGGTTTCAATCATTTCCAGATTCCAATGATTATAAATGAACTTAAATCACCATGGTTTAATTAACCATACCTGAGTGTTATCTTGAGCTCATGTTGAATTTTCAATGAGTCTTCGAAACCTGATTTGACAATTTGATCCCTTTAAGACTCCGACTCAACTCACAAAATATGCCAACACAAAAAAGCTGTAACAATCTCCCCCTTTGGCAATTTCGTGACAAAACCCAAAAGTACATAAAATCTCTCAAGTCACTCATCTTAAACCAAAAATCGAAACTCAATGTTATCACCAAAATATTGATTTTCTTTACGTGAAAGATCCAATAAATACAAATTACATTTGAACCAAACAGTCCTAAAACATACTCTATGACTTAGGACTTGGAGTCTTAAAGTGTAATTCCTGCAAAACAAAAAACTCCAAACAAATTCAAACGTTAGTCGTTAGAAATTAAAATCCTACATTTGATTCGTCTTCCTTTTGGTTCTTTTGTTTTTCCGGCTCTTTTGTTTTGTGGCTCTTGTTCTCAATCTTTTCTTTATCTCCCCCTATCTTGAGCATCTCTGTTCTCCCCCTTTATGATACGTCCATCTCTTTTCTGTTCTCCCCATTTTTGTCACAAATTGTCAAACAATTAATATAGACAAAAAGAAACATACTAGAAGGATAAGTTCTTAGTTACATGCCCACTAGAGTTCTTGTTCATCACAAAGTGAAAAGGAACTGAAAACCAAAAACAAAAAGGAAAAGAAGTCACTCATCCTCATTTGAATCATCATCATCATCATCATGTGATGTTGGTCCATGTGATGTACTCGGTGCAGTTGCTCCAGTGACGACATCATCATGTTTGCACCCAAGGATATCGAAGATTTTCTTTAAACCATCCTCAAGTTTCTTGAAGCCTTGCTCCATCCTTTTCTTTAAGGAGCGAACATCCCGATGCAAGGTTTGAAGAGTTACGACCTCATCTGGTTCAGGAGATTCTTGACGAGGCGGTGCACTCGGAGTCGCTTCACTTGCATAGCCTTTTGTATGCCCAAATGTCTTCAAAGTGCTAATTGACTTGGCTAAAGTGATTCCATCAATTGCCCCCAAGCCATAATCATATTTGGCACAAGAAATGTCCACTCCGTGATCTTCCAGAATACGAGTAATCAAGATTGGATACGGTAGAAGGTCACGTTGCCTTGTTCCCTCAATGACATGTACCATCTGCTGCCAAATAAGAAATGGAATATTGATGTTAATTCCATTTGCACTCTCCGGGTGACCAAGGAAAAAGAGAAGTAGCAATCGATCCCATCGAATCCTTTTGGTCCCCAGTGTGGGCAATAGGTTGTAGCATACAATTAAGGACAAAATATGATACTCTGGTTTTAGGTCCTTTGATTCAACATATGACCTATTCGTGTGCATACCTGACTTGCAAATAGAGTCCACAACAATGTCCCAATGGGTGTCATGTCGGAAATCACCATCAGTGTAATAAAGACCAGTAGTGTCAACAACTAATCCAAGATTTGCACCAATTACTGCTGGAGTAATGTCAAACTTGACGTCCTTAACTGTTGTTTCAATGACGAAGGCTCCTGTGTCATGGTCTTTTTGAAGTATGTTAGCTCTCATGTAGAACTCCCTGATGATCTCCACACAAAAACCCATCTTAGGTTGAACTCTGCCAAGTGGCCGAATATGACTTCATTCCAAAAGCCTTGCAAAGTCTGGCACCTCACGACATAGCTCGTTAAAATTCACGTGTCGCTCTCCAATGCATGTACGGTTTGCAAATCTGGCACGGCGTTTTGCACTCACATGCTGTTCACTTTCATCAACATTTGATCACCGTTGAGAGCGCTCGCGTATTACCGGTACTTCTACGCGGAGGCAAATCCGCACCCTTCTTTTTCCTAGGAGCCATAGGTGCTTTTCCCTTTCCTTGAACAGATTCCTCTTCATATTCTGAGGAATGTTCAGATTCCGAGCTAGTTGAATCTTCATTGCGTGATCGTTTCGTAGCCTTTTTCTTTCCAGAATCGCGACCACGTCCACTTCCAGTGGCCATCAAGATCACTAGTGCAAGAAACCATGAAAATGCCATTTCCTGCAAATAATACAATGCACTATGATTTGATCTTATAGGAAGGCTTAAACATGTTTAAGAAATATTCTAAACATGTCACAATTGATGATTCATCATTTAAAATCTATTTACATTGAAAGCCCTAAATTTCAATTTTCTCTATGTTAAGAACATATGCAAATGATAGATTCAAGCATATAAGCATGGAAACATGAATCTAATTACATAGAAAGCAACCATTTATGTTCTAAACATGAAATAGGGGTGATTTAGCAAGAGATTTCATTTGGAATAAGGATCAACTCAAAAATCCCTAAATAAAACATCAAAACCTAAAAACTAGGGTTTTGAAACAAAAGAAAGCAAGATGAATGAAAGGACTTGCAAATCAAAGCAACAAATCTCTTGATCTTGATGAAAAACCCCTTAGAGATGTTTTAGAGAGAGAGAGGGAGTGTTTTGAAATGGGAGAGATGAAATAAACCTTATGAGTTCCGAAATATAAAGAAATCCAGATCGAGTACCGGTACTAATAAGTCGCGTACCGGTACGCAGTACAATTCCTGAAAATCCTTCGTTCGGGTTCCGGATTGAAAACATGGGTGATCCGGATCCACAATTTTAGTTCCGGTACTAAATATGGAGTACCGGTACTCAAGTGAAAAAACAAAAAATTTCACGTTCGGGTTCCGGATTGGGTTTTCTGATCCGAAATCTTGGTTCCGGTACTAAACTTCAGGTACCGGTACACCAGAGCCAAAAAGCAAAAATTTCTTGAAACAAATTCAAATTTTGAAATCTTTTCAAATACCGATTTGTATACCATCAAGAAATCCATTTAAGTGCTTTGAAAAACAATGAATTCACATAGATGTCATTCAATCCAATTAATTATAAAATTTAAAAAGATTTACTCCGAAATCATGAAAAATAAAGATAAAACATTATAAACCGTTTTTCATATTATATTCGTCAAACATAAGTCATCAAAAATAATCTTGAGATCCAAAATCTATCGAGATGTAACGGATTTACAAAGATGACTTACAGAGATTTCTAAATGACATCAATTTTGAATTTTACCCTTCTAAATTGAGATATGCACTAAAATACCTAAGGGTGGCTCTTTGAGCATCTTTTAACTATCCCACCTTATACCAACCAGGAGATTGTTCAAAATAAGAACTTTGAATATAAATCTCCGAATGCTTCAACTAAAAAATTTCAAAAATATTTTTCTAGCATCCAAAACATGTGGTAGCTTCACACACAAACCGGACGACCGGGGTGGCAGCTCTTTCCAACAGGTGGTGGTAGTTTTCACACTCCTTTCGGATGTAACTCTTTCCACATCTTTTGTAATTCATTTCATTACCCTTGTAAGAAAATACAATCTCTTATGTGAAAGAATTAAATCCCAAATTTTAGTCTATCGGTTGTCTCATGTTTATCACAAAGAACTCACACAACCGAGATAGATTAACCATCTAAAGATCACACATGATTACTAAAATTTGATGAATATAATTATCAAAAACTCCTATAAAGAAGTATCTTCAAGAATTATGATTATGGAGTAAAGTTGATAATTCATATAAAATTAAATTGGAGTGATTGAAAATGAAACCCATTTTATTCAATGCACTTGTTCGTTAAAACCCTTTTGTTCAAAAACAAAACATAAAAACGAAGAGCATTGAAAACATGTAATGCAGAGATTCACAAAAATATAAAAGGAAAACCAATCAAAACATTACATACAGTCATAAGCTATTTAAAACTTAAGACAAGGAAAGATATCACCTTTCCGAATCCAAAATCGTCGGATTTTGGGTTGTCTTGATTCATTGTGGTCGGGAGATGATAGCTTTGACTGTTGATCCACCTTAGGTCTTTGCCTCGCAATGATCCACTTGTATGATTGATGTTGTGGCTCGGACCTTTGGTGGATTGAGTGAACTCCTTTGACTTGACGAGTCTTTTGATTCCGTTGAGTTCGCTCCGTAGATGAAGTTGCCGAAGAATTCCTCTTTCTCTTTTTCGGGCACGACTTCATCAAGTGTCCTTCAAGTCCACATTGGTGACATGTTCTTCCTCTCAATTTAGTTGTTGAACTTGAAGCCTTCACAGTTTGGTTCTTTTTAAATCCCAAACCAACCTTGCTTGTTTGACCTAATCCGGACATACAATCAAGTTTCTTCGAACCGGTTGAAAGCCTTTGTATGTCGGATTTAAGTTGATGAACTTGCTTGGTCAAAGCTTGGTTGGTGACATGAATTTCCTCAAACTGTTTTTCTAGAAAATCAATCTTGTTAATGTGGGAATTAACGATCGTTTCCGATTGATTTATCTTTTCTTAGAGGATTTTATTATTATCCAATAAAAACTCTCGTTCCTCCTCGAGATCATGAAGTTTGATCTTTAAAGCATGATTCTCGTCTTGAATCTCAAGTCGTTGCTTCCTCAACTTCTTAATATGCTTGGCCATCTTCTTTGATTCCGTAAGAAGTTGTTGATATGCCTCAACGAGTTCTTCTTCGTCCGACTCCCCCTCACTTGATGACTCTCTGCCGGATGTTGATGTTTCATGCAAAATCAAAGGAATAGAGTCAGTGATTAAAGATGATAAGCAAACATTAGAAGAGGGAATTTGAGAGGCATGAAAGGCAACGACTTTTTCTTCTTTACTTGAGGTCGATTCATTAGAAGTAGAATCGTCCCAAGTTTTCGCTTGTAAAGCCTTCTTTTTATATGATTTCGGAGAAGGACAATCCGTTGAAATATGGTCATAGCCTTTGCATCTATAACATTGGATTTTCCCTTCGAATTCATCTTTTTCCTTAGAAGGTTTTGCAGAGCTTTTGAGGTTAGAGGATTTAGAACCCGATGATCCTTTAGATGGTTTCAAGGATGAAGATCCATCGGTTCGATTCTTCCAAAACTTCCGACGAAATTTCTTTATGATCCGCGCCAATTGTTCTTCAAAATCGGCAAAAGTGATTTCATCGTTGGAACTTGATTCACCATCTTCTTCCTTTGTAGATTTGAATGCAACACCTGTAAGCTTAGAAGAAGACTTGGAAGAAACTTGATTAGTAGGAAAAATTATCTCATAAGTTTGTAAAGCACCTACTAATTCCTCTACTCTCATCTCATCCGGATGACTAACGGTTTCAATGGCGGTAACCTTTGCTCTAAACCGTTCCGGAAGAGTCCGAAGTATCTTTCTTACAACTTTCGACTCCGGGATCTTTTCTCCTAAATTAGCACAAGTGTTGATTATATCTTGAAGTCTAGTGTAATAATCTGTAAACAATTCATGCTCATCCATATGAATAGAGTCAAATTGACTTGTAAGCATCTGGAGCTTTTGAATTTTTACTAGATTAGTACCCTCATGTGTAATTTTGAGAATATCCCAAATCTCCTTTGCAGTTTCACACGCGAAAATTCGTGTGAACTCAGTCGAGGAAAGAGAATTAAATAGAGCATTCATACCTTTCCCATTGTAAGAAGATCTTTCGAATTCCTCTTTGGACCATCTAGAGCGAGGTTTTGGGGTAGTAGAATTTCCTACTTCCTCAACAGGATGAACCCAACCGTATTCTACGGATTGCCATACCCGCTCATCAATTGCGATGAGAAAAGCTCTCATCCGCACTTTCCAATACGCATAATTAGTCCCATCAAAAAGATGAGGTCTATAAATATTACCACTTTCACCCGACTTGATAGATAAACCTAAAACCCACTCTGATACCACTTGTAGGTTTTTATATATTAAGGATCCACAAGGATCTAAATAGGTACTATCAAACAACTAGAAGGAGGGTGAATAGGTGTAATACTTAAAAACAAATCTCAGTGCAAAATAAAAACCAATGCGGAAAATAAAATCAGCACACCGAGATATACGTGGAAACTCCAATCCAGGAGAAAACCCACGGGACCAACACGCAATAACAATCCAATAAGAAAAGGAAGAATAACAAGGTGATTACCGACTCCACAGACTCAACCCCTCCTTCAAGTTCTTCGGACCTTGCGCTCCACCGATTGCACGTCCACTGCACACGTTCGAATCCACGAACGCCACTCGAATCCACGAGCACACGTTTCGAATCCACGAAACGCCTTCAACACACCGAATCCACGATGCTACGTCGAATCCACGACGCAAACTCAGCCGATAAGAATATTGGCTTCGATGGTGATCCTTTGCTTAGATTAACATTGAGAAACCGTAGAAGGAATCTCTAAGCAAAAACTAGATCAATTCGACAAAAGACAGATCTTGGAAGAACCGTCGAATTGACCTAAAAGAGGCTAAAGAGAAGAACAATAAAAACCAGCCTCTAGGATTGCTTTCGAGTGTTTCTGAATTGATTGGTAAGTATCGAGAAACCCTAAGTATCTATTTATAACCCTTGCAAAAAGATAAAAGTCGGTTTAGCAATCTTATCCCGAAAAGGCATTGTGTACCGGTACCAAATAACGTGTTCCGGTACTCAATGGTGCAAAACACAGATTTTTCTATTGTGTTCCGGTACGCAAGCATGTTTTCCGGTACGCAATGCAAATTACAGAAAATTCTGTGTCGGGTTTGAGGAACTCAAAGTGTGGTTCCGGTACTCAATGTAAAAACTGATTTTTCCAAGATAAGCTTTATCCAAAACAGACCTAGTACCGGAATCCAAACTTAAAATAAGTTGTAAGTTAAAACCAAGTTCCTAAAACCAAGTCTAAACCGGGTTTCAATCATTTCCAGATTCCAATTATTATAAATGAACTTAAATCACCATGGTTTAATTAACCATACCTGAGTGTTATCTTGAGCTCATGTTGAATCTTCAATGAGTCTTCGAAACCTGATTTGACAATTTGATCCCTTTAAGACTCCAACTCAACTCACGAAATATGCCACCACAAAAAGCCGTAACAGGTTTGGTATGAGTAAGTCTCTTACTGACTTATGGTTCTGTTTTAGGTCCCAGCAGTCAGGAGCATATTCGTGAGCTGTCCAACAGATCCCAAGACCGCCTATATTGAGGTAGGTACTTCGATCCTGGCTTTGGCATCTTGTCACCTGATTGGGTACCGTATTCAGTCGGACCCCTGTGATTCATGCTAGCCCTAGTCCTACTGTTGAGATTCCCTACTATTATTTTAGCATTTTAGTTACTATTTACTACTTCAGTGTATTTAGCTTATATCTTGACATATGCCATGCCTGATTGATCATTACCTAGATTTGTTATCAGTTCAGTTATTTCAGTATTTCCTATTCTCGTACTGCATGTTAGAATAAGAGTACAGCTTCAGTTATACAACATCAGATGAGATTACAGTTATACAACATGATTCATAGTACATTTATCAGCATCCCGTTTGGGAGTTTCCAGCTTATTGCCGATAACATCGGTCCTTAGATCGTGAGCTTCAGCATCAGCATTATAATCGCCACAGAGCCAGCTTACAGTCACGTACACCCGCGGATTAGCTACCGCAAAGGTGTTCTTTATCGGTAGAGTGGTCACATCGATCCGTGAGCCCAGAGCTCACATAGTGTGTGCAGGGTTATATCAGTAGATTGGTGTACATGTGGCATTTAGCCTGAGGTCCTCATGACCGAGAGTGACTTATGATTTGGTACTTTATTTCTAGCATTTATGCATACACTTACCGTTACTGCTTTTTAGTTATATTGATCTCAGTCCAGCATGCTTGTTTATTTGTATCCCTGTACCTCTTAATCACAACACTGATTTATCTTACCAATTATTTACCTGCTTCATACCTGCCTATTATTGTTATCCGCTGATTATCGTATCTATTAGGTATGACTTGGTGTTCCCCGGCTCGTTGTACCCACTGGGATACATTTGGTTGTATCTCACACCCTTTGGTGACCCACTTTTTAGGTCAGTAGGGTGCTGGGATGTTGGGATGATGTTGAGAGCAGAGCGTTCGCGATAGAGCCATCCCCTATCGCCAGTTTCGACTAGCCTTACTTTTACATTTCAGTTATAGTTTGATCATGACTATGTTTTAGTTATTCTAGATTTGAGTATTTTGTGGATATTGTGATGTATGATTTCAGTTTAGTTATGTTTAGTTGGTTTTTGTTTAGCATCTGATTGTGCATATAATACGTGCCTAGCCGTGCATGTATAGGAAAAACTCTGTTCGAGTGGATAGAAAATTTTCTATAGATGTGGCGATCTGATCACGTCCTTAGATTAAAGTTTAGACAGATAAAAAAAAATACTGCTTTTCTGAATCCGGGGTGTGACACGGGTTGACAGTCCGAAAGTACATACAAGATGCTCGTGCTTGCGCCCACTGCTGTGCTCCAGGCGCCCGCAGGATATTATGGGCATCCGAAACCCGTCTAAAGCTCCAGATTGAGTTGTTTTCTCCTATTTTCGACTCATCTTTGATCCAAATGCGATTTGTTTCGAACCAAATTTGCTCTAACTCATTTTTATCACGTTCTTAAATATGTTTAGGGTGACTTAGTTACTTTGCTATTTTAGCGAAAGTTGGTACACCACAGCTAGGGTCAGCTTGCTTGTGTTCGGCTCGATAATAGTTCGAATATATATATATATATATATATATATATATATATATATATATATATATATATATATATATATATATATATATATATATATATATATATATATATATATATATATATATATATATATATATATATAATTAGGCTAGAATACTATCGATAGCACCAAGCCATTGGTGCTATCAAGTTTTTAGCCGTTGGATGAAAAAATATGTGGTTGGGATTATAGTGAGCCCCTAGGGTTTACTAAACTATCAAGAAAAGTACGGCTCCACCAGCAGGAAAGTCATCAACCCCAACCCTCGATTGAGAAAACAGCTGAAATTAGCGAAAAGTCCGAAAATTTCGAAAGATCAGTGCCTTCGCCCCAATCAAACAAGAACAGGTTCGGGCACTGTCTCCATTTCTAGAGCAATCTTTCGAAGTTTTCGTCCTGTTTGTAAATTTCAGCACAAAGGCGTGAAAAGAGAGAGAAGTGTTGGTGCCGTTCCTGCTGTGGCTACAAAAATGAAAGCTATCACTAACAGAGACACCTAAGGACACAACCTCTAGTCCTAAACCTCACATCTGCTTCTGGGGTGGCGTCTGTCCAATGCCGCTGAAGCCAATGCTGCTGGAAGGATACGTCGGCAATCCGAGAAAATGAACTCCTCCTGTCCAACTCGTAGAAGGGTAACTGCTCTCATTCCATTATCAGTCGTAGCACGGCACCGCACCAACCAGTCCAACATGTGTGCTCAATCCAAGTTCTGGAGCTGTCCTTGAATCATCACATCAGCAGGGAAAGTCCCAAGTCTCAACTGCACTGATCATACACCGCGATCCTCCTCTACTCGTGGGATACAGGGAAGAATCCAATCGCTAAAACAGGTAGCAAAATTTCTAACCCATACCCATGCAAAGATGCTGATGCAGATGCTATACTAATAATGCAGAAGGATGCAGCAGTAACGAATAACCAACTCAGCTAACAGAATATAAAATCATACCTGCCGCGACACGATCTGCTGCCGGGGCGTCCTCCACCAGGGCTGCATAAACCCGTCCACTGGGTGCTGCAGATCATCGTCCCGTCTGTCCCGACGTCGTGGCCCACTCTGTCTGACGGTGTGCCGGAGGGGCTTCCGCTGCAAGAATAGGCAAGGGAGGTGCTGTCGCAATCGGCCGCACTGACAAAATGGCATGGGGGCAAGCTGCGCGGAAATGTCCCAACTCTCCACAGAGGAAACACCGCCCCTGTCTCTGGTCACACTACGACGGTGGATGAGGCCCGCCACAGATGACACGTCGCTCCTGTCGCTGCTGCCGATACTGCTGCTGCTGCGGCGGCCCACCTGATCTCTGACGCCTACGAAACCCACGACCCTCAGGATGAGATCGTGGAGGTCTCGGAGGTCCCTGCCGGCTCGTCTGACCCTCATCATCCAGTGCTGGGCGCTTCGCCCCCGAAATCTCTACGGGGGCTGGGGCCACCCCGACCATAACCGCCTCTCCGTGCTCCACATAGAGGGCCTGCTCCATAGAGGCATCCAGAGTCTGCAATCTCTGTGAGCGGACAAACTGGTAGATATCACGGCACAGTCCTCGCTCAAACATGTAGATCCGGTGCGCCTCATCCCTAGCCGCGTGGGGTACACAAGCCAACAACCGGTTGAACTCTGCGATGTACACATGCACGGGCCGATCTCCCTGTCGGAGATTCCTCAGCCGCTCCTCCAACCTCTGCCTGACGCTCTCCGGGAAAAATGCTCCAAGAAGTAGACCGCGGAACTCCGTCCAAGTAAGTAGCTGGGTCCCAGGTGGACCTACAGGTCGAACACGCCGCCACCAGGCCTCGGCGTTGCGCTCCAAAAAGTGAGTTGCCAAATGGACCTGAAACCGCTCCTCGATAAATAAGCTCTCGAAATGGCGCTCCATAGCCGTGATCCACGACTCTGCCTCCCACGGCTCCGAACTCTGCCCCGAAAAATGAGGTGGGTTAAACTGACGGAATCTCAACAACAAATCCACCACCTCTTGCTGCTCTGCTCGGGTCAACTGCCCTGCCGTCCCGAACGGCTGTCTACCGATCTCTGTTGCAATAGGGGCTGCCTGTACTGCTGGTACAACTGGGGGTGCCACAGCTGGCGACGAAGGTGCGGGGAAACTCCCTGGGGGTGCTACAACTGGCTGTACCCTCTGCTCCAACATAAGCATCAATCGACCCATGGCCTCCTCCTGACGCCGCGAGACCTCTTCCTGGCGTCGTAAGGCCTCCTCCTGGCGCTGTGAAGTCTCCTCCTGGCGCCGTACAGCCTCAGACAACTGAGCCATATGAGCCCGAAGCTCCGGCACCTCACTCTGCTGACCCTGTGCTGGCTCCTCCTGCCCAGGCTCATCGACGAGGGAAGGCTGAGAACGCGTCTGTACCCTACGTCGGGGAGGCATCGTGCCCACCTGCACACACAAGCGAACATCAGGACAGTACCAAACAACACTCGACCCAATCCAGTGAAAGTCTAAGACATGTCATCCATTCCCTAGCATTATGTTGTCTGCAGCCAACATAATCGCTTAGGAGAATAAACATGCCAATCACTCATCCCGTCCCTTGGGAGAGGTAAATCACTCAATCAGGACTCTCGCTAAAAGTCACGACTCTTACGCAGTCATCCTAATGTCCAACCACAAGCCTAGGGTTTCTAAGTCCATAATGACCTACAACCTAGGCTCTGATACCACCTAATCTGTCACGCCCCGGCGTCGAAACTGCGACCCGGGCTCGCCAACAGATCCGCCGCCCATACGGGAAGCCCCGTATAGACGAAGCGACTAACCTGCAAAAGATCATCTATACTATACAGATATCAGAGCTGAAAGAAAACTGCTAGAAATAAAACTATACACAAACCAAGACCTCACCAAAATACAAAAGTCTCTCGAGCAGTAGAAAATAAATACAACTCTATACCTCACTACAAAGTTCTCTCAACATGAACTCTCAAAAGTAATAAGGGTACATCTACTCTCAGGACGACGACTGGTAGGGATCTAGCTCGCGACTCCCTTACCTCGATCAGAAGGAGCAGCAACAGGAGCAACTGGAACAGGAGTAGAAGTCCCTGTGGGAAAAACACCACGACGGGTGTGAGAACTACGTCCCAAGTAGTTCTCAGTGGGTGCCGCCAACAAGCCCGACGGTCTGCCCACTAAGTCTACTAGAGGCATAAAGTAACAATATAATACTGAAATAAAAGGGCTGGAAAGGTAACTCTACAGCTACTATGCCTCTATCTAGATGCTCAAAAAGTGGAACAGATGGAAACATGATGCATCTACTAACTCCCAAAGTACAGTCACCCAATCTACACTGACTGCCGCATAGGGTCCAGTCAAACCTGCGCCTACCTACTGCCGCACATCCTCAACAGGACGGGTCTCACGTAGGTATGTCCGTAGCTGCCACTAACTGACACAGCCAGAGGGACTGTGTCCGTAACTGCCACTAACTGGCACAGTCAGAGGGACGGCGTCCGTAACTGCCACTAACTGGCACAGTCAGAGGGACGGCGTCGACAAGTCGCGATACCAATGTGCAGACCCACCCCGGACGTGGCACTCGAGGGGAGCGACCCCAACGAGGACAAGGGTATCCGCGCACTCTGTCGAGCTCAAGGTGGCACTGCAGGCTATAGTCAAAATCCGCACTCACGCACTGAACGGAAAGACTCAATCCTCAAACATCTCGCACAACAGTCGGAGCACTCTCGACGACACAGCTGATCAGCTCACACGAAACACGAGACACAAGCCTCACCGACAGCTCACAGCACATCACACTGGATGGAGATACTCCACAGCCAGGACTACCGTCCACCAGACGACTCCCACAACAGAACACTAAACGCACAGGAAAGACCGACACCATAAGGGTTCGGAAACCCGATAGACCGGTGCTAAGAACCCTATCAAACAATAACAGACTCTAGGCTCCGCCTATCGAAGTTCCCGATCCCCTTATAGTTCGGGAAAGCAGCAAACTCGGTACTACACGCAGAAGACACCAACAGGGCCCGAAAGTCCCGGGAGACCTACACCTACAACCCTATCAAACAAGAACAGGTTCCAGGCTCGGCCCCCGTGGCTTTCGTCCCGACAAAGGAATGGCCCCTAGAACTCGGATCACTCGAATCCTTTCGAGTGGGGAGATTTACAAGAAAAGGTGACATTTGTTATCGAAAAGCATTTTGATCTAGAAGAAATCCATATTTAATGATTTTAGTTCTTTTTAGAAAAATAGTTAGAAAAATAAGTGTTTTACCCAAGCCCCGAAGGGCTGATGCCTTTGTCCAATCAAACAAGAACAGACTCCAGCGGCCCTTCGATGCTTGGAAGAAAACATTGGTAGACTAAAATCATGTGTATGTCGAAAAGGATTCAGGGTTCTAGGTCCGGCTATCACTAGTAAACTACTGCCACTAACACAGTGGCGACAACCCACACAGGGGAAAACAAGACCTCTCGGGACCACCGTCTACCCCAACGGTTCCCGGTACAGACAAGCGATCCACTACATCTACCAGACTCCACTCTGCTCCCAAGCACGAGTGCAAATGTCACGCCCCGGGGGTTTGTTTTAGCGGAAACGATTCATAAAGGTCGAATATTTGACGTGTAAATTTTTTTTTTTTTTTTTTTTTTAAAAGAGAACCCCTCCTCCCCGGCACGTGCCCAGACCCGCCACACACACAGGATCACTCTGCAAACGGACAGAGTCTCCCCTGTATGTGCACGGCGTAGCGTTCAGTACATGTTCCAACATACACAACCAATCAATCACAACAATCATTCACAACCAACCAGCATTCTAAACTAATAAAAGAAGAACATATGGCCGATCAGTTTGGAAAGGATAAATCCATAGTTTTTGAAAGAGCGCCTACCCGGCGCTTACGTTTTTGAAGGCTAGTTTCGAAGTCAGCATAAATCCACAAGGTTCGAAAGCGGTGCCCACCCGACACCAAGTTTTGAAATCCCTTTCGCAATCCATAAATCCACAGGGTTTTGAAACCAGTGCCCACACGACACTTAGATTTTAAAAACGGTTTTCGCAATCTTTTCTTTGGCTTCTGCCTTTTTGATTTTTAAATGGCCGATAGAAATAAAAGGGAAAGTAATGCACAAGGGGCACTAAATGCAACCCGTACCGACATCCACGCCGACCCCACGAGGGTATCGCGAACCTCTCACATAACTACAATGCAATGAAAAGCGAGAATAAAAGAAGAAATACAGTCCAGGGTCCCCAGCGACCCAGCTGCTCCTGTCCCGTCCTCACCACCGCCTACCTCTCCCCCCGTCCGAACCCTGTCACGAAGTGGGGTGTCAGTGACGCAAAAATAGTAGAGCAGGAGAATATAGTAAAACAAACCGTGAAGACCACCGGAGCAACCGCCCTCCCAAGGAGGAAAAGCAACCTGTACACCTGCATCCTGTAATACCCGGACACGTCGGACAGCTAAACCGACGGCCCATACCGTACCTGCAGAAACCCGACCACGCCGGACAACTAAACCGACGGGTCGCACCGCTCGCACCTCGGCGCCTCAACCCCACCACTAATAAGGGGCCCCACTACGTCACCTCGTGGGTATACACGGGTCATAGACCACTTTTCCGGAAAAGCGCACCCTTTGCGGTGGCCAAACCGCGGGTGCGCGTGTGGCAACCTCGAGCCAAGTAACCGTAACCACCATCATGTCAGCATCATAATATAAATAACAAGAGTAATGAGGTAAAGTGCATAATCGAAAGCAAGGTAATAATACGCGCACTCGAAGGTGGCCCGCTGACATATAATGGTTAAAAAGAGAACAACCGTCGGTAACCGACGCTAAACACTATAGAGAACCCACTAACATGCATAAGCTATCGCCCATCATTATTTAACCCCAGTACACTTAAAATAGACCCCGTCCAATATGATAGAATTTAGAGGCTAGGAATAAAGTAAAAACAACCCACCTGAATGTAGGCCGATCCCGAACTCCCGCTAGACTGCCGGGAGGCTGGCGCTGAACAACTGGGCCCTGAACAAGGGCTAGAATCAGTAATAGACTCACACAAACCCATCCCGATGACACAACAGTAATGCGATGCTAATAAGGAGCAATGTCGTCGATTTATTGAATACAAATCCGATTTCCGATTAGCGAGAGTCCACGGGACTCTAACAAAGTGTCTAGTGGTGTAAAAAAAACACTGTCTAAAGTCAGCCTGTGTGTCTAATTTGCAATTAGGTCCGAAGTATAATTCAATTCGCATTATTATCCTATTTTATTATCCGTTTCGACTCGTTCTTGAAATCCGGGGGTCCAAAATTGACGCCGTAAGTTTCAGCGTGTTCATTACGGCGAGACCCAGGCCGTGCTTACAAGTTTGGACTGCCACGGATCCCGAGGGCAAAGTTGGCCCAACAATCACTAAGCCCAACAAGCCACTATGCTAAAACTTAATTAATACGTGACCAACACGGAGAGTTAGCCAGAGCATGGTGATCAGCATGGACCAGGTACAACGGGGCTCACCTGAGGCTTGCCGGAGGTTGGCCGGAGCAGTGGCCGGAGCAGCACCACCCACAAGGTCCCAGCTCGGGTTGGGTGTTCTTGAAGCAACACAGGTGCAGACCTGCTCCAGAGGTGAGCATCAGCTAAGGAGGTGTCCCAGAAGAGGTTTAGTGCATGCGGGGTCGAGCCCCGGCGGCCGGAGGCGGCGGCGGCTGGAGCTAAGCCCGTAGTAGTGATTTCGGGTGCAAGAATTAAGTCCATGGAACCGGGGCCCTTTTGACCCAACCTAAAACAATGGGGAGCGAGAGGAGGTCATCTAGGTCTTACCTGGATGGTTACCGGAGTCCCGAGTCGCCGGGGATCGCCGGAGCTAAACTTGAAGGCAATTCGGGTGCAACTGTGGTGGCAAGAAACCCGACGTCAAGATCCTCATGCAACACGATGGAAAGACTCTAGAGGATCATAGGAGCCTACCTGAGTGGTTTCCGGGCGACTGGAGGCGGCGGCGTGGCGCGGCGGAGGAGCTCGGGCAAGCTCGGAGGAGCTTTAATGGCGGATTTCGGCCGGCTAGGTTCTGGCCAGTGGGACTTGGACCAAAAGGTTCCACTCGGTGCCAGGAGTCTCGGTGCAGAGGTGGCCGGCGTCGGAAGGCCGCGACGGCGCCGGACGGCCGTGATCGGCCGAAGGTGGAGAAAACCGGGTTCTAGGGCTTCTCCGCGCAGCTTAACCACTCACCCGATCATCTTGAAACTTCGCGCGTAGTGAGCAGTCACCAAGGAGAAGAGGATCAACGGCTCTGATCCGAGGTTCAATGGTTGGAAAAATCAGAAACCGAGTTCGTCGGAAAACGATAATTTCCGGTGAACCTAGCCTTTGCCGGCAACGGGGACGGCGGCGAGGGCTCGGGTTGCGTAGGGAGGATCCCCTCGACGTCAGGAAGACTTCTCAAGGATCAAAAACCCAAAAGTTTAAAGTCTTTTCCAACCTTTCTCTTCGCCGGAGTTTGGAAGGAGGAGGTCGTCTCACTCAGCGGCGTTCGGCGGCGACTAGGGCTGGGTCCAACGCAGCTTGGTTGCGGCATCACAGGGGAGTCCTCAGATGAGTTATTGATCGACCAAGACACCCCCGAGCACCCTTCACTCCAAGTCACCCGCGATCAAGGTGATTCTTGATCTTCTTCTCCGGCGACGTGGTGGCGGCCGGTGCGAAGCTTCTGTTGCGTGGAGTGCGCAGAGAGAGAGAGGAGAGGGTTCTGTTGGAGTGTGCGGCTAAGGGCTGAGGGCTACGAGGGTTTTTGGAAAACCCTAGCTCGAGTGGCATGGTTATATAGGGTTTTGCTACAATTACAAGGTAGTCCCTCTACACTTGGTATTTTGGGTTCAGACCCCTCACCGTGGCTTTTATTCACATCTAGGTCCCTCTCCCATGAGTGGCACGCTTTCCGAGGCAACAAATATCGGGGGTTCTATGCAATTTTTGCATTTTTTCGACGCATTTCACGCTTTTCGAGGCGATCCGGTCGTCGAAACGAAAAATGGACTGCGCCATGGCGTCCGGCTCGACGAGGCCTATCAGGTAGCGATCTCTGATTTTCGCGAAACTGCCCGGATAAAATCTCGGTCCATAATAACTGTGTCAAAATACAGTTTTCGCGCTTTTCGAGATTCCAGGGTCGTCAAACAGAATTTTCGACTGCGCCACTGCGTTCAGAACATCGAAACCGTTCGAAATGACTACCTGGATCACTATATTCGGATTCCGAACAGTGAATTAGTCAATGTTGTATTCGTCGGGTCTCGAAAACCAGGGTTACTGTTCATCTACAGTAACTCACGTAAGTGCACTGTGCACAGAGGACACTGTTACATTGGTCGCGAGATTCGTCCACTTCTTAGTTGAATTCTGGAAGATCCGACCGTCAGATCGAAAAGTGCTGAATATGAATCTCGCTCAGTTCGACGAGACGATCCCAACGGTCAACTCGGATTTCCAAGATCATGTCCGGATTGGAAAGTAGCCTTTTTGTCTCGTAAAACGTGCAACTCGCACACTGGCAATTGACTAGATAAATCAACATAGGTCTTTTGAATTCAAAAACCAGGTCAAAATTCACTTTTAGACTATTTATTAAAATAAAATATTTTGAGTTTTTACAGCAAATGCATCCCACACTAAAAAGAAGTCCCGACCGCTCGGCCCACTACCCGGGCGAGGATAACACTAAGTCCAGGAATGAAGCATAAAGTGTGGATGTCTAAACATAAATAACCCTAGCCTAAGTGAGGGTTTTCTACTGGTCTGGTTACACATGCAACATATGACGGGGGTGCTAGGTCAGGTTCCAAGATAACAAATATTTAACATGATAGAAGGAAGCAAGAGATCACAAGATCGACAGATAAAACTAGGAATAACAATTCCTACACTCTAGCATGCTACCAAAGTCCAATCACTATCATGCATGATTCTATATCCATAGAATTAGAGCACAGTCCATAGATCTTGAAAGCAAAGCTACCCACCTAAAGGTGCTAACTGTCCGGGGTCACACAGCTTAGAAAACCAGAAAAACAGCAACTCACAATCCAATAGGTCCAGTATAGTCCAAAATCCCACCTGGGTACAACATAAGGCTACAGTTATACTTTAATCCCAAAATCTGCCAAGAAAAACAACACTGAAATTTCAGCCGCAAAGATGTGATTATTCCACCTACTGAATGTTCTCAAAAAATTCCAAATAAAATATCCTTGCGATCTTCGTGTCGATAGCTTCGAAACAAGTATCTGCACGCCCAATTCCGAGCACCATAGGCCAAGTTAAAAATTCCACAGTATTTGTGTGAACAATCCCAAAACCATTCAACTGTAAACTCTTGTACAGATAAAAGGAAAAGTGTATACCTTCGGGAAGGTCTCCAAAAATTCCAAGAAAAATCCACGATGATCCTCGCGTCGAGTAGATGAAAAAAGTCTATAAGCACGTCCTGATCCGACACTCGTGCGCGGAGATCTCCTCTGATGAAGCTGCTATCTTCACAAATCCACACAGCAAACAAGGTCCTCAGAGAGCAAGGTAGAACTCCTCGAAAAACGCGAAACCAAAAAATGTGCGAGAAACCAAAATCGTAGCCTCACCTGTTGCGAATCCAACGGCGAAGAAATCGCTCGAAAAGATGGTCGGAGTAGGCCGGGGAAGCTCGTGCACCGAAGAGCGACGGAAGAAGCACCGACGAAAGAGCGTCGCGCCGCACCAAGAAAATGAGAATCTCGAAAAGCGTGCTCCCAAAAATCCCCAAACTCTGCAGATGGAAGCTACACAGCGAGGGGAACAACTTAGCTGAAGACCTCCCGTCGGTTTGAAGCTCGGAAGTGGAAGAAAAGAGGAGGAAGAAGCAGCTCGGACCGTTTAAATAGGCCCAGAAAACAAATCAAATAATGACGGATGAGTCCTATTTTCCGGGCGCCCGGAAGTTCCGGGCTGCTACAGTGTTGGGCCCGGCCCAACATTGTGCAGGCCCGAAACCTCCACGGGCCTCCACGTCGCCCACAACACAGCGGACAGCCGTGGGGGGCCACCCAGCGGGCGACACGTGGCCCAACGAGGAGCCGAAACGTGGCGGCTCCCCGGTCAACGCGCGCCTGACGCGCCCACGTGCGTGCGCCAGCGCCGCCTGCGCACAGTGTCGGGCACGCGCCCCGAGGCGAGCGCACCAGCTCGGTGCACCGAGTGCACAACACCGCGCCAACAGCAGGCCGACAGGTGTCCATCCTCCGGTGCACGCAGGCACTGTGGACCGCGCACCTGCCCGCGCGCTGCGCGCCTGCCCGCGCCTGCACGCCACCGTGCCTGCGTCCGCGCCGCCGCGCTCCGCCGCCGCCCACCGCCGCCCGCCGCCCGCCGGAACAGTATCAAGCTGCCTCGAAAACCGTGCGCGACACCCGGGCTCCGAAAAATGCAAATAAATAGTCCATCTTCATCGTTTTCGCGCGCTGAATCCAAATCCGATGTCTGTTTCTCCAAATTCTCATCCGAAAATTTGCCGAAGGCCCCCGGAAAGCCCACTTGATCCGATTTTCGCGCTGGGTCCATTTCAAAAATCCAATTTGCCAAATTCCATCTCTAAAAATTCCCGAAGGCATCCGGAGAGGGGATCTTTTATCCAAACTTCGCCCTGAGTCCAAATTTGACATCCGTGTCGCGCGAAATCACTTCTAAACACTCGACGGGTCCTCCAAATACTCCCGTGATCCATTTAAGCCCGAAGTCCACCACTTGTGTCCAAATTGCGCACAAACACCTCCAACACACCACGCAGGCCATCGAAAGCCGCCAAACAACCAGAAAACTCCCCGCGGGGAAACCAGGTCCTCACAAGAGAACAACTATCATCTTAACCACATATTCCTTCATTCGAGTACCCAAAATTCAATAGTACCAAGTGTTTAATACTATTGATAGTATAGTAGCCGGACTTATCAATAGTAACCGGACTATATATATATATATATATATATATATATATATATATATATATATATATATATATATATATATATATATATATATATATATATATATATATATATATATATATATATAATATAGATTTTTATTATTTTATTTTTATTCCAATTTAAATATAAAGTCCAACTCGGTTATAAAGAGACCCATTTATTTACACTGAGCTGGAATAATTTTAAATGCACCAAAAAAAATTTAGTCTTTGGAAATTGACTTTTTGATCATTGGATCAAAAGTCAATAATAATGGTTAGTTGTGAGACCCATCATTATATATGATTCAAAAACAATTAGAATTGATTCAATGGTCAAAAATGTTATAATATAAATACTTTTCTATTTTCAAAGATATCCCGATTGGACTATATATATATATATATATATATATATATATATATATATATATATATATTATAAATTTTTACGATTTAAATTTTAGGCCAATCTGTTATAAAAAAAATTGATCTTTTGTGAATTTTAATTATTAGATAAAATTCTAAGTTTCTATTTTTTTTATCAACATTGCACCTAACATTAGGATTGAAAATTTAAGTTGTTGTTCGCGAGTCAACTCATGTTCGGTTCGTTAATAAACGAGTCGAATATGAGCTAAATTTTTCAGCTTGATATTTTAATGAGTCAGCTCGTAAACGAGCCGAACACGAGTGGCCCCAGCTCACTCAAATTCATCTCGTTGACACCTTTATACGATACATACATCAACAACTCATTAGTTGGCTAATATTCTTACAAGGCACTCGGTAGATAAATTTTTTAATATTTGATCAGCAAGTTGAATGTTACGTCTCTTCACACGCAGCTTGAGAGAAAGAATTAGAAAATGAAGTTTTTATATTTTGGAATATTTTGTGAAATTTTGATGAAAAAAATAATGGAGATTTGACTAGCTATTTACTTGCTATTCTGGATAATCTTGCCAATCCAAGTGGGATTTGTTTGGATTTAATGACAACACACAAAAAATAATAATAATTTTGTATTATTTTTTTGATTAATTCATGATGTATATTGAAGTTTGTACATATTATCAAATTTTAGTGGAATTAGACCAATGTCTATCACCCCAATATAAATTTTTTACTCGTTTCTCGTTAATCACTTTTTATACAAACAACCAAGTTTACTCTTCCAAAAAAATATCTTCTCTATTTATTTTTTAGATATGAACTTAGATAAAAATATATTGAGACTTAGGGCCCGAAACTAAGTTTTTAAATTCAAATTTAAATATTTAAATTTAATTTTAAAATTATATTCATTGAATATCATATAAATTCGTTTTGTTTGAGTTTAACTTTGAGTTCGAATAAAATTCGGGTATTCGCACCGTTGACATCTGGGACTTGGGATCCCAGTCATAAGCCCTTGGCAAATGGTTAAAACAACCATTTTCACTCTCTAAGATAAGAACGGTAGAAAACTTATTAAATTTAGAATCTCACTTATCGGTTTTTTTTTTTTTTTTTTTTTTTTTTTTTTTTTTTTTTTTTTTTTTTTTTTTTTTTTTTTTTAAGAGAGAGATTTGTATCATCATTTTTTTTAAATAAAATTTTCTAAAAATATAAAATAATTACACTTTAAATTTAAAATCTTCAATAATTAATTACCAAGTTTTTTACTAAAAATAATCGGTAAAATTAAAAATTTGAACACCAAATTTTGACACTTGACGAGGAAAAAAAAAAAAAAAAAAAAAAAAAAAAAAAAAAAAAAAAAAAACTACTCGCACGTCTATAAAGAGAAGTACATTTAACATTCTATCCATCTAATAGCTAATCATATCAAATAATTAGTAAGTAGTTTTTATTTATTAAATAGATAAGATATATATCATATAATTATTTTTTGAAAGTATATATATAGAGAGAGAGATAGTAGAGTTTATATATTTTTAAAACCACAAACATATTCATACTTATAAATTTTTATATTGAAATTTATATTTTTGTAAAGTCGACTAAAAAATAAAAAAATAAAATAAAAAATATAAATTATAATACAAATTTAATGGCTCAACCATAGCTACTAGAAATTTGACATACAGCGGTACTATTCGTTGCAATATTTAAGTAAATATTGCTAAATACAAAATATACTGGCATTTATTAAAATTTGTTGCTAAATATATCATTTATCGATATTTAGAAATTATTGTTATTGAATAAAAATATTTAGCAATATTTATTTTTAAATGCCGGTAAAAAGAAGTTTAAATACCGGCAGTTACTTTTAATGTCACTAAGAAACTTTAATTACTAGCATTTAAAAGTAAATGTTGGTAAAAGATCTTAAATCCTTATTTAAGATATAAATAATTAATAAGTTGAGGGACCTAACTGAGATTATCCATCAATTTCCCATATCCCGCCTACTTCTTCCTTCCTCTTGTGCCGTACGACTCCTAGCCTTCCTCTCCTCATATGCAAAGCTTCTTTCTATGATTTTTTTTTCTCTCTTTTTTATTTTTTTATTATCTTCTCTCCAAGTAAAAAATAAAATAAAATTACTCTTTCTACCTTCCAATCGCATGGTGTAAGAAAAAGATTTTCTTCATTGTCTTCTACCAAGAAGAGCCCCACAAGCAGGACTCTACTAAAAAATGTTGGAATAAAAATTAAAATTCCTAAAACCCTCAATAATAATTTTATGTTATTATTAATTCTTTTTTACTAATTAATTTACTCTTTTTTTTAATTAATTTATTAATTAAATTTTATTTATTGTATTTTTTAACGTTGGGAACCCAACGGCATGGAATCCAATTAATTCACCCTTTAGGTGAATTAACGTTGGGAACCCAACGGCATGGAATCCAGTTAATTCACCCTTTAGGTGAATTCACCCTTTAGGTGAATTAACGTTGGGAACCCAACGGCATGGAATCCAATTAATTCACCATTTAGGTGAATTAACGTTGGAACCTTTCTTTTCCCTGCCCATATATATATATATATATATATATATATATATATATATATATATATATATATATATATATATATATATATATATATATATATATATATATATATATATATATAGAGAGAGAGAGAGAGAGAGAGAGAGAGAGGGTGGGCAATATAGTAGTAGTTAGTGAAAGAAAAAAGAAAGAAAGAAAGAGAAAAGAATTATTTTAAGTTTATTTTAAATTTTATTTGGTTAATTTTATTTATCGGGTGTTGAGAGAATCTCTGTCAACTTCTTCTGCGGTCGTGCTCGTAAGAAGAGGAATTCCGGTCGTACCTTGGGGTGGTGTCTCCGATTAATCCGCACGAATAACGGAAATACGCCTTAGGGCAGTGCCTCGCACGCTTCCGGATCAATTTCTTTCATCTACAAATTTTTGGATAGCGATTAAAGGTAAGTTATGTTATTCAATTCTAAACAAATAAAATTAGTTAGATAATTTAATCACAATCAAAGTTAGTGCGATTTTTCTCTAACATTCTAAGGCGTATTCCGATTTGATTGTGATTAACGATCTAACGAGTGCTAATCCGAAAAGAAAATATATATTGCATATTATTTATAATTGTGTTGTCAACTTGTTTGTGTGATTGACATTCAAACTTTAACATATTGGGATTAGCATTTTAAAATTTTAATTGCATATGATTATTGTGATTAATTTTATTCTCTTTAAAATTATTATATATATATATATATATATATATATATATATATATATATATATATATATATATATATATATATATATATATATATTTACTGTTTTCACTTTTTAGCTATAGTAAAATAAATAAAATAAAATAAAAAATTATTTACTGTTTCGAGAAAAAAAAAAATAGCTACAGTAAAATAAATAAAATAATAATAAAAAAATTTTATTTACAAAAAAATAGCTACAGTAAAATATATAAAAGTTTATTTACTGCTTTATATAAAAGTTTATTTACTGCTTTAGCTTCAAAAAGAAGAAAAAAAAAAAAAAAAGGTATATTTATATATAGTTTTATCTACAGTAAAATATTTTTTAATTGTTTTAAGTGGTATTTGAACCTGCAACCTTAGACGGAAGGTAAAGACACATAACCAGTAAGCATAAAGCATACTTTACATATTTTGGTTTAATCTTATATTATTTACTGCAGTTTAAATATTTTATTTGATTGCATTTATATCCGAAAATATTTAAATCAAATTCAAATTTTAATTGTTTGGGTCATCTGTTTGCTATTGAACAAACTGAGATAAAAGATTAATATTAACAACTTGAATACTTAAAATATTTTGGATGACTAGGGTAGAAACCTTAAACAACATGTTTGTTTGTCTAAAAGGATTTCTTGAACCTTTTTTGCAGCTCATTTTGAATTTTCTTATTCCCTCAATTAGATTGTCCAAAATGGCTTATGTTGATTCTTCTAGCCTTAAGCCAGAAAAATTTAGAGGGGTAGGATTTTTGAGGTGGCAAGAACAGTTAGAGGCTTGGTTAATTACCTTAGGCCTTATAACTGCAATTGGAAAAGCACCTCCTTTTCCTACTTCTAAAGTTTCATCTACTTCTGCTGCTGATTCTTCTAAATCTGCTACTACCTCAGTTACTGAACCTGTATCGGACAGATCCCCCGAGGAAATTGAATTTCACTGTAGATTTAGAATATTAAGTTGCCTTTCAGATGAACTTTATGAAACATATAGGAAATATTTAACTGCCAAAGATTTATGGTGTGCTCTAGAAGATGCTTACATTAGAGATAATGAAGGCGCTGCTAGATTCACCATTACTGATTTTAACAATTTTAGAATGGTAGAAAACATTCCTATAAACGATCAAATTCATCAATTTCAGAATTTTGTCCAAGAGATTAATAGAAATGGTTCAACTTTAGATGATACCTATCAAGCTACATGCCTATTGGACAAATTACCCCCTTCCTGGTCAAAATTTGCCAATGAACTTAGAAGAACTCAGGGAACTCTTCAACTTAGATCTGTAATTCAAACTATTAGAATAGAAGACCAATATCGACTTAGAGAGGTTAAACCGACCAATAACAGATCAAACTTAAACTTGACCGAGATTTCGAACCAAAGCCATGAGTCTAAACCCAAAGGTAAAAATTTTAAACCTAAGGGTAAAGGCTTTAAGGGTAAGAACCCAAACCGAAATCAAAACTATAACCATAAACCCAACACCAACCAATCTAGTGGGAATAAGAAGAAGGATGGATTTTGTTATGTCTGTGGACGGGACAATCATTTTGCTTCAAAATGTTTTTATCGGAAGAAAGAGAAGTTTGTCTATAAGAAGGGCCAAAGCAATCAGAACAATTATCCTAAACCTCAAGTCAACATGGTTGAGGGTGAACCTTCGAACTCCACTTTTAGGTCAGTCTCCTTTATACCTAATGTTAACCTCACCTATCATGATTTAGATTGGTGGTTAGATTCAGGAGCCAATGTCCATATTTGTACTAATAGGTTCCTATTCTCCTCCTATCAGGACTCAGGTGGAGGATGTGTGACTGTTGGAGACGGAAAAGCTGTCAATGTGCTAGGGATCGGAACAGTCAAACTGAAGTTAACTTCTGGAAAGACTTTGATCCTTCACAATGTGCAGCATGTTCCCGAGATCCGACGGAACCTGATTAGTGGATCACTATTAGTGCAATTAGGTTATAAGATTGTACTTGAATCTAATAAAGTTGTAATCTCTAAGGGGGAAATGTTTATTGGAAAAGGTTTTGTATCTGAGGGTTTATTCAAATTGAATGTACTTTCTTTTTTTGATAATAAAAATTCTTCTCCTTCATTTTCTACTTCTTCTTCTACTGTGTTAAATACTGAATCTTGTGATGTATGGCATGGCAGATTAGGGCATGTGAACCTTAAATCTATTCTGAAATTGACCAATCTTAATCTTTTACCCAAATTCAAGATTGATTCCAAATCTAAATGTAAGATTTGTACCCAAGCTAAACAGCCTAGGAAACCTTTTAAATCTGTTCCTTATAGGGATACCCAGATTCTTGAACTGATTCATAGTGATGTCTGTGATTCTAATAGAGTACCTACCCGTGGAGGCAGTCGCTACTTTGTAACTTTTATAGACGACTACTCCAAGTACTGTTACACCTATCTCTTGAAGACCAAAGATGAAGTCCTCTATAAGTTTAAAGCCTTTAAAGCTGAGGCTGAAAACCAATTGGATAAGAGGATTAAAATTCTAAGGTCTGATAGAGGAGGCGAGTATACTTCAAATGAATTAAACCTATTCTGCGAGGAACATGAAATAATTCATGAAGTAACTGCTCCTTACTCACCTCAATCTAATGGTGTAGCTGAAAGAAAGAACCGAACCCTATTGGACATGGTTAATGCCATGATTTTAAGTTCTGGTATACCTCAGAACTTGTGGGGGGAGGCTCTTTTATCAGCTTGTTACATCCTCAATAGGATTCCCTCTAAGGATAGAACCCAGACACCTTATGAATTTTGGAAAGGAAGAGCACCTAGGTTGAGTTACTTCCGAGTGTGGGGGTGCTTGGCTAAGGTATCTATTCCTGAACCCAAAAGAAAGAAGATTGGACCTAAAACTATAGATGCTATCTTTATTGGATATTCCTTAGATAGTAATACCTATAGATTTCTTGTGATCAATTCTGAGATTTCTGAAATTTCCAATGACACTTTGATTGGATCTAGAGATGCAACTTTCTTTGAAAATATTTTTCCTTTCAAAACTCGCATCTCTAGATCTGCCCCTGATTATCAGTCTACTTTTGATCATGCATCTATTTCTGATCATATACATGCATCTGATTTGCATTATAGTTTAGATCCTGTAAAACCTGATCCTATTCCTGAATTAAGGAGAAGTAAGAGAACTCGCTTTGAGAAGAACTTTGGTGAAGACTTCTTTACTTTCTTAATTGAAAGTACACCTTCGTCTTATAAGGAAGCAATGAGTTCTCCTGAAGCTTCTTTTTGGAAGGAGGCTATAAAAAGTGAGATAGAATCAATTATCAGTAATAACACTTGGATTCTCACTGATTTACCTCCTGGTAGTAAACCTCTAGGATGTAAGTGGATCTTTAGAAAGAAACTTAGGACTGACGGATCAGTAGAGAAGTATAAGGCGCGTCTTGTTGCTCAAGGTTTTCGGCAAAAGGCTGAAATTGACTACTTTGACACATATGCGCCTGTTGCTCGCATTGCTACTATCCGAATTCTTCTTGCATTAGCATCCATTCATAAACTTTTGATTCATCAGATGGATGTCAAGACCGCTTTTCTTCATGGTGATCTTGAAGAAGAAATCTATATGGCTCAGCCTGAAGGTTTCTCTGTGCCTGGTCAAGAGAATAAGGTGTGTAAATTAGTTCGCTCTCTATACGGACTAAAACAAGCACCTAAACAGTGGCACGAGAAATTTGACAGTGTTATAGCTTCATATGGATTTCTGACCAACGATTATGACAATTGTCTCTATTTCAAGAGATTTGATGATCGTTGCGTCCTTCTTTGTCTCTATGTTGATGACATCCTGATTCTTGCTCCTGATCTTGATCTCATTAACCAAGTTAAATCTTTTTTATCAAACCATTTTGATATGAAGGACCTTGGTGAAGCTGATGTGATTTTAGGAATGAAAATTCTTAAATCATCTGATTCTATTATCCTGACCCAATCTCATTACACCCAAATGGTACTTGATAAATTTGAATATTCTGATTGTTCTCATGTTTCTACTTCTTTTGATCCTAGTGTTCAACTTGTAAAGAACACTGGTAATCCAGTAAATCAGGAGAAATTTGGCCAAATCATTGGTTCTCTGATGTACCTAACCAATAGAACTAGACCTGACATTGCCTATGCCATATCAAGATTGAGTAGATATACTAATAGTCCTAGTATGATTCATTAGGTTGCTCTGGAAAGAGTATTTTGTTATCTTAAAGGTACTCTTTCTTTTGCTCTTAAATTTGTTGGCTATCCTGCTGTAATTGAGGGATACAGTGATGCCAATTGGATTTCTGATTCTTTGGATATTAAATCTACTTCTGGCTATGTTTTCATTCTTGGTGGCAGTGCAGTTTCTTGGCAATCCACCAAACAGACTATAATAGCCAGAAGCACTATGGAGGCTGAGTTGGTTGCCCTTGACACTACTTGTCTTGAAGCCGAGTGGCTCAAGAACATTATGTCATCAATTCCATTGATTTCTACTCCTATTCCACCTATTTCTATTCGGTGTGATTCTCGAGCTGCAATTGATTTTTGTAAAAAGAAATTAATAAATTCTAAGGCTAGTCGACATATTAAATTGAGACAAAAGTTTGTTAGATGGCTAACTTCTCATGATGTTGTTTCTTTAAGTTTTATCAGATCTGAACAGAATCTTGCAGACTGCTTGACGAAAGGCCTGAATAGGACTAAGGTCCTAGAGTCATCGAGGGGGATGGGACTTTGCCCTTAAAGGGCCTTCCTGCAGTGGGAACCCAACCTTTGTGATAGGAGATCCCTTGAAGAAGGTTCAATGTGGTAAAAATAAGTTGTCAGGTTGGCCAAAGAGCACTTTCTACTATTTATTCAGAGGAACTTTAGTTCCAAGTCCATCCCTATGGTGAGTTGTGCTCTGTGTAGTGGTTGAGGTTGAGCTTATAGCTCTTAATGGAATCCGAGGTAATAATTTTGCGAGATGTGACTCTACACACATCCCTGGAGGAGACCACCTATATAAGAATATTCGTTTAAGGCTGCGACTATGAGATGTGGGCTGTCCATAGAAATTCTTATGAAAAATCAAGGTACTGTGCATGGCCTTTAATGCACAGACTCGCGACGGAGAATTCTGTACTGTGTGTGTGGCAGTTGAAATCAGGGTCAAAGGAACGTAGTTCAAGACCTGGTTCACTCCGATTCCTTCTGATGAAAATTGCTTACACTAAGTGAGGTTAAGTCTCTTAAAGACACCTTACCTATTACATAGTATAAACACCCGATAATCTTATTTTATTTTATTTTTGAGTTTAATCTTATTTCGAAATTTTGAATTTTGTGGGGGATCGTTGGAATAAAAATCAAAATTCCTAAAACCCTCAATAATAATTTTATGTTATTATTAATTCTTATTTACTAATTAATTTACTCTTTTTTTAAAATTAATTTACTAATTAAATTTTATTTATTGTATTTTTTAACGTTGGGAACCCAACGGCATGGAATCCAATTAATTCACCCTTTAGGTGAATTAACGTTGGGAACCCAACGGCATGGAATCCAGTTAATTCACCCTTTAGGTGAATTAACGTTGGGAACCCAACGGCATCCAATTAATTCACCGTTTAGGTGAATTAACGTTGGGAACCTTTCTTTTCCCTGCCCACATATATATATATATATATATATATATATATATATATATATATATATATATATATATATATATAGAGGGTGTGGGCAATATAGTAGTTAGTGAAAGGAAAAAGAAAGAAAGAAAGAGAAAAGAATTATTTTAAGTTTATTTTAAATTTTATTTGGTTAATTTTGTTTATCGGGTGTTGAGAGAATCTCCGTCAACTTCTTCCGCGGTCGTGCTCGTAGGAAGAGGAATTCCGGTCGTACCTTGGGGTGGTGTCTCCGATTAATCCGCACGAAGGACGGAAATACGCCTTAGGGCAGTGCCTCGCACGCTTCCGGATCAATTTATTTCATCTACAAATTTTTGGATAGCGATTAAAGGTAAGTTATGTTATTCAATTCTAAACAAATAAAATTAGTTAGATAATTTAATCACAATCAAAGTTAGTGCGATTTTTCTCTAACAAGAAAAAGATAAGTTAATTTAGTTTTTTTTTGTAAAATTATTTACTTTATTTTATTACCTTGGAATAGATGGGATGATTTAATTTTTTTTGAAAAAAAATTATTATTTTTATTTTAAAATTATTATTTGATAATAGATTTAATTATTTTTAGGTTGTATGATTATGCAACAAATTAAATAATATATAATAGAAGACTAAATAAAAAATATAGTTGAAACCCATATTTATTTATGTGTTTAAGTATAAAAGAGGATGAACATGACCTCCTCCTATTATACTTTTTTATTACTAAATATAATCAGAGAGAATGTGCAAAAAGTCAATTAAAATAAAATCAATAAACTTTTTAAATATATATATATATATATATATATATATATATATATATATATATATATATATATATATATATATATATATATAAAAGACCTATATTTTTTTCCTTTTCGTCAATTTTATTATTTAATATATAGGCTTTTGACTCGTTAAAACTAATTTTTAATGTGTTCTTTTTTTGACAGGTTCAACGCAAGTAATAATACCTTTGGAATTCAAGAAAATTTAAACAATTTTAAGCTGTTTTGTTATATTCGCAAACAACTTTATGTCGTGTGACCTATTTGGATGCGTTATTTATGTACGTATTAGTACTTTTGTGTTTAGAAAATTTTGTGGCCGTTTGTTATTTTTTTGGATGTTGAATGGACTAAAGATTTTAACTTATTATTTGTTTAATTGAAAATGAGCTTAGTAAATTATTTTTGTTATTTTTATATGTACGATCTATGTCACTTGTCATATAAAAATATTGAGAAATATCATATTATCCATTGAAATTGTATTTTCTGAAATTGATAAGATTTAATTATTTTATGATAGTGTAAATTATAATTTATATTATTTTTATTTATTTAAAAATATAATTTAAAAATATTTAGAATTAGCAGCATTTATTAATCTCGGAATTAACAATAGATTACCAACATTTGTATAATATTGCAAATAAACTAATAATTACCGGCATTTATTAGTGTTGTAGATAATTAAAAAATACTGGCATTTAATAATATCGCTAATAACCACATCTATAACGGCATTTATTTAATATTACTAATTACTTAATTTTAATGGCAATTTAATTAAATGTCGATAGAAGATTCACCAACACGAATATAAGCGGCACTAATTGCTAAATACTACTAATAATTTTTAGTGCACTTTTTGAATTTTAGGCGACAATTATAGAATGCCACTAAATCACAATTTTTTTCTTCTCGAGCGGCTCTTATTCCACCTGTAGCACCACTTACGAGAGCAAGCAAGGGAGACTTCAAGTGTAACAACGAAAGATAAGAAAATCTTAAAATCTTAAACAGTAAGAACAAGAGCTCCAAGGCATCTGTACACCCTCTACTTGGCGTTGATGACTGGGATAACGTGGCTTCGGTCTTCCTTTCTTCAGAGGAAGTGATGGGGTCTTCTGGCTCTGCCCACTTCCTTTTAACTCTGCATTACATCTAGCACAAAGCAAAGGATCAGTATAAGCTCTACTCTCTCCTTCTCTCTCTTTCTTTTTCTCTCTCTCTATATATTTTATGGAAAATACTATGTGTACACCCGTAAGGGGTGTACATCTCACACCCCCACCCATCTAAGAGTGGGGTATGATGATGGGTCACTTGATGTGACCCGTAAAAAATATCGTCATCATTAAAATGGTGGAGATATATGATGTACACCCCTTCGAGATGTACATGTAGCATTGCTCATATTTTATATATATATATATATATATATATATATATATATATATATATATATATATATATATATATATATATATATATATATATATATAATATAGCATTGTTTATCGAAAAAGGAGCATATTTAGGCCATGACCCACCGTGAGAGAAGGGTCAACTTCAACGCGCGCACTGTAAAAGAGTCAACAACCACCGTGCATACTTAATTAACGCGGTTCAATTAGTTCCGCGTAGATCCATGCGTTTAGTTTGGCGATTACTTTTTGGCCGCTACAAACAGAAATTAAAATAATCTTGTATTTTGTTGAATATAAGAGTTGTAGGGGAGATAAGAAAAATTATATTTGGTAAATTAAAAAGAATAAAAAAAATAGAGGGCACTAAAATTTAAATTAAAGATAAAAATTTTACTGATATAATTTTAAATATTTAATTTAAAATATTTATTAAAAAATTTATTAAAATTTATATTTTACTTATATATAAAAAAAATTATTAAAAAAATTTTGGTTTTTGAAAATTTATAATTTTTTAAAAGTTCAAAATTTTGTATATAAAAATAGGTATAAATTTATAAATTTAAAAATTTTAAAAATTTGGCATAAATTTATTAAAAAATAAAATTAAAAATTTAATAATTTGTATAAATTGTAAAAATAAAAAAATTTAAATTTTTATAAATTGATAAATTTATTAAAAATTAAAGTTAAATATTTTAAAAGCTATAAAATTTAAAATTTAAAAATTTAAAAATGTTAAAAATTTTAATTTTAATTATCTCAAAAAATTACAAAAGTATAAGCAAAAATTTTAATTTTAAAATCAGTATAAATTTTAAAAAATTTATAAAAAATTTTGCATAAATTTAAAAATTTTAAAATTAATAAAATTTTAAAAATATAAGAAAATTATATTTTTAGATTTATTAAAAAGTAAGTTAAAAATTTTAAAATTTATAAAATAAAAAAAATAAATTTTAATTTTATAAATTTAAATATCTTATAATTTAAAATTTTTTAATTTCTTTAAAAAAAAAAAAAAAAAAAAAAAAAAAAAATGAAAACAGAAGTTGGTACAACTCTACTGGTTGAGTTGTTCCACCTGGGGGATGGGAACAGCTGTTCCCTAACCCGCTTGGGATGGGAACAGCTGTTCCCACCCCCATGTTTTCTTGATTGGGTATAGCGGGGGATAACTCCTTATCCCCCTTATACCACCTCCCGAACGTCCCTTTTAAGTTTTGCTTATGGTTCTTAGTCGTATTTCGTTAATTATCTATAATTTTATGAATAATATTTAAATTATTATTATTTAATTTAAATTGGATTGTTTTAAAATATATTACTGTAATAGTAAAATTATTATAAATTTTTAGATGATTATATTACTAAATTATCGTAAATTAGAAACTATTCTTATTTTTATATTTGATAAAAAATAATAAAAAAAAGTCATTTTTTAATAATTTTTCAATCCAAATGATTCAATAAGGTAGTAATAAAACTTGAGAAGCGCTACCTGTACATCCCAAATGGGGTGTACATTCTACACCCACCTATTTTAGGATGTGTATTCCCCAAATGGGGTGTACATTCTACACCCACCTATTTTAGGATGTGTATTCCTCCACTCGTCCCATCGATGGGACGAGTGGAATTCACCCCACCCCGGGATGGGGTGGGTGTAAGATGTACATCCCAATTGGGATGTACATCTAGTAATTTTCATAAAACTTATCATTCTTAATATTAAATATATAAATAATATTTTTGAAATATTATAAAATATAAACCAAACGGTGCCTAATATTCCAACTAAATATAATCACAGCAAACAATAACTTCAGCAATATATAAAAATATAGTTACAATTTCTTTTCAACACATTATATTGATACAAATAACCGAATTATTTTAATTAGATTATTTACTATCAATCATGATAAAATGGCAGGGTGGCAATCCAACTCCGCTATTTGCGAGCCAGCTCGTGTTCGGCTCGAAATAAGCTCGAGATCGAATTGCTCGTTTAGTAAACGAGCCGAATACGAGCCGAATTTTTCAGCTCGTTTAATAAACGAGCCGAATACTCGAATTTGTCAGTTATATATATATATATATATATATATATATATATATATATATAGTCCGGCTATTATACTATCGAGTTTTCTATTCTTAGATCAATCTATTTAATTATTTTCACCCGTTAGATTTTATTATTTTTCTAACCACCCATTAAATCTAAGGGGCCCACTATCATCTCAACCACATATTTTTTAATTCAACGGTTAAAAATTTAATAGCACATGTGATACTATTAATAGTATTCCAGCCTAGCTATATATATATATATATATATATAAACTTTATTAGATTTTAGATTATTAATTAATCTTTTATGAATTTTAATTATTAGATTAAAATTTTAAAATTTTTTTAACTTTACATCTAATAATAAGAATAAAAATCAAACTTGTTGTTCGCGAGCGAGCTCGTGTTCGACTCGTTAATAAGCGAACCGAACACGAATCAAATTTTTTAACTCGATATTTAAATAAATTAATTTATGTTCGGCTCGTTTATTAAACGACGAGCCGAATACGAGTTGATCGCTCGTGTTCGGCTCGTTGACACCTATAAAATGGAAACACTTTTTCCTAGTTTCGCCGAGTAAAAGTGCACGTCCTATTATGGTCGTCGTTTCCTTTATTTATTCCACCGTGGACCGTGGTTAGGCCTGTCCCCAATTCATTCCCACCGGCACGAGTAAATAGATGCCCAATAATTAGGTAAGTGCTATAAATACACTTCATACAGAGTTTACATGTTACATCTTAGAATTCAAAATTTTATTAACTTATTCCAAAGTTTTAGTAATTTTTTTTTATAATAGCAATTTCCTTACGCTATACTTCAAAAGTGTACTTGATAAGAAGATTCTGTTTGTAAAATAAAAATTAGTTGAGAATACATAACCTAAATTACTTCCACACCAAATCTATTTGCCATCACCCACTGTCTTTAGCATAAAAAATTTAGTATTTGATATCCAAGATCACGAGGTAGAAATCTAATTGCTTTACATATCTAACAAAAAAAATGAACAAAATAAATAACATGTTACCTTATCTTTCTTTCAAAAAAAAAAAAAAAAAAAAAAAACCTCTATCCACCATCAACGACGCGTTCATTTAAATTTAATTATATAATTTTTAAAAATTTTAATTTTACTATTTAATATTTTGATTTTTTTTTAATTTGGGCCGGTTTACAATTTCTTAACTTCAAAAATTGAATGTGTTATATCTTTAAGAATTTAGTTAGTATTTTTTATATAATTTATATAATACTAAAATAAAGAAACTTTTTTTGTAAATATTCTTTTTTTTATTTTTTCTCCAGACTTTTAAAAATCTATATTTTATCTTTTAAAATATCAAAAAATATTTTCAAGAGTTACGGTGTTAATGAAGATGGTGAAATGATCATATTACCCTTACTTGCTCTATAAAAAAATAATAATCTTTAATATATTTTTGTCATTTCAAAAGTATTTTCGGAATAAATTATAAGAAATTGACGGAATATTGACGAAACCCTGACGAAGGCGGACCAAATGTATCAACTTAAATTTTTGAAGGGATAAAATATAAACTTTTAGAAATCAAAGAAAAACATTAAAAAATGAATATTTACGGAAAAATTTTATATAATTTAGCCTTGTATAACTATAAATTTATTAAAATAAATAATTACTTTAAATTTTATATTCGAAAAATTATTATATTATTTAAATTAAACAAATAAAAAAAATAAATATTAAAATTAAAATTTTAAATAATTAAATAATTAAATTAAAATAATTTATAGCTCAGTCAAAATTTATACATTTTTATCAACAAAATATTAAAGCGTCACACTTCCGTATATTAAAGAAGCATGTCATGCATCTATGCACCCGCAAAACGTTATAATCACCTGTCGCATTTAAGTCACATTTAAATTTTACCATCCATTGACGACTTACTCCTGTTCTTTTTTAAATTAAATTATGAGAGCTGCTACCTGTAGATCCCCTTACACCCCACCTTATTCTCGAGTAGGGTAAAATTCATTCCACCCCAGAATGGGATGGGATATGGGGTGGGATGTAAGATGTACACCCCCAAAGGGATGTACATCTAGTTTTTTCTTTAAATTATATCTTTAGTTCTCAAATTATACAATGCATAATATTTTGATTCTTAAATTTTAATTTATTATAATTTTTATATAAATTTTTTAAATTATTTCAATCAAATATTATGAGTAATTTAGTTGGCCAAATACTAATATATTATTGGCATGATAGTGACATAATAATATTATAATTATTATTAAAAAATTAAAATATTATATTACTGTCACTTCAACAACACAAAAGTATAATATATATATGAAACTTATCTGAATTATGAACTATTTTGAGTTAGCAGTCAAAATTTTCAAAATTTTAATTTTATTATTCACCTATAATTTATTTATACTTTAGCATCAAAATTTAAGTTCATTACTTTAATAATTTTTTTAAAAAAAATTTATATGAAGTATATATTAACTAAATATTTAATGATAGATAATATATTTAAATTTTAAAATCGATGACCGACTCAAATTAAATAAATTAAATAAATTTAAAAATCGGATAATAAAATTAAAATATTAAAAAATTTGATAGTCCATTCAGAATAATAATACATGTTAATATATTTATGTATATTAAAAAAGCATGTCATCTATACACCACTAAACCTTATAATCACATGTCACATTTAAGTCACATTTAAATCTTACCATTCATTTACTCCTACCTTCTTTAAAAAAATAAATAAATTAAACTATACTTTTAGTTCTCAAACTAAACAACACTTGATATTTTGATTTTCAAATTTTAATTTATTATATTTTTATATTAATTTATTAAATTGTTCCAATCAAGTTTCACTGTATAATTTAGTTGGCGAAATGCTAATATATAATTTATGTGATAGTAATATAACAATATTATAATTATTATAATCACTTCAACAATGCAATAGTATTTAAATAATGAAATTTGAGAACTAAATTGTCATGGGTGAGGACGAAAAGTGTAATTTAACTTCTTCTTTTTTTAACCGAACAAAATTTATCTAAATTATAAATTATTTTGAGTTGGTAGTCTAATCTTTCAAAATTTTAATTTATTTATTTATTTACCGGTTAGGCCTTGTCTTATTTTTTAATTTATTTACTAGTTAGGTCTGGTCTCGCTAGTCCTGTCCCTGTCATCTAGACTCAGGTTCATCCGAGATTCGTCACACAGTTTCTGGTTGTGATTGTCTCTGATACAAAATATAACGATCGGTCCACTCGCAATAATAACTCGTTGGGTTCAAACCACATTTCAAAATATCTAAATCTAGTTATTATTATTAGTGTTTATATCTCTTATATACTCAATCACAACCATATTTTCATCCTATATAAAACTATTGAGGTGTAATTGTATGAAGTGTATAACTAAATATTTAAAGATAGACAATATATTCAAATTTTAAAGTCAAATTATTAATGACTAATTTAAATTAAATAAATTATAAAAATAAATAATAAAATTAAAATATTAAAAGATTAGATAGTTCATTTAAAATAATAATACAAAAAGATTATATAGTTCATTTTTTTTAAAAAAAAAAAAAAAAAAAAAAAAAAAAAAAAAAAAAAAAAAAAAAAAAAATCCTTTTTAAAGAATAGAGGGCCAGTGGTGCAAGAGAGTCCGCTTTTTTTCTCCACTGGGAGGACTGAAATGAAAGTGGGCTACAGAATTTCAAAGAAACTATTGTCCAACTCCTGAATCTCAAACTGAACCTACGACCCACCAGAGAAAGCAAGCTTCTCGAGTTTTCCAAGGCACCCAAAGTGTTTGTGTTAAATAATTTTTATTTTTTATTTTTTTCTCACTCTCCTCTCTCACTTCCTAAGGCAACTTATATCTAATATATATAGTTATATTATTTTAACTTTTATATAATATATAGTTATATTATTAATTTTTTATATTATATCGAATTTTTAGTCCTATCGATTACGTCAAATATTTAGTCATATCGAATAATTAATTACGTTAAGTACGTATAATTATATTATTTTAAATTATATCAAATATTATTTTCAGTGTGTAGTTATATTACTATAAAATAATTATTGTCATCGAATATATAAAATATCATCTCCAAATGTTTATAGTATTTGGAGACGATATTTTATGTCGTCACATGTTGGCACAATAGATTCCACTGACAAATTAATCGGTGGCAAGATATAAATTTTGTTATTTTAAACATAACTTTTTGTAGCGACTAAAGTCACAAAATTTTGATAATCAGTAGCAACGACCATTTGCCACCATATATTTACTTTGGTGGCAAAATATTGTCGCCACCGAATGCTAACATTTAAATTTAAATTTTAAATTTTAAATTTTAAATTTTAAATTTTATATTTAAATTTTTAAATTTTAACTTTTAACTTTTAAATTTTAAATTTTAAAATTTAAAATTCAAAATTATATTTTAAATTTTAAATTACAAAATTTAAATTTTTAAAATTCAAAAGAGAAAAAAAAAGTCTAGGTTATTTTAACTCTTAAATTTTTAAACTATATAAAGAGTCATTGAAATAATCTCTCAACTTTAATTTTTTTATTTTTCTTATTGAGACTATATATCTGAACTCAATTTTTTTTTAAAAAATTTTAAGTTAAAATTAAAAATTTTATTAAATTTATCGCTAATTTGGACAAATTTAATAAATTTAATTAATTTTTAATAAATAAAATTAAAATAATTAATAGCTAAGAACTAATGAAGATCCAAAATAAAAAAAAAAATATTTAAATTAACTAAAATAAAATAATTTAAAAAATAAAAGTTAGAAGGTGTAAATAAAAAAAAATTAATTTGTGGTAAATTTCAGTAGTAACAAAATAGTCATTTAGTGACGAAAAATAAATTGCCACGTTAAATTAATTATTCGGCAATTATTTTTATCACTATCGTAGATAATTATACAATAATTATTTAGTGTCACTTATTTTTATTATCATCACAAGTAATTATACAGTAGCGATAAAATAATAAATTAGTGGCAAAAGTAGAATTACCACATTAAGTTAATTAATCGGTGATATTTTTTTTATCGTCACCATAGATAATTATACAGTGGCAACAATAATTTTATATTAATAAATTAGTAGCAGTTATTTTTATCGGCACCAAAAGTAATCACATAATTAATAGGTGGCATTTATACAGTGACAACAATCATTTTATATTAATAAATTTGTAACAGTTATTTTTATCGCCACAAAAAATAATCACATAATTAATCGGTGGTATTTTTAATCGCCACCATAGATAATTAAACAGTGATAACAAAATAGTCATTTAGTGGCGAAAATAGTATTGCTCATTTAAATTAATAAATTAGTGACCGTTGTTTTTATCGTCAGACGACAAATTTGGTCGCCAGCTTATTTTTGCCACTAATACTTTTTTTTCTTGCAGCATGTTAAGTGTTTAATCATATAAAGTATGAAATAAAATAAAATAATAATAAAATAATAATAATATTATTATATTTATTTATATTTAGTGTATAATTATATTATTTTATATTATATTTACTCTTTTTAATAATGTTAAATTTTATTTTTGAGCATGCACTTCTATCTTATGTTTAATAATATTAATTAATAATTAAATAAAATAATAATAATAAAACTAAATAATATCTGTTGATCTACTTAACTTCTTTTTCCTACGTTTTTTGTACGAACTTCTTCGCTTTTCTTCTCCATTGTCAGTTCTTGTTAGCAAGATCGGCAATGCTAGCTCGAATCTGTGGATGCAATTAGCTTGTTTGATTTGACACAGATGCCTCCGTACTTGTTCGGTCTTCTTATGGTAAAATCTTCGGAAGAAAATCAAACCGTTATTGTGAGAAGAATAGTACGTATCAGCAAAATAGAAAATAATTGGTAAAAACAAAAATAATAACAGGCTAAACCTAGAATTTCTTTTATAATAATTCTATAAAAATATATAACCAATTAATTCTCTCTCTTTTTTTTTTCTTTTTTTTTCAACTCTGTATTATATTGGATAAAAATAAAAAATATGATAAATTATTCATCACATATATATTATTATTATTTTTTCTAATAAACTATAAGGCTTTTTGCTAGCTTGTTAGAATTATAGGTAGATCATTAAAATTTTTATTTCATTGTTATAGTTGTATGACTAAATTTGTTAGAGTAAGATTCAAAATCTTTATTTATTATTATTATTATTGTTGTTGCCATGTGGTGTGTCCACATTGGCCGGTTCTATGTTGACTCAATCCATATGAGATTTGGATTAGGATTCATCCTTTTGTGTTAAGGATAAGATCGGGTTTTATCCTTATATGTTAAGGATAAGAATAGAATTTATCCGTATGGGTTAAAGATAAGGATATGTTTCTTATAGGTTAAGAAACATATCTTAATCCATATCCTAACCATATCCTGTTTATCTCTACGTGAGAAAGAGAATATCCTAAAGGGTCCTAATAGTTTATAAATAGAACCCCTTCCCCTATACGGGGATATACAACATACGACACACAAGAAGAAAAAAGAGATTTTCTTTTTCCTCATTCTCTCTCTACGTTATCTCTGGGTTTCCACCTTCGTTTTCGGGGTCTCTCTACGTTATCTCTGGGTTTCCACCTTTGTTTCCGGGGTTTTGGAGTGTGGACATAGAAGAGGACTCTGCTAGCCCGATCTGCGTATCCCGATCTGCGTATCCGGTCTGCAACCAGGAGATTCGTGGAGAGTCAAGAATTACCAAGAAAACCAGGACGATCCAAAGAAGGCCGGTAAACAAGCTACCTGATCTATTTATTTATTTATTTATTATTATTTTTTGGTATGAAAGAAAACCAACGGATTACGATTCTTGTGCATAACGGAAAGAGAACGTGGGCCCATGTTGCTCAACGTTCGATTTCTGACATTCGTCTCCCTCTCTAGATTCTTGTGCATAACGGAAAGAGAACGTGGGCCCATGTTGCTCAACGTTCGATTTCTGACATTCGTCTCCCTCTCTATAAATATCTCTTTATTCTTACAGAGTATGGAATATAGTATGCAATATAGTATGACACTTGAGTTAAAATCTTACTTTATTTTTTTTTCTCAATTCTTTTCATATTTATACTAGATGCTCAAGGAATTTTCATCAACCTCCTTCACGATCGTGCTTCTAAGAGGAATTTCGGTACTATCTTAGAGTGGTATTTTCAGATAATTTCGCATGTAAAAACGGATATACACCTTAGAACAGTTCTACACATGCTTCCGGATCGATTAAATATTTTGAATTATTAACGTTTATCTGCAAGTCCAATTCTATTTTATCAAGAAATTAGTTAGATATTAATCACAATCGAATTTAGCATTTTTTTTTTTTTAACAATCTAAGATGTAATTCCCACTTGATTGTGATTAAAATTTTAACGAGTGCTAATCCATCTTAAAATTATATATTGCATATAATTTTGTTTGATAACTTGTTTGTTTATTTGACATTATAATTTAAATATTTTAGAATTAGCATTTTAAATTTTAAATGTATATCTTTATAGTTTAAATGGCATATTTTTAATTATAATTTAGGGTGTACTACAGTAATATATATATATATATATATATATATATATATATATATATATATATATATATATATATATATATATATATATATATATATATATATATATATATATATATATATGCTACAGTAAAAAACGTCCCCGTTAAAAAAAGAAAAAAAAAAAAAGAAGAAAAAAGAAAAGAAGAAAAAAGATAAGAAGAAAAAAGATAAGGAAGTTTTGCTCTAAATGAGATTCAAACCTAAAGCTTCCAACTTTTTAAAACTAAACTCACTAACAAATGAAAACAAAATTTAATTTTACATTTTATTATTCTTTCGATTTATTTTATATTATTTTATGCAGCATATATATTCTTTTTATTGCATTTATATTTGACAATATATAATTCAAATTAAATATTAAATTGTTTGGACAATCTATTTGCTGCTGAGCCAATTGAGATAAAAGATTAATATTAAAAAATTTGAACACTTAAAATATTATGGTTGAATAAGGTAAAAATCTTAAACAATATGTTTGTTTTTATAAAATAAAAAAAAAGATTTTGTTGAACCTTTTTGCAGCTCATTTCTTTGTCACGTCCCGGAGTCTAAACTGCGACCTGGGCCCTTCAACAGATCCGCCGCCTTTACGGGAAGTCCCGCATAGACGAAACGTCTAACCTGCAAAAGATAATACTATAGCTATACAGATAACAGAGCTGAAAAATAAACTACTGAAATATAAAAATACAATTCCAAATAGTACAAATCTGAACCTCACAACATAAGTATCTCGAAAATAAAATTCTCAAAAGTAACTATCTACAATAATCCAGCAGACTGTACTACAAAGCTCCAAAAAAGGGGTACACCTACACTCCTAAGATGGGTAGGGAACTAGCTCGCGACTCCCTTACCTCGATCAGCAGGTGCAGCAACAGGAGTAGGAACATGGGTAGATGTGTAGTGAACCGGAATTTTGGTATATACATAAATGTAAATAAAGGTGGTATGAAATACTAGTGTTATGAAAGTTGGGGAAGTAAGGAACATTTGGACGCGAGTTAGGCCCAAATCGGGTTAAAATTGAGAGATCTAAAAATTTATTTGAGAAAGGGGGCCCAGATTTTTAGTGCAAAATTCGCAGTGTCGGAAAATTTCGAGAAAATTACGGGAGTCCCGTAAATATGTTTTAAGACCACAGAAAAAGTTTCGCGTTGATCGGATACCCGATAGTGAGAACGGGCTCCGCCAACAGTGTCGAAAAATTCTGAGAAAATTACAAGAGCTGTGTAATTATGTTTTAAGGTCACAGTAAAAATTTCGTGTTGACCGGATACCCGGATTGCGAGAACGGGGTCCGCCAATGATTCTGGACACAGTAGGGCTTTGGTGACCCAGAAATGACCCAAACTGAAAATTTAAATTTTTCTGTGATAAATTAAGTTAAAACGAAACCGCCTGTCAAGTTTGGATGAAAACGGACGAAAAATGAACAGAAAACGAAACAAAAACGGATTTCTGAGGCGACGACGGCGCGGGAATCAAGGTGCAGCTGGCATGGTGGCAGGCGGGTCAAAGGGGGAGGCGGCCACATGGCGGGCCCTCTTTGGGCCCGTACGGGCGCGGGAACGCGCGCCCCTGCGCGCCTGTGTGGCGCGCACAGTGCGCGGGGGCGTGCGTGGACCGGGTGCGCGCATCCCTATGTGGTGGACCGTCACCCGGCACTTCCTCATTGGACACCCCGTAGACCCGGTCCATGAACCACCCTCCCTTTCTCCTTCTTCTCTTCTTCTTCTTCCTTCCTCCCCCGCACCGCCATTCTTCCTCTCCTTCTTCCTTTTCTTCTCCACCCGAGCACGAGAGATAGAGAGAGAGAGAGAGAGAGGAAGGTGGGGGATTTCGTGGAACGCGCAAGATGCTCCAAGCAGTCTGGGGATCGCGTGTATTCGCGTGGGGCGGCGCGACGCTGTCAAGGTAGGCTCCGTTCGTCGTTTTTACGATATTTTTGGCACAGTTTTGAAACGTTATTTTGGACATTAGATTTAACACCGTACCGTTTTACGTGTTAGGGACCGAGTTCTACTGTACCTTTGCTGCACGGACTGTCGCGGACAGTTTTGACGCGCTTCGTTTTGCGTGCCAGTTGTAGAAGAAATGCACCGTTTTGCGTGCGAATTCGGGAATATGCGCAGTTTTGGACGCAAACCCGAAAAACATACACCGTTTTGCGTGCAACGTTGAAAAAGGAAAGTGCACCGTTTTGCGTGCCAACCCGAGGTACGTGCTCCGTTTTGCGTGCAGGTCGTGTCATCGCGCATCGTTTTGTGTGCTGTCGCTAATAATATACATCGTTTTTCGTGCAGGACTAGAAAAAAAATATGCACCGTTTTGCGTGCCAACCCGAGGTACGTGTTCTGCTTTGCGCACAATTTGTGCTGTCGCGCATCATTTTGCGTGCAGTCTCTAATAATATACATCATTTTTCGTGCAGGGTTAGAAAAACGTGCACCATTTTACGTGCAACCCTACAGTTAAGCGTGCACCGTTTTGCGTGCAGATTTGAGGTACGTGCTCCGTTTTGCGTGCCGATCGAATTAGCGCGCACCGTTTTGGTGTGCAGTCTCTAATATGACGCATCGTTTTGCGTGCAGGACTAGAGGAAAGTGCATCGTTTTGCGTGCCAATACGAGGTACGTGCTCCGTTTTGCGTGAAGGTTGGACCAATACGCACCGTTTTACGTGAAGATGCTAATATTTTGCATTATTTTTCGTGTAGGGCTAGGAAAAATATACATCGTTTTGCGTGCAACCCTAAAGTCAGACGTGCACCGTTTTGCGTGCAGATTCGAGCTACGTGCACCGTTTCGCGTGCAGGTTGATTTAATGCGCACCGTTTTGCGTGCAGACTGAAATGACGCGCACCGTTTTGCGTGCGGGTTTTTAGTGATGTGCACCGTTTTGCGTGCAGGTTTGGTGGCCGTGCACCGTTTTGCGTGCGGACTCGAGGGATGCACACCGTTTTGCGTGCAAGCTCGAGGGGACAAGTGGAATCGCGCGGAGACCAATTGCAAGTGTCTACAAGCAATTGGGTACACCACAAGGTGGGGGATTCTGCCGAAATTGGGTGACCTCTGCCCTTGCTCCTTTGCTTTTCGATCTAGAAGCATGATAGTAGCCTGTTAGAGGCGTTAGGTAATCATGATTATTATTGCATGTGTAGAGAGATACAGATGAAAAGTGCAACTGTTGGTTGCCAGAGACAGATGATAAATGTGTATGTGTAGAGATATTTAGAGAAAAAGTGACATTTGTGATTTATCCAAATAGGGAATAAACCGGTATGTGTAGATGGACACAGATGGAAAATGCAACTGTTGGTTGCCAAAAAGGAGATAATTAATTTGCATGTGTAAAAGAATTAAGGGAAAAATGCAAATTCTTGATTTATCTAAATTGATGAAATTGCATACATAGAGGATAAATATTATTTTTATGATGGATGTGAAAATAATTGCATGCGTAGAAATGATAATTATGTGATGACTGTGATCATGTAGGGTACAACCCTAGGAATCATGTGACATAAGGGAACAGAACTTGTTGGTAGTAAGACTAGGAGAAAACCTAGTTTAGGGGTTTGACGAGTGACATCAAATTAGGAGTTATCCTAGGGAGGACGAGTGGCATGGTCTTAGGTGATAACCTAAGGACACTGGATAGAGTGATCAACATAGAGTCAGAAAACTCTAGGGTGTATATGACATGGAACTTAGGTAAAGAGAACCTAAGGAGAACTAGTGTTCAACATAGAGTCAAGGAACTCTAGGATGAGTATGACATGGAACTTAGGTAAGGAAACCTAAGGTGAACTAGAGGTCAGCATAGAGTCATGGAACTCTAGGACAAGTATGACATGGGACTTAGGTAAAGGGAACCTAAGTTGAGCTAGAAGAGTTTAAACTCACAGACAGGAAATAGAGTCAAGTTGACTCTAGGATTCAGTAAGGAATCAGGAGGATGGAAAAGGTGGATCAAGTGTGGAGATATGAAAGGGAAAACAGAAAAGTAGAGTCAATGTAATTCTAAGATAACAGTGGAACATGGAATTAGAGTCAGTGTAACTCTAAGTTAATGGTGAAGCAGGAAAACAGAGTTTAGTTAACTCTAGGATTCAGTGAGGAATCAGAAATGTGGGATGAGATCCCCTGTTTAAAGAGTTGATCAAATATAACCCTAGAAGGTCATAGGGGTCTGGGCAAATGGATAATAACTTTAACTTCAATTTGAGTTAAAGAAATAAAAGAGAAATGTTTAAGAGTCCAGGTGGCTCTCTAGTTATCCTTATGGCAAGACCTAGGATAAGAGGAAAAAAAATTATTGCTAAAAGGCAAAGATTAAAAGCAAGCTAAAAGTGGCTAAAAGCATAAAGAAAATGTAATTGGCGCCTTCGAATTTGAGACTCGTCAAGTGGAGCAGGACTCCCTGGGCAGTGACCCGTCGGACGAGGTACTTTCGAATGGCTAAAAGTGAAAGCAAGGAGCTAAATGCTCAAAGAAAAGAGAAAGTGATTTGCCAGTGGCAAAAAGGGAGCTATAAGCCTGAATAAGAAAGGAAAGCAAGTGTTCAAAGGCAAAGAGGCTAGGAACTAAAGTAGAAAGAAAAGAAAGAAAATATAAAAAGATAAAATGGGCGTACCTTCGGGGGTGAAACGTAGATCTTGTCGGAGCCATGGGCAGTGTCCCTCTCCCGGGCAGTGACCCGTATGACAAGTTCCCCGTTGGGCGGGGTAACACTTGCGGGTGTTATCGGCAACCTTAGAAATCTTATCTTATGGTAGCAAGACTACCGGGCTCGGGCCCGTTGGATAAGAATTTCCGAGGGTTAACTTGAACTAAAGCACCAGAATCTAAAGAATAAAGAAAAATAGAGTGGCCAAGGTGGCCGGGTTAGTTGGACCCTGTATTCAGCGGCATAGTGGCCGAGTTGGTGCTTAGCAGCCTAGTGTGGCTAGACAGAGTAGTGCTGGGTAGATGGTTATACACAGATAGTGTAGTGATATGTTATATTGCATAGCTGCATTTTGATATTGAGGATTTAGTTTCCTAGCACTATTATTATTGCTTCCATTGGACCAAGTGGTGTAGGACACTTTTTCTCGGTGGTTGAACCCACTGGGAACTCTGTCAGGAGTTCTCACACCCCTTGGGTGACCCCCCCCCCCCCCCCCCCCCCCCCCCCACAGGTGCGGGTATGGATGCAGCGGACGAGACGGTTCAGAGGCAGACGGCGAGGTATGCGACAGGGGCAAGGGCCCAGCAGCATAGAGACCTAGAGGGTCTAGCAGAGGTATCCCATTTTATATTTCTCGAGTGAACCTTGTATGGTGAGGAAATGATGTAAAAGAATTGTAATAATTTTATTTGCAAGTTCAGAAATGTAAAGTGTAATCAATTTAAGTTATGGTTCACTCTGGTATGCTTTCATTTCCGCATTAACTAATTGTTGTTGAATGAAAGTTTTAAATTTGTAGTGATTTAGTACTCTGATATTGAGCTTCCGCATACACTTGTTGTGTTATTATGGATGTTACCGTTCCTTTCGGGTAGGAAAAGGTCTTATCCGATTGGCGGGTCTGTTGGCGTGCCCGAACCGTACAAATTGGCGGACTCGGGGCGTGACAGATTAGAGTGGTATCAGAGCCTAGGAATAGTCCTAGGTGGTTAGCAAACCTTAGGGAGACTCTAGGAATTAGCACGAGAGAGTGTGTGGATTATCGGGCGAAAGTATTTGATTGGTTATTGTTGTTCCCAAAAAGGATGTTGGGACTGATCGAGGGTGACGAGCATTCATTCTTCAGATATTACGTTGGCGGCCGACAACATAATGTTGGAGATGAAAAGGAGTACCCTCTTATACTTTCGCATGATTGGGTCGACGAACCTTTCGACGGTATTTAGATTGCGCATTGCTCAAATGGCTGAATTTGGGCTAATCGTTCGTTGTGGTGTGCATATTAGCGATGACACCACATATGGAGACGCGCTTGTCTCGGCTCGAGCCTCGAGGGGGCTCTGGGTCGAACAAGGTACATGAGCTGCGATAGAGGGCGACCGCACTTATTGGTGTGGTCCAGCAGCAGATAAACCTTCCCGCTGATAGGCGGAAATTTTCCGCCGGCTGAGAGGTGGACTCCGACGCCTAAAGGTGGCGTCAATGTGACAGTCGGAGCAGATAGATAGGCTCCAGTGGCTGATAGCGCAGCAAGCTGAGGCTGCACAAACAACGAATGAGTATACGGCGTCGCCGCCTGTAGGGGCGACAGTAGAGAGTGGCAGTGGCCGCCGAGCTTTTGTCGGCGCACCCCGCACCTTTAGCAAAGGGGTGTTATAAGCTTGTGTCAGCTAGGTTGCTGACAAAGTGTGGTTAGTAAGGTCCAGTGAGAGACCGACTCGCGAGGTAAATGGTGATCGCTATGTCGCGAGAGCCAAGTTGCAGTGCCCTGAGGGTTAGGGCAAGAAAGATTTACGAGCCTGGCGGCGTGAATTTGCCCCTGATGACGGTAGTAACCGTGTGGCGCGACAACTGTGGCTGTGTTGCCGCATAGTAGAGTTGGTGAGGCCCAGAGTAGGCTTCAGGATGCGGGAACCTCTCGAAAGAGCGAGAGTTTTGTGGCGTCGTTCTGATGAATCGGTGTAATGGCAAGGGTTGCCACCGTAGCCTTTACGAGTTGATCACCAGAGTTGGTGGACAGTTATTTTTGGTGCCACAACCCAGTTGGGAGAGGTGTACAGGAGTCATGCGCGTGTTTAAGCAAGTTGCTTAACATTCTGGATTACGCAAGTTAGCGTAGGGGCGTAGGACGCCCAACTGTTTAGGTGCTCATGGAGCACAGGTACGGTTTAGCCAGAGAGAGCTGATTAGGTGGTGTATTAGCCTTTGCCCAGTGTGGCCAGAGTTGATATAGAGAGTTTGGGTCGTGGATTGACGACTTGTTAGTTGATTTTGCTCAGTGGAGCATAGTGGTCGCGTGGCGACGATTAGCGGGTTCGCTTGTGGACGATCCGTGCCTGGACCATGTTTGTGGACTGTGGGCCTGTAGCCCAGTGGGCAGGCGCAGTCGGCTGTGAGAGACAGCGGCCCGAGACCTGATGGCGGGGCATGATAGAGATTTGGTCGGGACGGTAGTCCGAGCGATGACCCGGGGACATGGAATGCCACGTGTGAGCCTTGAGGCTGTTAGTACACTGAGAGTGTGATGTGATCAGGCAGTAGTGCTAGTGATGATTGAGGTGCTGTAGCTCCTAGTGGGAGTGTTGGTGTAGCAATCCTAAGTGAGGATCTACCCGTTTGATGATTGGGTCTGTGGCTAGAGAGAGCCGTTGCACAGTGTTAGGCTAGTATTTGGGCTATAGGCCCCTATTGGACCATGGTCTGTGGACTTATTAGTAGTCCGAAATAGACGGGTTAGCTAGTAATTCGTGGACTCCGAGCGCTAGTAGCGTGTGAGATAGTAGAGAACTCGTGGATTGGCCTTTGCCCGCCACATTAGGCAGCTGAGCGATCGGAAAGAAAATGCGGTAAATGAAATTAGCTGCAGATGCAACCTCGTTGTGAAAAGAATGATGGCGGAATTAAAGTGAAAATTTCGCAAGTAAAAACTGGGTCATTCGTGGCAATTGAAAGAGCAAGTGCTCAACTGTGTCTTTCACCTACTTAGTGAAGGGGCCAGACACCAGGTCTGTGTTTGTCCCTAAATTGCGATAGGGATTCATGAATGAGTTGCTCGTGTAGTCCTGGCGAGCAGAAAATTTGATGCGGGTCACGATATACAGTGAGCCCAGTAGTGAGGGCAAGATTTCCTCCCTCTCGATCAAGTAGGAGTCGAGATGTGACTCAAGTTTCGAGGACGAAACTTATTTTAAGGGGGGTAGAATGTAGTGAACCGGAATTTTGGTATATACATAAATGTAAATAAAGGTGGTATGAAATACTAGTGTTATGAAAGTTGGGGAAGTAAGGAACATTTGGACGCGAGTTAGGCCCAAATCGGGTTAAAATGGAGAGATCTAAAAATTTATTTGAGAAAGGGGGCCCAGATTTTTAGTGCAAAATTTGCAGTGTCGGAAAATTTCGAGAAAATTACGGGAGTCCCGTAAATATGTTTTAAGACCGCAGAAAAAGTTTCGCGTTGATCGGATACCCGATAGTGAGAACGGGCTCCGCCAACAGTGTCGAAAAATTCTGAGAAAATTACAGGAGCTGTGTAATTATGTTTTAAGGTCACAGTAAAAATTTCGTGTTGACCGGATACCCAGATTGCGAGAACGGGGTCCGCCAATGATTCTTGACACAGTAGGGCTTTGGTGACCCAGAAATGACCCAAACTGAAAATTTAAATTTTTCTGTGATAAATTAAGCTAAAACGAAGCCGCCTGTCAAGTTTGGATGGAAACGAACGAAAAATGGACAGAAACCGAAACAAAAACGGATTTTTGAGGCGACGGCGGCGCGGGAATCAAGGTGCACCTGGCATGGTGGCAGGCGGGTCAAAGGGGGAGGCGGCCACATGGCGGGCCCTCTTTGGGCCGTACGGGCGCGGGAACGCGCGCCCCTGCGCGCCTGTGTGGCGCGCACAGTGCGCGGGGGCGTGCGTGGACCGGGTGCGCGCATCCCTATGTGGTGGACCGCCACCCGGCACTTCCTCATTGGACGCCCAGTAGACCCGGTCCATGGACCACCCTCCCTTTCTCCTTCTTCTCTTCTTCTTCTTCCTTCCTCCCCCGCACCGCCATTCTTCCTCTCCTTCTTCCTTTTCTTCTCCACCCGAGCACGAGAGATAGAGAGAGAGAGAGAGAAAGGTGGGGGATTTCGTGGAGCGTGCAAGATGCTCCAAGCAGTCTGGGGATCACGTGTATTCGCGTGGGGCGGCGCGACGCTGTCAAGGTAGGCTCCGTTCGTCGTTTTTACGATATTTTTGGCACAGTTTTGAGACGTTATTTTGGACATTAGATTTAACCCCGTGCCGTTTTGCGTGTTAGGGACCGAGTTCTACTGTACCGTTGCTGCACGGACTGTCGCGGACAGTTTTGACGCGCTTCGTTTTGCGTGCCAGTTGTAGAAGAAATGCACCGTTTTGCGTGCGAATTCGGAAATATGCGAAGTTTTGGACGCAAACCCGAAAAACATACACCGTTTTGCGTGCAACGTTGAAAAAGGAAAGTGCACCGTTTTGCGTGCCAACCCGAGGTACGTGCTCCGTTTTGCGTGCAGGTCGTGTCATCGCGCACCGTTTTGTGTGCTATCGCTAATAATATACATCGTTTTTCGTGCAGGACTAGAAAAAAAATGTGCACCGTTTTGCGTGCCAACCCGAGGTACGTGTTCTGTTTTGCGCACAATTTGTGTTGTCGCGCATCGTTTTGCGTGCAGTCTCTAATAATATACATCATTTTTCGTGCAGGGTTAGAAAAGCGTGCACCATTTTACGTGCAACCCTACAGTTAAGCGTGCACCGTTTTGCGTGCAGATTTGAGGTACGTGCTCCGTTTTGCGTGCTGATCGAATTAGCGCGCACCGTTTTGGTGTGCAGTCTCTAATATGATGCATCGTTTTGCGTGCAGGACTAGAGAAAAGTGCACCGTTTTGCATGCCAATACGAGGTACGTGCTCCGTTTTGCGTGAAGGTTGGACCAATACGCACCGTTTTACGTGCAGATGCTAATATTTTGCATTATTTTTCGTGTAGGGCTAGGATAAATATACATCGTTTTGTGTGCAACCCTAAAGTCAGACGTGCACCGTTTTGCGTGCTGATTCGAGGTACGTGCACCGTTTCGTGTGCAGGTTGATTTAGCGCGCACCGTTTTGCGTGCAGACTGAAATGACGCGCACCGTTTTGCGTGCGGGTTTTTAGTGATGTGCACCGTTTTGCGTGCAGGTTTGGTGGCCATGCACCGTTTTGCGTGCGGACTCGAGGGATGCACACCGTTTTGCGTGCAAGCTCGAGGGGACAAGTGGAATCGCGCGGAGACCAATTGCAAGTGTCTACAAGCAATTGGGTACACCACAAGGTGGGGGATTCTGCCGAAATTGGGTGACCTCTCCCCTTGCTCCTTTGCTTTTCGATCTAGAAGCATGATAGTAGCCTGTTAGAGGCGTTAGGTAATCATGATTATTATTGCATGTGTAGAGAGATACAGATGAAAAGTGCAACTGTTGGTTGCCAGAGACAGATGATAAATGTGTATGTGTAGAGATATTTAGAGGAAAAGTGACATTTGTGATTTATCCAAATAGGGAATAAACCGGTATGTGTAGATGGACACAGATGGAAAATGCAACTGTTGGTTGCCAAAAAGGAGATAATTAATTTGCATGTGTAAAAGAATTAAGGGAAAAATGCAAATTCTTGATTTATCTAAATTGATGAAATTGCATACATAGAGGATAAATATTATTTTTATGATGGATGTGAAAATAATTGCATGCGTAGAAATGATAATTATGTGATGACTGTGATCATATAGGGTACAACCCTAGGAATCATGTGACATAAGGGAACAGAACTTGTTGGTAGTAAGACTAGGAGAAAACCTAGTTTAGGGGTTTGACGAGTGACATCAAATTAGGAGTTATCCTAGGGAGGACGAGTGGCATGGTCTTAGGTGATAACCTAAGGACACTGGATAGAGTGATCAACATAGAGTCAGAAAACTCTAGGGTGTATATGACATGGAACTTAGGTAAAGAGAACCTAAGGAGAACTAGTGTTCAACATAGAGTCAAGGAACTCTAGGATGAGTATGACATGGAACTTAGGTAAGGAAACCTAAGGTGAACTAGAGGTCAGCATAGAGTCATGGAACTCTAGGACAAGTATGACATGGGACTTAGGTAAAGGAAACCTAAGTTGAGCTAGAAGAGTTTAAACTCACAGACAGGAAATAGAGTCAAGTTGACTCTAGGATTCAGTAAGGAATCAGGAGGATGGAAAAGGTGGATCAAGTGTGGAGATATGAAAGGGAAAACAGAAAAGTAGAGTCAATGTAATTCTAAGATAACAGTGGAACATGGAATTAGAGTCAGTGTAACTCTAAGTTAATGGTGAAGCAGGAAAACAGAGTTTAGTTAACTCTAGGATTCAGTGAGGAATCAGAAATGTGGGATGAGATCCCCTGTTTAAAGAGTTGATCAAATATAACCCTAGAAGGTCATAGGGGTCTGGGCAAATGGATAATAACTTTAACTTCAATTTGAGTTAAAGAAATAAAAGAGAAATGTTTAAGAGTCCAGGTGGCTCTCTAGTTATCCTTATGGCAAGACCTAGGATAAGAGGAAAAAAAATTATTGCTAAAAGGCAAAGATTAAAAGCAAGCTAAAAGTGGCTAAAAGCATAAAGAAAATGTAATTGGCGCATTCGAATTTGAGACTCGTCAAGTGGAGCAGGACTCCCTGGGCAGTGACCCGTCGGACGAGGTACTTTCGAATGGCTAAAAGTGAAAGCAAGGAGCTAAATGCTCAAAGAAAAGAGAAAGTGATTTGCCAGTGGCAAAAAGGGAGCTATAAGCCTGAATAAGAAAGGAAAGCAAGTGTTCAAAGGCAAAGAGGCTAGGAACTAAAGTAGAAAGAAAAGAAAGAAAATATAAAAAGATAAAATGGGCGTACCTTCGGGGGTGAAACGTAGATCTTGTCGGAGCCCTGGGCAGTGTCCCTCTCCCGGGCAGTGACCCGTATGACAAGTTCCCCGTTGGGCGGGGTAACACTTGCGGGTGTTATTGGCAACCTTAGAAATCTTATCTTATGGCAGCAAGACTACCGGGCTCGGGCCCGTTGGTTAAGAATTTCCGAGGGTTAACTTGAACTAAAGCACCAGAATCTAAAGAATAAAGAAAAATAGAGTGGCCAAGGTGGCCGGGTTAGTTGGACCCTGTATTCAGCGGCATAGTGGCCGAGTTGGTGCTTAGCAGCCTAGTGTGGCTAGACAGAGTAGTGCTGGGTAGATGGTTATACACAGATAGTGTAGTGATATGTTATATTGCATAGCTGCATTTTGATATTGAGGATTTAGTTTCCTAGCACTATTATTATTGCTTCCATTGGACCAAGTGGTGTAGGACACTTTTTCTCGGTGGTTGAACCCACTGGGAACTCTGTCAGGAGTTCTCACACCCCTTGGGTGACCCCCCCCCCCCCCCCCCCCCCCCCACAGGTGCGGGTATGGATGCAGCGGACGAGACGGTTCAGAGGCAGACGGCGAGGTTTGCGACAGGGGCAAGGGCCCAGCAGCATAGAGACCTAGAGGGTCTAGCAGAGGTATCCCATTTTTATATTTCTCGAGTGAACCTTGTATGGTGAGGAAATGATGTAAAAGAATTGTAATAATTTTATTTGCAAGTTCAGAAATGTAAAGTGTAATCAATTTAAGTTATGGTTCACTCTGGTATGCTTTCATTTCCGCATTAACTAATTGTTGTTGAATGAAAGTTTTAAATTTGTAGTGATTTTAGTACTCTGATATTGAGCTTCCGCATACACTTGTTGTGTTATTATGGATGTTACCGTTCCTTTCGGGTAGGAAAAGGTCTTATCCGATTGGCGGGTCTGTTGGCGTGCCCGAACCGTACAAATTGGCGGACTCGGGGCGTGACAAGATGCCTCTGGAAAATCTGTCACCAACAGAGGGTGTGAGAACTACTGTCACGCCCCGAGGTCGATACTACGACCCGGGCCAGCCAACAGATCCGCCGCCCATACGGGAAGCCCCGTATAGACGAAACGACTAACCTGCAAAAGATAATACTATCCACTATACAGATATCAGAGCGGAAAAGTAAACTGTAGAAATAAAATAACTACAACTCCAAATAGTACAAGTCAGGTCCTCACAGATACAAAAGTCTCTCAAAAAATACAACTCTCAAGTAAAGTAAATACAAGATACATCCAAAACCACTGACTGTTGTAATGATGCTGACTTTTTATTATTTCCTAGATGACGTCTTTTGGATTTGAGCTTGTTTTTGGTGGTTTTTCTCTTGGTTTTGGTTCGCTTGGTTCTGGGTTGCGGTTGCTGTATCGTGGTAGAGCTCGTTAAACGGAGAAGGGCGATGCAATCGGATCGGAAATCCAACTTACGGATGTTCCGGAATGAGGGTTTCAGTGTTTGCGGGTCCAAAAAGGTAAGTTCTGACATCTTAGGAACCCGCTATGTGTTTTTGGTGCATCAGGAACCGTACTAACGGTTACGGGACGGTTCGGAGGATCGGCACGCTTATCGAGAAATCGGCTAAAAATATCTTTAAAATACCGGATATGAGGATTTTTCTTTATGCGTACATATGAAAAGGAAAAGAAATAAATTAATAAAATATAAATATATCCCGATTACCGCAAAACCCTAGTTTTTAAAAGATCATTTCTTTTCCTTCCTCCTCGCCGTGCGTGTCGAAGAACGAGACCGGAGACGTCGCCAACACCTGGAACGGATCCTGAAACACCAGCGATTGCGGAGAGATCGTAATCGAGTCGTCTTCTTCGTCAGAGCTAGGCAAGTTAGCATTGTTCCTGTGGTGACCCTGATCCCCGTGTTGCTTCTCCAATGAACCGTGGTGTAGAACACCTAGTGTTGGTGTATCTGACCCATAGTGCATCAAAGGGATGCCACAAATGGACCCTGTGTGATATCCACAGCTGGATTGGCCTTCGGCTGCATTTGCCGCATTTTCAGAATTGTTTTGGGCCAAACAGATGTTGGATTTGGATTCAGCGCGGAAAAACGCTTGAAAATGGCTTTTTGTTTGCCAAATTCTGAGTCCGGATGCCCAAAAACGGACTCCCGGAAAATTTACTGGATTTCTGGTGCATGGGGGAGCCGTGGACCGGCGGGGGAGCCACGTGGCAGGCCCTGATTGGCCGGCGCACGCAGCAGGGTCCACGGAGCTCAGGGGAATGGGCCGGGGTGCACCGCGGGGCGCGTGGACCGTCGGGTGTCCACGTGGCAGCGCCTGATTGGGAGGCTCAGGTGCGCTCGGTCTGCGGGAGTGCGCGGGGAGGCGTGGACCGGGGGCGCGCCACGTGGCAGCACCCGGTTGGCGGGCGCATGCGCGCGCGGTCCACGCAGCGCGCGGGGCAGGTGTCGGGGACAGGCGCCGTACCGCGGGCAGGTGCCGTACCGCGGGCAGGTGAGGGGCGACGTGGGCAGTGCCACGTGGCGCCCGCTTATTCGCGGGCGCCACCTACCGCGTTGACGCGGGTAGGGACACGTGGCGCTCCTCGCGGCGGCTTGCACGGCTGCGGCGTGTTCGGGGGACACGTGGCGAGCGCCGGCGCGGGTCGGACGAAGCCTGGATCCCGTCCGACCACGCGGGTTGGGCTGGGCCGCACTGTGCGCGCCCAAAAATCTTGGGCCGGGCCGCACTGTGCGCGCTCGAAAGATTTCGGGCGCCCGAATCTCGGGACAAAATGGGAATTTCCCCAAATGTTTTCTTCAGCCTATAAATAGGCAGCCCGAGCCCTCTTTGCAGCCCTTTTTCTCTCAGTCTGTGCAAGATCTCCCCGAGCTTCCTCTTGATGAATTTTTCCTCTCTTAATCTTTGATCTTCCTGCGGAGTTTAAGAATTTTTGGAGGCTCGAATCCCAAGGTTCTCAATTTTACGGCGCGGCGCGATGTTGTGGTTCCTGTGTTCTTCTTCGGCGCAGCAGCAGTGTTTTAGCTCCCGTGGTCTACCCCGAGATCCTTTTTCTGTGATTCTTGCACCGACAGACTCCTAAGAGGTAGGGCTTCATCTTTTATTTTGATTGCACCTTCCCGTTTCTAGGTTTTGGCACGGATCCCGAGGCAACACAGTGACCCCTTTTTCTGTGTGGATTTCTGTGATAGAGCAGAGTGTTTTGGCCGTATCTTCGCGCACGAGCGTCAGACGGAAATGTGCGTATACAACTTTTTCATCTACAGATCGCAAGGAATGCGCTCGTATTTTTCTTGAATTTTTCAGAGATTTATTTGGAGGTGAAAATTTCTGTTTCCCTGTGAACAGTGCTACAGTTTTTGATACAGTTTTTGTTGGGTGTACCACCTTGCCGAATTTATATCTTGACTTACTGAACTCAGATTTGGGCGTGTAAACAGCCGTTTCGAAGGTATCGACGCGAGGATCGCTGTGATATTTTCCTAGGAATTTTCTGGGCATTATCAGCAGGTGAAATTTAAGCATCTTTGGGACTGAATTGTATGTGGTTGGAAGAGCAGTTTTGGGAACTTATGTGTAACTGTAGCCTTATATTGTACCCAGGAGGGATTGTGGACTGTGCTGAACCTGTTGGATATAGAGCTGTTATTTTCCTGGTTTTCTCAGCTGTACGACTTCGGACAGTTAGCGTTTTCAGGTGGGTGGCTTGCTTTCAAGATCTATGGACTGTGCTCTAATTCTATTGATAGAGAATCATGCATGATAGTGATTGGACTTGGGTAGCATGCTAGAGTGTAGGAATTGTTGTTCCTTGTTTTATCTGTCGATCTTGTGATCTCTTGCTTCCTACTATCATGTTAAATATTTGTTATGTTGGAACCTGACCTAGCACCCCCGTCATATGTTGCATGTGTAACCAGACCAATAGAAAACCCTCACTTGGGCTAGGGTTATTTATGTTTAGACATCCACACTTTATGTTGCATTCCTGGACTTAGTGTTATCCTCGCCCGGGTAGTGGGCCGAGCGGTCGGGACTTCTTTTAGTGTGGGATGCATTTACACTCGTGCTTGGGAGCAGAGTGGAGTTTGGTAGATGCAGTGGTTCACTTGTCTGTACCGGGAACCGTTTGGGGTAAACGGTGGACCCGGGAGATCTGGTTTTTCCCTGTTTGGGTTGTCGCCATTGTGTTAGTGGCGGTAGTTTTCTAGTGATAGCCGGACCTAGAACCCAGAACCCTTTTGGACATACACATGATTTTTTAGTCTACCAATGTTTTCTTCCAAGCATCGAAGGGCCGCTGGAGTCTGTTCTTGTTTGATTGGACAAAGGCATCAGCCCTTCGGGGCTTGGGTAAAACACTTATTTTTTTAATTGTTTTCTAAAGAGAACTAAAATCATTAAATATGGATTTCTTCTAGATCAAATGATTTTCAATAACAAATGTCACCTTTTTCTTGTAAATCTCCCCACTCGAAAGGATTCGAGTGATCTGGGTTCTAGGGGCCGTTTCTTTGTAGGGACGAAAGCCACGGGGGCCGAGCCTGGAACCTGTTCTTGTTTGATAGGGTTGTAGGTGTAGGTCTCCCGGGACTTTCGGGCCCTGTTGGTGTTTTCTGCGTGTCGTACCGAGGTTTTGCTTTCCCGAACTATAAGGGGATCGGGAACTTCGATAGGCAGAGCCTAGAGTCTGTTCTTGTTTGATAGGGTTCTTAGCACCGGTCTATCGCGTTTCCGAACCCTTATGGTGTCGGTCTTTCCTGTGAGTTTAGTGTTCTGTTGTGGGAGCCGTCTGGTGGACGGTGGCCCCAGCTGTGTTGTTTTCCAGCCTGTGGTTGAGAGTTGGTGTTGTTGGTCGATCTTGTTGATCGTGGTTTGGACTATAGCCTGCATGAGCCATATTTGAGCTCGACAGAGATACGCGGATACTTTCCTCGGTGGGGCTGCTCCCCTCGAGAGCCACTCCGGAGTTAGGCCTGTTACTTGCTATCGCGACTTGTCGACGCCGCCCCTCTGACTGGGCCAGTTAGTGGCAGTCACGGACACCCTACGGTAGACCCGTCCTGTTGAGGATGTGCGGCAGTAGGTGGGCGCAGGTTTGACTGGACCCTTTGAGGCAGTCGGTTTAGATTTGGTGAGTTTACTGTGTGTGTTAGTAGATGCATCATGTTCCATCTGTTTCTTTTCTTGAGCATCAAGATAGAGGCATAGTAGCTGTAGAGTTACTTTTCCAGCCCTTCCATTTCAGTATTATATTGTTACTTTATGCCTCTAGTAGACTTAGTGGGCAGACCGTCGGGCTTGTTGGCGGCACCTACTGAGAACTACTTGGGACATAGTTCTCACACCCGTCGTGGTGTTTTCCCCACAGGGACTTCTACTCCGGTTCCTGCTGCTCCTGTTGCTGCTTCTTCTGATCGAGGTAAGGGAGTCGCGAGATAGTTCCCTACCAGTCGTCGTCCAGAGAGTAGATGTACCCTTATTACTTTTGAGAGTTCATGTTGAGAGAACTTTGTAGTGAGGTATAGAGTTGTATTTATTTTCTACTGCTCGAGAGACTGTTGTATTTTGGTGAGGTCTTGGTTTGTATATAGTTTTATCTCTAGCAGTTTCTTTCAGCTCTGATATCTGTATAGCATAGTTGATCTTTTGCAGGTTAGTCGCTTCGTCTATACGGGGCTTCCCGTATGGGCGGCGGATCTGTTGGCGAGCCCGGGTCGCAGTTTCGACGCCGGGGCGTGACAGATTAGGTGGTATCAGAGCCTAGGTTGTAGGTCATTGTGGACTTAGAAACCCTAGGCTTGTGGTTGGACATTAGGATGACTACGTGAGAGTCGTGACTGTTAGCGAGAGTCCTGATTGAGTTTGATACCTCTCCCAAGGGGTGGGATGAGTGACTGGCATGTTTATTCTCCTAAGCGATTATGTTGGCTGCAGACAACATAATGCTAGGGAATGGATGACATGTCCTAGACTTTCGCTGGATTGGGTCGAGTGTTGTTTGGTTCTGTCCTGATGGTTGCTTGTGTGTTGCAGGTAGGCACGATGCCTCCCCGACGCAGGGTGCAGACACGTTCTCAGCCTTTCCCCTCCGATGAGCCCGAGCAGGAGGACTAGGGGCAGGGACAGCAGAGGGAGGTTCTGGAGCTCCGTGCCCAGGTGGCACAGTTGTCTGAGGCGGTGCGGCGCCAGGAGGAGACATCTCAGCACCGGGAGGAGGCTTTACAGCGCCAGGAGGAGGCTTCTCGGCGCCAGGAGGAGGCCTTTGGTCGGATGATGCTTCTTTTAGAGCAGAGGACGCAGCCAGTGGTAGCACCCCCTGAGTGTTCGCCTGTGCCTTCTTCACCAGCTGTGGCGCCCCCTGTGGTTCCGTCAGCGCCGGCTATTCCCGTCGAGCCAGTTTCTTGCATACCACCGCCAGGGTCGACGGGACCTTTGACTTCGGCTGAGCAGAGTGCGGTGGTGGATCTGTTGATGAGGTTCCGCCGGTTTGATCCACCCCGTTTTTCTGGTATGAGTGCTGAGCCGTGGGAGGCAGAGTCTTGGATCACGGCCATGGAGCGTCATTTTGAGAGTTTGTTTGTTGAGGATCGATTTCGGGTCTTCTTGGCTACACACTTCTTGGAGAGCAACGCCGAGGCTTGGTGGCGGCGTGTGCGGCCTGTTGGTCCGCCTGGGACACGGATTCTTCCTTGGGCGGAGTTCCGCAGACTTCTTCTAGGGGCCTTCTTTTCTGAGAGTGTTCGCCAGAGATTGGAGGAGCAGCTGAGAAATCTCCGCCAGGGAGATCGGCCCGTGAATGCATACATAGCCGAATTCAATCAGCTATTGGCCAGTATGCCTCACGTGGCCAGGGATGAGTCTCACCGGATCTACATGTTTGAGCGGGGGCTGCGCCGGGACATTTATCAGCTTGTTCGCTCCCACAGATTGCAGACTTTAGAGGCTTCGATGGAGCAGGCTTTATATGTTGAGTGTGGAGAGGCAGTGATGGCAGAGGTGGCCCCAGCTCCCGCAGGGATTTCGGGGGCGAAGCGCCCAGCACTGGAGGATGAGGGTCAGACGAGCCGGCAGGGACCTCCGAGACCTCCACGATCTCATCCAGAGGGTCGTGGGTTTCATAGGCGCCAGAGATCTGGTGGGCCCCCGCAGCAGCAGCAGTATCGGCAGCAGCGACAGGAGCGGTGTGTCATTTGTGGCGGGCCTCATCCACCGTCACAGTGTGATCAGAGACGGGGGCGGTGTTTCTTCTGTGGAGAGTTGGGACATTTCCGCGCAGCTTGCCCCCAGGCCATTTTGTCAGTGCGGCCGCTTGCGACAGCACCCCCCTTGCCCATCCATGCAGCGGGAGCCCCTCCGGCACACCAGCAGACAGAGTGGGCCACGACGTCGGGACAGACGGGACGACGATCTGCGGCACCCAGTGGACGAGTTTATGCAGCCCTGGTGGAGGACACCCCGGCAGCGGATCATGCCGCGGCAGGTACGATTTTATTTCAGTTAGATGAGTTGAGCATTTCATTACCGCTACATTCTTCTGCATTATTAGTTGAGTATCTGCATGGCATCTTTGCATGGGTATGGGCTAGGAATTTCGGCTACATGTTTTAGCGATTGGATTCTTCCCAGTATCCTATGAGTAGAGGAGGATCGCAGTGTATGATCAGTGCAGTTGAGACTTGGGACTTCACTTGCTGATGTGACAATTCAAGGACAGCTCCAGGACTTGGATTGAGCACCCAGGCTGGACTGATTGGTGCGGTGCTGTGCTATGACTGATGATGGAATGAGCAGTTATCCTTCTGCGAGTTGGACTGGAGGAGTTCGTTTTCTCGGATTGTCGGCGTGTCCTTCCAGCAGCAGCAGCTTCATCGGCTTTGGACAGACGCCACCTCAGGAGCTGTTGTGACGTTTAGGACTAGGGGTTGCGTCCTTAGGAGTCTCGTTAGTGGTAGCTTTCTTTTTGTTGCCACAGCAGGAACGACACCAACACTTCTCTCCCTTTTTTTCGCCTTTGTACTGAAATTTACGAACATGACAAAGATTTCGAAGGATTGCTCCAGAAATGGAGACAGTGCCCGAACCTGTTCTTGTTTGATTGGGGCGAAGGCACTGATTTTTCAAAATTTTTAGACTTTTCGCTAGTTTCAGCTGTTTTCTAAATCGAGGGTTGGGGTTGATGACTTTCCTGCTGGTGGAACCGTATCTTCCTTTTTTAGTTTAGTGTTGCGTCCTTGGTTGTTTTGATTGTTTGGTTTTGTTGTTGTGGTGTGTTTTTTGTTTCGTGGATGAAACTTTCTTTTAGTGGGGGAGGATGTGGTGACCCTGATCCTCGTGTTGCTTCTCCCATGAACCGTGGTGTAGAACACCTAGTGTTGGTGTATCTGACCCATAGTGCATCAAAGGGATGCCACAAATGGACCCTGTGTGATATCCACAGCTGGATTGGCCTTCGGCTGCATTTGCCGCATTTTTGGAATTGTTTTGGGCTAAACAGATATTGGATTTGGATTCAGCACGGAAAAACGCTTGAAAATGGCTTTTTGTTTGCCAAATTCTGAGTCCGGATGCCCAAAAACGGACTCCCGAAAAATTTACTGGATTTCTGGTGCATGGGGGAGCCGTGGACCGGCGGGGGAGCCACGTGGCAGGCCCTGATTGGCCGGCGCACGCAGTTGGGTCCACGGAGCGCAGGGGAATGGGCCGGGGTGCACCGCGGGGTGCGTGGACTGGCGGGTGTCCACGTGGCAGCGCCTGATTGGGAGGCTCAGGTGCGCTCGGTCTGCGGGAGTGCGCGGGGAGGCGTGGACCGGGGGCGCGCCACGTGGCAGCACCCGGTTGGCGGGCGCATGCGCGCGCGGTCCACGCAGCGCGCGGGGCAGGTGTTGGGGACAGGCGCCGTACCGCGGGCAGGTGCCGTACCGCGGGCAGGTGAGGGGCGACGTGGGCAGTGCCACGTGGCGCCCGCTGATTCGCGGGCGCCACCTACCGCGTTGACGCGGGTAGGGACACGTGGCGCTCCCCGCGGCGGCTTGCACGGCTGCGGTGTGTTCGGGGGACACGTGGCGGGCGTCGGCGCGGGTCGGACGAAGCCTGGATCCCGTCCGACCACGCGGGTTGGGCTGGGCCGCACTGTGCGCGCCCGAAAGATTTCGGGCGCCCGAATGATTTCGGGCGCCCGAATCTTGAGACAAAATGGGAATTTCCCCAAATGTTTTCTTCAGCCTATAAATAGGCAGCCCGAGCCCTCTTTGCAGCCCCTTTTCTCTCAGTTTGTGCAAGATCTCACCGAGCTTCCTCTTGATGAATTTTTCCTCTCTTAATCTTTGATCTTCCTGCGGAGTTCAAGAATTTTTGGAGGCTCGAATCCCAAGGTTCTCTATTTTACGGCGCGGCGCGACGTTGTGGTTCCTGTGTTCTTCTTCGGCGCAGCAGCAGTGTTTTAGCTCCCGTGGTCTACCCCGAGATACTTTTTCTGTGATTCTTGCGCCGACAGACTCCTAAGAGGTAGGGCTTCATCTTTCATTTTGATTGCACCTCCCCGTTTCGAGGTTTTGGCATGGATCCCGAGGCAACACAGTGACCCCTTTTTCTGTGTGGATTTCTGTGACAGAGCAGAGTGTTTTGGCCGTATCTTCGCGCACGAGCGTCAGACGGAAACGTGCTTATACAACTTTTTCATCTACAGATCGCAAGGAATGCGCTCATATTTTTCTTGGAGTTTTCAGAGATTTATTTGGAGGTGAAAATTTCTGTTTCCCTGTGAACAGTGCTACAGTTTTTGATACAGTTTTTGTTGGGTGTACCACCTTGCCGAATTTATATCTTGACTTACTGAACTCAGATTTGGGCGTGTAAACAGCCGTTTCGAAGGTATCGACGCGAGGATCGATGTGATATTTTCCTGGGAATTTTCTGGGCATTATCAGCAGGTGAAATTTAAGCATCTTTGGGACTGAATTGTATGTGGTTGGAAGAGCAGTTTTGGGAACTTATGTGTAACTGTAGCCTTATATTGTACCCAGGAGGGATTGTGGACTGTGCTGAACCTGTTGGATATAGAGCTGTTATTTTCCTGGTTTTCTCAGCTGTACGACTTCGGACAGTTAGCGTTTTCAGGTGGGTGGCTTGCTTTCAAGATCTATGGACTGTGCTCTAATTCTATTGATAGAGAATCATGCATGATAGTGATTGGACTTGGGTAGCATGCTAGAGTGTAGGAATTGTTGTTCCTTGTTTTATCTGTCGATCTTGTGATCTCTTGCTTCCTACTATCATGTTAAATATTTGTTATGTTGGAACCTGACCTAGCACCCCCGTCATATGTTGCATGTGTAACCAGACCAATAGAAAACCCTCACTTGGGCTAGGGTTATTTATGTTTAGACATCCACACTTTATGTTGCATTCCTGGACTTAGTGTTATCCTCGCCCGGGTAGTGGGCCGAGTGGTCGGGACTTCTTTTAGTGTGGGATGCATTTACACTCGTGCTTGGGAGAAGAGTGGAGTCTGGTAGATGCAGTGGTTCACTTGTCTGTGCCGGGAACCGTTTGGGGTAAACGGTGGACCCGGGAGATCTGGTTTTCCCCTGTTTGGGTTGTCGCCACTGTGTTAGTGGCGGTAGTTTTCTAGTGATAGCCGGACCTAGAACCCAGAACCCTTTTCGACATACACATGATTTTTTAGTCTACCAATGTTTTCTTCCAAGCATCGAAGGGCCGCTGGAGTCTGTTCTTGTTTGATTTGACAAAGGCATCAGCCATTCGGGGCTTGGGTAAAACACTTATTTTTCTAACTGTTTTCTAAAGAGAACTAAAATCATTAAATATGGATTTCTTCTAGATCAAATGATTTTCAATAACAAATGTCACCTTTTTCTTGTAAATCTCCCCACTCGAAAGGATTCGAGTGATCTGGGTTCTAGGGGCCGTTCCTTTGTCGGGACGAAAGCCACGGGGGCCGAGCCTGGAACCTGTTCTTGTTTGATAGGGTTGTAGGTGTAGGTCTCCCGGGACTTTCGGGCCCTGTTGGTGTTTTCTGCGTGTCGTACCGAGGTTTTGCTTTCCCGAACTATAAGGGGATCGGGAACTTCGATAGGCGGAGCCTAGAGTCTGTTCTTGTTTGATAGGGTTCTTAGCACCGGTCTATCGGGTTTCCAAACCCTTATGGTGTCGGTCTTTCCTGTGAGTTTAGTGTTCTGTTGTGGGAGCCGTCTGGTGGACGGTGGCCCCAGCTGTGTTGTTTTCCAGCCCGTGGTTGAGAGTTGGTGTTGTTGGTCGATCTTGTTGATCGTGGTTTGGACTATAGCCTGCATGAGCCATATTTGAGCTCGACAGAGATACGCGGATACTTTCCTCGGTGGGGTCGCTCCCCTCGAGAGCCACTCCGGAGTTAGGCCTGTTACTTGCTATCGCGACTTGTCGACGCCGTCCCTCTGACTGGGCCAGTTAGTGGCAGTCACGGACACCCTACGGTAGACCCGTCCTGTTGAGGATGTGCGGCAGTAGGTGGGCGCAGGTTTGACTGGACCCTTTGAGGCAGTCAGTTTAGATTTGGTGAGTTTACTGTGTGTGTTAGTAGATGCATCATGTTCCATCTGTTTCTTTTCTTGAGCATCTAGATAGAGGCATAGTAGCTGTAGAGTTACTTTTCCAGCCCTTCCATTTCAGTATTATATTGTTACTTTATGCCTCTAGTAGACTTAGTGGGCAGACCGTCGGGCTTGTTGGCGGCACCTACTGAGAACTACTTGGGACATAGTTCTCACACCCGTCGTGGTGTTTTCCCCACAGGGACTTCTACTCCGGTTCCTGCTGCTGAGGCGCTGCATCGCGCGCAGCCGAGGCCCTGCATCGCGCGCAGCCAGGCGTGATGCCGCCCACGCGCAGCCATGCGGGCTGCCGCCCGTGCGCAGCCGGGAACGTTGCCGCCACGCGCCGCCCTTGCGCTGTTAGGGCATGCCGCACAGGGCCGCGCCCTGCCAGGCTGCCGCCGCGTTGTGCTGCCGGACACGCGCGCCGCGCCCCGCCAGGCCGCCGCTGCTGGATGCCCTAGCCACCGCCGCTGCTTGCGCCCGTGCGCGTTGCTGCTTGCGCCCGCGCCCGCTGCTAGCGCGTGCCTGCACGGGGCTAAGCCCGCGCGGGGTTGCCTCGCGCGCTGCTGCCTGCACCCGCGCGCGCTGCTACGTGTTGCTAGCGGGTGCCCGCGCGGGGCTGGGCCAGCGCAGGGCTACTGCGCCTCTGCCGTGCTCGCGCGGGGCTACTGCGCCGGTGCCGTGCCCGCGCGGGGTTGTGCCTGAGCGGGGCTACCGCGTTGCGCTGCTTGCGCGTGCCCGCGCGGGGCTGGGCCCGCGCGGGTTTGCTGCGCACACTACTGCGCGCTGCTAGCGCGTGCCCGCGCGGGGCTGTGCCGCGCGGGGCTACCGCGCTACGCTGCTTGCGTGTGCTCGCGCGGGGCTGGGCCCGCGTGGGGTTGCCGCGCCGCTGCTGTGCCCGCGCGGGGCTGCCGCACCGCCGCTATGTCCGCATGGGTCGAGCCGCTGCCGTCGACGGTTTTGCTCGACGGTTTTGGCTTGACTGTTTTTGTTTGACGATTTACTTGGTGTTTTCATCGACGGTTTTGCTCGACATTTTTGGCTTGATAGATTTTCCTTGATGGTTTTACTTGGCGTTTTCATCGACGGTTTTGCTAGACGGTTTTGGCTTGACAGATTTTCCTTGATGGTTGTACTTGGCATTTTCGTCGACGGTTTCTGGCCCGACGGCGCAGTCCGCTTGACGGTGCAGTTCGCTCGACGCAGTTGTTTTCGTTTTCATCAGATGAGCCTCCGCTCGGTTGTTTTTCGTCACGGACTTCTTCAAGGCAACGATCGGAACCCGTTTTTCGTCAATTGCCTCGTCGACAGTCGGATCGCGCCGGAAGTATGATTTTTGCAACCGGAGGGATTTTTGGACACAGAGTCTTTCGTCGGTTTCCATTTTGGGGACAGAAGGAGTTTTTGGTACAGTAGTCAGGACCACTGAATTTGCCCGCTTGGAGGGTAAATTGTTGATTTGTGTTTTTGGATATTTTATTAGGCCCGTGTGTGGTGTTGATTGCTTAGGAGGGTCACGGGCACAGTCGTTTATCTTCGTTTCAGGTGGGTACCTTTTCTTGCAGTTTGGTTGTGGTCTCATATGTAATACGTAAGAGTAAAGTAGATGTGCTAATGAATCTTGACTAACCCCTTTTCGTATGAGTATCCCTATTATTACACATTGACTGTAATGTACCGGATTCTGGTATATAATTAAATCTAAATAAAAATAGTATGAAATACTACTTTTATGAAAGTTAGGGAAGTAAAGAATGGTTTGAAAGTGAATTGGGCCCAAATCGGGATAAAAATGTGAGATCTAAAATTTTATTTGAGAAATTGGGCCTAGATTTTTAGTGGAAAATTCACAGTGTCGGAAAATTCCGAGAAAATTATGGGAGCTCCGTAAATATGTTTTAAGGCCACAGTAAAAGTTTCGCGTTGATCGGATGCCCGGATAGTGAGAACAGGCTCTGCCAACAATGTCAGAAAATTTCGATAAAATTCTGGGAGCTCTGTAAGTATGTTCTAAGGCCACGAAAAAAGTTTCGAGTCGATCGGATTTCCGGATTGTGAGAACGGGGTCCGCCAACTATTCTGGATACAGCGAGACTTTTGGTGACCCAGAAATGACCCAAATTGAAAATTTAAAATTTTATGTGATAAATTAAGCTGAGAGGAGCCTGCCTGTCAAATTTGGACGGAAATGGGCGAGAAACAGACAGAAAACGGGGTGAAAACGGATAAAACATGCGCGCGACCGGTGGGGCGCCACGTGGCAGCGCCCTACTGGCTGCTGCGGGTGGCAGCAGGCCCGCGTGGGGGCGCGCGCCCATGTGGCGCGCGGGTGTCGCGCCCGCGTGGCGCAGGAGGCGCGGCGGGGGGAAATTCGAATTTCAAATTCAAATTTTTCCGCCACGTGGCGGTTCCCCATTGGGGGGATCCGTGGACCGGGTCCACGGAACCCCTTCTTATTCTCTTCTTTCTATTTTTCCTTCTCCCCGCACACCTTCTTTTCCTCCCTTTTCTTCTCCTCCACCCGAGCAGTAGAGAAAGAGAGAGAGAGAGGCAGGAGGTTTCGAGGGGTGCTGCGGCGCGCCGTGGATTCCATGGAGCGCGCAAGGTGTTCCAAAAAGTTGGATGGGCGGCGCGGTGCTGTCGAGGTAAGTCCCGCGTGTTATTTTTGTGGTATTTTTGGCACAGTTTTGAGGTGTCCTTTTGGATTTTGGATTTGACCATGTGCCCTTATGCGTGTTAGGGACCGTGTATACTGTGCCGTTTTGCTGCGCGGACTGTCAGGGGCGTTTTGGCACGCCTCGATTTGCATGCAAGCTTGTGGGAGAAATGCACCGTTTTGCGTGCCAACTCGAGGTACGTGCTTCGTTTTGCGTGCAGGTTGAGTTGTTGTGCACCGTTTTACGTGCAAACTCTAATATTTTGCATCGTTTTTCGTGCAGGATTAAAAATGTGTGCACCGTTTTGCGTGCAACCCTACAGTTGGATGTGCACTGTTTTGCATGCCAATACGAGGTACGTACTCCGTTTTATGTGCAGGTTGGACCAATGCGCACCGTTTTACGTGCAGATTCTAATATTTTGCATCATTTTTGGTGCAGTGCTAGAAAAAATGTGCACCGTTTTGCGTGCAACCTTACAGTCAAACGTGCACCGTTTTGCGTGCAGATTCGAGGTACGTGCATCGTTTCACGTCCAGGTCTTGTTGTCGCGCACTGTTTTGCGTGCCGACCCTAATATTATGCATCATTTTTCGTGCAGGGCTAGAAAAAAATGTGCACCGTTTTGCATGCAACCCTACAGTCAGACATGCACCGTTTTGCGTGCAGATTCAATGTACGTGCACCGTTTCGCGTGCAGGTCGTGTTGTCGTGCACCGTTTTGCGTGCCGACCCTAATATTATGCATCATTTTTCGTGCAGGGTTAGAAAAGATGTGCACCGTTTTGCGTGCCAATTCGAGGTACGTGCTCTGTTTTGCGTGCAGGTTTATTTATCGCGCACCGTTTTGCGTGCAGTCTCTAATATGGCGCATCGTTTTGCGTGCAGGGCTAGAGAAAAGTGCACCATTTTACATGCAACCCTACAATAAAGCATGCACCATTTTGCGTGCAGATTTGAGGTACGTGCACCGTTTTGCGCGCAGGTTGAATTGGCGCACATCGTTTTGCGTGCAGGCTGAAATGGCGCGCATCATTTTGCGCGGGTTTTAATAACGTGCACCATTTTGCGTGCAGGTTTGGAGGACGTGCACCGTTTTGCGTGTGGACTCGAGGATGCGCACCGTTTTGCGTGCAAGCTCGAGGAAACAAGTGGAATCGCGCGGAGACCAATTGCAAGTGTCTACAAGCAATTGGGTACACCACAAGGTGGGGAATTCTGCCGAAATTGGGTGACCTCTCCCCTTGCTCCTTTGCTTTTCGATTCGAAGCATGATAGTAGCCTGTTAGAGGCGTTAGGTAATTATGATTATGATTGCCTGTGTAGATGGATTCAGATGGAAAAGTGCAACTGTTGGTTGCCAGAGTTAGAGGAATAGATGTGCATGTGTAAATGAACACAGAGGAAAAGTGCAACTGTTGGTTGCCAAAGATATATGATGAATATGCATGCGTAGAAGTAATTACTATTTGATGAATGAAATGAAAATAACTGCTTGCATGAAAAAGGATTAGCTATTATGATTGTGATCATGTTAGGGTATAACCCTAGGAATCACGTGACATAAGGGAACAACATTTGTTGGTAGTAAAACTAGGAGAAAACCTAGTATAGGGGTTTGACGAGTGACATCAACTTAGGAGTTATCCTAGGGTGGATGAGTGGCATGGTCTTAGGTAATAACCTAAGGACACTGGATAGAGTGATCAATATAGAGTCAAGGAACACTAGGACAAGCATGACATGGAACTTAGGTAAAGAGAACCTAAGGTGAACTTGTGAGGTCCCGGAATCCCCCGCGTAGGGCTTGCTGGTTGTTGAGCAGCTTTTAGTGGCCTTTGGGAGAGTTTGTGCGCGTGTCGGGCCCGAGAATTGGTTTTGTGGTGCAATTTGGGTTTTAGTTGCATCACTGGAGGCCTGCGTGGTGTGTCGATAGTGGTTGCACGCATTTTGGACTCAAGTGTTGCACTTTGGGCTTAAAAGGAGATCCCGTGGGAATTTGGAGGACCCGTCGGGTGTTTAGAAGTGGTTTCGCACGATTCAGATGTCAAAATTGGACTCCGAGCGAAGTTTGGATAAAATATTACCTCTCCGGTCGCCTTCGGGAATTTTTAGAGTTGGAATTTGGCAAATCGGACTTCAAAAATGGACCCGGCGCGAAAATTGGATCGAGTGGGCATTCGGCAAATTTTCGGTTGAGAATTTGGAGAAATGGACATCGTTTTTGGATTCAGCGCGAGAAATCGTTGAGAATGGGCTATTTACTTGTTTGTTTTGGAGCCCGATAGAAGTGCGCGTTTTTCGAGGCAACGCGGCACGAATCTCGAGGCGTGGCTCGATGGCACAGAGTTCGAGGCAGCGGCATGCGGATCGAGGGCGCGGCAGGCGCGCTGGGAGACGCGCCTTCGGCGGGGGTCGCGCGGGGGCCGCCACGTGGCGGGCCCCCGTTGGCGACCGCGCACGCGCGGGGGCGCGCGCCCGTGTGGCGCGCGCGTGTCCCGCGCTTGGCACGGGCGCGGTGTAACGCAACCGTGTGGCGGGCGCGTTACCGCGCGCCACGTGGCGCAGTGGGCGCACGCGTGGACCGGGCGCGCGCGCCCATTTCTTGTGGACCGGTGTTGGGGGCTCCCCATTGGTAGCCGCCGTGGACCGGACCCGTGGACCGGGTCCGTGGACCAACCCCCCTTTTCTCTTTTTTCTTCTTCTTCTTCTTTCTCCCTCGAGCGCCATTTCTCCTCCTTTTCTTTTCCTTCTGTTGGGTTATATATAATAAGGATCTAAATAGGGGAAAAAAAAACCTAGAGGGGGGTGAATAGGTGTAAACGTATAAACACTCAAAAATCGTTGCGATAAAAACCCAATGCGGAAATAAAAATAACTCGCAAGATTTTTACGTGGAAAACTCCATCACCGGAGTAAAAAACCACGGGACCGATAACACGGCAGAAATCCACTAGAATTAAAACACGTACAAGGTGATTTACCGTACACACTTACGACTCAACCTTTTCCATACGCTCCTAGAGGATCTTCTCCGCTCGCTCCGCGACGCTTCTCGAATCCACGATCTGCGCCCAACGCCGAATCCACGGCGTCCAACGTCGAATCCACGACGTCCGACCGAGTCCACGGTCTTCACCCAATAACACCCTTCGAATCCACGAACGTGCCTCGCTCCGAATCCACGAGAGCGGTTAAACCTTGAATCCACAAGGACACGCGAATCCACGCGCCGATTTTTAGGGTAAATCGTTGTTTTTGGTGGTGATGATCCGCCGAATACTTAGATCAAAGATAGATCGAAAATACCATCTAAGTATTCATTAGTTTGATTCAATTCAAGATGTGAGTATGAAAACCTAGAATCAAACTAATCAATATAGATGAAGAAACATAGAGTATTCTCTAATGATTTCCTTTCTTCTCTATATGTGGATCTAGAGCCGTATAAGATGATATATGAAAATGACGGCTATCTAGATTCTTTTGATTAACCCTAGAAAAAGAGTCATAGGGTCTATTTATAGGTTAGAAACCCTAGGAAGGAGATAAGAATCAAAAACCTAACATTTCTGGAAATTTTACGGACGGCGATCCGGATCGGATTAGCTGTGATCCGGATCGTCGTAACGAGTCAGGTAGTTCCAGAAAAACGAAGGTTCGGGATCCGGATCGAAGTGCTTGATCCGGATCGTTCATACAGTTCACCAAACATCAACGTTCGGGATCCGGATTGCGAAGCCTGATCCGGATCGCTCAAGGAAAATGGTAAACTCAATGTTCGGGATCCGGATCAAGATAGGCTACGATCCGGATTGAACTGGTGTATGAACGAACCACCTTCGGGATCCGGATCGAACAACCTGATCCGGATCCTGAGCATGTCCCAAGTCCAGTTTTTGATTTTTATGCAATGAAAGATTCTTCCAAGTGTTTCTACACTACAAGAAGTATTCGGATCACACAAAATCTTTAGTTAAACATACCTGATCCTTTTGAATTCTTCTTTCTTGAGATTGAGTTAAATGATCCAACTTTCTTCACCTTCAATCTTCAAGACTTGAAACATTCACGAAACTACGCCAACTCAAATTCCGTAACAATCTCCCCCTTTGGCGGTTTCGTGACAAAACACAGATCCACTAAAGAAAATTTAAAAAGATATTTTTGTTGCTATCACCATACAACAAAAATTTACAATGGAGATCCAAAAATTTAAAAACATGAGATAAACTCCTAAAACAGACTCTAGACTTAGACATCTGTACTCTCTGCACAAAGAAATCATTCTTGACAAAAAGAGATCGTTAGATACCTCAAGAATATTTAGCATTTAAAACCTAACAGAGATAGAGTTTATCTGATCATCATGACATTTGAGAATTCAGATATGTAAGAGAATCATAGTCAAAAACCAACATATCTTCTATGCAGTCAAAAACCAAATGTCACAAAGTGTTAGTCCAACATCAACTTGTTAGTCATATTACATGCCCAAATAGTTAGTCGAATAGTTAGTAGAGACATGCATACAAATCACAAGATAAAAACCAAAGTTGAAGTTGAAGTGATACTTACCTTGATGTATACAAAATTTTCACATCAGCATTGTTCAAGTTCTCAGTCATCATTGTACCTTGATGTATACAAAATTTTCACATCAGCATTGTTCAAGTTCTCAGTCATCATTGTACCTTGATGTATACAAAATTTCCACATCATCATCATTGTTTCAAGTTCTCTAAACTCTCTTCCCCTTTTTGTCACAAACAAAGCCAAAATTACAAAAATTTAAGGAGAGTTAAAAATTTTAAAGAAAATGTTCCGAAATATAAGAACTAGAACTAAGAGTAAGTCCTAAAAAAAACTGAAGAACCTGCACAAGAAAAGGTTAAAAATCCGCACAAAAAAATAAAAGGAAGGAATTAGTCATCAGATTCGGAGTTTTCAGAGCTCGTGCAGCCCATCTTTGAGAACATCTTTTTCACCAGCTTGTTCATTGAATTGACCTTCTTAGTTATGGTAATATGAGCTGCCGTGATGAGCTCCAGCTCATTGGAAATTCTCGTCTGTGCCTTTGAAATTTGTTCCTGCTCAAAAGATAATCGTTGTTGTTCTTTGTAGATGGATGAGACTGATGCTTCATCCGCTGGTGCTGGTTGTGATGGTGACGCGGAAGTGCCGCTACTAGGTTTCGTTCCGCATGGAGGGACTGGAGTGACATGGGGCAATTTGTGAAGGGACTTGACAATGGTAGATTCATCGATCATGCCCAAGCAGTGATGATAAGTCGGTGAAGTAATATCAACCTGAAATTTCTTCAAGATCCTCATTATAATCAGTGGAAATGGAATTCTTTCTGTGGGATGAGGGTGCTCAACATATCTTGTCATTCTATTCCAAATAATGTATGGAATGTTGATATTCAATCCCATTGCCTCAGACGGATGTCCTAAGAGATACAAAAATAGCATTCGATCCCATCTCAAGACTTTCGTCTGCAAATTTGGAAGGATATTGTAGCAGGTGATGAAGTTTAGGAATCGGTACTCAAGACGAAGTTCTTTGGATCTGATCGATTTCTCCGTTGATTGCGTTCCTTCCAAACAAATTCCCTTTATAACCATTTGCCACAAAGTGTTCGTCAAAACCTTTCCCTTCAAGTAATTAACTCCTGTCTTGCTGGCAGGCATTCCCAAAACCTCGCCAATCAATTGTGGAGTAATTTTGAATCTTGTGCCTTGGATATTCGTGTAAAATTCCATTGGACCATTTTCAATTTCTCGAAGGTGCCGTGCATTTGTATAGAAGGCCCTTACATGATGCAGACAGTATCCAAGCACTTCTGGAAATCGACAAACTTGAATAAGATTTGCTTGTTCAATCAGAACGCCAAACCCAGGGGAGCGATTTCGTAGAGCCTCAATATTAACATGCCTCTCACCAATGCATTCACGATTCTCAAATGCCCTTAGGCGATCCGCATTAACGAACACTTGTTCCTCACGAGGTGGAGAATCCGGAATAATCGGTTCGTTAGACATGAAACCTCGTGCTCGTCCAAACCGTCGAGCAAGTCGTTTCCTTTTCACCGAGATGGTTGGTGCAGTCATAGGTGCTTTACCTTTGTCCATGGGTGCTTTTTCTTTCGATGCATCGGGCATTGATTCATCATCATCTGTTAATTCAGTCCAATTTATCTCTTGACAATCTGCTTCTACTTCTGTGTCGCTGATCATATGAAACTCACCTTTTTGTTGTGTTTTCTTAGCTCTCTTTAATTTGTTTGTGGCTCGAGTGTGCACCATAGTGACCAATAAAAGAATGATCCATGAGAATCCCATTGATCCAAGTGCCTTAAGAAGATTGAAATCCTGTGAGCAACAACTCAAGAACACGAAAAAATTGTTAATTTTCAAAGATTTGAAAAATTGTACCCAAACAATCACAATCATGTAGAGAGACTAAGAATCAAATTAGTTTTGCAAAAGGACTTTTAAAAATAGATCAATTGCATGATTTTCGAAAATCCTTATTATATGCCCCAAAACCGAAATTTTAGAAATCGAAGCCTAAAAATCCGTTAATCAGGAGAATACCTAGCATATAATCAAAACTAATCTACCCAGAGTTCTTATTTCAAAAGAAATTTGATCAAAAAAACCATCCACAAACAAAATTGATCCAAGAAATTCATCACGTTTGAGGAGGAATAGACAAAAACGGTGAAAAACCGAGATTTTGATCAATAAAACTTACTTGGAGTTGAAGAACTTGAGTTTGAAAGCTTCCAAGAATGGTGAAATCTAGAGAGAGAAGCTCTGGAAACTTCGGAACAAAAGATTGGAGTAAAAGAAATCAAAACCCTTTTGTTCTTTATAAAACCCTAGCCGCGATCCGGATCAGACCATGCTTGCGATCCGGATCGGCTACCCGCAGTGAGATACTGCGTTCGGGATCCGGATCGGCAGGTCCAATCCGGATCGTCAGCCCGCAGAAGAATACCTGCGTTCGGGATCCGGATCATCTTGCCCGATCCGGATCGGCTCCAACTTTTTCTTTAGAAAATTTCAGAGAAATTCAAGAAAAACCAGAAAAAGATTGTAAGCACAGATGTGTATCAACTTTAAACAAAAATCATCGTTTCATACAACAAGAATTAGATTATGCCAAATCTATCAATAATATCCAAAAATGAAACGAGAATTTACAAAAATTAAATCCCTTAAAGTTGAACACCTTCAATTACATCTAACTTGATCTTATGAGTAATGCCTTTATCAAATCATCAATTCAGTAAAGAAAATGAAATACAAAGATCAATAGATGTTTGAAATCCCAAATATAGTAGATAATGTATCTAGACAATCTGTTGAAGAGAGTGGCTCTTTGAGCATCTTTCTTTAAAAACTCACCTTATACCAACCTTGAAATTTGACGGAGTCAAGTATTTCAGTATGCATTTTACTTAATCAAAATTTGAACAACCATGCTTGGTATACATGTGGTAGCTGCACACAATACTCGGACGACCGAGGTGGTAGCTCTTTCCTCCATGTGGTGGTAGTTTTCACACTCCTCATTGGGATGTAACTCTTTCCACATCTTTTGAGCATTTTACTTTTCTTTGACTCCCCCTCAATTGGCTATCAATTATTTAAGATATAAAGTATTCAACCAAAAATTGATCTCGATTTCATACTCGACTAAGCAGTCAAATAAGATAATGACTATACCAAGAGATCATTGAGAGAGAAATTGACTTTGATCACTCAGAAGATGATTTAATTAACATAAATGATCATTGCAACAGTGAAATATTATGATGGCAAAAGCATAATAAATTTCTAAATGTGCGAAAAGATGCAATTAAAGTCAATTATGATCTATGCTCAATTAATGTCCTATGTACAAACATAGATAATGAACAAAACACAACAAAAACAAAACCTATCCTAAGCAAAGGTTTCAAAAAAAGTTTATTTCAAGGAAAGCATTCCAATTGCTTTTCGCAAATGAATAAAACGTTTTTGATCCAAAGGTTTTGTTAGAATGTCAGCTAATTGATCCTCAGTTGAAATATATGAAAGTTGAAGAGTATTTGATTCAACTAGCTCTCTAAGAAAATGATATCTAAGTTCAATATGTTTTGTTCTAGAGTGCAACACAGGGTTTTTAGAAATGTTAATAGCACTTGTGTTGTCACAAAGAATTGTTACCGAAGATGCTGAAATCCGGAAGTCGCTCAACACACTTTTCATCCAAATGAGTTGGGTTGAACAACTACCCGCTGAAATGTATTCCGCTTCGGCAGTCGAGAGTGCTATGCAATTCTGCTTTTTACTGTGCCATGCAACAAGGCAATGGCCAAGATAGAAGCATGCACCACTCGTGCTTTTCCGATCATCCACTGATCCTGCCCAATCGGCATCTGAGTATCCAACAATATCCAAACTTGTTCCCATAGGATACCAAATTCCGAAATTAATTGATCCTTTGATATACCGGATGATCCTTTTCACCGCTTTCAGGTGAACCTCCTTTGGTGCAGATTGATATCTCGCGCAGATCCCAACACCAAAAGATATATCCGGGCGACTAGCCGTGAGATAAAGTAGACTTCCAATCATACTCCGATAAAGTTTCTCGTCTACATTCTCACTTTGTGATTCACTTCCAAGTCCCTTGTGGCTAGTTCCCATTGGAGTCGGAAAATCCTTCGAATTTTCAAGATCAAACTTTTTAACCAACTCCATTGCATACTTGGATTGACTCAAGTGAATACCTTCATCATTTTGTTTAATTTGCAATCCAAGGAAATAAGTCAATTCGCCCATCATGGACATCTCAAATTCGCTTTCCATGGTCTCCGCGAATTTAGAAGCATCATTATCTCTTGTTGCGCCAAATACAATGTCATCGACATAGATTTGTGCTACAATGAAATTGCTTTGATAATGCTTTACAAAGAGAGTCCTATCAGCTCCCCCTCGAGTGTAGCCCTTCTCCAAAAGGTGCTTTGTCAACCTTTCGTACCATGCTCGCGGTGCTTGTTTCAGACCGTAAAGAGCCTTTTTCAAATGAAAAACATGGTTAGGTTGTTTATGGTCTACAAAACCTTTCGGTTGAGCCACATAAACTTCCTCATTTAAAAACCCATTTAGAAATGCGCTCTTAACGTCCATTTGAAATAATTTGATTTTAAAATGACAAGCAATAGCAAATAGTATACGAATGGACTCGAGTCTAGCTACAGGGGCGAATGTTTCATCAAAGTCTATACCTTCTACTTGAGAGTAGCCTTGAGCAACTAATCGTGCCTTGTTCCTGATGATAGTACCATCCTCATTTTTCTTGTTCTTGAAGATCCATTTGGTACCTATCACATTATATTGCTTTGGAGGCTTCGTTAATTCCCAGACTTTGTTTCACTCAAATTGATGGAGCTCTTTCTGCATTGCTTTAATCCAGTAGTCATCCTGAAGAGCTTCATCTATGTTCTTTGGTTCGATCAAAGATACGTAGCAAGCGAATCCACAAACCAACTGCCTCCGAGTTCTAACTCCTTCTTGTGGATCTCCAATAATATTCGATTCCGGATGATCCTTGGAGATTCGTAGCGTTTGTTGAAACGGAGTACTCGGAGATATATGAGATGATTCCTGCACATTAGATAAACTTGAAGAACCATTAGATGCATCATTAATATTGGAAGTATTATTATGAGAAGATGCAACGGCAGGAGAATCATCATCTAGAGAGATATCGAGGGTAGATTTTTCAGATGCAAAGTGAAAAGCTTCATCTACTTTAACATTTATAGATTCTACGATCGTCTTAGATTCCAAGTTAAATACTCGATATGCTCTACTATTAGTAGAATACCCCAAGAAAATCCCTTCGTCACTTTGTGAGTCAAACTTTCCAAGATTTTCACGGTCACGTAAAATGTAACACCGACTCCCGAAGATGCGAAAATATTTGATGTTGGGTTTTCTACCACACCATAGTTCATATGGTGTATTTAACGTTCCCGGGCGCAAAAACACTCGATTAATGACATAGACAGCGGTGTTCACAGCTTCAGCCCAAAAATGTAGCGGTAAATTCCGGCTATGAAGCATCACACGTGCCATCTCTTGAACAACCCTGTTCTTGCGCTCGACAACACCATTCTGTTGAGGTGTATAGGGTGCAGAGAATTCATGCTTAATACCGTTTGAAGTACAAAAGTCAATGAATTTAGAATTAATGAATTCTCCACCTCTATCACTTCTAACACGAATGATCTTTTCATTCTTTTCAATCATAATACGAAGGCAAATCTCGTGAAAAGAATCAAAAGTATCAGCTTTCTCTTTTAAAAATGCTACCCAAGAATACCGAGAGAAATCATCAATCATCAAGAAAATATACCATTTACCTCCCAAAGATGGTTGACGAGTTGGCCCCATTAAATCCATGTGTAAAAGTTCCAAAGGCCGTTTTGTACCAACGTGGTTCAAGTTCTTGTGTGCAGTTCTGGACTATTTTCCCTTTTGGCAACCACCACACACAATGTTTTGTTTAAATAAAAGTTTTGGAACCCCCTTGACCACGTCCTTGTTTGAAATTTTAACAAGTTCCTTAAAATTTATGTGACCTAGCCTTTCATGCCAAAGTGTTTCATTATTCAAAGAAACTAGGTTACATTTTTCTGAAATTTTATTAGGAACAACATAGCAATTGTTTTCAGATCTAACCCCTTTTAAAAAGAAGACATGGTTCTTATCAGTTACAACGCATTCAACAGATGAAAAGTTAACTGAAAAACCATTGTCGCAAAGTTGACTTATGCTTATGAGGTTAGTCTTAAGGCCATCAACAAATAAGACGTTTTTCAAAATCGGGCCATCTGGAATAGCTACCGTCCCTTTTCCAACAATTTTGGAAGATCGACCGTCTCCGAAAACAACAAGTCCACCGGAGATTTTCTCAAGATTTTGAAAACTATTTTTGTCACCGGTCATGTGACGGGAACAACCGCTATCCAGATACCAAGACGAACTATCATATGCATGCAAGGAAACATTGGTAACAAGACAAGGAAAAATTTCACCTTTGCGCACCCAAACCTTTTTGGAATGCGTCGGTAATGGTCGTGAAGTTATATGCCTAGGTGAAAGCATCTTGTTAAAACGATTGCTGCTCCTTGATGTGGTCGTCTTGCCCGGTAAACTACCAGGGTTCTTTTCTTTCAATTGATTTGGAATTGATTTCCGAGGAATCACCTTTGTGGTAGTCATTGCAAGAGATGTTTGAGGTGAGCATTTGACTCCCGTCTTGCAATATTTTCTTATGTGCCCTGAAACACCACAACGAAAACATACCTTAGATCTTGACGATCCCAAAGAGGATGAAGTAGGTTTGTTGTCGTTGTTTGTCTTGAATTCCGGTGTCGGAGGAGGAGATACCGACTGAGGCACAAAGACTGTCCCACTCGAACTTGGACTGTTTCCAGTTTGAGTGTATCCGAGGCCGAACCGATTTGATTGACCAAGACCAAGAAGTCTATCCAACTTACTCCTTCCTGAAGAGAATCGTTGTAAGTCATCCTTGAGTTGGAAAATGGTCTTTGTCATTTCCAGGTTATCCTGTCGAGCCTCGTTGTAGAGCTTTGAGAAGTGATTCGCTTTATCCACCAGATTTGTATGTTCCTTCTCAAGTTGCTCATTGGACTCTTGAAGGGAAACATTTGCTTTTATCAGGTTTTCCCTTTCCACTTCAAGAGCGTTTGAGAGAGAAGTTGCCCTTTTTGCTTCTTCTTCGAGATCATGCAATCTCCCTCTCAAACTCTTGTTTTGCTTAGCCACTTTCTTTGAATCCCTCAAAAGTCTGTGGTAGGCTAGAGCAAAATCTTCACCTTCCGAATCATCCGATTCATTGTCCGTTGCATTCTTTTCAACAGTGGAGTTGGACAATGACTCGGACGTACTTGCCATAAAGCACATGAAGGGTGAAGATATGGACGCGTGGAATGCCGTGGAGCTCTTTTCTTCATCACTTGAAGACGACTCATTTGACGTTGAGTTGTCATCCCAAGTGACGACTTGCATCGCCTTCTTCTTTGCCGGATACTTGTTGGGACACTCCGTTGCAATGTGGCCGTAGCCTCGACATTTGAAGCATTGTAGTTGTCCCTCTGAACTTTTCTTATCCTTTGAGAAGTTCTCTTGCTTTCTTGACTTGTAACTTGAAGTACCCTTGCCTTTGATCGACTTTCCGAAGGATGGAGATTTACTTGAATTACCCCTTCGAAAGTTGCGGCGAAACTTCCTTGTCAAGAGAGCGAGCTGCTTCTCAAATTCCTCCATAGAAAGGTTCTCGTCATCGTCTGAGGAGGATGTATCCGCGTCTTCTTCCTTAGTTGTTTTCAACGCATAACCTGAAGACTTAGAAGTGGATGCCTTTCCAGAAGAATTGTTAGTAGTAAACGTCATTTCATATGTTTGTAATGAACCAACTAATTCTTCTACACGTATTTCGTCCGGGTGTTTAATAGTTTCAATGGCTGTAACCTTTGGGCGAAATCGTTCAGGAAGAGTTCTTAAGATCTTTCTTACAATCTTAAATTCTGGAATCTTCTCTCCCAGGTTAGCACATGAGTTTACGATGTCTTGCAATCGTGTATAGTAGTCCGTGAAAGATTCATTTTCTGCCATCAAGATAGAGTTAAACTTGCTCGTAAGCATTTGCAGTTTCTGAATCTTCACGAGGTTAGTTCCCTCATGTGTTGTTACGGAATTTGAGTTGGCGTAGTTTCGTGAAAGTTTCAAGTCCTGAAGATTGAAGGTGAAGAAAAGTTGATTCATTTAACTCAATCTCAAGAAAGAAGAATTCAAAAGGATCAGGTATGTTTAACTAAAGAATTTGTGTGATCCGAATACTTCTTGTAGTGTAGAAACACTTGGAAGAATCTTTCATTGCATAAAAATCAAAAACTGGACTTGGGACATGTTCAGGATCCGGATCAGGTTGTTCGATCCGGATCCCGAAGGTGGTTCGTTCATACATCGTCGCAATCCGGATCGTAGTCTCTTGATCCGGATCCCGAACGTTGAGTTTACCATCTACCTTGAACGATCCGGATCTTGCTTCGCAATCCGGATCCCGAACGTTGATGTTTGGTGAACTGTATGAACGATCCGGATCGTAGTCACATGATCCGGATCCCGAACCTTCGTTTTTCTGGAATTGGCTGTTTTGTTATGACGATCCGGATCCTAGTTATCACGATCCGGATCGCCGTCCGTAAAAATCCAGAAATGGTTGGTTTTTGATTCTTATCTCCTTCCTAGGGTTTCTAACCTATAAATACACCCTATGTCTTTCTTTCTAGGGTGAATCCACATAGCCGTCATTTTCTTGTATCATCTTATACGGCTATAGATCCACATATAGAGAAGAAAGGAAATCACTAGAGAATACTCTATGTTTCTTCATCTATATTGATTAGTTTGATTCTAGGTTTTCATACTCACATCTTGAGTTGAATCAAACTAATGAATACTTAGATGGTATTTCCGATCTATCTTTGATCTAAGTATTCGGCGGATCATCACCACCCAAAACAACGATTTTCCCCAAAAATCGGTGCGTGGATTCGCGTGTCCTTGTGGATTCAAGGTTCAATCGCTCTCGTGGATTCGGAGCGAGGCACGTTCGTGGATTCGAACGGTGCTATTGGGTGAAGACCGTGGATTCGGTCGGACGTCGTGGATTCGACGTTGGACGCCGTGGATTCGGCGTTGGGCGCAGATCGTGGATTCGAGAAGCGTCGGAGCGAGCGGAGAAGATCCTCTAGGAGCGTATGAAAAAGGTTGAGTCGTAAGTGTGTACGGTAAATCACCTTGTACGTGTTTTAATTCTAGTGGATTTCTGCCGTGTTATCGGTCCCGTGGTTTTTTACTCCGGTGATGGAGTTTTCCACGTAAAAATCTTGCGTGTTATTTTATTTTCCGCATTGGGTTTTATCGCAACGATTTTTTGGAGTGTTTATACGTTTACACCTATTCACCCCCCTCTAGGTGTTTCTTCCCCTATTTAGATCCGTATTATATACGACCCAACAAGTGGTATCAGAGCGGGAATAGGGTTGTGAACAATGGTTGAAGGTGGAAACATCAATCGACCCCCTTTCTTTGATGGAACAAATTATGCGTACTGGAAAGTACGGATGAAAGCTTTTTTATCTTCCATCGACGAAAGGGTGTGGCATTCAATTGAATCAGGATGGTCTAATCCAACTGAACTTATCTCTGATGTTCACACCTTAAAACCTAGGTCGAAATGGACCAAGGAAGAGTTTGAGTTATCTTCTTACAATGGCAAGGGGATTAATGCTATTTTTAATGCCTTATCTCAAACTGAATTCTCTCGCGTCTCGGCATGTGAGACTGCGAAAGAAATCTGGGATGTTCTCCAGGTTACACATGAGGGAACTAACCTCGTGAAGATTCAGAAACTGCAGATGCTTACGAGCAAGTTTGACTCCATCTTGATGGCAGAAAATGAATCTTTCACGGACTACTATACACGATTGCAAGACATCGTAAACTCATGTGCTAATCTGGGAGAGAAGATTCCAGAATTTAAGATTGTAAGAAAAATCTTAAGAACTCTTCCTGAACGATTTCGCCCAAAGGTTACTGCCATTGAAACTATTAAACACCCGGACGAAATACGTGTAGAAGAATTAGTTGGTTCATTACAAACATATGAAATGACTTTTAATACTAACAATTCTTCTGGAAAAGCATCCACTTCTAAGTCTTCAGGTTATGCGTTGAAAACAACTAAGGAAGAAGACGCGGATACATCCTCCTCGGACGATGACGAGAACCTTTCTATGGAGGAATTTGAGAAGCAGCTCGCTCTCTTGACAAGGAAGTTTCGCCGTAACTTTCGAAGGGGTAATTCAAGCAAATCTCCATCCTTCGGAAAGTGGAACAAAGGCAAGGGTACTCCAAGTCACAAGTCAAGAAAGCAGGAAAACTTCTCAAAGGATAAGAAAAGTTCAGAAGGACAACTGCAATGCTTCAAATGTCGAGGCTACGGCCACATTGCAACGGAATGTCCTAACAAGTATCCGACAAAGAAGAAGGCGATGCAAGTCGTCACTTGGGATGACACCTCAACGTCAAATGAGTCGTCTTCAAGTGATGAAGAAAAGAGCTCCACCGCATTCCACGCGTCCATATCTTCACCCTTCATGTGCTTTATGGCAAATACATCTGAGTCGTTGTCCAACTCCACTGTTGAAAAGAACGCAACGGACAACGAATCGGATGATTCGGAAGGTGAAGAGTTTGCTCTAGCCTATCATAGATCTATACGGGATTTAAGGAAACCGGCTAAGCAAAACAAGGGGTTGAGAGGGAGATTACAGGATCTCGAAGAAGAAGTAAAAAGGGTAACTTCTCTCTCGACCGATCTTGAAGTGGAAAGGGATAATTTGATAAAAGCAAATGTTTCCCTTCAAGAGTCCAATAAGCAGCTCGAGAAGAACTATATAGATATGATGAACAAAGCAAACTATCTCTCGAAGCTCTATGGCGAGGGTCGACAGGATAACCTGGAAATGACAAAGACCATTTTCCAACTCAAGAATGACTTACAGCGATTCTCTTCAGGAAGGAGTAAGTTGGATAGACTTCTTGGTCTTGGTCAATCAAATAGGTTCGGCCTCGGATACACTCAAACTGGAAACAGTCCAAGTTCGAGTGAGACAGTCTTTGTGCCTCAGTCGGTATCTCCTCCTCCGACATCGGAATTCAAGACAAACAACGACAACAAACCTACCTCATCCTCTTCGGAATCGTCAAGCTCAAAGGTATGTTTTCGTTGTAATTGTGCAGGGCACATCGAAAGAAATTGCGAGATTGAAGCTCAAAGAACAAATCAACCACATCTTGCAATTGCTACCAATAAGCCCACTTCCCGGAATTCAAGGAAGGATTTTACAAAAGGAAAGAACATTGGTAGCACATCAAACAAGACGATGACAAAAGAAAAAGATCAATCATACAAGACGTCGTCTTCAAGGAGAATCTCTCAACCTTTACCAACATACTCCAAAACTCAAAAGGTTTGGGTATGCAAAGGTGAAACCCCTCCTTGTCCTTAATCGTTCTACGATTAATCCTTGTATAGTTTGTGTAGACTATTTTCTTTTCTTCTTTTTCTTTTGGCCGACCCGTCAACCATCCTTGGGAGGTAAATGGTACATCTTTTTATTGGTTGATGATTTCTCTCGGTTTTCTTGGGTAGCATTTTTGAGAGAGAAAGCTGATACGTTTGACTCTTTTCATGAGATTTGCCATCGTATTATGATTGAAAAGAATGAAAAGATCATTCGTGTTAGAAGTGATAGGGGTGGAGAATTCATAAATTCAAAATTCATTGACTTTTGTACTTCAAATGGCATTAAACATGAATTCTCGGCACCCTATACACCTCAGCAGAATGGTGTTGTTGAGCGCAAAAACAGGGTTGTTCAAGAGATGGCGCGTGTGATGCTTCATAGCCGGAAATTACCGCTACATTTTTGGGCTGAAGCTGTGGACACCGCTGTCTATGTCATTAACAGAGTGTATTTGCGCCCAGGAACCTTGAATACACCATATGAGCTGTGGTTTAGTAGAAAACCGGATATCAAGTACTTTCGTATCTTCGGGAGTCGATGTTACATCTTACGTGACCGTGAAAATCTTGGAAAGTTCGACTCTCGAAGTGATGAAGGGATCTTTTTAGGTTATTCTACGAATAGCAGAGCATATCGAGTATTTAACATTGAATCTAAGACGATTGTAGAATCTATAAATGTTAAAGTAGATGAAGCTTCTCATTTTGAATCTGAAAAATCTACCCTCGATATCTCACTAGATGATGATTCTCCTGCTAGTGCATCTTCTCATAATAATACTTCCAATATTAATGATGCATCTAATGGTTCTTCTAGTTTATCTGATGTGCAGGAATCATCTCGTGTACCTCCGAGTACTCCGTTTCAACAAACGCTACGAATCTCCAAGGATCATCCGGAATCGAACATCATTGGAGATCCACAAGAAGGAGTTAGAACTCGAAGGCAGTTGGTTTGCGGACTTGCTTGCTACGTATCTTTAATCGAACCAAAGACAATAGATGAAGCTCTTCAGGATGACTACTGGATTAAAGCAATGCAGGAAGAGCTCCATCAATTTGAGCGAAACAAAGTCTGGGAATTAACGAAGCCTCCAAAGCAACATAATGTGATAGGTACCAAATGGATCTTCAAGAACAAGAAAGATGAAGATGGTACTATCATCAGGAACAAGGCACGACTAGTTGCTCAAGGCTACTCTCAAGTAGAAGGTATAGACTTTGACGAAACTTTCGCCCCTGTAGCTAGACTCGAGTCCATTCGTATATTGTTTGCTATTGCTTGTCATTTTAAAATCAAATTATTTCAAATGGACGTCAAGAGCGCATTTCTAAATGGGTTTTTAAATGAGGAAGTTTATGTAGCTCAACCGAAAGTTTTTGTAGATCATAAACAACCTAACCATGTTTTTCGTTTGAAAAAGGCTCTTTACGGTCTGAAACAAGCACCGCGAGCATGGTACGAAAGGTTAACAAAGCACCTTTTGGAGAAGGGCTATACTCGAGGGGGAGCTGACAGGACTCTCTTTGTGAAGCATTATCAAAATAATTTCATTGTAGCACAAATCTATGTCGATGACATTGTATTTGGTGCAACAAAAGATAATGATGCTTCTAAATTCGCGGAGACCATGGAAAGCGAATTTGAGATGTCCATGATGGGCGAACTGTCTTATTTTCTTGGATTGCAGATTAAACAAAATGATGAAGGTATTCACTTGAGTCAATCCAAGTATGCACTGGAGTTGGTCAAAAAGTTTGATCTAGAAAATTGTAAAGATTTTCCAACTCCAATGGGAACTAGCCTCAAGGGACTTGGAAGTGAATCACATAGTGAGAATGTAGATGAGAAACTGTATAGAAGTATGATTGGAAGTCTACTTTACCTCACGGCTAGTCGCCCGGATATATCCTTTAGTGTTGGGATTTGCGCGAGATATCAATCAGCACCAAAGGAGGTTCACCTGAAAGCGGTGAAACGGATCATCCGGTACATCAAAGGATCAATTAATTTCGGAATTTGGTATCCTATGGGAACAAGTCTGGACATTGTTGGATACTCAGATGCCGATTGGGCAGGATCAGTGGATGATCGGAAAAGCACGAGTGGTGCATGCTTCTATCTTGGCCATTGCCTTGTTGCATGGCACAGTAAAAAGCAGAATTGCATAGCACTCTCGACTGCCGAAGCGGAATACATTTCAGCTGGAAGTTGCTCAACTCAACTCATTTGGATGAAAAGCGTATTGAGTGACTTCCGCATTTCAGCATCTTCGGTAACAATACTTTGTGACAACACTAGTGCTATTAACATTTCTAAAAACCCTGTGTTGCACTCTAGAACAAAACATATTGAACTTAGATATCATTTTCTTAGAGAGCTAGTTGAATCAAATACTCTTCAACTTTCATATATTTCAACTGAGGATCAATTAGCTGACATTTTAACAAAACCTTTGGATCAAAAACGTTTTATTCATTTACGAAAAGCAATTGGGATGCTTTCCTTGAAATAATCTTCTTTTTGAAATCTTTGCTTAGGATAGGTTTTGTATTTGTATTTGTTTTGTTCTATTCAATATCTATGTTTGTACATAGGACATTAATTGAGCATAGATCATAATTGACTTTAATTGCATCTGTTCACACATTTAGAAATTTATTATGCTTTTGCCATCATAATATTTCATTGTTGCAATGATCGTTTATGTTAATTAAATCATCTTCTAAAGTGATCAAAGTCAATTTCTCTCTCAATGATCTCTTGGTATAGTCATTATCTTATTTGACTGTTTAGTCGAGTATGAAATCGAGATCAATTTTTGGTTGAATACTTTATATCTTAAATAATGATAGCCAATTGAGGGGGAGTCAAAGATAATGTAAAATGCTCAAAAGATGTGGAAAGAGTTACATCCCAATGAGGAGTGTGAAAACTACCACCACATGGAGGAAAGAGCTACCACCTCGGTCGTCCGAGTATGTGTGCAGCTACCACATGTATACCAAGCATGGTTGTTCAAATTTTTGATTAAGTAAAATGCATATTGAAATACTTGACTCTGTCAAATTTCAAGGTTGGTATAAGGTGGATTTTAAAGAAAGATGCTCAAAGAGCCACTCTCTTCAACAGATTGTCTAGAAATATTATCTACTATATTTGGGATTTCAAACATCTATTGATCTTTGTATTTCATTTTCTTTACCGAATTGATGATTTGATAAAGGCATTACTCATAAGATCAAGTTAGATGTGATTGAAGGTGTTCAACTTTAAGGGATTTAATTTCTTGTAAATTTTCGTTTCATTTTGGATATTATTGATAGATTTGGCATAATCTAATTCTTGTTGTATGAAACGATGATTTTTGTTTAAAGTTGATACACATTTGTGCTTACAATCTTTTTCTGGATTTTCCTGAATTTCTCTGAAATTTTCTAAAGAAAAAGTTGGGGCCGATCCGGATCGGGCAAGGTGATCGGATCCCCGAACGCAGGTTTTCTCCTGCGGGCTGACGATCCGGATTGGACCTGCCGATCCGGATCCCGAACGCAGTTTTCTCGCTGCGGGTAGCCGATCCGGATCGCAAGCTCGGGAGGATCCGGATCGCGGCTAGGTTTTTATAAAGAACAAAGGGTTTTGATTTCGTTTACTCCAATCTTTTGTTCAAAAGTTTCCAGAGCGCTTCTCTCTAGATTTCATCCTCCTTGGAAGCTTTTCAAACTCAAAGTTCTTCAATTCCAAGTAAGTTTTATTGATCAAATCTCGGTTTTTCACCGTTTTTTCTCTCTTTCCTCATCAAACGGCACGAATTTCTTGGATCAACTTTGTTTGTGGATGGTTTTGATCAATTTCTTTTGAAATAAGAACTCTGGGTAGATTAGTTTTGATTATATGCTAGTTTTTTCCTGATTAACGGATTTTTAGGCTTCGATTTCTAAAATTTCGGTTTTAGGGCATATAATAAGGATTTTCGAAATTCATATGCAATTGATCTATTTTTAGAAGTCCTTTTGCAAAACTAATTTGATTCTTAGTCTCTTACATGATAATGATTCTTTGGATATAATTTTTCAATTTTTGAAAACTAAGAATTTTTGTGTTCTTGAGTTGGTCTTCACAGGATTAAATCTTCTTAAAGCACTTGGATCAATGGGATTCTCATGGATCATTCTTTTGTTGGTCACAATAGTGCACCTCGGGCCACAAACAATTAAAGAGAGCTAAGAAAACACAACAAAAAGGTGAATTTGTCGAGGTCAGTGATACAGAGGTGGATTGTCACGAGATAGATTGGACTGCATTGACAGATGATGATGAATCATTGCCTGAACAAAAGGCGTCCGATACTTCGAAAGGAAAAGCACCCATGGACAAAGGAAAAGCGCCTATGACTAAACCAACCATCTCTGTTAAAAGAAACGAGTAACTAAGACGTTTTGGACTACGACGAGACGCTGATTTTAACACACCGATAGTTCCTGACTCCCGCCTCGCGTGGAAGGGAGTGTTCGTTCAGCATGGATCGCGTTCGAGCGTATTGAACGTCGTGAATGCATCGGTGAACGTCATGTCAACATTGAAGCTCTCCGAAATCACTCACCTGAGTTTGGAACCTTGATTGAGCAAGCTAATCTCATCAAGTCTGCCGATTCCCCGAACTACTTGGGTATTGTTTGTATCGTGTAAGGACCTTACACGAATGCAAAGCATCTTCAAGAAGGAGAACATGGATCAATGCATTTCTATACAATTATCCAAGGGATGAAACTTAAATCACTCCGCAGCTAATTGGCGAAGTTCTTGGAATGGAATCTAACACATCGGGTCAACTTTTTGAAAGGAAAAGTTTGACGAATGCTTGTGGCGAAGTGATAGATAAAATTTGTTTGGAAGGAACGAATTCAGCTAATGGTAAAAGTGTAAAATCCAAACATCTTCGACTGAGTACCGATTTCTATAATTTCATCACGTGTTACAACTTCTACCTAACATGCAGCAGACTAAGGTCGTGAGATGGGAGAGACTGCTGTTCCTATATCTCTTAGGTCATCCCTCTGAGGCTGTAGGTTGACATGAATATCCCCTACATAATTTGGAATAGAATGTCAAGAGATATTGTGCATCCTCATCCTTCTGAGCGACTTCCGTTTCCGTTAATCATCATGAGGATCTACAAAAGTTTGACATTGATATAAGCTCGACTCTTATCAACACTGTTGGGGGATGATAGATGAGTCAACGATTGTGAAGTCACTTCACAAATTACCACATGTTACTCCGACACATTCCACTGGAAAGAAAACCTTGGTCGGCACCTCGGCCTCACCGTCTCAACAAGCATCAGAACAAAGGCGAAGTCTGAAGAACTCGAGATCATAACGGCATCCAAATTTACATTGACCAAGAAAGTAAATTCAATGAGGAAATTGATCAAGAACAGTTTTCACTAAGATGGGATATAGTGCGTCTGAAGATTCAGACTCGGATCGAATTAATTTGCTTTAACAGTTTGTGCAAATTTGTGCAGGATTTATCTTTTTGACTTCTCGTTCAGAGCTTGTAGGACTTAATTTTAGTTTAGTCTTATTTTCGGAACAAATTTTTGAAATCTTTAATCTCCTAAATTTTGGTTTTTGGCTAAT
>CM055070.1:24358512-24691125 GCA_029204045.2 Tillandsia leiboldiana
CCTTCAGGTTATGCGTTGAAAACAACTAAGGAAGAAGACGCGGATACATCCTCCTCGGACGATGACGAGAACCTTTCTATGGAGGAATTTGAGAAGCAGCTCGCTCTCTTGACAAGGAAGTTTCGCCGCAACTTTCGAAGGGGTAATTCAAGCAAATCTCCATCCTTCGGAAAGTGGAACAAAGGCAAGGGTACTCCAAGTCACAAGTCAAGAAAGCAGGGAACTTCTCAAAGGATAAGAAAAGTTCAGAAGGACAACTGCAATGCTTCAAATGTCGAGGCTACGGCCACATTGCAACGGAGTGTCCTAACAAGTATCCGGCAAAGAAGAAGGCGATGCAAGTCGTCACTTGGGATGACAACTCAACGTCAAATGAGTCGTCTTCAAGTGATGAAGAAAAGAGCTCCACCGCATTCACGCGTCCATATCTTCACCCTCATGTGCTTTATGGCAATACATCTGAGTCGTTGTCCAACTCCACTGTTGAAAAGAACGCAACGGACAACGAATCGGATTGATTCGGAAGGTGAAGATGTTTGCTCTAGCCTATCATAGATCTATACGGGATTTAAGGAAACCGGCTAAGCAAAACAAGGGGTTGAGAGGGAGATTACAGGATCTCGAAGAAGAAGTAAAAAGGGTAACTTCTCTCTCGACCGATCTTGAAGTGGAAAGGGATAATTTGATAAAAGCAAATGTTTCCCTTCAAGAGTCAATAAGCAGCTCGAGAAGAACTATATAGATATGATGAACAAAGCAAACTATCTCTCGAAAGCTCTATGGCGAGGGTCGACAGGATAACCTGGAAATGACAAAGACCATTTTCCAACTCAAGAATGACTTACAGCGATTCTCTTCAGGAAGGAGTAAGTTGGATAGACTTCTTGGTCTTGGTCAATCAAATAGGTTCGGCCTCGGATACACTCAAACTGGAACAGTCCAAGTTCGAGTGAGACAGTCTTTGTGCCTCAGTCGGTATCTCCTCCTCCGACATCGGAATTCAAGACAAACAACGACAACAAACCTACCTCATCCTCTCGGAATCGTCAAGCTCAAAGGTATGTTTTCGTTGTAATTGTGCAGGGCACATCGAAAGAAATTGCGAGATTGAAGCTCAAAGAACAAATCAACCACATCTTGCAATTGCTACCAATAAGCCCACTTCCGGAATTCAAGGAAGGATTTTACAAAAGGAAAGAACATTGGTAGCACATCAACAAGACGATGACAAAAGAAAAAGATCAATCATACAAGACGTCGTCTTCAAGGAGAATCTCTCAACCTTTACCAACATACTCCAAAACTCAAAAGGTTTGGGTATGCAAAGGTGAAACCCCTCCTTGTCCTTAATCGTTCTACGATTAATCCTTGTATAGTTTGTGTAGACTATTTTCTTTTCTTCTTTTTCTTTTGGCCGACCCGTCAACCATCCTTGGGAGGTAAATGGTACATCTTTTTATTGGTTGATGATTTCTCTCGGTTTTCTTGGGTAGCATTTTTGAGAGAGAAAGCTGATACGTTTGACTCTTTTCATGAGATTTGCCATCGTATTATGATTGAAAAGAATGAAAAGATCATTCGTGTTAGAAGTGATAGGGGTGGAGAATTCATAAATTCAAAATTCATTGACTTTTGTACTTCAAATGGCATTAAACATGAATTCTCGGCACCCTATACACCTCAGCAGAATGGTGTTGTTGAGCGCAAAAAACAGGGTTGTTCAAGAGATGGCGCGTGTGATGCTTCATAGCCGGAATTACCGCTACATTTTTGGGCTGAAGCTGTGGACACCGCTGTCTATGTCATTAACAGAGTGTATTTGCGCCCAGGAACCTTGAATACACCATATGAGCTGTGGTTTAGTAGAAAACCGGATATCAAGTACTTTCGTATCTTCGGGAGTCGATGTTACATCTTACGTGACCGTGAAAATCTTGGAAAGTTCGACTCTCGAAGTGATGAAGGGATCTTTTTAGGTTATTCTACGAATAGCAGAGCATATCGAGTATTTAACATTGAATCTAAGACGATTGTAGAATCTATAAATGTTAAAGTAGATGAAGCTTCTCATTTTGAATCTGAAAAATCTACCCTCGATATCTCACTAGATGATGATTCTCCTGCTAGTGCATCTTCTCATAATAATACTTCCAATATTAATGATGCATCTAATGGTTCTTCTAGTTTATCTGATGTGCAGGAATCATCTCGTGTACCTCCGAGTACTCCGTTTCAACAAACGCTACGAATCTCCAAGGATCATCCGGAATCGAACATCATTGGAGATCCACAAGAAGGAGTTAGAACTCGAAGGCAGTTGGTTTTGCGGACTTGCTTGCCTACGTATCTTTAATCGAACCAAAGACAATAGATGAAGCTCTTCAGGATGACTACTGGATTAAAGCAATGCAGGAAGAGCTCCATCAATTTGAGCGAAACAAAGTCTGGGAATTAACGAAGCCTCCAAAGCAACATAATGTGATAGGTACCAAATGGATCTTCAAGAACAAGAAAGATGAAGATGGTACTATCATCAGGAACAAGGCACGACTAGTTGCTCAAGGCTACTCTCAAGTAGAAGGTATAGACTTTGACGAAACTTTCGCCCCTGTAGCTAGACTCGAGTCCATTCGTATATTGTTTGCTATTGCTTGTCATTTTAAAATCAAATTATTTCAAATGGACGTCAAGAGCGCATTTCTAAATGGGTTTTTAAATGAGGAAGTTTATGTAGCTCAACCGAAAGTTTTTGTAGATCATAAACAACCTAACCATGTTTTTCGTTTGAAAAAGGCTCTTTACGGTCTGAAACAAGCACCGCGAGCATGGTACGAAAGGTTAACAAAGCACCTTTTGGAGAAGGGCTATACTCGAGGGGGAGCTGACAGGACTCTCTTTGTGAAGCATTATCAAAATAATTTCATTGTAGCACAAATCTATGTCGATGACATTGTATTTGGTGCAACAAAAGATAATGATGCTTCTAAATTCGCGGAGACCATGGAAAGCGAATTTGAGATGTCCATGATGGGCGAACTGTCTTATTTTCTTGGATTGCAGATTAAACAAAATGATGAAGGTATTCACTTGAGTCAATCCAAGTATGCACTGGAGTTGGTCAAAAAGTTTGATCTAGAAAATTGTAAAGATTTTCCAACTCCAATGGGAACTAGCCTCAAGGGACTTGGAAGTGAATCACATAGTGAGAATGTAGATGAGAAACTGTATAGAAGTATGATTGGAAGTCTACTTTACCTCACGGCTAGTCGCCCGGATATATCCTTTAGTGTTGGGATTTGCGCGAGATATCAATCAGCACCAAAGGAGGTTCACCTGAAAGCGGTGAAACGGATCATCCGGTACATCAAAGGATCAATTAATTTCGGAATTTGGTATCCTATGGGAACAAGTCTGGACATTGTTGGATACTCAGATGCCGATTGGGCAGGATCAGTGGATGATCGGAAAAGCACGAGTGGTGCATGCTTCTATCTTGGCCATTGCCTTGTTGCATGGCACAGTAAAAAGCAGAATTGCATAGCACTCTCGACTGCCGAAGCGGAATACATTTCAGCTGGAAGTTGCTCAACTCAACTCATTTGGATGAAAAGCGTATTGAGTGACTTCCGCATTTCAGCATCTTCGGTAACAATACTTTGTGACAACACTAGTGCTATTAACATTTCTAAAAACCCTGTGTTGCACTCTAGAACAAAACATATTGAACTTAGATATCATTTTCTTAGAGAGCTAGTTGAATCAAATACTCTTCAACTTTCATATATTTCAACTGAGGATCAATTAGCTGACATTTTAACAAAACCTTTGGATCAAAAACGTTTTATTCATTTACGAAAAGCAATTGGGATGCTTTCCTTGAAATAATCTTCTTTTTGAAATCTTTGCTTAGGATAGGTTTTGTATTTGTATTTGTTTTGTTCTATTCAATATCTATGTTTGTACATAGGACATTAATTGAGCATAGATCATAATTGACTTTAATTGCATCTGTTCACACATTTAGAAATTTATTATGCTTTTGCCATCATAATATTTCATTGTTGCAATGATCGTTTATGTTAATTAAATCATCTTCTAAAGTGATCAAAGTCAATTTCTCTCTCAATGATCTCTTGGTATAGTCATTATCTTATTTGACTGTTTAGTCGAGTATGAAATCGAGATCAATTTTTGGTTGAATACTTTATATCTTAAATAATTGATAGCCAATTGAGGGGGAGTCAAAGATAATGTAAAATGCTCAAAAGATGTGGAAAGAGTTACATCCCAATGAGGAGTGTGAAAACTACCACCACATGGAGGAAAGAGCTACCACCTCGGTCGTCCGAGTATTGTGTGCAGCTACCACATGTATACCAAGCATGGTTGTTCAAATTTTTGATTAAGTAAAATGCATATTGAAATACTTGACTCTGTCAAATTTCAAGGTTGGTATAAGGTGGGATTTTAAAGAAAGATGCTCAAAGAGCCACTCTCTTCAACAGATTGTCTAGAAATATTATCTACTATATTTGGGATTTCAAACATCTATTGATCTTTGTATTTCATTTTCTTTACCGAATTGATGATTTGATAAAGGCATTACTCATAAGATCAAGTTAGATGTGATTGAAGGTGTTCAACTTTAAGGGATTTAATTCTTGTAAATTTTCGTTTCATTTTTGGATATTATTGATAGATTTGGCATAATCTAATTCTTGTTGTATGAAACGATGATTTTTGTTTAAAGTTGATACACATTTGTGCTTACAATCTTTTTCTGGATTTTCCTGAATTTCTCTGAAATTTTCTAAAGAAAAAGTTGGGGCCGATCCGGATCGGGCAAGGTGATCCGGATCCCGAACGCAGGTTTTCTCCTGCGGGCTGACGATCCGGATTGGACCTGCCGATCCGGATCCCGAACGCAGTTTTCTCGCTGCGGGTAGCCGATCCGGATCGCAAGCTCGGGAGGATCCGGATCGCGGCTAGGTTTTTATAAAGAACAAAAGGGTTTTGATTTCGTTTACTCCAATCTTTTGTTCAAAAGTTTCCAGAGCGCTTCTCTCTAGATTTCATCCTCCTTGGAAGCTTTCAAACTCAAAGTTCTTCAATTCCAAGTAAGTTTTATTGATCAAAATCTCGGTTTTTCACCGTTTTTCTCTTTTCCTCATCAAACGCACGAATTTCTTGGATCAACTTTGTTTGTGGATGGTTTTTGATCAAATTTCTTTTGAAATAAGAACTCTGGGTAGATTAGTTTTGATTATATGCTAGGTTTTCTCCTGATTAACGGATTTTTAGGCTTCGATTTCTAAAATTTCGGTTTTAGGGCATATAATAAGGATTTTCGAAATTCATGCAATTGATCTATTTTTAGAAGTCCTTTTGCAAAACTAATTTGATTCTTAGTCTCTCTACATGATAATGATTCTTTGGATATAATTTTTCAATTTTTGAAAACTAAGAATTTTTGTGTTCTTGAGTTGGTCTTCACAGGATTTAAATCTTCTTAAAGCACTTGGATCAATGGGATTCTCATGGATCATTCTTTTGTTGGTCACAATAGTGCACACTCGGGCCACAAACAAATTAAAGAGAGCTAAGAAAACACAACAAAAAGGTGAATTTGTCGAGGTCAGTGATACAGAGGTGGATTGTCACGAGATAGATTGGACTGCATTGACAGATGATGATGAATCATTGCCTGAACAAAAGGCGTCCGATACTTCGAAAGGAAAAGCACCCATGGACAAAGGAAAAGCGCCTATGACTAAACCAACCATCTCTGTTAAAAGAAAACGAGTAACTAGACGTTTTGGACTACGACGAGACGCTGATTTTAACACACCGATAGTTCCTGACTCCCCGCCTCGCGTGGAAGGAGTGTTCGTCAGCATGGATCGCGTTCGAGCGTTTGAACGTCGTGAATGCATCGGTGAACGTCATGTCAACATTGAAGCTCTCCGAAATCACTCACCTGAGTTTGGAACCTTGATTGAGCAAGCTAATCTCATCCAAGTCTGCCGATTCCCCGAACTACTTGGGTATTGTTTGTATCGTGTAAGGACCTTTTACACGAATGCAACGCATCTTCAAGAAGGAGAACATGGATCAATGCATTTCTATACAATTATCCAAGGGATGAAACTTAAAATCACTCCGCAGCTAATTGGCGAAGTTCTTGGAATGGAATCTAACACATCGGGGGTCAACTTTTTGAAAGGAAAAAGTTTGACGAATGCCTTGTGGCGAACAGTGATAGATAAAATTTGTTTGGAAGGAACGAATTCAGCTAATGGTAAAAGTGTAAAATCCAAACATCTTCGACTGGAGTACCGATTTCTAAATTTCATCACGTGTTACAACATTCTACCTAACATGCAGACTAAGGTCGTGAGATGGGAAAGACTGCTGTTCCTATATCTCTTAGGTCATCCCTCTGAGGCTGTAGGATTGAACATGAATATCCCCTACATAATTTGGAATAGAATGTCAAGATATATTGTGCATCCTCATCCTTCTGAGCGACTTCCGTTTCCGTTAATCATCATGAGGATCTTACAAAAGTTTGACATTGATATAAGCTCGACATCTTATCAACACTGTTGGGGGATGATTGATGAGTCAACAATTGTGAAGTCACTTCATAAATTACCACATGTTACTCCGACACATTCCACTGGAAAGAAACCTTGTGTCGGCACCTCGGCCTCACCGTCTCAACAAGCATCAGAACAAAGGCGAATGTCTGAAGAACTCGAGATCATAACGGCATCCCAAATTACATTGACCAAGAAAGTAAATTCAATGAGGAAACTGATCAAGAACATGTTCACTAAGATGGGATATAGTGCGTCTGAGGACTCAGACTCGGATGACTAATTTGTGCTTTAACAATTTTTGTGCAAATTTGTGCAGGATTTTATCTTTTTAGACTTTAGTTCAGCTTTTAGGACTTAATTTTAGTTCTAGTTCTTATTTTTCGGAACAATTTTTGAAATCTTTAACTCTCCTTAAATTTTTGTGTTTTTGGCTAATTTTGTGACAAAAAGGGGGAGAGAGTTATAGAGAACTTGAACAATGATTGATTGAACATGATGATGTGTTGGAACATCAAAGGTAAGTTGAAACACAAAGGTAAGTAGAACTTCAACTTTTGGTTTTTTTTCCATTTGTTTGAATGCATGCCTCGACTAACTATTTGCTAACTATTTGGGCATGTAATATAACTAACAAGTTGATGTTTACTAACAAGTTTGTGACACTTGGTTTTTGATTGCATAGAAGATATGTTGGTTCTTAACTCTGATCAATTACATATCTATATATATATAAATTTGTCACAAACATGTTCATGACATTTGGTTTTTACGTGCAAAGAAGATATGTTGGTGTTTATTTAACTATGATCTGTTTACATATCTGAATATAAATGTCATGGTAAGTATAAATGAGTTTAAACTTCATCTCTGTTTGTGGTTTTTGAATAGTACAAAATTCTTGAGGTATCTAACGATTTCTTTTGTCAAGAATGATTTCTTTTTGCAGAGAGTACAGATGTCTAAGTCTAGAGTCTGTTTTAGGAGTTTAACTCATGTATTGTATTTTGGATCTCCATTGTAAATTTTTGTTGTATGGTGATAGCAACAAAAATATCTTTTTGAATTTTCTTTAGTGGATCTATGTTTTGTCACGAAACCGCCAAAGGGGGAGATTGTTACGGAATTTGAGTTGGCGTAGTTTCGTGAAAGTTTCAAGTCCTGAAGATTGAAGGTGAAGAAAAGTTGATTCATTTAACTCAATCTCAAGAAAGAAGAATTCAAAAGGATCAGGTATGTTTAACTAAAGAATTTGTGTGATCCGAATACTTCTTGTAGTGTAGAAACACTTGGAAGAATCTTTCATTGCATAAAAATCAAAAACTGGACTTGGGACATGTTCAGGATCCGGATCAGGTTGTTCGATCCGGATCCCGAAGGTGGTTCGTTCATACATCGTCGCAATCCGGATCGTAGTCTCTTGATCCGGATCCCGAACGTTGAGTTTACCATCTACCTTGAACGATCCGGATCTTGCTTCGCAATCCGGATCCCGAACGTTGATGTTTGGTGAACTGTATGAACGATCCGGATCGTAGTCACATAATCCGGATCCCGAACCTTCGTTTTTCTGGAATTGGCTGTTTTGTTATGACGATCCGGATCCTAGTTATCACGATCCGGATCGCCGTCCGTAAAAATCCAGAAATGGTTGGTTTTTGATTCTTATCTCCTTCCTAGGGTTTCTAACCTATAAATACACCCTATGTCTTTCTTTCTAGGGTGAATCCACATAGCCGTCATTTTCTTGTATCATCTTATACGGCTATAGATCCACATATAGAGAAGAAAGGAAATCACTAGAGAATACTCTATGTTTCTTCATCTATATTGATTAGTTTGATTCTAGGTTTTCATACTCACATCTTGAGTTGAATCAAACTAATGAATACTTAGATGGTATTTCCGATCTATCTTTGATCTAAGTATTCGGCGGATCATCACCACCCAAAACAACGATTTTCCCCAAAAATCGGCGCGTGGATTCGCGTGTCCTTGTGGATTCAAGGTTCAATCGCTCTCGTGGATTCGGAGCGAGGCACGTTCGTGGATTCGAACGGTGCTATTGGGTGAAGACCGTGGATTCGGTCGGACGTCGTGGATTCGACGTTGGACGCCGTGGATTCTGCGTTGGGCGCAGATCGTGGATTCGAGAAGCGTCGGAGCGAGCGGAGAAGATCCTCTAGGAGCGTATGAAAAAGGTTGAGTCGTAAGTGTGTACGGTAAATCACCTTGTACGTGTTTTAATTCTAGTGGATTTCTGCCGTGTTATCGGTCCCGTGGTTTTTTACTCCGGTGATGGAGTTTTCCACGTAAAAATCTTGCGTGTTATTTTATTTTCCGCATTGGGTTTTATCGCAACGATTTTTTGGAGTGTTTATACGTTTACACCTATTCACCCCCCTCTAGGTGTTTCTTCCCCTATTTAGATCCGTATTATATACGACCCAACATGTGTAACCTGAAGAACATCCCAGATTTCTTTCGCAGTCTCACATGCTGAGACGCGAGAGAACTCAGTTTGAGATAAGGCATTAAAAATGGCATTAATTCCCTTGCCATTGTAAGAAGATGAATCTAACTCTTCCTTGGTCCATTTCGACCTAGGTTTTAAGGTGCGAACATCACCAATAAATTCAGTTGGATTAGACCATCCTAATTCAATTGATTGCCACACCCGTTCGTCGATGGAAATTAAAAAGGCTTTCATCCGCACTTTCCAGTACGCATAATTTGTTCCATCGAAGAACGGGGGTCGGTTGATGTTTCCACCTTCAACCATTGTTTACAACCCTATTCCCTCTCTGATACCACTTGTTGGGTTATATGTAATAAGGATCTAAATAGGGGAAAAAAAAACCTAGAGGGGGGTGAATAGGTGTAAACGTATAAACACTTAAAAATCGTTGCGATAAAAATCCAATGCGGAAATAAAAATAACTCGCAAGATTTTTACGTGGAAAACTCCATCACCGGAGTAAAAAACCACGGGACCGATAACACGGCAGAAATCCACTAGAATTAAAACACGTACAAGGTGATTTACCGTACACACTTACGACTCAACCTTTTCCATACGCTCCTAGAGGATCTTCTCCGCTCGCTCCGCGACGCTTCTCGAATCCACGATCTGCGCCCAACGCCGAATCCACGGCGTCCAACGTCGAATCCACGACGTCCGACCGAGTCCACGGTCTTCACCCAATAGCACCCTTCGAATCCACGAACGTGCCTCGCTCCGAATCCACGAGAGCGGTTGAACCTTGAATCCACAAGGACACGCGAATCCACGTGCCGATTTTTGGGGTAAATCGTTGTTTTTGGTGGTGATGATCCGCCGAATACTTAGATCAAAGATAGATCGGAAATACCATCTAAGTATTCATTAGTTTGATTCAACTCAAGATGTGAGTATGAAAACCTAGAATCAAACTAATCAATATAGATGAAGAAACATAGAGTATTCTCTAATGATTTCCTTTCTTCTCTATATGTGGATCTAGAGCCGTATAAGATGATATATGAAAATGACGGCTATCTAGATTCTTTTGATTAACCCTAGAAAAAGAGTCATAGGGTCTATTTATAGGTTAGAAATCCTAGGAAGGAGATAAGAATCAAAAACCTAACATTTCTGGAAATTTTACGGACGGCGATCCGGATCGGATTAGCTGTGATCCGGATCGTCGTAACGAGTCAGGTAGTTCCAGAAAAACGAAGGTTCGGGATCCGGATCGAAGTGCTTGATCCGGATCGTTCATACAGTTCACCAAACATCAACGTTCGGGATCCGGATTGCGAAGCCTGATCCGGATCGCTCAAGGAAAATGGTAAACTCAATGTTCGGGATCCGGATCAAGAGAGGCTACGATCCGGATTGAACTGGTGTATGAACGAACCACCTTCGGGATCCGGATCGAACAACCTGATCCGGATCCTGAGCATGTCCCAAGTCCAGTTTTTAATTTTTATGCAATGAAAGATTCTTCCAAGTGTTTCTACACTACAAGAAGTATTCGGATCACACAAAATCTTTAGTTAAACATACCTGATCCTTTTGAATTCTTCTTTCTTGAGATTGAGTTAAATGATCCAACTTTCTTCACCTTCAATCTTCAAGACTTGAAACATTCACGAAACTACGCCAACTCAAATTCCGTAACACCTTCTTCTTCACCCGAGCGAGAGGGAATTTGAGGAGGGGATTTGTGGGTGGTGCGGCAGTGCGTTGTGGACCTCGTGGAGCATGCGCGGGGTTCCGATGGGAGTGTTTCGGCGGCGGCGGCGCAGCCGGGTGGGTCCCGTGTGTTAATTTTACGGTGTTTTTGGCACGGTTTTGGGGCGTTCGTTTGGAGTGTAATTAACCCCTTGTTCTTATCTGTGTTAGGGACTGTGTTTTTCTGCACCGTTTTGCGTGCGGTCCCCGACGCTGTGCACCGTTTTGCGTGCAAACTCCGGCATCATGCACCATTTTGCGTGCGGACTCCGGCACCGTGCACCGTTTTGCGTGCGGACTCCGGCATCGTGCACCGTTTTGCGTGCGGACTCTATTTTGCATGCGGACCCCGGCACCGTGCTCCGTTTTGCGTGCGGATCGCGTGGAGGCCAATTGCAAGTGTCTACGAGCAATTGGTGGCAAATCGAGGTGGGTGGCCTTATCTCCAAGTTTTATGGACTGTACAGTAATTCTACTGATGTAGGACTATGCATGATAGTTTATTTTCTTATGTAGCATGATAGATTGTAGGAATTGTTATTCCTTTTATCATCTGTTAATATAGTTATCTTGGAACTTGACCTAGCACCCTCGTCATATGTTGCATGTGTAACCAGACCAGTAGAAAACCCTCACTTGGGCTAGGGTTATTTATGTTTAGACACCCACACTGTTTTTCTATTCCTGGACATAGTGTTATCCTCGCCCGGGTAGTGGGCCGAGAGGTCGGGACTGTCTTTTAGTGTGGGATGCGTTTGCACTCGTGCTTGGAAGCAGAGTGGAGTCTAGTGGTTGTTGTGGGTTGCTTATCTGTGCCGGGAGCCGTTTGGGTAAACGGTAGTCCCGGGAGGTCTTGTATCCCTGTTGTGCTGTCGTGGGAGGGAGCCGTTGAGCAGACGGTGGTCCCGGGCCGTCGAGTATCTTCCGGTCAGTGATGTTGGGAACCGTTGGGGTTAACGGTGGTCCCAGGTCGTTGAGTGTTGTCCGACCAGTACTGTTGGCCTGAGTTGTGGGTCGTTCCTGGCTGTGGAGTACCTCCAGCCAGTGTGCTTTGTGCTGCGAGCTGTTGGAGAGGCTAGTGTCTCGTGCTTCGTGTGAGCTGATCAGCTGAGTCGTCGAGAGTGCTCCGACTGTTGTGCGAGATATTTGGGGATCTTGAGTCCTACCGTTCTGGGAGTGAGCGTGGTTTTTGACTATAGCCTGCTTATGCCAATTTGTGATACTCTATGCCGCGCCGTTTTCCTCAGTTGGAGTCGCGTCCCTGAGATGCCGCTGTGGATACGATGGTTGGCCTGTTGAGGCAGTTTTCCGCAGTGGATGCAACGATGGGCCTGTTGAGGCAGTTTTGCGCGAGGGGTGAGTTAGTCGGGCAGGACGCCCCACGTAAATCCCGTCCTCATGTGGATGTGTGGTAGTGGGCAGGTGCGTTCCTAGTCGACAGGCGCAGGCTTGACTGGACCCTATGAGGCAGTCAGTTCGATTGGGTCTATTGAGCATCTTGGGTGCGAGTGGTCTCTTTTACTTTCATCTGTTCCACTTTTTGAGTATCTAGATAGAGGCATGGTAGCTGTAGAGTAGCTCCAGCTTTTCTTGTACAGATTTCATTGCACTGTTATCTTTTACCTCTAGTAGACTTAGTGGGCAGACCGTTGGGCTTGTTGGCGGCACCCACTGAGAACTACTGTGGGAAGTAGTTCTCACACCCGTCGTGGTGTCTTTTGCCCCAGGAACTTCTTCTCCTGTTCCTGTTGCTCCAGTTGCTGATCCTTCTGACCGAGGCGAGGGAGTCGCGAGCTAGTTCCCTACCCGTCGTTGGAGTGTAGCGGTACCCCTTCAGAGGAGAGCTTCAGTAGATTAGTTTACTTCTTTTTCCTCTGTTGAGAGACCTTTGTTGTGAGGTATAGAGTTGTACTTTATTTTACAGTTTGAGAGACTGTTGTAGTGAGGATATTCTTTTTGTATTGAGAGTTTGTACACTGATGTATTTATTGGAGATATCTCCCTTTTGAGTTTTGTATCAGAGGACTTTGTATACGATCGTATTTGGGAGATGGATTTTGTATTATTTTCAGTTGTACAGTGTTTGGTTTTCAGTTCTTAGTAGTTTACTTTCAGCTCTGATATCTGTATTTATGTAGTTGATTCTTTTTGCAGGTTAGACGCTTCGTCTGTACGGCAGTTTCCGTACAGATGGCGGATCTGTTAGTGAGCCCGGGTCGCAGTTTCGACCCCGGGGCGTGACAGATTAGAGTGGTATCAGAGCCTAGGTTGTAGGTCGTGGTGGACTTAGAAACCCTAGGCTTGTGGTTGGACATTAGGATGACTACGTGAAAGTCATGACTTTTAGCGAGAGTCCTGATTGAGTTTTATACCTCTCCCAAGAGACGGGATGAGTGATTGGCATGTTTATTCTCCTAAGCGATTATGTTGGCTGCAGACAACATAATGTTATGGAATGGATGACATGTCTTAGACTTTCGCTGGATTGGGTCGTATGGTTGTTGTGTCCTGATGTTTGTTATTGTGCAGTGGTTTGCGTTACCCCTGAGACGTCGTGTTGTGAAGAGGACACACCCCGCACCTGATGAGTACCCGAGCAGCGGGAGGCAGAGCTATCAGAGCAGAGCGAGACTCAGGAGTTTGTGTGTTGAGATAGTTTCCCACTTTAACCGAGAGGGGCCGAATCCCTGAACGGTAAGGGATCGAGAACTTCGATAGGCTGAGCCTAGAGTCTGTTCTTGTTTGATTGGGGTTCTAGGCACCGGTCTATCGAGATTTTCGGATTCTTTGCCGCGTCAGTCGGTTCTTCTCGCCTATGAGTGGGGTGTTGTAGTGGGAGCCGTTTGGAGTGACGGCGGTTCCAGCTGTGTAGATACGTTCCACTGGCCGAGCTACCAGATGGATACATTGCCCCTGGCCAAGTTACCAGGTGGGCACATGCCCTGGCCGAGTTACCAGGAGGACACTTTACCCTGGCCGAGTTACCAGGAGGATGCATTCTACTGGCCGAGCTACCAGATGGATACATTGCCCCTGGCCGAGTTACCAGGTGGGCACATGCCCTGGCCGAGTTACCAGGATGACACTTTACCCTGGCCGAGTTACCAGGAGGATGCATTGCACTGGCCGAGCTACCAGATGGATACATTGCCCCTGGCTGAGTTACCAGGTGGGCACATGCCCTGTCCGAGTTACCAGGAGGACACTTTACCCTGGCCGAGTTACCAGGTGGGCACATGCCCTGGCCGAGTTACCAGGAGGACACTTTACCCAGGCCGAGTTACCAGGAGGATGCATTCTACTGGCCGAGCTACCAGATGGATACATTGCCCCTGGCCGAGTTACCAGGTGGGCACATGCCCTGGCCGAGTTACCAGGATGACACTTTACCCTGGCCGAGTTACCAGGAGGATGCATTGCACTGGCCGAGCTACCAGATGGATACATTGCCCCTGGCCGAGTTACCAGGTGGGCACATGCCCTGGCCGAGTTACCAGGAGGACACTTTACCCTGGCCGAGTTACCAGGAGGATGCATTCCACTGGCCGAGCTACCAGATGGATACATTGCCCCTGGCCGAGTTACCAGGTGGGCACATGCCCTGGCCGAGCTACCAGGAGGACACTTTGCCCTGGCCGAGTTACCAGGAGGATACTTTCCACTGGCCGAGCTACCAGATGGATACATTGCTCCTGGCCGAGTTACCAGGTGGGCACATGCCCTGGCCAAGCTACCAGGAGGACACTTTGCCCTGGCCGAGTTACCAGGAGGATACTTTCCACTCGCCGAGCTACCAGATGGATACATTGCTCCTGGCCGAGTTACCAGGTGGGCACATGCCCTGGCCGAGTTACCAGGAGGACACTTTGCCCTGGCCGAGTTACCAGGAGGATACATTCCACTAGCCGAGCTACCAGGTAGGTACATACCCCTGGTCGAGTTACCAGGTGGGTACATGCCCTGGCCGAGTTATCAGGTGGTTGCTTTAGTGAGATTTGGTGGCGTCGAGTTCATCCTGTTGGACTACCGGGAGCGCAGTTGTTGACTTGGAACCAGTTTCGTGCTTTGCGGCTCAGGGCCTTCTTTCCTGACAGTGTAAGCAGAAACTGGAAGGGGATCTTAGACTCCTGCAGCAGGGGAGTCGACCTCTTTTGGAGTATGTTCGTGAGTTTTGCGATTGTTGAGCCGTGTACCCCATGTCGCCTGGATGAGGCCCAGGAGGTTGAGCTAGTTGAGAAAGGACTGCATCGGAATATTTATAACTGGGTGTATTCTCGGCGGGTGCCGACGTTAGATGCAGCGATTGAGCATGCTTAGCGGGTTGACCGAGGATCAGTGATCATGTCAGAGATAGACGGAGCGCTAGGGACCAGCTCCTGGGAGAGGCATCCAGTGCCGCCAGAGTTTGGACAGTCGAGTAGATCGAGACCCCTGGGCCGCCACGATCCCAGTCTGAGGGTCGTGAGTCTCAGAGGAGACAGAGACCAGGAGGTTCTCCGCAGCCGATGTATCAGCAGCAGCAGCGGGATGACTGTGTCCTTTGTGGTAGGCCGCATTTTGCGCCGCAGTGTGACCACAGGCAGTGAACAGATCATGGTCTTGTCCTAAAGCGGGGTCATCAGTCGCTTGGGCAGCTTTGGTTCCTCCTCCTCCGCTCTTCCAGACAGGCGGAGCTTCGACAGGTTATGACCAGATAGTTAGGGCCACTTCTTCGCGGCAGTCCGACGAACGACCACCCCCAAGCGGGAGCGTCTATGTCGCACAGGATGAGGATTCGGGGGCAGCTAGCCACGTGGTGGCAGGTATTAATCTTATCTCCCCTACACGCACTTGAGCGTTATTTGTTACCGGAGCATCACATTCATTTCTTCTGTAGGGCATTTGCATTGTTGTATGGGCTAGAGATAGGACCCTTAGCTTGTGCTCGTGAGGTTCAGATACCTGATCACGTGTTGCACATAGATGAGTGTTGTTGGTCCTGCCCAGTGCAGTTAGGGCCCTGGTTTTTTTTTTTTTTTTGCCTGTTGATCTTTTGGCCCTTCCTCAGCTCCGGGATTTTGAGGTAGTGTTGGGTATAGGATTGTGAGGATCTGAGACCTTAATGCTCGAGTGATGCCACACCGTTGATACACGGTGTTGATGCCACACCGTTGACACACGGTGGTGATGCCACACCGTTGATACATGGTAGTGATGCCACACTGTTGATACACGGTGTTGATGCCACACCGTTGATACACGGTGGTGATGCCACACCGTTGATATACGTGGTGATGCCACACCGTTGATACACGGTGGTGATGCCACACCGTTGATACACGGTGGTGATGCCACACCGTTGACACACGGTGGTGATGCCACACCGTTGACACACGGTGGTGATGCCACACCGTTGACACACGGTGGTGATGCCACACCGTTGATACACGGAGGTGATGCCACACCGTTGACACACGGTGGTGTTGCCACACCGTTGATGCACGGTGGTGATGCCACACCGTTGATACACGGTGGTGATGCCACGCTGTTGGTGCACGGCAGTGATGCCACGTTGTAGGTACACAACGGTGAGAGTTTTTGGATGCTTCGGACTTTTGACCGCGAGTTTGGGCATCAGCTTTATGATCGCCTTGCGAGCCAGTTTTCAGTCCCGTTCACCGACGGTTTGGTCCCCGTCAGGGTGTTCTTTTTTTTAGTTGAGGGATCGACTTCGACCCGTGGGTCCGTTGGGGGTATGATAGCATGTTGAGTGACCAACTGTGGCATGAGATTGTGTCTCTTGAGGATCCCTTTGGAGGGTAGCCTGCCGTTGTGTAGTCCACTCGGGGGGGTTTTGGATCGGGAAGTAACCGAGTGAAGACCCCATCTTATTGGATTCGTTTCCTTATTGGATGAATGTGTGGGTATACTTCGTGTCGTCTTGTTGAGGTTGGCACCATGATGTGGTTTGGTGCGTGTTGCACTAGTGGTTATTTCAATTTCCCCCAGCCGGTTATTGGAGTCCCTTTGGTATTTCACGTCTCAGCTCAGCAGTGATGTGTTTTTCCTCGCCCGTGATTGACTTGCCCCTTTGAGATCTGTGATTGTTGGAGTACGAGGGACGCCCGTTGCAATTTCTGGCTCGAGAGATGAGAGAATTGCACATCGGGCCATACCGTACGTGTTGTTGTTGTTGTTGCAGAGTAATCACGGGGAGTGAGTGGTGTTTCGGTAGCTGGAGGCGTATTGATGGATACCTACCCGTGGTATTTGTAACTCCTGATGGACTTGATTTAGTTTCGAGGACGAAACTTTCTTTTAGTGGGGGAGGATGTGAGGTCCCGGAATCCCCCGCGTAGGGCTTGCTGGTTGTTGAGCAGCTTTTAGTGGCCTTTGGGAGAGTTTGTGCGCGTGTCGGGCCCGACAATTGGTTTTGTGGTGCAATTTGGGTTTTAGTTGCATCACCGGAGGCCTGCGTGGTGTGTCGATAGTGGTTGCGCGCATTTTGGACTCAAGTGTTGGACTTTGGGCTTAAAAGGAGATCCCGTGGGAATTTGGAGGACCCGTCGGGTGTTTAGAAGTGGTTTCGCGCAATTCAGATGTCAAAATTGGACTCCGGGCGAAGTTTGGATAAAATATTACCTCTCCGGTCGCCTTCGAGAATTTTTAGAGTTGGAATTTGGCAAATCGGACTTCAGAAATGGACCCGGCGCGAAAATCGGATCGAGTGGGCATTCGGCAAATTTTCGGTTGAGAATTTGGAGAAATGGACATCGTTTTTGGATTCAGCGCGCGAAATCGTTGAGAATGGGCTATTTACTTGTTTGTTTTGGAGCCCGGTTGAAGTGCGCGTTTTTTGAGGCAACGCGACACCAATCTCGAGGCGTGGCTCGATGGCACGGAGTTCGAGGCAACGACACGCGGATCGAGGGCACGGCAGGCACGCTGGGAGACGCGCCTTCGGCGGGGGTCGTGCGGGGGCCGCCACGTGGCGGGCCCCCGTTGGCGGCCGCGCAGGCGCGGGGGCGCGCGCCCGTGTGGCGCGCGCGTGTCCCGCGCCTGGCACGGGCGCGGTGTAACGCGCCCGTGTGGCGGGCGCGTTACCGCGCGCCACGTGGCGCAGTGGGCGCGCGCGTGGACCGGGCGCGCGCGCCCATTTCCTGTGGACCGGTGTTGGGGGCTCCCCATTGGTAGCCGCCGTGGACCGGACCCGTGGACCGGGTCCGTGGACCAACCCTCCTTTTCTCTTTTTTCTTCTTCTTCTTCTTTCTCCCCCGAGCGCCATTTCTCCTCCTTTTCTTTTCCTTCTTCTTCACCCGAGCGAGAGGGAGTTTGAGGAGGGGATTTGTGGGTGGTGCGGCGGTGCGTTGTGGACCTCGTGGAGCGTGCGCGGGGTTCCGATGGGAGCGTTTCGGCGGCGGCGGCGCAGTCGGGTGGGTCCCGTGTGTTAATTTTACGGTGTTTTTGGCACGGTTTTGGGGCGTTCGTTTGGACTGTAATTAACCCCTTGTTCTTATCTGTGTTAGGGACTGTGTTTTTCTGCACCGTTTTGCGTGCGGTTCCCGACGCCGTGCACCATTTTGGGTGCGAACTCCGGCATCGTGCACCGTTTTGCGTGCGGACTCCGTTTTGCGTGCGGACCCCGGCACCGTGCTCCGTTTTGCGTGCGGATCGCGTGGAGGCCAATTGCAAGTGTCTACGAGCAATTGGTGGCAAATCGAGGTGGGTGGCCTTATCTCCAAGTTTTATGGACTGTACAGTAATTCTACTGATGTAGGACTTTGCATGATAGTTTATTTTCTTGTGTAGCATGATAGATTGTAGGAATTGTTATTCCTTTTATCATCTGTTAATATAGTTATCTTGGAACTTGACCTAGCACCTCCGTCATATGTTGCATGTGTAACCAGACCAGTAGAAAACCCTTACTTGGGCTAGGGTTATTTATGTTTAGACACCCACACTGTTTTTCTATTCCTGGACATAGTGTTATCCTCGCCCGGGTGGTGGGCCGAGAGGTCGGGACTGTCTTTTAGTGTGGGATGCGTTTGCACTCGTGCTTGGAAGCAGAGTGGAGTCTCGTGGTTGTTGTGGGTTGCTTATCTGTGCCGGGAGTCGTTTGGGTAAACGGTAGTCCCGGGAGGTCTTGTATCCCTGTTGTGCTGTCGTGGGAGGGAGCCGTTGAGCAGACGGTGGTCCCGGGCCGTCGAGTATCTTCCGGTCAGTGATGTTGGGAACCGTTGGGGTTAACGGTGGTCCCAGGTCATTGAGTGTTGTCCGACCAGTACTGTTGGCCTGAGTTGTGGGTCGTTCCTGGCTGTGGAGTACCTCCAGCCAGTGTGCTTTGTGCTGCGAGCTGTTGGAGAGGCTAGTGTCTCGTGCTTCGTGTGAGCTGATCAGCTGAGTCGTCGAGAGTGCTTCGACTGTTGTGCGAGATATTTGGGGATCTTGAGTCCTACCGTTCTGGGAGTGAGCGTGGTTTTTGACTATAGCCTGCTTATGCCAATTTGTGATACTCTATGCCGCGCCGTTTTTCTCAGTTGGATTCGCGTCCCTGAGATGCCGCTGTAGATACGATGGTTGGCCTGTTGAGGCAGTTTTCCGCAGTGGATGCAACGATGGGCCTGTTGAGGCAGTTTTGCGCGAGGGGTGAGTTAGTCGGGCAGGACGCCCCACGTAAATCCCGTCCTCATGTGGATGTGTGGTAGTGGGCAGGTGCGTTCCTAGTCGACAGGCGTAGGCTTGACTGGACCCTATGAGGCAGTCAGTTCGATTGGGTCTATTGAGCACCTTGGGTGCGAGTGGTCTCTTTTACTTTCATCTGTTCCACTTTTTGAGTATCTAGATAGAGGCATGGTAGCTGTAGAGTAGCTCCAGCTTTTCTTGTACAGATTTCATTGCACTGTTATCTTTTACCTCTAGTAGACTTAGTGGGCAGACCGTTGGGCTTGTTGGCGGCACCCACTGAGAACTACTGTGGGAAGTAGTTCTCACACCCGTCGTGTTGTCTTTTTCCCCTGGAACTTCTTCTCCTGTTCCTGTTGCTCCAGTTGCTGATCCTTCTGACCGAGGCGAGGGAGTCGTGAGCTAGTTCCCTACCCGTCGTTGGAGTGTAGCGGTACCCCTTCAGAGGAGAGCTTCAGTAGATTAGTTTACTTCTTTTTCCTCTGTTGAGAGACCTTTGTTGTGAGGTATAGAGTTGTACTTTATTTGACAGTTTGAGAGACTGTTGTAGTGAGGATATTCTTTTTGTATTGAGAGTTTGTACACTGATGTATTTATTGGAGATATCTCCCTTTTGAGTTTTGTATCAGAGGACTTTGTATACGATCGTATTTGGGAGATGGATATTGTATTATTTTCAGTTGTACAGTGTTTGGTTTTCAGTTCTTAGTAGTTTACTTTCAGCTCTGATATCTGTATTTATGTAGTTGATTCTTTTTGCAGGTTAGACGCTTCGTCTGTACGGCAGTTTCCGTACAGATGGCGGATTTGTTAGTGAGCCCGGGTCGCAGTTTCGACCCCGGGGCGTGACAGAACTAGTGATCAGCATAGAGTCAAGGAACTCTAGGACAAGTATGACATGGAACTTAGTTAAAGGGGACCTAAGGTGAACTAGTGGAGTTTGAACTCACAGACAGGATATTAGAGTCAGTGTAACTCTAAGATAAAGTGGAACAGGAAAATAGAGTTAAGTTAACTCTAGGATTCAATAAGGAATCAGGAAAATGAGAAAAGTGGATCAAGTGTGGAGACATGAAAGGGAAAACAGGAAATTGGAGTCAGAGTAACTCTAAGTTAAAAGTGAAATCGAAAAATAGAGTTAAGTTAACTCTAGGATTCAGTAAGGAATCAGGAAAGCGGGATAAGATCCCAAGGTTGAAGAATTAAACAAATATAACTCTTGAGAGTCATAGGGTGTCTGGGCAAATGGACAATAACTTTAACTTCAATTTGAGTTAAACAAAATAAAGTGAAATGTGTAAGAGTCCAGGAGACTCTCTGGTTACCCGTGTGGCAAGACCTAGGGTAAGGGATGAAAAAGTGGTTAATAAGCAAGACAAGCAAATTGCTCAAGATAGAGCTAAAATTTGGTTAATAAGCAAGACAAGCAAATTGCTTAAGATAAAGAGAATGAAAAGAGGATATAAATGACGCCTTCGAATTTGAGACTCGTCAAGTGGAGCAGGACTCCCTGGGCAGTGACCCGTCGGACGAGGTACTTTCGAAAGGCTTAAAGTGAAAGCAAAGAGCTAAATGCTCAAAGGAAAGAGAAAGTGATTTGCCAGTGGCAAAAAGGGAGCTATAAGCTCGAATAAGAAAGAAAAACAAGTGTTCAAAGGCAAAGAGGCAAAGAACTAAAGTAAAAGAGAAAGAAAAAGAAAAGAAAAGAAAGAAAATTAAAGATAAAATGGGCGAACCTACGGTGAGAAACGCGGCCCATGTTGGAGCAGTTGGCAGTGCCCCTCTCCCGGGTAGAGACCCATTCGGGACGTTTCTTCCGTAGGACGGGGTAATACTTGCGGGTGTTATCGGCAACCTTAGAAATCTTATCTTATGGTAGCAGGACTACCGGGCTGGGGCCCGTTGGATAAGAATTCCTGAGGGTTAACTTGAACTAAAGCACCAGAATTTAAAGAATAAAGAGAAAATAGAGTGGCCAAGATGGCCGGGTTAGTTTGACCCTGTATGCAGCGGCATAGTGGCCGAGTTGGTGCTTAGCAGCCTAGTGTGGCTGGATAGAGTAGTGCTGGGTCGATGAGTATACACAGATAGTGTAGTGATATGTTATATTGCATAGCCGCATTTTGATATTGAGGATTTTAGTTTCCTAGCACTATTATTATTGCTTCCATTGGACCAAGTGGTGTAGGACACTTTTTCTCGGTGGTTGAACCCACTAGCAACTCAGTTGTAGTTCTCACACCCCTTGGGTGACTCCCCCCACAGGTTTAGGTATGGATGCAGCGATCGCGACGGTTCAGAGGCAGACGACGAGGTATACGACAGGGGCAAGGGCCCAGCAGCATAGAGACCTAGAGGGTCTAGCAGAGGTATCCCATTTTTATTTATTTCTTGAGTGAACCTTGTATGATGAGGAAATTATGTAAGAGAATTGTAATAATTTTATTTGCAAGTTCAAGAATGTAAGATGTAATAAAGTAATGCATGGTTCACTCTTGTATGCTTTCATTTCCGCTTTAACTGTTGTTATTGAATGAAAGTTTTAAATTTGTAGTGATTTTTAGTACTCTGATATTGAGCTTCCGCATACACTTGTTGTGCTATTATGGATGTTACCGTTCCTTTTGGGTAGGAAAAGGTCTTACCCGACTGGAGGGTCTGTTGGCGTGCCCGAACCGTACAAATTGGCGGACTCGGGGCGTGACATTGACATTGGTCACTATGCTCATGGCTGCTTACACGCACACCAGCGGTTTGGCCACCGCATTGGTGTACTTTTCCGGAAGGGTGGTACGTTGACCCGTGTACCCCACAAGGTGACGTAGTGGGGACCCCTCGCGGTTACTTACGGTGCTGCACAAGTGCCGTGGAGGGGTTAAAAGCAACAATGTGAGAGCAAGGTGTTTTCTTTTGCATGCACTGTTTCGATTTACAGGGGGTTACTGTTGATCCATGCGGGAGAGTGTGGATGCTCTGTTCTTCGGTTTGCTTTATTTCCAGTATTTATAACATTTTGCATATCTTACATTTATCTCTTACTCTTTGTGTCGCTGACTTCCCACACTGTGGCAGGTTCGGTCAGGGGTGGGATCCGGGACGACAGTGAGGCTCCGACTAGAGGATGTTAGCCTCGTTTGGGGCTGGTGACCTCTCTGTTATTTCGTTTTTGATTATTTCGGTTAGTTAGCTTTGTGCGTGTGGTATTTATTTGTGGACGATGTGGATGTTGGAAATTTCGTGATGAACGGTTTTTCCTTTACGTTTATTTTGGGTACGGCCAATTTCAAATAAAAGAAAAGGATTGCGAAAATGATTTTGAAAAGAATAGGTGTCGTGTGGGCACTGTTTTACAAACCCGTGGATTTATGCTTTCAAAATTTAGGTGGCCGTCTTGGTTATTGCGCATGATTATCTTTTTCCCTCTACTTAACTCCTTGACTGGTGTGGTTAAAGTGTAAATTGTGTTTGTGACGCCGTGCATATACAAAGGAGACTCTGTCCGTTTATGGGGTGAATTTGTATGTGTGGCGGATCTGGGCACGTACCGGAGGGTGGGAATGTTTCAAAAAAAAAAAAAAAAATTGTTACACGTTTTCCGCTTATTTAAACCCCCGGGGCGTGACAAATGTACTAAGACATCACCAGGAAGATTGGACTTACGTAGGGCGTCCGTGACTGCCCAAAAAGGGCCCAGCCAGAAAGACTACGTCGACAAGTCGCGATAGCAAAGTAACAAGCCTAACTCCGGAGCGGCACTCGAGGGGCGCGACCCCACCGAAGAAAGTATCCGCGCATCTCTGTCGAGCTCAATATGGCTCATGCAGACTATAATCCAAATCCATGATCAACAAGATCGACAGTACTCAAATCACATCTCTCACCCACTAGCTGGAAATACTCGACAGCTGGGACCCACCATCGACTCAGACGGCTCCCAAGACTAGCACTGATCTATCCACAGCTACCAAACTCCACTCGGCCCCCAGACACGAGTGTAACATGCATCTCCCAACAACCCGACCACTCGGCCCACTACCCGGGCGAGGAACACTCTAAGTCCAGGAAAACGAAAATAAAGTGTGGGAGTGTCTAAAGCATAAATAAATTAGCCCAAATTAGGGTTTTCTACTAGTCTGGTTGAAACATGCAACATATGACAGGGTGCTAGGTCAAGGTTCCAATAATAACATTAAATTTAACTGAATTTAAATAGAGAACATTAACCAACGTGATCTCAATATCCACAGAAGGAAATGTCATCTCTCACCACATGCTTTTTATCACATCTCACAACATGCATGCTCACTAAAATATAGAATTAGAGAACCGTCCACCGGTTTTGGAGACGAGAGCAACCCACCTAAATATACACATCAATCCAAAGTCGAAATAAGCCAAAACTGAACGGGGATACTCCTCAGATTCCCACGATCCCAACGAGCCCAAAAACACCTAAAAACTCCTCCCGGGCACAAAGATACAGTCCAAATACCGCGGTAAGCAAAAATCCCCAAGATTACAACTCTACGGAAAGGCAGTCCGAAAGAAGTCAAAATATCACCTTTGAGATGGTCTCCAAAAATTCCAATAAAAATATGGCTGCGATCCCCGTGAAGCGTAAATATCGATCGAGTCCTCACAGACCGAAATCCGATAACAGAGCATTGAGATAAAAATCAAACAAGCTCCACTGTCCAGAAAAACCAGCAGCAAGAAAGGGGTTCAAATATGGTTCGAAAACCCTAATAAAAACCCAAAATTGAGAGGAGCGGTAAATACAGAAGTCAAAGATCTACCTCTCGTGGAAACAATGCTGCAAAAATCGGCCAAAAACTCCCTCGGGTCAGCCTAGGCGAGCCCGCGGACGAAACATCGACGGAAAAGCTCGGTATCGAAGGCGCGTTGAAGCTCGCGATGTTGAGGAGGAGGCTGAAGAAACGTCTTTCAAAAAATCTCCGTGATCCCAAATATCGAAGAAGACGCATAGAAGATGATCCCTGTCGAAAATGGCTTGGAGAGGAAAGCCCAAAAAGTCTCAAAAGGTCGCACAAGGAGGCCTATTTATAGAAAAACCAACCAAGGGCCCAATTTTGGATTAGGGCCCAAGATTTGGGCGCCCGAATCCTTTGGGCCCCCGAATGGGGCACGTGGCAGCCATCCGGGGAGCGCCCGGATCCACCAGATCGCGCCACGTGTCCCCGCCCTGCTGCGCGATTGGCGCCGGCGAATCGCGCTGCGCCATGTAGGGGTGGCAATCCAGCTCGCTGTTCGCGAGCCAGCTCGTGTTCGGCTCGAAATGAGCTCGAGATCGAATCGCTCGTTTAGTAAACAAGCCGAACACGAATCAAAATTTTCAGCTCGTTTAATGAACGAGCCGAACACGAGCTGGGGTCAGCTCGCTCGTGTTCGGCTCGATAACAGCTCGAATATATATATATATATATATATATATATATATATATATATATATATATATATATATATATGTATATATATATATATATATATATGTATATATATATATATATATATATATGTACATACATACATATATATATATATATATATATATATATATATGTATGTATGTACATATATATATATATATATATATATATATATATATATATATATATATATATATATATATATATATATATATATATATATATATGTATGTACATATATATATATATATATATATATATATATATATATATGTATGTATATATATATATATATATATATATATATATATATATATATATATATATATATACATACATATATATATATATATATATATATATATATATATATATATATATATATATATGTATATATATATATATATATATATATATGTATATATATATATATATATATACATATATATATATATATATATACATATATGTATATATATATATATATATATATACATATATATATATATATATATACATATATATATATATATATATATATATATACATATATATATATATATATATATACATATATATATATATATATATATATATATATACATACATATATATATATATATATATATATATATATATATATATATATATACATATATATATGTGTATATATATATATATATATATATATATATATATATATATATGTATATATATATATATATATGTATATATATATATATATATATATATATATATATATATATATATATTACTATTTAGATTTTAGGCTATTAATTTTTGTGAATTTTAATTATTAGATTAAAATTTTAATTTTTTAATTTTCTTGCAACTTTACACCTAATAGTAGGAATGAAAATCAAATTTGTTGTTCGCGAGCAACAGCTCGTGTTCGGCTCGTTAATAAACGAGCCGAACACGAGCCGAATTTTTCCGCTCGATATTTAAACGAGCCAGCTCGTGTTCGGCTCGTTTATTAAACGAGCCGAACACGAGCCGACCCCAGCTCTCTCGTGTTCGGCTCGTTGACACCCCTAGCGCCATGTGGCCCAACAGGTGGATGGAGCGGGTGGCGCGGCTCAATGGCGCAGCGCCACGTGGCCCGCTATCTTCCCCGGTGGATGGCGCGGACCAACCGCACGCCTCCACGTGGAAATGCGACGTGCGGTGCGCTGACCGCGCCGGGCCAGCCGTGCGCGCACGCTGCCTAACCGCTTCCCGCCACGCGTCCTGGTGCACTTCTCCGCTGGTCCCGGTGCACGCGGAAGTGGGCCGTGGACCGGCCCGGCCTACTCCACAATTCGACCCAAAGGCCCATTTTGCGTGAAAATAGCCATTTTTAACATTTTCGCGCGCTGAGTCTGTTTTTGGCATCCGTTTGACGCACAACGCACTCGATACACCAAAAATAGGTATTTTCTCACCGCCGACCACCCAGTCAAGTCGTGCGGAAAAAACCGGGACACCACACCCTCCCCCACTAAAAGAAAGTTTCGTTCTCGAAACGAAAGCAAACATAAACAACCATACCTCAGCCGAAAGTCTCGAATAGGAAGGGATAGGTATCCATCATCACTGTCTCTAGCTCCCAAGTGGCCTCATGCTCCTCATGATTGCTCCACAAAATCTTCACGTATGGTATAGCCCGGTTGCACAATTCGCTCACCTTACGAGCCAGAATCCGCAACGGGCGCTCCATGTATCCAAGGTCCTCGCCGATCTCCAGGGGAGTGAAGTCAATCACGTGCGAAGGGTAAAAAACATACCTCCTCAAGGCCGAGACGTGGAAAACATCATGAACTCCTGAAAGCCGCGGGGGAAGTGCAACTCGGTACGCAACAGGGCCTACTCTCTCCAATACCTCAAAGGGTCCAATAAAACGGGGACTAAGCTTCCCATGAACTCCAAATCTCCGGACCTCCTTCGAAGGCGAGACCTTCAAAAAAACATTATCGCCAACCTGAAACTCTAAGTCTCGCCGTCGAGTGTCAGTGTAGCTCCTCTGTCGACTCTGGGCGGTCTCAAGATGTCGCCGTACTAATTCGACCTTTTTCTCTGCCTCCTACAATATATCAGGTCCCAAAGTCCTCCTCTCACCCACGTCACTCCAATATAAGGGCGACCGACACTTGCGTCCATACAACGCTTCAAACGGAGCCATCTGAATGCTCGCTTGATAGCTGTTGTTGTACGCAAACTCAACCAATCCTAAGTGCCGGTACCATTCTCCTCCAAAATCCAAGACGCGCGCTCTCAACATATCCTCGAGGGTCTGTATGGTGCGCTCAGACTGTACATCGGTCTGTGGGTGGAATGCTATGCTAAACCGGAGCTGTGTCCCCAAGGCTGTCTGTAGACTCCTCCAGAAATGCGAGACAAACCTCGGGTCTCTATCTGATACAATCGAGGCGGGTACACCATGTAACCTCACCACCTCATCCAGGTACACCTGAGCAAGTCGCTCCAAAGGCCAAGTCACCTGTGTTAAGGATTTTGTTTTGGCATATTTCGTGAAAGTGTTTAAGTCTTGAAGATTGAAGATGAAGATGTTTGGATCATATGCCTCAATCTCAAGAAAGAAGAATTCAAAAGGATCAGGTATGTTTAACTAAATAAGTTTGGTGATCCGAATACTTCTTATAGTGTAGAAACACTTGGATGGATTTCTAATCGCATAAAAATAAAAAACTGGACATGTTATATATTCAGGATCCGGATCAGGGTACTACAGTCCGGACCCCGAACATAGGTAGTTCATGCGCAAATCCAGTCCGGAGCACACCTGGTTCAGTCCGGACCCCGAACGTGGAGTTTGCAGAAATTGCATGAATAGTCCGGACCGTGGTAACTTCAGTCCGGACCCCGAACGTGGTTTTCTGGAAAAGTTCTGTCTATTGATGACAGTCCGGATCGCACTTATTCCAGTCCGGCCTGTCGACCCGAAAACATCAAGATAAGGTTGGTTTTTGATTCTTATCCACTTCCAATGGTTTCTAACCTATAAGTATACCCAAATTCTATCTTTAGGGTAATCCACGATAAGTTTTATACTCCGGGAAATGACGGGAAAATATTAACGGAGAAAAACTTATAAATCCACATATAGAGAAGAAAGGAAATAACGAGATTTAATTCTATGTTTCTTCATCTATATTAATTAATTTGATTCTAGGTTTTCTTACTCAGATTTTGAGTAGAATCAAATTAATGAATACTTAGATGGTATATCCGATCTATTTTTGATCTAAGTATTCGGCGGATTATCACCACCAACAAAACAACAATTTTTTCCAAAATCGGCGCGTGGATTCGCGTGGCCTTGTGGATTCAAGGTGCTACCGCTCTCGTGGATTCAGAGCGAGGTACGTTCGTGTGATCGAGACGTACTACTTGGTGGAGACCGTGGATTCGGTCAGACGTCGTGGATTCGACGTTGGACGCCGTGGATTCGGCGTTGGACGCAAATCGTGGATTCGAGGCGCGTTGCGGAGCGAGCGGAGAAGATCAACTCGGAGCGTATGGAAAAAGGTTGAGTCGTGTGTGAGTACGTTATATCACCTTTGTACGTGTTTAATCTTAGTTGATTTCACCGTGTTATCGGTCCCGTGGTTTTTTACTCCTGTGATGGAGTTTTCCACGTAAAAATCTTGCGTGTTATTTTTCATTTCCGCATTGGGTTTTATTACGCAAAGATTTTTGAGTGTTTATTGTTTACACCTATTCACCCCCCTCTAGGTGTTTTTTCTCCTATTTAGATCCATATTATACATAACCCAACAAGTGGTATCAGAGAGGGAATAGGGTTGTAAACAATGGTTGAAGGTGGAAACATCAACAGACCCCCATTCTTCGATGGAATAAACTATGCCTACTGGAAAGTACGGATGAAAGCATTTCTTATTTCCATCGATGAACGGGTGTGGTAATCAATCGAGTTAGGATGGTCAAATCCAACTGAAATTATTGTTGATGTTCACACCATCAAACCTAGGTCGAAATGGACCAAGGAAGAGATTGACTCATCTTCTTACAATGGCAAAGGAGTTAACGCCTTATTTAATGCTTTGTCACAAACTGAATTCTCTCGCGTCTCGGCATGTGAGACTGCGAAGGAAATCTGGGATGTTCTACAAGTTACACATGAGGGAACAAACCTTGTGAAGATTCAAAAGCTACAAATGCTTACGAGCAAGTTTGACTCTATTTTCATGGCAGAAAATGAATCGTTCACAGATTACTATACGCGATTGCAAGACATCGTGAATACATGTGCTAACTTGGGAGAGAAAATTCCAGAATTTAAAGTTGTAAGAAAGATTTTAAGGACTCTTCCTAAAAGATTTCGTTCCAAGGTTACGGCCATTGAAACTATTAAACACCCGGACGAAATCCGTGTAGAAGAATTAGTTGGTGCACTTCAAACATATGAAATGACATTTCCTACTAACTATTCTTCTAGAAAGGCATCCTCTTCTAAGTCTTCAGGTTTTGCGTTGAAAACAACAAAAGAAGAAGACGCGGATTTATCCTTCTCAGACGACGACGAGAACCTATCTATGGAGGATTTCGAGAAGCAACTTGCTCTCTTGACAAGAAAATTTTGCCGAAACTTTCGAAGGGGTAATTCAAGTAAAACTTCATCCTTCGTAAAGTCGAATAAAGGCAAAGGTTCTTCAAGCTACAAGTCAAGAAAGCAAGAGAGCTTTTCAAAGGATAAGAAAAGCTCGGAGGGACAAATCCAATGCTTTAAGTGCCGAGGATACGGCCGTATCTCAATGGAATGTCCCAATAAGAATCCGTCGAAGAAGAAAGCGATGCAAGCCGTCACTTGGGATGACACCTCAACGTCCAATGAGTCATCTTCCAGTGATGAAGAAAACAACGCAACGGCGTTCCACGCGTCCACAACTTCACCCTTCATGTGCTTTATGGCAAGTATATCAGATTTGATTCCTTGTCCAACTCCTCCCAAGTTGAAAAGAATGCAACGGACAACGAATCGAGTAATTCCGAAGGTGAAGACTTTGCTTTTGCCTACCATAAACTTTTAAAGGATTCAAAGAAACTGGTAAAGCAAAACAAGGGTTTGAGAGGGAGATTGCAGGATCTCGAAGAAGAAGCAAAAAGGGCAACTTCTCTCTCAAACGCTCTTGAAGTGGAAAGGGATAACTTGATCAAAGTAAATGTTTCCCTTCAAGAGAAAAATGAGCATTTCGAGAAGGAACACGTAAAACTGGTGGATAAAGCAAGTTACTTCTTGAAGCTCTACTCCGAGGCTCGACAAGAAAAAATGAAAATGACGAAAACCATTTTCCAACTTAAGGATAATTTGAAGCGATTTTCTTCGGGAAGGAGCTAGTTGGATAAGATGCTTGGTCTTGGTCAAACAAACCGTTTCGGCCTTGGATACAATCGAACTGGAGACAGTCCTAGTTCGAGTAAGACAGTTTTTGTGCCCCAGTTGGTATCTCCTCCTCCGACGACGGAATTTACTGCAATCAACGACAACAACCCTACCTCACCTACTTCGGGTTCGACAAGTTCAAAGGTATGTTTTCGTTGTGGTTTTGCAGGGCACATACGAAGAAATTGCAAGATTAGAGCGAAAAGATCACATCAAGCACCTCTTGCAACAACTACCAAAAAGGTGATTCCCCGGAAATCAAAGGAGAACCTTTCAAAGGAAAAGAGCCTTGGTAGTTTATCTAACAAGACGACGTCATCAAGGAAAAGCAACCAATCAAACAAGACAGTTTCACCAAGGAGAATAACTTCACATTCATTGCCGACGCAGTCCAAAAAGGTTTGGGTGCGCAAAGGTGAAACTTCCCTTGTCTTGTCATTCATACTTCTTTGCATGCTTATGACAATTCGTCTTGGTATCTGGATAGTGGATGTTCCCGTCATATGACCGGTGACAAAAACAGTTTTCAAACTTTAGAGAAAATCTCCGGAGGACTTGTAGTTTTCGGAGACGGTCGTTCTTCTAAAATTGTTGGAAAAGGAACAATTGCTATTCCAGAAGGCCCGGTTTTGAACAATGTTTTATTTGTTGAAGGCCTTAAGATTAACCTCATTAGCATTAGTCAATTATGTGATAATGGTTTTTCAGTTAACTTTTCTTCTGCAGAATGTATTGTAACTGATAAGGACCAATTATTCTTTTTGAAAGGGGTTAGATCTGAAAATAATTGCCATGTAGTTCCAAATAAAATTTTTGAAAAGTGTAACCTAGTTTCTTTAGATAATGAAACTCTTTGGCATGAAAGACTAGGTCACATAAATTTTAAGGAACTAGCAAGGTTTTCAAATAAAGACGTGGTTAAGGGGGTTCCTAAACATTCTTTTAAAGAAAACATTGTGTGTGGAGGTTGTCAAAAGGAAAAACAATCAAGGGCTGCATACAAGAACTTGAACCACGTGGGTACCAATCGGCCCTTACAATTACTGCATATGGACTTAATGGGGCCGATTCGTCAACCATCCTTGGGAGGTAAATGGTATATTTTTCTTTCGGTTGATGATTTTTCTAGATATTCATGGGTAACATTTTTAAAAGAGAAAGCGGATACTTTCGACTCTTTTCATGAGGTTTGTCATCGTATTATGATTGCAAGAAATGAAAAGATCGTTCATGTTCGAAGTGATAGAGGTGGAGAATTCATCAATTCTAAATTCATTGATTTTTGCACTTTCAACGGCATAAAATGTCACGCCCCGGGGTCGAAACTGCGACCCGGGCTCGCCAACAGATCCGCCACCTATGCCAAACCCCGCATAGGCGAAGCGTCCTACCTGCAAGAAAAGTACTACAGCTAACAGATATCAGAGCTATAAATAAAAATCTGCTGTATAACTAAAATCAACCACTGTACAACTGGAAATAATACAACAATGTCCATCTCCCAAAAATGATAATGATACAATATCCTCATATACAAAGCTCAAAACTCAACATGGAGATATCTCCAATAAATACATCAGTGTACAGGCTCTCAATACATATCATATCCTCACTACATGAGTCTCTCAAAAGATGAAAACAAAATAGCCAATCTACTGCAGGTCTCCTCTGAAGGGGGTACCGCTACTCTCCAACGACGGGTAGGGATCTAGCTCGTGACTCCCTCGCCTCGATCAACAACCGTAGAATCAGCAACACCCGCTAAGACTCTGCAAAACAAAGGAGAGGAAGGAAAAAGGAGGGGGAAAACCCCCAAAGGGTGTGAGAACTACACCAAAAAGGGAGTTCTCAGTGGGTACCACCGCCAGACCCGACGGTCTGCCTACCAAGTCCTCAAGAGACATAAAATAACCAAAGAAGTGGGAACTGAACAAGAACGCTGATGTCACCTAACAGCTACCAAGCCTCCATCTAAATGCTCAAGAGGGGAGAATCAAAGAATAGTATGCAACCACTAGCACATGAAGTGCACAATCGACCCAATCGAGCTGACTGCCACATCTGGTCCAGTCAAACCTGCGCCCCACCTACGACCACCTCCCGCTGACGGGCAGGAATTACGTAGGGCGTCCAAACGGACTAACTCGCCATCGAGTAGTGGCTCATGCATGCTATAGTCAAAATCTACTCTCTCTCTCTCAGAACAGATAGCCTCAATATCACCAAACCTCTCGCACAACGGTCGACTAACTCACAACGACCTCGGGACTACCGTCAATCCCCAAGCGGTTCCCGACAACACTAGCACTGGTCCCCCTGACACGAGTGCAACAATAAAGTAAATGGCTGAAATAACCCAATCTTGTACCACCAGTAAAACTGGTACTGCCTGCTGTGCCTGACAAATCGGGTATGCTGGCCAATGCATAACACCGATAAGGGATAGGAGTCTCAAGGACTCAAAGTAAGTAACAGATCGGCCGCGAACCGTCCGATCGCACATTCCGGAGTGGCACTCGAGGGGAGCGACCCACACGAGTAAAGTATCTCAGTAACCAGTGACATAAGTATAAATCAGTAGGACTGGATCATGACTCTGATCAAAGTGGGAAAGCCCAACCACTAAAGAAGCCTCGGTCCTCAATCAGATGCAAAAATACTCAAATAGTGGGAAACTCTGTCCACTAGAGAAATCAGATACCCAATCTGGTGCATAAATAAATATCCGGTCAACCGCCCAATATCCGCGGTTGCCGCAATACCCTGCCGTCTATAATCAAGTCCTATAACCGACCTCCGGTCAACCACACAAAGTCCGCGGTCACCGCAAACCCTGCCAACCGCAATCCAACACAACCCGTCCCTGACACCAATGTCCCGGCTACACTACCCCAGACCCCTGCTCGCACCCGAGCAACACAGACCGCCTGACTAACAAAGAAGGAGAAAAGGATAACATGGTTTCTCCTAAGTCAAGTTCCAATATGTAGTGTAGCAGTAAAAGATGGCCTAACTACGTGTCCATACCAGCATGCTTTTGTCCTCAAGGAAGAATAAAGAAAATGAACCTCATGCCAAAATTATCAATGACTATACCTGTCCATAATCCTCGATCCACAATTGCTCCTCAGAGTAGAACCTGCACATAACTACATAATCCTAACCCATTGCATAAACCAGCCTCATAAAAGGTTATGTGCTAACATGGCATGATAATTAATCATATAGGGTAACCTTGCCTTAGGTAAGCTTCCACTAATCATCAACATGAATATTCGATCAATACAATTGTCATAATATGAATAATTAACTTGCAATTCTCATAAAATCAACATTGTTAAGCTTACCGATCAATCCCAAGTATTGTACCCTACACCTGCATGCAATTCTAACATATAGAATTAGAGAACCGTCCACCGGTTCTCGGAACAAAGCACCCACCTGAAACGCATTCCGCAGGCAAAGCCGAAGCCGGTGAAGTACGCAGCCACACGAAATCCAAAATCTGCCGGATCCGCACCCTCGGTAAACAGTCGCACAAACCACTGTTCCAACAAACAAAATCGAAGCCAAGAATCAATTACATCACAACCAAAACTCTCAAAAACAGCATATGCTGTTTTTACCAACCAGCAGAGAGAAGAAGCCTTTTCACCTGTATACAGACCTCCAAAAATTCCAAAAAAATCACGGTTGCGATCCTCGCGATGAGTAGCCCCAAATCGACTATTTAAACGCCCCGTTCTGATACCTGTAGGCCAAGAAACAATTCGGACAACGTTGGAAGCCATTCCCTCAAGAACACAGTTCTGCTGAAAAAATAGCAGCAAAGAAGCTTAATTCTCACCCTCGAAATGACCTCATAAAAATCCAATAAAAATACGGGTGCGTTCCTCTCGAAGAGTAGATATCAATCGAGTCTTTAAACGCCTCATTCCAATGCACGAGCCCAGAGATAAAAATCCGACAAGCCTCCACTGTCCAAAAATCCACCAGCAAAATAGTGGCTCAGAGATGCCTCGGTAACTGTGCCAAAAACTCGAAATGCGGCAAAGTGATCAACATGAAAAATGAATCCTTACCTCTCGTGAACGCGCTGTCGTAAAAATCGTCGAAAACGATGGTCTGAATAAGCCAAGGGAGCCTGCGCACCGAAACGCGACGAAGGGGATCACCGGTGAAGGAAAGTCGCACTGCGCCGAAATGCTGCAAACCTCGAAGTGCGTGCCACCAAAAATTCCCAAACTTCTCCACGAAATGCTCCACAGGAAGATGAACAACTTTGCTTAAGGTTGGAAAGAGAGGGGAGCTCGGGAAAAGCCTCAAACCGCAGGCCAAAGGGAGGTATTTATAGCCAAAACTGAACAAATCAATTAATACCAAATGGGTCCCAACTTTCAGGCGCCCGAATCGATTCGGGCACGCACAGTGCGCCCGAATCCGGCCGTCCATCAGCGCCCGAATCCACCAGATGCTGCCACGTCACCCCAAAACAGTAAACAGCAAAAACCGCCAACCGCGCTGCGCCACGTCGCCCGCGCCCGAACAGCAAACAGCGGCCCCCGGCCACCCCGGCTGCGCCGCGTGGCACCCCCGCGCCTGCCCTGCGCACGTTGCCCGGCTGACCCGCGCGTACGGCCACCTGCCCCGCGCGTACGGCCACCTGCCCGGGCACCCGCTCCGCTCCTCGCATGGACCGCGCGTGCAACACCGCTCCAACCACAAGCTGCCACGTGTCCCGCTCCGGTCCACCGTACACCTGCGCTTCTCCCGTGGACCACGCCTGCTGCGCCGGCCAACCGGGAGGCGCCACCTGTCCCGCGCCCGGGTGCACGCCTCCGCGGTGGACCGAGCGGCTGCGCCTCCGCCCGCCGCCGCGCTCTGCCGCCGCCGCCACTCCGGTCGCCGGAACAGTACACCAACACCTCAAAATCCGTGTTTTCGCATCCGGGCTCCGAAAAATACAAGTAAATAGCCCATTTCGATCGTTTTCGCGCGCTGAATCCAAATCCGCTGTCCGATTTGCCAAATTCCATTTCTAAAAATTGTCGAAGGCATCCGGAAGGGCGTTTTTAATCCAAATTCAGCATTGAGTCCAATTTTGATGCCCGATTCGCGCGAAACCGCTTCTGAACAATCGGCGGGGGCCTCTAATTACCCACGTGATCAATTTTACACCCGAAGTCCATCACTTGTGTCCAAATTGGTGCAGAAACACCGCCGACACGCCACATAGGCCTCCAAAAGCTGTTGGTCACGCTGTAGAAGCCCTGCAGAGATCGGGGTCACCACATAAAACATGAATTCTCTGCACCCTATACACCTCAGCAGAATGGTGTAGTCGAGCGCAAAAACAGGGTTGTACAAGAGATGGCGCGTGTTATGCTTCACAGCCGGAAACTCCCGTTACATTTTTGGGCTGAAGCAGTTAACACCGCGGTCTACGTTATTAATCGAGTGTATTTGTGCCCGAGAACTTTAAATACACCATATGAGCTATGGTTTTGTAGAAAACCGAATATCAAATATTTTCGAATCTTTGGGAGTCGCTGTTACATTTTACGTGATCGCGAAAATCTTGGTATATTCGACTATCGAAGTGACGAAGGGATTTTCATGGGTTATTCTACAAACAGTAGAGCATATCGAGTATTTAACATGGAATCTAAAACGATGGTAGAATCTATTAATGTTAAAGTAGATGAAGCTTTTCACTTTGCATCTGATAAATCTACCCCGGATATGTCTCTAGATGATGATACTCCTGTAAATGCATCTTCTCATAATAATTCTTTCGATAAAGTTGATGCATCTAATGGTTCTTCTAGTTTATCTGATATGCAGGAATCATCACATGTACCTCCGAGTACTCCGTTACCTCAAACGCTACGTATCTCCAAGGATCATCCGGAATCGAACATTATTGGAGACCCACAAGAAGGAGTCAGGACTCGGAGACAATTGGTTTGTGGAGGCGCATGTTACGTCTCCATGGTAGAACCAAAGAACGTCGATGAAGCTCTTCAGGATGATTACTGGATTGAAGCAATGCAAGAAGAGCTCCATCAGTTCGAAAGAAACAAAGTCTGGGAACTAACGAAGCCACCGAAGCAACACAATGTAATTGGTACTAAATGGATTTTCAAGAACAAGAAAAATAAGGATGGTACCATTATCAGGAACAAAGCACGCCTAGTTGCTCAGGGCTACTCACAAATTGAAGGAATAGACTTTGATGAGACGTTCGCCCCGGTTGCTCGACTCGAGTCGATTCGTATTTTGTTCGCAATTGCTTGTCATTTTAAAATCAAACTTTTTCAAATGGACGTTAAGAGCGCGTTTTTAAATGGGTTTTTGAACGAGGAAGTTTATGTGGCTCAACCGAAAGGTTTTGTAGACCATAAGCAACCTAACCATGTTTTTCGTTTGAAAAAGGCTCTTTACGGTCTAAAACAAGCACCGCGAGCGTGGTACGAAAGGTTGACAAAGCACCTTTTGGAGAAGGGCTATACTCGAGGGGGAGCAGATCGGACTCTCTTTGTGAAGCATTATCAGGATAACTTCATTGTGGCACAAATCTATGTCGATGACATTGTATTTGGTGCAACAAGAGACAACGATGCTTCAAAGTTCGCGGAAACCATGGAAAGCGAATTTGAGATGTCTATGATGGGGGAACTAACATATTTTCTTGGATTGCAAGTGAAACAAAATGAAGAAGGCATCCATTTGTGCCAATCCAAGTATGCAAGGGAGTTGGTGAAGAAATTCGATTTAGAAAACTCTAAAGACTTTCCGACTCCAATGAGAACTAGCAATAAGGGATTAGGAAGTGAATCTCTTACAGAAAGTGTAGACGAGAAGCTTTATCGCAGCATGATAGGAAGTCTACTCTATCTCACGGCTAGTCGCCCGGATATATCCTTTAGTGTTGGGATTTGCGCGAGATGTCAATCAGCACCAAAGGAGGTTCACCTGAAAGCGGTTAAAAGGATCATCCGGTACGTCAAAGGAACACTGAATTTCAGAATTTGGTATCCTATGGGAACAACTCTTGACATAATAGGATACTCAGATGCCGATTGAGCAGGATCTGTGGATGATCGGAAAAGTACGAGTGGTGCATGTTTTTATCTTGGCCATTGTCTTGTTGCATGGCATAGTAAAAAGCAAAACTGCATTGCTGTAATATCATAGATTTTGTAACACTTAATACCTCCTGCTAATAAAGTTTCCGTTTAACGTAATTAACATAACGGGTTTACTTAAGTCGTTAATTCGGAGGTACGGGTATTTTTCTGTGATAGAGCTCGGAAAACGGTGAAAGGCAGTGCGATCGGATCCGGATTCCGACTTACGGAGCTCCCGGAAAGGGGTAGAAAGTGATCGCAATGGCCAGGGGTGCATCGAAATCCGTGTAAGTGATTTGGCACGCTTTCCGAGGAAAAAGGATAGAATTATCTTTAAGGAATTATCCTGAAGAATCTAAAATGCGGAATTAATTAATTAGAGAATTAATTAATTAGAGAATTAATTAATTGGGGAATTAATTAATTAAGGAATTAATTAATTGGGAATTTTAAATACCCAAAGTAGTTATTTCGTACGAAAAGATATTTCGTTATCTTCTCCCGAAAGAAAGAGAGAGAAAAAGAAAAAGAAAGACGAAACCCTAACCGGAGGAAACAAGAAGAAAGGCGAAACCCTAATCGAAAGAGAACGGTGGAGAAGAAGGTGAAAGCTAAAGGATCCAAACCCTCCCGACGAACGCGCCAAAACCGGGAGCGAGAACGGATAGCAGTCTCCTACGATTAGAGGTAAACTAATTTTATTTTGGTATTGTTTCGCTCGGCTTTTGGGTATCGGTCTTTCATGAGGTTTAGGAGTAGCCGTTTGCTACCCAACGTGTCGCGCCGCGAAGCCCTAAGGCGTCGCCGCGCGACCGTAATGCGCGCCGCGCGGGGACGGTGCCCGCGCGGCCGCGGCTAGAGCCGCACGGGATCGATCACCCCGCGTGGCCGCGGCTAGGGTAAACGCCGCGCGGGGCGGGTGCCCGCGCGGCGGCGGCGTCGCACGCCTCGCGGGGCCATGCCCGCGCGGCGGCCGCGGTGCGTGCCGCGCGGGGCGGGTGCCCGTGCGGCGGCGGCATCGCACGACGCGTGGGGCCATGCCCGCGCGGCGTCCGCGGCGCGTGCCGTGCGGGGCGGGTGCCCGCGCGGCGGCGGCATCGCACGCCGCACTGGGCCATGCCCGCGTGGCGGCCACCCAGCGTGCCGCGCGGGGCGGGTGCCCGCGCGGCGTCGGCATTGCGGCACGCGGGGTTGGTGCCCGCGCGGCCGCGGCGGTTACCGCGCGGGGCCGGTGCCCGCGCGGCTGCGGTTTGCGCCATGCGAGGCCAAGGTCCGCACGACCGGGGAAGGTGCTGCGCGGGGTTGGTGCCCGTGCGGCCGCGGCTTGCACCGCGCGGAGCTAGGGCCCGCGCGGTCACGGCAAACGCTGCGCGGGGCTAGTGCCCGCGCGGCCGTACGACCCGTGACATCGCGGGGGCGGCCACGTCGCTCGACAAGCACGGGCACCACCGCCGGGTCAAGTTGTCCTTTGTGTTTTGAGTCGTTTGGGCTCGATTTATCCACTACTATATTGTTGATCTGACCATGGCACTTTTGGGGACTACTTCTAGGTCCGGGCGACAACAGAGAGCAAGGTTCAGTCTCCGGAATACACGTTTCGCATAATCAAGGTGGGTAGGTGTTGGTTATTACCGGTGAGGTGTCGTTTCCGAATACTCGTTGTGATAAAGTAGATATGGTTATAATTTGACTAACCCCCTAGCATGTGAATCCCTTTACTATTTCAATCAAGCGGCTGCGGTCGCAGGTGCGTTATACTGTTCTGGTTATAGCGGCTGAGGTCGCAAGGCATTAAAATTACTCATATTGCTGACACGCACACCGGCAGTTTGGCCACTGTAGAGGGTGTATTTTTTCGGAAAGATGGTAAGTCATTTACCCGTGTGCCCCACAAGGGGAGGTTAGTGGGGACCCCTCAAGGGGAGGCGGCTGCTACTTGGGCAGTCGAGAGTTTGGAGGCACCAAGAAGATGAGTACGGTATTGGGGTTGGTGCCCAAAATATTCTGAAAGCTGGGGTAGGTGCCCAGCGGGTCTTTCAACAGGGATTTGGCGATACATGAGGGGGAGGGGAAAAGTAAATGCTCCGGTGATTCGGTGTGTTCATTCTATTATTGCGTTTACTTGCATGCTTTCTACTTTATCAGTCACTGACAACCCACACTGTAACAGGTTCGATTAGGGGTGGAATTCGGGACGACGGTGAGGCATCAGTTAGAGGATACTAGCCAAGAGGGCTAGTAAAACGATACTTTATTTTAGTTATTTTTGGTTATGGCATAACTATGTTTAGTTCAACTGTGTTTCATATACTGTGGTTTCTGATGGATGTTGGGAGGAGGACTTTCTTATAATTAACTAGTGAATGATAGGATGTGTAATTGTGGCTTGTTTCAGATACAAACCGGTTTCAAAGATGTTTTCAAAGCAAGTGCCGTGTGGGCACCGATTTTAAAACCCGTGGATTTATCCTTTCAAGTTAATGGCCGCACAAAGAGTTTGCGAAAACGATTTGGAAAACTGGGTGTCGTGTGGGCACCGATTTTCAAAACCCATGGGTTTATGCTATAGATTGTATAAGATAGCGGTGATGGTTTGATGTACTATATCCTCTCCTCGTTGCATGTCATGATTGGAATGGTTAAAGTGTTGGACTTGTTGGTGACGCCGTGCATATACAAAGGAGACTCCGCCTGTTTGGGGAGTGAATTTGTATATGCGGCGGGTCTGATACGCACCGGAGGCAAAGTTCATGTAATTATTTAAGAAAAAAAAATGGGTACGTTTTCCGCTCCTTTAGAACCTCCGGGGCGTGACAATTGCACTCTCGACTGTCGAAGCGGAATATATTTCAGCGGGTAGTTGTTCAACTCAACTCATTTGGATGAAAAGCGTGTTGAGCGACTTCCGAATTTCAGCAACTTCGGTAACTATTCTTTGCGACAACACAAGTGCTATAAATATTTCTAAAAATCCTGTGTTGCACTCGAGAACAAAACACATTGAACTTAGATATCATTTTCTAAGAGAGCTAGTTGAATCAAATATTCTTCAAATTTCCTATATTTCAACTGAAGATCAATTAGCTGACATTTTAACAAAACCTTTGGATCAAAAACGGTTTATTCATTTGCGTAAAGCAATTGGAATGCTTTCTTTGAAATAACACTTTTTGAAATCATTGCTTAGGTTAGGTTTTGTTTTGTGTTTGTGTTCTTTATCTATGATTGTACATAGAACATTAATTGAGCATTAGTATAATTGACTTTACTTGCATCCTTTCATATTTTTGAGAAATTTATTATGGTTTGGATATCATGATAATTCATTTGATGCAATGATCATTGATGTCAATTAAGTCATCTTTAATTGATCAAAGTCAATTTCTCTCTCATGTGATCTCTTGGTATAGTTTTTATCATATTTGAAAATTGAGTTAAGTATGAAACTCGAGATCAATTCTTGGTTGAATACCTCATATCTTAAATAATTGATAGCCAATTGAGGGGGAGTTTATTAAATTATTTATGCTCAAAAGATGTGGAAAGAGTTACATCCCAATGAGGAGTGTGGAAACTACCACCACATGGAGGAAATAGCTACCACCTCGGTCGTTCGAGTACTGTGTGCAGCTACCACATGTATACCAAGCATGGTTTTTCGAGTTGATTAGATAAAATGCTTTTTGGAATACTTGACTCTGTCAAATTCCAAGGTTGGTATAAGGTGGGGATTTTATTGAAAGATGCTCAAAGAGCCACTCCTTACAATAAATTGTCTAGATATATTATCTAACTTATTTGGGATTTCAAACATCTATCGATCTTGTTGTTTCATTTTCTTTACCATATTAATGATTTGATAAACGCATTACTCATAAGATCGTGATAGATGTCATTGAACTTGTTCAACTTTAAAGGATTTAATTTTTATAAATTTTCGTTTCATTACTTGGATATTATTGATAGATTTAGCATAATCTATTTCTCTTGATATGAAACGATGACTTTTGTTTAAAGTTGACATGCAAAAGTGCTTACATACTTTTTCTGGATTTTCTGGATTTTTTCTAAATTTTTCTGAAGAAAAAGTTGGAGCCGATCCGGACTGGAATTCCTGTTCCGGATCCCGAACGCAGAATTCTCTGCGGGTAGCCGATCCGGACTGGATTCTTGATCCGTTCCGGACCGCGGCTAGGGTTTTATAAGAAACGAAAGGGTTTTAATTTCTTTTTACAACAAACTTTTGTTTCCAAATCTCCAGAGTTTCTCTCACTAGAAAACAACCAATTTGGAGCCTTTCTAACTCAAGTTCTTCGGATTCAAGTAAGTTTCTTTGATCAAAATTCAATTTTTCCACTGTTTTACATTATTGTTCAAAACGTGAGTGAAAATCATGGGTGGAATTCGATTCTAGATGGTTTTTGGTCAAATTTCTTTTGAAATAAGAACTATGAATAGATTAGTTTTGTTTATATGCTTGGTTTTCTCTTGATTAACGAATTTTTAGGCTTCGATTTATGAAAATTCGGTTTTAGGGCATATAATGAGAATTTTTGAAAATCATGGGATTGATCTATTTTTAAATTTTTTTTTGCAAAACTAATTTGATTCCTAGTCTCTCTACACGATAATGATTGTTTGGGTACAATTTTTTAAATTTTTGAAAATAAACAATTTTCTCGTGTTCTTGAGTTTTGCTCGCAGGTTTTTCAACTTCTTAAGCACGAGCAACAATGGTGTTTACATCGATCATTGTTCTTCTGGTTGCTATGGTGCGTACAAGAGCAGCGAACAAGTCCAAGAGGGCTAAGAGAACGAAGGACAGTTTAGATTCAGGATCCGAGACGGATTCTATTGATTGGGATGAGCTTTTGGTAGAAGGCACTGCACCTACTGCCTCAAAGGGGAAAGCCCCAGCCACAACCTCGAAGGCGCAGACTCCGCCTACCGCCGCTGAAAAGGGGAAAGCCCCAATGGAATCAAGTCCAGCTAAGACAAAGAGAAAGAGCGTTGCCCGAAAAAGAGGGAGTGCTCGGGGTATATCTATTGAAGAGCCACTCGCAAGCAAGCCTCCTCCACAACACTTTATAAGCTCTGAGAGGATTAAGGATTTTGAGAAGAGAGAATGCATTGGTGAGCGACATGTGAATGTTAAAGCTCTAAAGGAGCGCTTTGCATTATTCGGGACTCTTTTTGATCAAATGGGACTTGCACCCATTTGCAATTTCCCGGACAATCTTGGATATTGTCTTCACCTAGTCAGGATGTTTTATCAGAATTCATCAAAGTTGGTTGATCTTGAGGACGGACCACGAGAATATCTAACAACAGTTAGAAATGTTAAGATTAAGATTACGCCTCAATTAATTGGAGAGGTGTTAGGAATGAAGGCCCGGGTTGGCGGAGCTCATTACCTAAAGGGTCATGTTTTTAGCAATACAACCTGGAGAGTGGTTGTAAATGGGATTTGTCTTCTTGATACTCAGTCGACGGGGAACTCTATTTTTTCAAAAGAACTTCGACCGGAGTATCGCTACCTGAACTTCATTGTTTGCTACAACATACTACCTAACATGCAAACAAAAGTTCTTAGATGGGATAGAATGCTGTTTCTTTATCTTCTTGGCAACCCGGCAGCAGCCATGGGATCTAACTTCAACATTCCCGATCTCATCTGGTCGAGGATGGCGCGGTATGTGGAACATGCCCATCCTACAGAGCGACTTCCCTTCCCAATAATCATTATGTGAATTTTGAAGAAATTTAAAGTCGATATTTCATCGTCGGCATACATGCATAGCTTGGGAACCATCAACGATACAACTATTGTGAAGTCCCTCTCACAAAGACAGGATGAGCCTCCAACACCTCCTCGCGGACAGAGACCCTCAACATCAACAGCAGCAGCAAAAACAGCAGCGACAGCTTCAGCACCACCTGCACCAGCTTCAACTTCAGGGGATGATGCCTCTGTTACATCTATTTACCGGGAGCAACAACGACTTTTTTTCAGAACAAGAGCGAATATCTAACGAATTCGTTACGATGAAGGAAGACATAGAAGTTTTAAAGAAGGAGCAGCTGTCTATGAACAAGATACTTAAAAAGATATTTCAAAAACTTGGCTGCAGCAGTTCTGAAGACTCAGAATGATCCTTCTTTTGGTGTTCTAACATTTTTTTTTGTGTTTCTTTTGCAGGTTTTAATCTTAGTTCTTACATTTTCTTTTTGAACTTTTAACTCCCTTTTATTTTTGTAATTTTGGCTTTGTTTAGTGACAAAAAGGGGGAGAGAGATTTGAACTGATTTGAACTGGTTAAACAATGGTTTCTCTGTGAGAACTTTGAACTTTCGAACGATTAAAACTTGGAGGTAAGTATACAACAACTTTGGTTTTGTATTGTGAATAATTGCATGTCTCGACTAACTATTTGACTAACTATTTGGGCATGTAATATTACTAACAAGTTGTTGTTGACTAACAAACTTATGACATTTGGATTTTAATGCTTAGAAGATATGTCTATCTCTGATTGGTATCTTAATACATATCTGATTTTGTAAATGTCATGGTGAGTATAAACTTCATCTCTCTGTTTGGTTTTTGAATGTTAAATTCTTGAGGTATCTAACGATTTCTTTTGTCAAGAATTACTTCTCTTTGCAGAGAGTACAAACGTCTAAGTCTAGAGTTTGTTTTAGGAGTTTATCTCATGTATTCTTTTTGGATCTCAAATGTAAATTTTTGTTGTATGGTGATAGCAACAAAAATATCTTTTTTTTTAATTTTATTAAGTGGATTTTTGTTTTGTCACGAAACCGCCAAAGGGGGAGATTGTTAAGGATTTTGTTTTGGCGTATTTCGTGAAAGTGTTTAAGTCTTGAAGATTGAAGATGAAGATGTTTGGATCATATACCTCAATCTCAAGAAAGAAGAATTCAAAAGAATCAGGTACGTTTAACTAAATAAGTTTGGTGATCCGAATACTTCTTATAGTGTAGAAACACTTGGATGGATTTCTAATCGCATAAAAATAAAAAACTGGACATGTTATATGTTCAGGATCCGGATCAGGGTACTACAGTCCGGACCCCGAACATAGGTTAGTTCATGCGCAAATCCAGTCCGGAACACACCTGGTTCAGTCCGGACCCCGAACGTGGAGTTTGCAGAAATTGCATGAACAGTCCGGACCGTGTTAACTTCAGTCCGGACCTCGAACGTGGTTTTTTGGAAAAGTTCTGTCTATTGACGACAGTCCGGATCACACTTATTCCAGTCCGGACTGTCGACCCGAAAACTTCAAGATAAGGTTGGTTTTTGATTCTTATTCACTTCCAATGGTTTCTAACCTATAAGTATACCCTAATTCTATCTTTTAGGGTAATCCACGATATGTTTTATACTCCGGAAAATGACGGAAAAATATTAACGGAGAAAAACTTATAAATCCACATATAGAGAAGAAAGGAAATAACTAGATTTAATTCTATGTTTCTTCATCTATATTAATTAATTTGATTCTAGGTTTTCTTACTCAGATTTTGAGTAGAATCAAATTAATGAATACTTAGATGGTATTTCCGATCTATCTTTGATCTAAGTATTCGGCGGATTATCACCACCAACAAAACAACGATTTTCCCCAAAATCGGCGCGTGGATTCGCGTGGCCATGTGGATTTAAGGTGCTACCGCTCTCGTGGATTCGGAGCGAGGTACGTTCGTGTGATCGAGACGTACTACTTGGTGGAGACCGTGGATTCGGTCAGACGTCGTGGACTCGACGTTGGACGCCGTGGATTCAGCGTTGGACGCAAATCGTGGATTCGAGGCGCGTTGCGGAGTTGGCGGAGAAGATCAACTCGGAGCGTATGGAAAAAGGTTGAGTCGTGTGTGAGTACGTTATATCACCTTTGTACGTGTTTAATCTTAGTTGATTTTACCGTGTTATCGGTCCCGTGGGTTTTTACTCCTGTGATGGAGTTTTCCACGTAAAAATCTTGCGTGTTATTTTTCATTTCCGCATTGGGTTTTATTACGCAAAGATTTTTGAGTGTTTATTGTTTACACATATTCACCCCCCTCTAGGTGTTTTTTCCCCTATTTAGATCCATATTATACATAACCCAACAACCTGCACAGGTAGAAAGTGAGCAGACTTGGTGAGTCTATCCACGACTACCCATATCGCGTCAGCTCCACTCTGCGCCCTCGGCAGTCCCGTGACGAAATCCATCGTGATGTGATCCCATTTCCACTCGGGGATTGGGAGACTCTGTAACTTGCCAGCAGGAACACGGTGCTCTGCCTTCACTTGCTGACAAGTTAAACAGTGTGCCACGAATCTCCTAATATCCCGCTTCATCCCGTTCCACCAAAAGTGTGCCTTGAGGTCCTTATACATCTTAGTCCCACCGGGATGAATGGTATAAGGTGTATAATGGGCCTCCCTCATAATCTGCTCTCTGATCTCGGAATCCATAGGCACATATGCTCGGTCCCTGTACCGCAGTACTCCCGAAGCATCCACTGAGAAATCCCCTATCTGCTCAATCTGAATCTGCCCTCTAATCCTCGTCAAGTGAGGGTCCTCACTCTGCCCCCCTCTAATCCTGTCCAACAGAGTGGGCTGCACGACCATAGACATAAGTCTAGTAGAGACCCCAGGGGATACGACCTCGATCTGCAATCGCCTCATCTGCTCGACTAGCGGTGCCTGCTATGTAATCATCATACTCAAACTCGGCACTGACCTCCTGCTCAAAGCATCTGCCACGACATTGGCCTTGCCGGGATGATACAGAATGCTCAAATCATAATCCTTCAGTAACTCTAACCACTGGCGTTGCCTCAAATTCAACTCCTTTTGAGTGAACAGATACTTCAAGATTTTGTGATCGGTGTAAACCTCACAGTGCTCACCATAAAGGTAGTGTTGCCATAGCTTTAAAGCAAAAATAACGGCTGCAAGCTCCAAATCATGCGTAAAGTAATTCTTCTCAAAATCCTTTAGCTGTCGCGAAGCATAAGCAATTACCCTACCATGCTGCATCAGTACGCAACCCAAACCGCTGTGAGAGGCATCGCTATAGATCACAAACCCATCACCCATCACTGGCAATGCTAAGATCGGCACTGATATCACTCTCATCTTCAGCTCCTCAAAGCTCTGCTGGCACTGCTCAGTCCAAGTGAAATTGGTCCCCTTCCTAGGTAGTCGGGTCAGGGGGGTAGAGAGCTTCGCAAAGCCCTCCATAAACCGACGGTAATAACCTGCTAAGCCCAAGAAGCTCCGGACCTCCGTAACCGTCGTCGGTCTAGGCCAATCCTGAACAGCATCAATCTTCGTCGGGCCCACTGCCACTCCTGCGGCTGATACCACATGGCCTAGAAATGCGACCTCCCGAAGCCAAAATTCGCACTTCTTAAACTTGGTATACAACTTCTTCTCTCTCAGAAGCTGCAACACTATCCTCAAGTGCTCCTCATGCTCCAAATCACTCCGGGAGTAAATCAGAATATCATCAATGAATACCACAACAAACTGGTCCAAGTACGGTTGGAATATCCGATTCATTAAGTCCATGAATGCAGCAGGGGCATTAGTCAATCCAAAAGGCATCACCGTGAACTCATAATGCCCGTACCGAGATCTAAAAGCCGTCTTGGATATGTCCTCGGCCCTTACTCTCAGCTGGTTGTAACCGGACTGGAGATCAATCTTCGAGAACACCGAAGCTCCCTGCAGCTGATCAAACAAATCATCAATCCGCGGTAGAGGATACTTGTTCCGGATGGTCACTTTGTTCAGCTCTCTGTAATCCACACACAACCTAAGCGATCCATCCTTCTTCTTCACAAACAAAACCGGCGCTCCCCACGGAGATACACTGGGTCTAACAAAACCCCTGTCCAACAGATCCTGTAACTCTGCCTTCAGCTCTCTCAACTCGGCAGGTGCCATCCAATAAGGTGCCTTTGAGATTGGCGCGGTTCCCGGAACCACGTCAATCACAAACTCTATCCCCCTCTCCGGTGGCATAATCGTCAACTCAGGGGGAAACACATCCGAAAACTCACGAACGATGGGGATATCCTTGAGTCCCGGTGCTGCCGTAGGCACCTCAACAATAGTCGCCAAGAAAGCGGTACAACCTCTACTCATCATCCGCCTAGCCCTCGCCGAGGAAACGATCGCTGCGAACAGTGTGCTCTGGTAGCCTCTGTAGATGAACTCCTCCTGTCCTGGCTCATGGAGAGTCACAGTTCTCTCTCTGCAGTCAATGGTGGCAAAGTACTGCGACGACCAATTCATACCTAGTACAACGTCAAAATCCTGGAGCTGCCGCAAGTCAAGCAAGTCTGCCGGCAAGATCCAAGATCCTAACTGCACTGGGCAAGCCCTACGACACTCCGCGACATGCAGAATATGATCTGGAATCTGAACCTCTAATGCATGCGATAATGAATCTATCTCAATACCAAGTAGGGATGCAAATGCTCTACTGATAAATGAGTGTGAAGCACCGGTATCGAAAAGAGCTCGAGTACGAACTGCAGAAATCAAAACAATACCTGCGATGACGTGGTCGGCCGCCGAAGCATCCTCTACCTGAGCGGCATAAACTCGCCCACTCGACGTTGGTGGTCGTCGCTCCGGCTGTCGCGAGGAAGAAGCACGATCAGGCATACCATAAATCATAGAAGGTCTAGCCATCTGTAGGGGAACAGGGGGTGTTGAGGCCGTCGAGGGTGCTGAAAATCCCTCTCTGGGGCACGACGCCTGAAAATGACCAGTTTGACCACAACGGAAGCATCGACCCTGCATCTGAGTACACTGGCTCGGCGGGTGCGGTCCCCCACAGATAACACATCTCTCCTGGCGCTGCTGCCGCCGAAACTGCTGCTGTTGCTGAGACTGCTGCTGTTGAGGTGGTCGTCGCTGCTGCTGCTGCTGGGGGTGACGGGGTCCACCAGACCTCTGGCGCCCCTGAAACCCACGACCCTGAGAATGGAATCGTGGAGGTCTCGGAGGCCCCTGCCGGCTCGTCTGTCCCCCGTCAACCGGTGCTGGGCGCTTCGCCCCAGGAATCGTTATGGGTGCAAGAGTCATCTACTCCATCACTACCTCCCTGCGCTCAACATACAATGCCTGCTCCATCGAGGCATCCGGAGTCTACAGTCTGCGCGAACGAACAAACTGGTAGATATCTCGGTGCAAGCCCTGCTCAAACATGTAAATCCCGTGCGCCTCGTCCCTGGCCGTGTGTAGTACACTGTTCAGTAACCGGTTGAAATCCTCAATGTACTCATGCACAGAACGGCCTCCCTGCCAGAGATTCTTCAACTCCTCCTCCAGCCTCTGTCTGACACTCTCAGGAAAGAAGGCTCCAAGTAGAAGGCTACGGAACTCCGCCCAAGTAAGTAGCTGGGTCCCAAGCGGACCAACAGGTGGCACTCGCCGCCACCATGCCTCGGCATTGTGCTCCAGAAAGTTTGTCGCCAGAAGAACCTAAAATCTCTCCTCGACAAAAAGGGTCTCAAAAAGTCTCTCCATAGCCGTGATCCACGACTCTGCCTCCCACGGCTCCAAACTCCACCCAGAGAAACGAGGTGGGTCGAGCTGGCGGAACCTCATCAGGCAATCAACAACCTCTCGCTGCTCCGCAGGGGTCAACTATCCCGCAGTCCTAGACGGCTGTCTGCAGGTAACCGGCGCAATAGGGGCTGCCGGTGCCGCTGGTACAACTGGGGGTGCCACGACCGGCGAAGAAGGCGCAGGGGAACTCTCAGGGGGTGCTGCAACCGGCTGCGCCCTCTGCTCAAGCATGCGCATCATCCGGTCCATGATCTCCGACATCTGGGCCATTTGAGCCTGAAGCTCCTGTACCTCTGTGAAGACCCGGATCTTCGTGGTCATTACAGTGTGATCGACAGCTTGTGGAGGCCTATTTCTGTGGATAGTGTTGGTTGCGCGCAAACTGCACCCAAGAAACGGACTCAGTGCGAGAAATGGATCAAGATTGCCTATTTGGGAGTTTCGTCAAAAAATAAAGGTGGTTTCGCGCAAAACGGACACCGTATTTGGATTCAGCACGGAAAAACGATCAAAACGGCTATTTGGTTGCATTATTTGGGATTTTGGACTCCGGAATTGGACTATGCGCGAAAATAGAAAAAAATGGCATTTTTGGAGCTTATCGGATCTTTTTCTGACTACCGGTCCACAGGAATTGCGCGTGCACCAGGCGCACTGGCCGCTCGGCCATCCACGCGGCGGCACAGGAGAGGCGGGCGCGGGCCACGCGGCGCGCCTGCGTTGGGCAGAGCGCGCCCACTTGCGCACGCCGCCTTGCGCGTCTCCGCGCAGGGGGACACGCGGCGCCGCGCCATTGGTGAGCGCCGCGTCGGGCGTGGCTGCATCTGGGCCCTCCACCCGAGGGCGGGACGCCCGGATGGGCACCACGTGTCCCCTGGCGCGGCGGGCTGGGCCGGGGTTTGGGCCTGTCCCAGCACTGTGCTCTGCACAGTGAACCCAATTTGGGTTCTTTCTTCTCTCATTCTTCTTCTTCTTCTATTTATGAGCTTCCTCCTCCTCCTTCTCCCACTTTTGGAGCTTCCAACTGTGGGGACTTCTACAGAACACTCATCTGCAACCCTCCTTCATCTTCATCAGCAAAGAGATGGACTAAAGAGGCTTCATCACCATCATCTTCTCCATGAGGCAAGCACCACCATTGTTGCTGTTGGTGGACCTTCCCATCGCGTTTCAGTGCGAAAATTCCCGAGGACTCATTTCTTGGAATTTTGAGCTCATTTTTGGTTCTACGTTTTCATGAGAGGTAAGGCTACAATCTTTGTATTCAACTCTCCCCTCAGATCTCATGTTTTTACAGAGTTTTAGGGCCATCATTGGGACCCTTTGTTTCAGTCTGGAATTTTGGGCAGTCTGTGGTATTTTGGCTTTTCTGAATTGTAGGAGTGGAATTGTTGGATGATTTTTGCGGGAGAATTTCCAGGATTTGAAGATCTACAATAGTGGTATGTATCATTTTCCCTAGATATGAGTTTTTATTAGAGTTTATGCATGATCTTTGGAGCACCTTGCTGCATTCGTGTACAGATGGAACTTGGTGGATAGTTCAAAGTGTTTATGGGTTTTCTCCTTCATCGGAGCATGAATTTGGAGTTCTTTAGCTCAATTTGTATCTACTCTCGACAAGGAATCCAATGGTACCTCTCTTGCAGGATTTGGAGCACGTTTGGTTAGGTAACTTTAATGATCTTTCCAAATGCTATTATATGGATTACTGCAGTCCCTGTTTTAGTTTTGATTTGAGCAATGCACCTTGGAATGCAGATAACTTTGTGGATATAAAGTCTTTTTCAGAAATTCAAGTTGCGACTTCTTTATAACTTCAAGGTGAGCAAATTCTATTTTGTGATATGTGGATGAATCCCTTTGGAAAAGCTTCTAATTAAGCTTGGTAATGCTAGCAAGTTATGTTAGCAGTTTTGGACAGCATTGTGACTTTTGTTGTGTTTGAATGTTAAGGGAAATTAATGGTGGATTTTTGAGGACTTGAAGATATTAGTATGAAAGAGGAGATCTTTGTTTTACTGTTGGAGACTTCATTTTGAGGTATTTGAGGTTGCACATACTTTTTATTTAATCTTGTTGCACTTGCTGAAATTCTAGAATTTGAGTGCGCAGTGTGCATTGTTTCAGTGATTGCACCCAATCCGTGAGGCGGATTTGGATGATTTTCGCGGAATCGGACTCCTGGGAGGATAAGGATCACTCACGCCAAAATTCAGTCAGATCGGGCATCGGATCATCAAGTTTCAGGTGGGTGGTTGCGCTTTGCCGAAATCGACGATTTACCCACTCGGGCTATTGGTTTCCCTCATGGCATAGTTCATTGTTATTCTCTTTTCCTTGGTGAACCATGCTTGAATCTCCATGTTTATGTTAGGTTAATTGATCCTTAGCTTATGCATGAGTAAATGATTAGTTGGTTGAAATTATATTATCTCATATGAAGTTGATTGTAAGTGATCATCCTTAAACCTATTCTATGTGAGGGTAATTGGGAAACTAATCTTCAACCTACACCTTATGATGAATGGTTAACATTATTATGTGAGAATGATGGTGATAGTTATATATAAATGATTTTGGTTGATTTATGTGAAGGACATGGTTGCTATGTGAGAAGGGTTATTATGACTTTATGTGAATGTCATATGGGCTAAGTGTGATTGGCTATCAAGGGTAAGTGGGGGTGATCTTGTTGATGATTCTTGAGCCTATGTCATGAGAGGTTATATGTTAAATGATTCTTGACTTATCTATATGAGAATAATGTCTCCACTTGGTGATATGAATTATAGTTGTTGATCCTTATCCTTCAATATGTGATGTTGGGCATAGATGTTGATTCATAATCTATCTATGAGAGAATGAATAGTTGATTGATCTTTGATCTAGCTTATGTGAAAATGGGTGTTGATGTTGGTTATTGATCTAGTTGATGTGAGAATGACCTATGCTTTTGATTTCCAATACATTCATGATAAGATGGATATCATATGTGAGTTGAGGCCTATTCCTTATGAGACTAAGCATTGTTCATGACTCCTATTACCTCCAAATGAGATTGGACGTTGTTGGTAGATCCTATGTTCATCCTATGTGAGATCAATGAAGGTTGTGGAGCCTTAGACTATTCATTGGTGATACATGATTGAATGTCTATGTTTAAGTAATGTCAAATGATCCTAAGCATATTCATGTATGAATGTGAGGTTTGACAAGCGTTGTACCATCTTATGTGATTTTGATTAAGTGTGGCACTTCCTTATTTTATACTTTGTGAGCATCGTGTATGTGGTATTGGCAGGCATAGGCTATGTTGCACTTAATGTTCTTATGCAATCATCAATATATTGGAATAGCATGCTCTAATAAATGTAAGAACATCGACACTTGTTTTCTTTTTATCATCTTGGGACATTTGCATGCTTGTATGGTCATCTAGATAGGCCACCTTTTTCTGCTACACTATCATATTGGAATTTGACTTAGGAGAAACCATGCTTTATACTTTTCTCCTTTTCATTTTAGACTCTGGGTATTTGTAGCTCGGGTGCGAGCAGGGGGTTTGGGATAGTGTAGTCAGATTCTTGGGATATGGGACAGGCTGGGCTTGATGGCAGGGTATTGCGGCGACCGCGGACTTTGGGCGGTCGACCGGGTGGTTATTATTGCATCAGATTGGGGGGATCGGGCTTTCTTTAGTGGATGGGTTTTCCCACTTTGATCAGAGTCGTGATCCAGTCCTGCTGACTTATACTACCATGATACTTATTACTCAGGCACTTTACTCGTGTGGGTCGCTCCCCTCGAGTGCCACTCCGGAGTGTGCGATATACAAACTTCGAGTCCTTGAGATTCTTATCCCCTATCGGTGTTATGCATTGGCCGGCATACCCGATTTGGCAGGCATAGCAGGCAGTACCAGTGTTTACTGGTGTATAGATTGGGTTTATTCAGGCGGGCATTTATATTCTGATACATACATTTAGCTATTCTTTTAGCTTGGTATTTTAGAGGCATAGTAGTGGTAGTTTCCTATTTCCAGCAGTCTCTATTGCCTACCACTCTTCCTTTCCTTTTGCCTCTGGTAGACCTTGTGGGTACGTCGGGGTTTGAGGCTTTACCCACAGGGGGAGGCTACTGGTTTTACTAGTGGTTCTCACCCCCATTGTTGTTTTTTCCCTTTCCTCCCTTTGTTTTGCAGTGTCTGCTGCGGGAGTTGCGGATCTTCGGTTGACAGTTCGAGGCAGGGAGTCGCGAGATAGATCCCTACCAGTGTTGATTTCTACAGTGGGATAGATGTACCAACCCGGATTGTGGGTTTCACTGTACACAGATGTATTTTATTACTTTAAGTTTATCTCCATTTTTGGATTTATAGATGTTGTATAGGTGGCTTTTACTTGTATTACTGTTTCGGTGGACCGGATTATTGTATCATTATTTATGGGAGATGGATATTGTACTTGTATTTTTCAGTTGTACAATGATTCAGATTTTTATTACAGCAGTTTTCCTTCAGCTCTGATATCTGTTTAGTTGTTAGAAGATACTTTTGCAGGTTGGACGCTTCGCCTATGCGGGATTTCGCAAAGGTGGCGGATCTGTTGGCGAGCTCGGGTCGCAGTTTCGACCCCGGGGCGTGACAACCTCTCTCTGCTGGCCCTGCCCTGACTCCTCCTGTTCCGGCTCATCGGAGGATGAAGGCTGAGAACGCGTCAGCATCCTGCGTCGTGGAGGCATTGTGCACCCTGAAACAAAGGAAGAAGATCAGAACCAAAACAACACTCGACCCAATCTAGCGAAAGTTTAAGGCATGTCCCCCTTCCTGTAGCACTATGTTGTCTGCAGCCAACATAGCCGCTTACCGAGAGAAGACATGTCAATCACTCATCCCATCCCTTGGGAGAGATAGGAAACTCAATCAGGACTCTCGCAACAATCACGACTCTTACGTGAGTCATCCTAGGGTCCAACCTGTGAGGACCTGGATCCCCACGATGTGATTACTGGCTGACCAGCAGCTTCTGGAGGCCTTTGTGGCGCGTCGGTGTGTTTGCGCACCAATTGGACACTGGTGATGGACTCAGAGTGTTTAAATGGATCACGAGAATAGTCAGATGGCCCCGTCGAATGCTTAGAAGTGGTTTCGCGCGAAATGGATATTAAATTGGACTCGGGGCGAAGTTTGGATAAAAGATCACCTCTCCGGATGCCTTCGGAAATTTTTAGAGTTGGAATTTAGTAAATCGGACTTTAGAAATGGACCCGGCGCGAAAATCAGATCAAGTGGGCTTTCTGGGGGCTTTCGGCAAATTTTCGGATGAGAATTTGGAGAAACGGACATCGTATTTGGATTCAGTGCGCGAAATCGTTGAGATTGGACAATTTACTTATTTTTTTCGGAGCCCGGGTGACGCGCGCGTTTTTCGAGGCGCGTGCGCGAATCCCGAGTTGGCGGCTCGGATCCCGAGGTGGCGTGCGGCTCAAGGGAGCGTACGGTCGCGGGGAAGTGCGCCTTCTGCGTGGGTCACGCGGGGGCCGCCACGTGGCGGGCCCCCATTCGCGCCCGCGCGGACGCGGGGGGCGCGCGTCCGTGCGGCGCGCTCGGTGTCCCGCGCCTGGGTGAGGCTCGGTGTAACGCGCCCGTGTGGCGCGTGGGCTGCGTCACCCGCGTGGCGCGCGGGGCGCGCGCCACGTGGCGTAGGGGGCGCGCGCCTGCGCCTGGCGCGCGCCCCTGTGCGGTGGAACGCCTGGCAGAGGACCCCCTTGGGCGGTGTACCGTGGACCCGGTCCACGGGAGCCCTCCCCTCCTCTCTTTCTTCTCTTCTTCTTCCTTTTCCTCCCCGCGCACCATTTCTTCTCCCCTTTTTCTTCTTCTCCAACCGAGCGAGAGAGAGTGAGAGGGAGGAGATTTTGTGCGGTGCGGCGGTGCGCCGTGGACCTCGCGAAGCGCGCGAGGTGTTCCAAGGAGACGGTTGGGCGGCGCGACGCGGTCGAGGTAGGTCCCGCGTGTTATTTTTACGGTATTTTTGGCACAGTTTTGGAGCATCCTTTTGGACATTGGATTTGACCCCCTTGCTCTCGTGTGTGTTAGGGACCGTGTTTTACTATGCCGTTTTACTGTGCGCACTGCTGCTGGCGTTTTGGACGCGCCTCGTTTTGCGCGTGGACTCGTAAAGTGTGCACCGTTTTGCGTGCAACTTGTTGTACGAGCGTCGGATCGAGGCGAGCCTATACACTTTTTTCATCTACTCGACGCGAGGATTATCACCATATTTTATGGTATTTTCCGGGAATTGCCTGAAGGTATACTTTTCCCGTTCTCCTGTGCAATGTGATACAGATGTGTATGTTGTGGACTTTCGCGCTCACCGCGTTGTGTAATTTGTAACTTGGCCTCCGGGACTCGGATTTTGACGTGCATGTACTCGTTTCGAAGGGCTCGACGCGACGATCGCGTCCGTATTTTTGGTGGATTTTTCAGAGTCCGTTCTGCAGGTGAAATTGCACATCTTCGGGGCTGGTTTCAGCAGTTGGTGTATACTTGGATATTTTAGCATAAAGTGTAACTTTGGACCTTTTTGTTGTACCCAGGAGGGTTCGCAAGTGTTTCGGAACACTGCTAGGAGCCGAGGTTTGCGACATGTACCGTGGATACGAGTTCAGCGGATTGTGCGTGCAAGTGGCCACGCTCTTCACCGACCCCAGGTTTGCCTTGGATTGAGCACTTCAGGTGGGTAAGCTTGATATTGGTAACTGTATAAGGTGTTTATGTTATGATGAATGTAAGTGCACTTGTGGGGATGTCACCCCTCTATGACTGATAGCAGGCATATTTGATGTACAACCGATATGAGCGAGAGGTAAGTATGGAAACGGCCTAGATCATGTGGATTGATGTTTACCTGATAATTGTACATGCTTGTTAAACTAGAGACTTAGCATGCTCAATCCAAGGCAAACCTGGGGTCGGTGAAGAGCGTGGCCACTTTCACGCACAATCCGCTGAACTCGTATCCACGGTACATGTCGCGCAAACCTCGGCTCCTAGCAGTGTTCCGAAACACTTGCGAACCCTCCTGGGTACAACAAAAAGGTCCAAAGTTACACTTTATGCTAAAATATCCAAGTATACACCAACTGCTGAAACCAGCCCCGAAGATGTGCAATTTTCACCTGCAGAACGGACTCTGAAAAATACACCAAAAATACGAACGCGATCGTCGCGTTGAGCCCTTCGAAACGAGTACCTGCATGTCAAAATCCGAGTCCCGGAGGCCAAGTTACAAATTCCACAACGCGGTGAGCGCGAAAGTCCACAACATACACATCTGTATCACATTGCACAGGAGAACGGGAAAAGTATACCTTCAGGCAATTCCCGGGAAATCCCAGAAAATACGGTGATAATTCTCGCGTCGAGTAGATGAAAAAAGTGTATAGGCTCGCCTCGATCCGACGCTCGTACAACAAGTTGCACGCAAAACGGTGCACACTTTACGAGTCCATGCGCAAAACGAGGCGCGTCCAAAACGCCAGCAGCAGTCCGCGCAGTAAAACGGCACAGTAAAACACGGTCCCTAACACACACGAGAGCAAGGGGGTCAAATCCAATGTCCAAAAGGATGCTCCAAAACTGTGCCAAAAATACCGCAAAAATAACACGCGGGACCTACCTCGACCGCGTCGCGCCGCCCAACCGTCTCCTTGGAACACCTCGCGCGCTTCGCGAGGTCCACGGGGCACCACCGCACCGCACAAAATCCCCTCCCTCTCACTCTCTCTCGCTCGGTTGGAGAAGAAGAAAAAGGGGAGAAGAAATGGTGCGCGGGGAGGAAAAGGAAGAAGAAGAGAAGAAAGAGAGGAGGGGAGGGCTCCCGTGGACTGGGTCCACGGTGCACCGCCCAAGGGGGCCCGCTGCCAGGCGGTCCACCGCACAGGGGCGCGCGCGCCCCCTGCGCCACGTGGCGCGGGGCCCGCGCGCCACGCCGGCGACACAGCCCACGCGCCACACGGGCGCGTTACACCGTTCCTCACCCAGGCGCGGGACACCGAGCGCGCCGCACGGACGCGCGCCCACCTCGTCCGCGCGGGCGCGAATGGGGGCCCGCCACGTGGCGGCCCCCGCGTGACCCACGCAGAAGGCGCGCTTCCCCGCGACCGTATGCTCCCTTGAGCCGCGCGCCACCTCGGGATCCGAGCCGCCAACTCGAGATTCGCGCACGAGCCTCGAAAAACGCGCGCGTCACCCGGGCTCCGAAAAAAGCAAGTAAATAGTCCGATCTCAACGATTTCGCGCGCTGAATCCAAATACGATGTCCGTTTCTCCAAATTCTCATCCGAAAATTTGCTGAAAGCCCCCGGAAAGCCCACTTGATTCGATTTTCGCGTCGGGTCCATTTCTAAAGTCCGATTTGCCAAATTCCAACTCTAAAAATTCCCGAAGGCATCCGGAGAGGTGATCTTTTATCCAAACTTCGCCCCGAGTCCAATTTAATATCCATTGCGCGCGAAACCACTTCTAAGCATTCGACGGGGCCATCTGACTATTCTCGTGATCCATTAAATACTCTGAGTCCATCACTAGTGTCCAACTGGTGCACAAACACCACCGACGCGCCACAAAGGCCTCCAGAAGCTGCTGGTCAGCCAGTAATCACATCGTGGGGATCCAGGTCCTCACATCCTCCCCCACTAAAGAAAGTTTCGTCCTCGAAACTAGCTCAATTCCACCAGGAGTCACAAACAGCAAGGGTAAGTACTCAACATCGTCATCTCCAGCTCCAAGTCGCTACTCACTCCCCGTGACCACTCCTCAACAACAACAGCGATAACCAGCACGGCATAGCCCGATTGCGCAACCTCTAATCTCACGAGCCAGAATTTGCAACGGGCGCCCCTCGTACTCCAAACATTCCTAGATCTCAAATGGGGCGAGTCAATCACGGGTGAGGGATCCAAAAACACATTACTCCTGAGCTGAGACGTGAGATACCAGAGGGGCTCCAATAAAAAAAAAAACTGGGGGAAACTGGAATAACCTCTAGTGCAACACGCACCAAACCACATCCTGTGCCAACTCAACCAAGGTCACCCGAAGCATACCCACACTTTCATCCAATAAGGAAAAGAATCCAATAAGCTGGGGTCTTCACTCGGTCACTTCCCGATCCAAAACCACTCGAGGGGACTACTAAACCGCAGGCTACCCTCAAAAGGGATCCTCCGGAGATACAAACTCATGCCACAGTTGGTCACTCAACATGTCAACAACCCCAACAGACCCACGGGTCGAAGTCAAACTCTCAACTAATAAAGAACACCCTGACGGGGACCAAATCGTCGGTGAACAGGACTGAAAACTGGCTCGAAAGGCGATCATAATGCTGATGCCCAAATTTGCGGTCAAAAGTCCGAACCATCAATGGCAATCCGCGTGAATCCCTCTCAAGATGCTAAAAGCTGTAATCTCCACTGGTGCCGCATGGTAGATATTATAAACTGAAGCTTTAACCTTAATCTATCATATAGTATAGAACAGGGATGCTGAGTAATCAAGATTGATAGCCAAGCAGGCATGGCCTACGCCCAGGTATATCAATCAAAGCCGGAAGTAAAAGGCGTACTGAAAGGCTCATCTGTGGGGTCCAAGCTGCCTACAAAACAGCGGTTCGTCCTGCCACAATACTCATAGGGTTGGACTAATGAAGTGTGGACCGAAAATCAACCCACGGTAACTCTACAGCCACAATAGGAGGCATCACTAAAGCACGCAAATCTCTCTCCCAACACTGGAAATGCTAGCATTGGCGCTGGTATCAGTCTCATTATCCATTGGCCATGCTCTCCCGACACTGCCAAGTCTAAGAAGCTCCTCACCTCAAGAATAAATGTTGGTCTCAGCCAACCTTGAATAACATCCAATTGGTCGGGTTCCACCGCCGCTCCAACGGCTAGAATAAGGTGACCCAAGAAGGTATGTTTCAGAAGCTACAACTTGTACCTCAATAACTTGGCATACAACTTCATTCACACATGCATGGTAGCACATCCACAAGCGCTTCTCGTGCTCCAAGTCGCTCTGGGAGTAAATCAAAATATCCTTGGGGAAACACCACTCCCAAATCCGTCCAGGTACAACTGGGACACACAAATCCTCAAATCTCAAAGACAACAGGGCATCAATTATTCCATTTGGCCTCACTATGCTCTCATAATGCCCTTAACGGATCCTGAATGCCCTCTAGGCAAAGTCCTCGGCTGTCTGATTCCAAGTAGGTACTCGCATCATACAATAACTGCCGGAGTATAGCTCCATCAAAAAGGTCCTAGATACCACCCGGACCTGTCTACACTCGAACCATAAGAGGACCTTTACAGTCGTGTATCAACGACGTGGCATCACCACCGTGTACCAACGGCGTGGCACTAGGTCAAACAGACCCCTCGATCCATCAGATCCTGCAACTGCGCCATCAGCTCTCTCAGCTCTACCGGTGATATCCAATGAGGTGCTGTCGAGGGTGGCGCGGTTCCCCGAACCACGTCAAACGCAAACTCTATCTCCCTCACCGGCGGCATTACCACAACTAAGGTGAAATCACACCCGGGATCTCATGGGCAACAGAGATATCCCTGAGTCCCGGTGCCGCCGTAAGCACCTCTCACACTGTCGCTAAAACCTGTGTGCTCTAACAATCTCATCAAGCAAGCCTCCTCTCGTCTGCCTCGCAGAAGGTTAAAGTCCTCTCTTTCTGCAGTCTAACATCCTGCGGCATTGTGCCAATCAATCTCAAGCACATGGTCAAAACACCAAACTGCCACAATTACCAATAAGTCGGCCGGTACAACTCACGGTCTCAACCGCATTGGACATGATCCACAAGCCTCCTCCACGTGCACAGCACTAGCAGGAACCTGTACCTCGAGTGCACGTGGTAACAAATCTGCCTCTAGTCCATGCAGGAATGCAACATGCTCTAACAACGACTGCTATGGTGAAATCCCACCTGCGACACTCGATCCACTACCGTGGCGCCCTACAATCGGGCGGCACAGATTCATCCCATCGATGCAAGTGGTTGTCGCTTAATCTGCCTGAAAATTAGGACTATCCACAAGGGAGTACGACCTCTGTCTCTGCTCACATTAAGGCGACGAATAGGGTCCTCCGTAGATAACAAATCCACGCTACCGCTGCGCTACTCCGATACAGACGCTGATACTGCCATCGGGGTCCACCCGATCCCTGATATCTTAGAAATCCAATACCTTGGAGAAAGAAATCAGAAATGCCTCTGCAGGCCGATCTGTCCTCCATCACCCGGTGCCAAGCGCCAATATCCAGAACTCGCCTCTTGCGGCAGATCCCTAACCAAAGGAACTGCAGCGCCACGCTCCATACCCAATGGCTACTCTATCGAGGCATCCAATATCCAAAATCTATACAGGAGGGATCGAATAAAATGGAAGGTATCCTGGAGCAATCCACTCCCAGTCTCACATATCCTATGCGCCTCGTCCCTCGAAACCTGGAGCGCGCAGTTCAACAACTGCATAAACTCTCTAGCACAGGGGGGCTCTCAATTAATCACTCCATCACCACCAACCATGACTCTGCCTCCAAAGGCTCCAAACTCAATCTTACGAGTCGGGGTGGTTCATATGCCGAATCTGGCTCAATAGATCGATCATGTCCCTCCAGCTCGCTAGCTGTCAACTATCCACCCTGCCTCGGTGCCTCGACACTAAACATCGGCACAGAGGGGGCTACTCACTCCATCGGTGCCACAAAAATTCCCGCCCCTGAGGATACTGCAACCGGGTGGTCTCAGAAGGAAGCACTGTCGAGCTGCCCGCTGCTCCGACAACTGTGTCACCAAGACCAGCTGCTCACTCTGCCGCTAATAAGCCTCTGACAATCCTGTCATCTGAGTCCGGAGTTCTCTGACCTCAATCCAGGTATCCGGCCCAAAACCAACCGCTCAAGCTCAACTGCTATGACAGGATGGACACGGGTCAAAACCCAGCGTCGGGGAGACACTGCTCTCCACGACGAAACCACAAAACAGTACACAAAAGCCACTCGACCCAATCCAGCGAAAGTCTAAAGCATGTCACCCGTTCCACAGCATTATGTTGTCTGCAGCCAACATAATCACTTATAAGAATAAACATGCTAATCACTCTTCCCGTCCCTTGGGAGAGGTATAAAACTCAATCAGGACTCTCGCTATAGATCACGACTCTCACGAAGTCAACCAAGGGTCAAACCATAAGCCTAGGGTTTCTAAGTCCACCATGACCTACAACCTAGGCTCTGATACCAACCTGATCTGTCACGCCCCGGGGTCGAACTGCGACCCGGGCTCGCCAACAGATCCGCCACCTATGCCAAAGCCGCATAGGCGAAGCGTCCTACCTGCAAGAAAAGTACTACAGCTAACAGATATCAGAGCTAAAAATAAAAACCTGCTGCATAACTAAAATCAATCACTGTACAACTGGAAATAATACAACAATGACGGTCTCCCAAAAATAATAATAATAATACAATGTTCTCAAATACAAGCTCTGAACCCAACCGGGAGATATCTCCAAAGAATACATCAGTGTACAGTCTCTCAATACATAATATATCCTCGCTACATCAGTCTCTCAAAAGAGGAAAATAAAACAACTAATCTACTGAAGATCTCCTCTGAAGGGGTACCGCTACTCTCCAACGATGGGTAGGGATCTAGCTCGCGACTCCCTCGCCTCGATCAACAACCGCAGAATCAGCAACACCCGCTAAGACTTTGCAAAACAAAGGAGAGGAAGGGAAAATGAGGGGGAAAACCCCCAGAGGGTGTGAGAACTACACCAAAAGGGGAGTTCTCAGTGGGTACCACCGCCAGACTCGACGGTCTGCCCACTAAGTCCTCAAGAGACATAAAATAACCAAAGAAGTGGGAACTGAACAAAAACGCTGCTGCCACCTAACAGCTACCAAGCTTCTATCTAAATGCTCAAGAGGGGAGAATCAAAGAATGGTATGCAACCACTAGCACATGAAGTGCAGAACCGACCCAATCGAGCTGACTGCCACATCTGGTCCAGTCGAACCTGCGCCTTACCTACGACCACCTCCCGCTGACGGGCAGGAATTACGTAGGGCGTCCAAACGAACTAACTCGCCATCGAGTAGTGGCTCATGCAGGCTATAGTCAAAATCCACGCTCTCTCTCAGAACGGATAAACTCAAGATCACCAAGCCTCTCGCACAACGGTCCACAACTCACAAAGACCTCGGGACCACAGTCCCCAAATGGGTCCCAACAACACTAGCACTGGTCTAAACACAGCTACTAGACTCCACCCGGTCCCCCTGACACGAGTGAAACAAGAAAGTAAATACCGGTAATAACCCAATCTGGTGCCACCAGTAAAACTGGCATTGCCTGCTCAGCGGAATCTGCACACATGGCTCAAAACCGCGGGACCGGCCCACATGGCTCGCATCCCAAAATAAGTATCAAACCGGCACACATGGCTGGGTCCAAAAGCCTACCTCCGGAGTGGCACTCGAGGGGAGCGACCCACACGAGTAAAGTATCTCAGTAACAAGTATCTCTGTATAGCAGGACTTTGATCACAAATCTGATCAAAGTGGAAAAACTCAACCACTAAAGAAAGACCCGACCTCAATCGGATGCAACTAAACGATAAGTGGGAAACTCCACCCACTAGAGAAAACTGATACCCAATCTGGTGCATATATAAGCATCCGGTCAACCGCCCAATATCCGCGGTTGCCGCAAAGCCCCACAACTAATCCAACCTGTCCCTGACACAAATGTCTCGGCTACACTACCCCAGACCCCTGCTCGCACCCGAGCAACACAGACCGCCCGACTAACAAGGAAGGAGAAAAGGATAACATGGTTTCTCCTAAGTCAAATTCCAATAAGTAGTGCAGCAGTAAATAGGTGTTTATGTTATGATGAATGTAAGTGCACTTGTGGGGATGTCACCCCTCTATGACTGATAGCAGGCATATTTGATGTACAACCGATATGAGCGAGAGGTAAGTATGGAAACGGCCTAGATCATGTGGATTGATGTTTACCTGATAATTGTACATGCTTGTTAAACTAGAGACTTAGCATGCGATAGACAGATTATATTTATCCCACACTAGATGATATAGAGATCATACCTGGTTATTCAGTGGCCTATTTATGCGAGATTGGTATATCATAGTAGGAATATTGTAGTATGCTTTGCTACTATGTTTTACTCTCTTTTATTGTTTCCAAGGACAAAAGCATGCTTGAATGGACATGTAGTTAGGCCATCTTTTACTACTGCACTACTTATTGGAATTTGACTTAGGAGAAACCATGTTATCCTTTTCTCCTTCCTTGTTAGTCGGGCGGTCTGTGCTGCTCGGGTGCGAGCAGGGGTCTGGGGTAGTGTAGCCGAGACATTTGTGTTAGGGACAGGTTGGATTAGTTGTGTCACGCCCCGGAGGTTCTAAAGGAGCGGAAAACGTACCCATTTTTTTTTCTTAAATAATTACATGAACCTTGCCTCCGGTGCGTATCAAACCCGCCGCATATACAAATTCACTCCCCAAACGGGCGGAGTCTCCTTTGTATATGCACGGCGTCACCAACAAGTCCAATACTTTAACCATTCCAATCATGACATGCAACGAGGAGAGGATATAGTACATCAAACCATCACCGCTATCTTATACAGTCTATAGCATAAACCCATGGGTTTTGAAAATCGGTGCCCACACGACACCCAGTTTTCTAAATCATTTTCGCAAACTCTTTGTGCGGCCATTAACTTGAAAGGATAAATCCACGGGTTTTAAAATCGGTGCCCACACGGCACTTGCTTTGAAAACATCTTTGAAACCGGTTTGTATTTGAAAACAAGCCACAATTACACATCCTATCATTCACCAGTTAATTATAAGAAAGTCCTCCTCCCGACATCCATCAGAAGCCACAGTATATGAAACACAGTTGAACTAAACATAGTTATGCCATAACCAAAAATAACTAAAATAAAGTATCGTTTTACTAGCCCTCTTGGCTAGTGTCCTCTGACTGATGCCTCACCGTCGTCCCGAATTCCACCCCTACTCGAACCTGCCACAGTGTGGGTTGTCAGTGACTGATAAAGTAGAAAACATGCAAGTAAACGCAATAATAGAATGAACACACAGAATCACCGGAGCATTTACTTTTCCCCTCCCCCTCATGTATCGCCAAATCCCTGTTGAAAGTCCCGCTGGGCACCTACCCCAGCTTTCAGAATATTTTTGGGCACCAACCCCAATACCGTACTCATCTTCTTGGTGCCTCCAACCCCTCGACTGCCCAAGTAGCAGCCGCCTCCCCTTGAGGGGTCCCCACTAACCTCCCCTTGTGGGGTACACGGGTAAATGACTTACCATCTTTCCGGAAAAATACACCCTCTGCAGTGGCCAAACTGCCGGTGTGCTTGTCAGCAATATGAGTAATTTTAATGCCTTGCGACCTCAGCCGCTATAACCAGAACAGTATAACGCACCTACGACCGCAGCCGCTTGATTGAAATAGTAAAGGGATTCACATGCCAGGGGGTTAGTCAAATTATAACCATATCTACTTTATCACAACGAGTATTCGGAAACGACACCTCACCGGTAATAACCAACACCTACCCACCTTGATTATGCGAAACGTGTATTCCGGAGACTGAATCTTGCTCTCTGTTGACGCCCGGACCTAGGAGTAGTCCCCAAAAGAGCCATGGTCAGATCAACAATATAGTAGTGGATAAACCGAGCCCAAACAACTCAAAACACTAAGGACAACTTGACCCGGCTGTCACGCCCCGAGGGTCGAAACTGCGACCCGGGCTCGCCAACAGATCCGCCACCTATGCAAAACCCCGCATAGGCGAAGCGTCCAACCTGCAAAGTACCATCTAACAACTAAACAGATATCAGAGCTGAAGAAAAACTGCTGAAATAAAAACCTGAATCACTGTACAACTGAAAAACAAAGGTACAATATCCATCTCCCATAAATAAATGATACAATAATCCGATCCACCGAAACTGTAATACAAGTAAAGGCCACCTATACAACATCTATAAATCCAAAAAGGGAGATAAACTGAAATAATAAAATACAACTGAGTACAGTGAAACCCACAATCCGGGTTGGTACATCTATCCCACTGTAGAAATCAACACTGGTAGGGATCTATCTCGCGACTCCCTCGCCTCGAACTGTCAACCGAAGATCCGCAACTCCCGCAGCAAACACTGCAAAACAAAGGGAGGAAAGGGGAAAAACAACAATGGGGGTGAGAACCACTAGTAAAACCAGTAGCCTCCCCCTGTGGGTAAAGCCTCAAACCCCGACGTACCCACAAGTCAACCAGAGGCAAGAAAAAGAATAAGAGAGGTGGTAAGCTATAAACAGAACTACTGATAAAAGAGAGCTACCACAAAAATGCCTCTAAATGCCGAGCTAATAAGGATAGCTAAATATGTGAATCAGAATATAAATGCCTGCCTGACTAAACCCAATCCATACACCAGTAAACACTGGTACTGCCTGCCATGCCTACCGAACTTCCGACTCAACTGCGGGAATGCTGACCGACTACTGACAGGTACGGTCGCATCCCGAAATAGGTGACAGACCGACTACTGACCGGTACGGTCGCACCCAAAACAAGTAACAAACCGGCTCCTGACCGGCACGGTCACACACTCCGGAGTGGTACTCGAGGGGAGCGACCCACACGAGTGAAATAAGTAGTCATAAGTAACCTTGTGACACCCCCGGAATTTGGATTAGTCCTATATATAAATGATATAATAGGACTAAATCTCTTAACCCGGCTATAGCATTTTGGATGGTGGCAAGATCCAAGAGGTTATGAGAGTTAAGCGTGCTAGAGCTAGAGTAGTTCTAGGATGGGTGACCCCCTGGGAAGTGGGGCGTCACAGATTAGGTAGTATCAGAGCCTAGGTTGTAGGTCATTGTGGACTTAGAAACCCTAGGCTTGTGGTTGGACATTAGGATGACTACGTGAGAGTCGTGACTATTAGCGAGAGTCCTGATTGAGTTTTATACCTCTCCCAAGGGACGGGATGAGTGATTGGCATGTTTATTCTCCTAAGCGATTATGTTGGCTGCAGACAACATAATGCTAGGGAATGGATGACGTGTCTTAGACTTTCGCTGGATTGGGTCGAGTATTGTTTGGTACTATCCTGATGTTTCCATGTGTGTTGCAGGTGGGCACGATGCCTCCCCGACGCAGGGTACAGACGCGTTCTCAGCCTTCCCCCTCCGATGAGCCTGGGCAGGAGGAGCCAGCACAGGGTCAGCAGAGTGAGGTGCTGGAGCTTCGGGCTCAGATGGCCCAGTTGTCTGAGGCTGTTCGGCGCCAGGAGGAGGCTACGCGGCGCCAGGAGGAGGCCATGGGTCGGATGATGCTTATGTTGGAGCAGAGGGTACAGCCAGTGGTAGCACCCCCAGGGAGTTCTCCCGCACCTTCGTCGCCAGCTGTGGCACCCCCAGTTGTACCAGCAGAGCAGGCAGCCCCTATTGCACCAGATACCGGTAGACAGTCGTTCGGGACGGCAGGACAGTTGACCCGGGCAGAGCAGCGAGAGGTGGTGGATTTGTTATGGAGATTCCGTCAGTTTAACCCACCTTGTTTTTCGGGGCAGAGTTCGGAGCCGTGGGAGGCAGAGTCGTGGATCACGGCTATGGAGCGCCATTTCGAGAGCTTATTTATCGAGGAGTGGTTTCAGGTCCTATTGGCGACTCACTTCTTGGAGCGCAACGCCGATGCCTGGTGGTGGCGTGTTCGACCTGTTGGGGCAGAGTTCCGCGGTCTACTTCTTGGAGCCTTTTTCCCGGAGAGCGTCAGGCAGAGGTTGAAGGAGCAGCTGAGGAATCTCCGACAGGGAGATCGGCCCGTGCATGAGTACATCGCAGAGTTCAACCAGTTGTTGGCCTGTGTACCACACGCGACTAGGGATGAGGCGCACCGGATCTACATGTTTGAGCGGGGACTGCGCCGTGATATCTACCAGTTTGTCCGCTCGCAGAGATTGCTGACTCTGGATGCCTCTATGGAGCAGGCCATCTATGTGGAGCACGGAGAGGCGGTTATGGTCGAGGTGGTCCCAGCTCCCGCAGGGATTTCGGGGGCGAAGCGCCCAGCACCGGAGGATGGGGGGTCAGACGAGCCGGCAGGAACCTCCGAGACCTCCACGATCTCATCCTGAGGGTCGTGGGTTTCGTAGGCGCCGGAGATCAGGTGGGCCCCAGCAGCAGCAGCAGTATCGGCAGCAGCGACAGGAGCAGTGTGTCATTTGTGGCGGGCCTCATCCACCGTCGTAGTGTGATCAGAGACAGGGGCGGTGTTTCCTCTGTGGAGAGTTGGGACATTTCCGCGCAGCTTGTCCCCAGGTCATTTTGTCAGTTCGGCCGATTGCGGCAGCACCCCCCTTGCCCATCCATGCAGCGGGAACCCCTTCGGCACACCAGCAGACAGAGTGGGCCACGACGTCGGGACAGACGGGACAACGACCTGCAGCACCCAGTGGACGGGTTTATGCCGCCCTGGTGGAGGACACCCCGGCAGCGGATCATGTCGCAGTAGGTATGGTTTTATTTCTGTTAGCTGAGTTGAGTATTTCATTACCGTTGTATTCTTCTGCATTATTGTAGAGCATCTGCATCAGCATCTTTGCATGGGTGTGGGTTAGGAATTTCTGCTACATGTTTTAGCGATTGGATTCTTCCCAGTATCCTACGAGTAGAGGAGGATCGCAGTGTATGATCAGTGCAGTCAAGACTTGGGACTTCACCTGCCGATGTAGCGATTCAATGACAGTTCCAAGACTTGGGTTGAGCACACAGATTGGACTGAGTGGTGCGGTGTCGTGCTACGACTGATGATGGAATGAGAACAGTTACCCTTCGGCGAGTTGGACAGAAGGAGATCATTTTTCTCGGGTTGCCGGCGTATCCTTCCAGCAGCATGGGCTTCAGCGACTGTGGACAGACGCCACCTCGGGGGCAGATGTGATGTTTAGGACTAGAGGTTATGTCTTTAGGAGTCTCGGTTAGGGATAGCTTTCTTTTTGAGGCCACAGCAGGAACGACACCAACACTTCTCTCACTTTTCTCGCCTTTGTACTGAAATTTACGAACAGGACGAAAACTTCGAAAGATTGCTCCAGAAATGGAGACAGTGCCCGAACCTGTTCTTGTTTGATTGGGGCGAAGGCACTGATTTTTTGAAATTTTCGGACTTTTCGCTAATTTCAGCTATTTTCTAAATCGAGGGTTGGAGTTGATGACTTTCCTGCTGGTGGAGCCGTATCTTTCTTGTTAGTTTAGTGTTGCGTTCTTGGTTGTTTTGATTGTTTTGGTTTTGTTGTTGTGGTGTGTTTTTGTTTCGGGAACGAAACTTCCTTTTAGTGGGGGAGGATGTGGTGACCCTGATCCCCGTGTGGCTTCTCCCATGAACCGTGGTGTAGAACACCTAGTGTTGGTGTATCTGGTCCATAGTGCATCAAAGGGATGCCACAGATGGACCCTGTGTGATATCCACAGCCGGATTGGCCTTCGGCTGCATTTGCTGAAGTTTTGGATTTGTTTTGGGCCAATCAGAGGTTGGATTTGGATTCAGCGCGGAAAAACGCTTGAAAACGGCTTTTTGCTTGTTAAATTTGGAGTCCGGATGCCCAAAAACGGACCCCCGGATGTTTTCGCTGAATTTCGGTGCATGGGAGGGGCCGTGGACCGCCGGCTGCCACGTGGCGGCTTGTGATTGGGCCGGTCCGCAGCGCTCGGTCCACAAAGGGGAGCGGCTGGGTGCACGGACCCGGCGCATGGACATGTGGCGCCGCCTGATTGGCGGGCTCGTGAGGCGCGGTCTATAGATTTTGCGCGGCGGTGCATGGACCGGGGCGGGGGGACACGTGGCATCCCCCGGTTGGTCGGTGCACGCGGCGCGATCCACGGAACCTGAATTGGGTGCGTGGACCCGGTGCATGGGACACGTGTCGTCATGCCATTCGCGGGCTCACGAGGCGCGGCGCACTGGGTCACGGGAGGGCGCCTCGGGGCGCGTGCGTGGCAGGCGGCCAGTGCGGCGCCCTGCCCGCACGTGTGACCGCGACAGTGGCAGGGGACGCGTGTCGCCCTGCCACTGGCGGGCGCCACCTACCCGGTTTGACCGGGTAGGCGCCACGTGGCGGCACGACACACACCCCGCACGGCTGTTTGCTGTGCGGGACACGTGTCGGCCACCGGGTGGGCCACGTGGCCATTTCCGGCGCGCCCCGCACAGCTGTTTGCTGTGAGGGTGACGTGGCCGCACCAGAAATTTCCGAGCGGCTACAGTAAAACGCCCTTGCGCCCGGATTCGGGCGCCCGAAAGTTCAGGTGCGCCCGAATCTTGGGACATGGCGGGTATTTCTTCAATTGTTTTTTTGGAGCCTATAAATAGGCCGAGCTCTCTTCCTCTTCGACTTTTTGGCACTTCCGAGCTTCAAACCGACTGGAGTTCCTCACCAAAGTTGATCCTCGCACAGTGTAGCTTCCATCTGCAGAGTTTGGCATTTTTTCGGGGCACGCTTATCGAGATTATCATTTTCTTGGCTCGGTGCGACGTTCTTTCTTCGGTGCTTCTTCCGTCGCTCTTCGGTGCACGAGCTCTCCCGGCCTACTCCGACCATCTTTTCGAGCGATTTCTTTGCCATTGGATTCGCAGCAGGTAAGGCTACAATTTTGGTTGCTTCCACATTTCCTAGTTTCGCGTTTTTCGAGGAGTTCTTCCTTGCTCACTGAGGCACTGGTTTGCTGTGAGGATTTGTGAGGACAGCAGCTTCATCCGAGGAGATCTCCGCGCACGAGTGTCGGATCAGGACGAGCTTATAGACTTTTTTCATCTACTCGACGCAGTGATCATCGTGGTATTTTTCTTGGAATTTTTGGAGACCTTCCTGAAGGTATACACTTTTCCTTTTATCTGTACAAGAGTTTACAGTTGAATGGTGTTGGGATTGTGCGCACCGATACTGTGGAATTTGTAACTTGGCCTACGGTACTCGAAATTGGGCGTACCGGTACTTGTTTCGAAGCTATCGACACGAGGATCGCAGGGATATTTTATTTGGAATTTTTCAAGCACTTTCAGCAGGTGAAATAATCGCATCTTTGCGGCTGTATTTTCAGTGTAGTAATTCTTGGCAGATTTTGGGATTAAAGTATAACTGTAGCCTTATGTTGTACCCAGGAGGGATTGTGGACTGTGCAGGACCTGTTGGATATAGAGTTGTTATTTTTCCTGGTTTTCTTAGCTGTACGACTCCGGACAGTTAGCGTTTTCAGGTGGGTGGCTTTGCTTTCGAGATCTATGGACTGTGCTCTAATTCTATTGATATAGAATCATGCATGATAGTGATTGGACTTGGGTAGCATGCTAGAGTGTGGGAATTGTTGTTCCTTGTGTTATCTGTCGATCTTGTGATCTCTTACTTCCTTCTATCATGTTAAATATTTGTTATCTTGGAACCTGACCTAGCACCCCCGTCATATGTTACATGTGTAACCAGACCAGTAGAAAACCCTCACTTGGGCTAGGGTTATTTATGTTTAGACATCCACACTTATGTTTCATTCCTGGACTTAGTGTTATCCTCGCCCGGGTAGTGGGCCGAGCGGTCGGGACTTCTTTTAGTGTGGGATGCATTTGCACTCGTGCTTGGGAGCCGAGTAGAGTCTGGTAGATATAGTGGTTCGCTTGTCTGTACCGGAAACCGTTTGGGGTAAATGGTGGACCCGGGAGATCTTGTTTTTCCCTGTTTGGGTTGTCGCCACTGTGTTAGTGGCAGTAGTTCACTAGTGTTAGCTGAACCTAGAACCCTTTTCGACATACACATGATTTTAGTCTACCAATGTTTTCTTCCAAGCATCGAAGGGCCGCTGGAGTCTGTTCTTGTTTGATTGGACAAAGGCATCAGCCCTTCGGGGCTTGGGTAAAACACTTATTTTTCTAACTGTTTTTCTAAAAAGGACTAAAATCATTAAATACGGATTTCTTCCAGATCAAAATAATTTTCAATAACAAATGTCACCTTTTTCTTGTAAATCTCCCCACTCGAAAGGATTCGAGTGATCCGGGTTCTAGGGGCCGTTCCTTTGTCGGGACGAAAGCCTCGGGGGCCGAGCCTGGAACCTGTTCTTGTTTGATAGGGTTGTAGGTGTAGGTCTCCCGGGACTTTCGGGCCCTGTTGGTGTCTTTTGCGTGTTGTACTGTGAGTATTGCTTTCCCGAACTATAAGGGGATCGGGAACTTCGATAGGCGGAGCCTAGAGTCTGTTCTTGTTTGATAGGGTTCTTAGCACCGGTCTATCGGGTTTCCGAACCCTTATGGTGTCGGTCTTTCCTGTGAGTTTAGTGTTCTGTTGTGGGAGCCGTCTGGTGGACGGTGGCCCCAGCTGTGTGGTTTTCCAGCCTGTGGTTGAGAGTTGGTGTTGTTGGTCGATCTTGTTGATCGTGGTTTGGACTATAGCCTGCATGAGCCATATTTGAGCTAGACAGAGATGCGCTGATACTTTCCTCGTTGGGGTCGCGCCCCTTGAGTGCCACTCCGGAGTTGGGCCTGTTACTTGCTATCGCGACTTGTCGACGCCGTCCCTCTGACTGGGCCAGTTAGTGGCAGTCACGGACACCCAACGGTAGACCCGTCCTGTTGAGGATGTGCGGCAGTAGGTGGGCGCAGGTTTGACTGGACCCTTTGCGGCAGTCAGTATAGATTTGGTGAGTTACTGTGTGTATTAGTAGATGCATCATGTTTCCATCTGTTCCACTTTTTGAGCATCTAGATAGAGGCATAGTAGCTGTAGAGTTACTTTTCCAGCCATTTCATTTCAGTATTATATTGTTACTTTATGCCTCTAGTAGACTTAGTGGGCAGACCGTCGGGCTTGTTGGCGGCACCCACTGAGAACTACTTGGGACGTAGTTCTCACACCCGTCGTGGTGTTTTTCCCACAGGGACTTCTACTCCTGTTCCTGCTGCTCCTGTTGCTGCTTCTTCTGATCGAGGTAAGGGAGTCGCGAGATAGTTCCCTACCAGTCATCGTCCAGAGAGTAGATGTACCCCATACTTTTTGAGAGTTCTTGTTGAGAGACTTTGTAGTGAGGTATAGAGTTGTACTTTTATTTTACTGCTTGAGAGATTTATGTACTTTTGGTGAGGGCTTTGTGTTGTATATTTTCTTCTTTTTAGCAGTTTTCTTTCAGCTCTGATATCTGTATAGCATAGTTGATCTTTAGCAGGTTAGTCGCTTCGTCTATACGGGGCTTCCCGTATGGGCGGCGGATCTGTTGGCGAGCCCGGGTCGCAGTTTCGACGCCGGGGCGTGACAGGCAGGTTCAGGTATTATCAAGGACCTTTTGTTGGAGTTCTACCCCGGCAATTATAGTATGGTGCGAGTACCTACTTGGAATCAGACAGCTGAGGATTTTGCCTTGATGGCATTCAGGATCCGGTAAGGGCATTATGAGCTCATTGTGAGGCCAAATGGAATGACTAATGCCCTGTGACTTCAAGATTTGAGGAATTGTGTGTCCTAGTTGTACTTGGACGGATTGGGAGTGGTGTTCCCCGAGGATATTTTGATTTACTCCTAGAGCGACTTGGAGCACTTGTGGATGAAGCTGTATGCCAAGTTATTGTGATACAAGTTGTAGCTCCAAGTGCATACCTTCTTGGGTCACTTTGTTCGAGCCGTAGGAGCGGCGGTGGAAATCCGGCCAATATGGATACTAATTGGGAATTGGCCGAGATCAATATTTATGGTCAAGGTAAGGAGCTTCTTGGACTGGGCAGTGCTAGGAGAGCTTGGCAATCAGCTGATGAGACTGATACCGCGCCAATACTAGCATTTCCAGTGTTGGGAGAGAGATCTGCGAGTTTGAGTGATACCTCCCATAGTGACTGTGGAATTACCATTGGGTTATTAGTGAGCATTCTGGATTACCCCGACAGGGCCACTGTGATGGCAAATACCTGGAACAGGAGAGCTGGCTGGGGTTGAGTTGGATGATTCCATAGCTGGCATTGCGTGGGCTGTTGCGGCAAACATGGCTTGCGGTTGTGTCCCTGAGGGTTCCTTTTATGGTAGACCGTGGCTGAGTAGTTCACTCGGATGGTCAGGATTCGGGAGTGACCGAGTGAGGACCCTTGTTTGTGAGGGCTTCCTTCTTTCTTGAATGATTGCGGGGATGTGTTTCGGATTGCCTTGGTTGAGTTGACACAGGTTGTGGTTTGGTGCGTGTTGCACTGGCGATTATCTTGTTTTCCCCCAGCTTTGGATGGAACCCTGTTGTGTTACATGTCTCAGCTCAGGAAGGTCATGTTTTTGGATCCCTCGACCGTGATTGACCCGCCCCTTTGAGATCTATGAGTGTTTGGAGTACGAGGGACGCCCGTTGCGAATTCTGGCTCGTGAGACGAGGGAATTGCGCAATCGGGCTATGCCGTACTGGATATTGTTGTTGTTGTTGTTGAGGAGTGATCACTGGGAGCGAATGATGACTTAGGAGCTGGAGAGGGTGATGTTGAGTACTTACCCTTGGTGTTCGTGACTCCCAGTGGAATGGAGCTAGTTTCGAGGATGAAACTTTCCTTAGTGGGGGAGGATGTGAGGACCTGGATCCCCACGACGAGAATACTGGTTGACCAGCAGCTTCTGGAGGCCTATGTGGCGCGTTGGTGGTGTTTGTGCACCAATTGGACACTAGTGTTGGACCCGGGGTGTTAAATGGATCACTAGTGTAGTCAATTGACCCCATCGAATGCATAGAAGTGGTTTTGCGCGCAATGGATATTTAAATTGGGCTCAGCGCGAAATTTGGACAAAAAAATATCTTTTCGGATGCCTTCGGCAATTTTTAGAGTTGGAATTTGGCAAAATGGACATCAAATTCGGATTCAGCGCGCGAAAACGGTCAAAATGGACTACCCACTTGTTATTTTTGAGCACCGGTTACTGTTCATGCCGGAACAGTAACTCCGGCAATGGCGGGCAGCGCCGGCGACGGCGGGCAGGCACGGGGGCGGCGGCGGGCAGGCGCGGGCAGCGCGCGGCGCGCGGGCAGACGCGCGGACAGGCACGTGGGCGCGCGGGCAGGTGCGCGGTCCACGGCGGCGTCGTGCACCGGGGGGCAGGCCACGTGGCATGGCAGGATTGGCCGGTTCAGCGATCGTGGTCCACGGAATAGATCGTGGCTGTACGGTGGACCGGTGGTGACACGTGGCGGAGGGTCATTGGTGCGGTGTCGTGCGCCGGGTCCACGGAGCGGGTTCTTATCGCCTCGGGGCGCGTTCAAGCAGAGGCGGCAGGCGGCGGCGCAGGCGCGCACATGGCCGCTGTCAGCCTTTCCCGCGCTCGGGCGCGCCACGTGTCAGCACCACAGCGGGCCACGTGGCGCGATGTCAGTGGATGGATTCGGTGTTGTGTGTTCGGCGGGCCACGTGGCAGGAGGCTAGTGGGCGGTTCTGGTGTTCTGTGTTCGGCAGGCTACGTGGAGGCCCATGGGGGATTCGGGCCTGCACAGTGTTGAGCCGGGCCCAACACTGTAGCAGCCCGGAAAAATTCGGGCACCCGAATCCCGGGATACATTGGGTATTTAACGAATTGTTTTCTGGGCCTATTTAAGCGATCCGAGCCTTCTTCTTTCCCCTTTTTCCGCCATTTCCAAGCTGCAAACCGACTTGAGGCCTTCAGCAAACTTGATCCCCGCGCAGTACTGCATCCATCTGCAGAGTTTGGAGATTTTTGGTGGCCCCCATCCCGAGGTTTGCATTTTTACGGCGCGGCGCGACGCTCGTCCATTGGTGTTCCCCTTCGTCGCGTTTTGGTGTACGAGCTCCCCTGGCCTACTCCGACCTCCTTTTGAGGCGATTCTTGCGCCGTTGGACTCACGACAGGTAGGGCTTCGATCTTCGTGTTTTGAGCTTCCCCTCTTTTCGAGTTTATCTTGGAGTTTCCCGAGCTTTCTTTTGACCCATTTTCGTGGGTGGAGTTTTGGACAGCACCACAATGTTTTGGCGATATCTTCGCGCACAGGCATCAGATTGGGGTGATTCAAGGAGCGTTTTGCATCTACACATTACGAGGAATATCTCCAAATTTTCTTGGAATTTTCTGAATATTTTTTGAAGGTGAAGAATCTCTGTTTACAGGAATTAGTGCTACAGTTTTTTAGAGCAGTTTATTTCGGGGTGGTTCCCTTGTCGGATTTGTTTCTCAGTGTAGGAAACTCAGATTTGAGCGTGCAGGACTCGTTTCGACGGGTTCGTCGCGAGGATCGTGACAGTATTTTTCTTGGAATTTTCCGGTCACTTCTCGCAGGTGAAAACAGGGCAACTCTGGACTGATGTGTTTTGGACAGATTTTCGTGAACATTGAGGGATTTAGTTGTGTATGTTCTTTTGGGGAATTTTTTTTCGCAGTGTTGCGGTGAGCATTTGGACCGAGCATGGACTTCATTTTGGGACAGGGATTTAGCACTCGAGGTGGGTAGCGTTGTTAACCTCTTACTTGTGATAACCCACTAGGCATATTGGAGCTAGTCTTATGTGATAATGCTAGGGTACTGGTGAATTGGATATAGCATGCATAATTGGACTATGGCTAGCTCTTACATCTTTAGAGACTAAATATGAATTGAATGTTAATTCTTGCAAAGGATATTTTGTCTAAACTCACTGGGAATATTTTTGCTAAACTATTTCACGTGATATGTACCTTGGGACATCTTATGCATGTATATAGAGACCGGCTTGTGGCAATTTGTTACAATTAGTATTCATAAAATAGTATACTCTAAATTTTGTAAGAACTGGAATACCTGAAATCATATTGTTAAGTAAAGGACTTTTGCATGCTTGTATGGTCATCTGGTTAGGCCATCTTCTACCGCTACACTACTTATTGGAACTTGACTTAGGAGAAACCATGCTTTTCCTTTCTCCTTATTTGTTAGTCAGGTGGTCAATGTTGCTCGGGTTCGAGCAGGGATCTGGGTAGTGTAGTCGGGGCTTGGTGTCTGGGACAGGTTGGATTAGTTGTGGGGCTTTGCGGCAACCGCGGATATTGGGCGGTTGACCGGATATTTATTTATGCACCAGATTGGGTATCTGTTTTCTCTAGTGGACAGAGTTTCCCACTACTTGAGTACTTTTGCATCTGATTGAGGACCGGGGCTTTCTTTAGTGGTTGGGCTTTCCCACTTAGATCAGTGTCACGATCCAGTCCTGCTGATTTATTCTACTAGGATACTTGTTACTTTGAGTCCTTGAGACTCCTATCCCCCATCGGTGTTACGCGTAGGCTGGCATACCAGATTTGGCAGGCATCTTTGAGTCCTTGAGACTCCTATCCCCCATCGGTGTTATGCGTAGCCTGGCATACCCGATTTGGCAGGCATCTTTGAGTCCTTGAGACTCCTATCCCCCATCGGTGTTATGCGTAGGCTGGCATACCCGATTTGGCAGGCATCTTTGAGTCCTTGAGACTCCTATCCCCCATCGGTGTTACGCGTAGGCTGGCATACCCGATTTGGCAGGCACAACAGGCAGTATCAGTTTTTACTAGTGGCACTAGGTAGAGGTCATGGCAGGCATGGAAGACATAGTAGGCATGATAGGCATGGCAGGCATAGGCAGGCATGGCAGGCATGGTAGGCAAGGCAGGCATGGCAGGCATAGGCAGGCATGGCAGGCATAGGCAGGCATGGCAGGCATGGCAGGCATGGCAGGCATAGGCAGGCATGGCAGGCATGGCAGGCAGGGCAGGCATAGGCAGGCATGGCAGGCATGGCAGGCATAGGCAGGCATGGCAGGCATGGCAGGCATAGGCAGGCATGGCAGGCATAGGCAGGCATAGCAGGCATAGGCAGGCATGGCAGGCATGGCAGGCATAGGCAGGCATGGCAGGCATAGCAGGCATAGAGGCTTGATAGCTGTTGAGAGGCTCCAGCTTCCTTATTTCAGTCTTTATGGCTTTGGTTAGTTATTGTCTTTTGAGGACTTAGTGGGCTAACCGTCGGGTCCGGCGGTGGTACCCACTGAGAACTCCCTTTTGGTGTAGTTCTCACACCCTTTGGGGGTTTTCCCCCTCCTTTTTTCTTCCTCTCCTTCGTTTTGCAGAGTCTTAGCGGGTGTTGCTGTTTCTGCGGTCGATGATCGAGGCGAGGGAGTCGCGAGCTAGATCCCTACCCATGTTCGGGGAGTAGCGGTACCCCTTCAGAGGAGAGATTCAGTAGATTAGTTGTTTTATTTTTCTCTTTTGAGAGACTGATGTAGTGAGGATTTTATTTGTATTGAGAGCCTGTACACTGAAGTATTTATTGGAGATACCTCCCTGTTGAGCTATGAGTCTTGTATATGAGGATATTGTATGATTATTATTTTTGGGAGGCGGACCTTGTTGTATTATTTCCAGTTGTACAGTGGTTGATTTTAGTATACAACGCATTTTCATTTATATCTCTGATAACTGTTAGCTGTAGTACTTTTCTTACAGGTAGGACGCTTCGCCTATGCGGGGTTTGGCATAGGTGGCGGATCTGTTGGCGAGCCCGGGTCGCAGTTTCGACCCCGGGTCGTGACACAAATAAGCCGCGCCGATGTGAAAGCAAAACTGTCCATAACTGTCTGGCCCCGGCCTCCGGAGGGGATCTCGAGGGGAGCGACCCACACGAATAAAGCATTACCGGGCAATAACCGCGCCGGTGAGATAAGTAACAAAAGCAGGATTGGATCACAACTATAAAGCCCCAGTGGAACACAACCCTCCACTAAAAGAAAACTGATTCCCAATCAGATGCAAACGTAACCATCCGGTCAATCGCCCAATATCCGCGGTTGCCGCAATACCCCACAATCAACAACCAAGTCTAACAACCGACCTCCAGTCAACCGCCCAATATCCGCGGTCGCCGGAATAACCCACAATCACAATCATGTCCCACATCCGACATTTTGTTAACCGCCTACTATCCGCGGTTGCCACAGAACCCTCTAGTCCATAATCATGCCCTATCACCGATGTCCTATAACCGGCATCCGGTCAACCGCCCAATATCCGCGGTCGCCGCCAAAACCCATAATCCACAATCCAGGCCCCGGCTACACTATCCCAAACCCCTGCTCAAACCCGAGCAACAAGAACCACCTGACTAACGAAAAGGAGAAAAGAAGCAAACAAGGTTTCTCCTAAGTCAAGTTCCAGCATGAAAGTGTAGCGATAAAAGATGGCCTATCTAGATGTCCATACAAGCATGCATATGTCCTCATGAAAGATAAAGATAGTGTGACAAATAATGGCTCCACATGTGTATCAATCAATAGCTCCGCATAGATATAACCATCATGCTAAATCGTTGTCCAACCACACATGTTTAAATATCACAATTTTCCCTCACCTAAATCATCCACCTATGCATGTCATCTATACTCAAGTAATACCACTAACAGGATAAATCATATAGTCCCAATTAAATGTTCCATTCCACATGCAAGGTTAAGTGCTAACATGGCAATCCATACAATCATGTATAAGTCCCAACCACTATCAGATTCCCACAAGCATGCAAGTCCTAATTACAATTATCAATCATGGATGTCCAAGAATGATCTCTCTAATACTCCTAGTGGGTAAGTCAGAAAAGAGGGATAAAGCAACCACCCACCTGGACACGCGCAATCCTCAGCTGTAAAACCTCCTCGCTGTCCAATATCCCCTTTTCACGCCAAATGCTCAAACAGGTAAACCGCCGCGATCGCTGTTCACAATTACCCCAAAACATACACACAAATAAGCACACAAGTATCCGCAAACATGCTGTCCAGAATTCAGTCCCAAAGATGCCCTATTTTTACCTGCGAGAAGTTCCCAGAAAATTCCAAGAAAAATACTCTCACGATCCTCGCGACGAACCCGTCAAAACGAGTACCTACACGCTCAAATCCGAGTTTCCTACACTGAGAAACAAATCCGACAAGGGAACCACCCCGAAATAAACTGCTCTCAAAAACTGTAGCACTAATTCCTGTAAACAGAGATTTCTCACCTTCGAAAAATATTCAGAAAATTCCAAGAAAATTTGGGGATATTTCTCGTGATGTGTAGATGCAAAACGCCTTTTAAATCACTCCAATCCGATTCTTGTGCGCAAAGATATGGCTGAAATACCACAGTGCTGTCCAAAACTCCGTCCAAGAAAAAGGGTCAAATGGAAGCTCGGGGAACTCCAAGATAAACTCGAAATGAGGAGGAGCTCAAAACACAAAGATCAAAGCCTTACCTATCGTGAGTCCAACGGCGCAAGAATCGCCTCAATCGGAGGTCGGAGTAAGCCGGGGGAGTCCTCGCACCAAAATGCGACGAAGAAGATCACAAACGAACGAGCGTCGTGCCGCGCCGTAAAAATGGTAACCTCGGGATGTGTGCCACAGAAAAATCCTGGAATCGGCAGATGGATCCGGCTCTAGGAGATGAAGAAATCTCGTGAAGGTGGCACTGTGAAAGGAGGAACAGGGAAAGAGCTAACAACAGCTGAACTCGGCCTATATATATGCTGGAAGAAACAATCCAAATAATACCCAAAATGTCCTTTTATCCGGGCGCTGGGGGTTTTCGGGCGGCTACAGTGTTGGGCCCGGCCCAACACTGTGCGGGCCCGAATCTCCCTCGGGCCTCCACGTCTCCCCCGCAACAGCGTACAGCCGAACCCCCCGCTCACGCCCCGCCGCGTGGCCCACGCGGAAGGTCGACACGTGGCGGCCCACGCGCGGGAACCGCGCGTCAACGCGCCCACGTGCGCTTGCGCCCGCCGCCTGCGCCCCCTGCCAGGCGCGAATCCCGAGGCCGGCACTCCAGCTCCGTGGACCGGGCACACGTGGACCGGCCAACAACCGGTCGCCACGTGGCCCCGCCCGGTCCACCGCACACCCCGCGTTACCCGTGAACCGCGCCCACAGCGCCACCCAAATACGCGATGCCACGTGTCCCCATCCTCTGGTGCATGCCAGCCGTGGACCGCGCGCCTGCCCGCGCACCCGCGCGCCTGCCCGCGCGCTGCCCGCGGCCGCTCCGCCGCCTGCCGGAGCCCGTCCACAGTGCTCCGCCGCTGCCCGCCGCCGCCGCCGCTGCCCGCCGGCGGCCGGAAACACTGTTCCGGTATGAACAGTGACCGGTTGTCCAAAACATCAAGTAGGTAGTCCATTTTGACCGTTTTCGCGCGCTGAATCTGAATTTGATGTCCATTTTGCCAAATTCCAACCCCAAAATTTGCCGAAGGCATCCGGAAAGGTGTTCCTTGGTCCAAACTTCGCGCTGAGTCCATTTTTAATATCCGCTTCGCGCGAAACCACTTCTAAAGATCCGACGGAGTCCACTGATCAACCACGTGATCCATTAAGCCCGAAGTCCGCCACTTGTGTCCAATTGGTGCACAAACACCTTCAACACACAGTACAGGCTCCCCAGATGTCACCAATGACTCTACCACAGCTCTGCAGAGATCCAGGTCATCACATCCTCCCCCACTAAAAGAAAGTTTCGTCCTCGAAACTAAAGTTATTCCTCAATCCGGAATCTCAACCAAATAGAGGGGGTAAATATCCAATCATCCACCACTCAAGCTCCCAAGGCTGTCTAATACCTCCTCTAGAGACGCGATACAACCCTCGGGTCTCTATGTAGAACACCGGGTTTTGGATGTCGCACCGACCTTGCAGGATGGTGTGGTGCGGAGGAATTTGCCTTGGATGTGTCCTACTTGTGTTTCAGAGGAGTTCGGGTTGATTTGGATCCCCGCGGAGGCCTCTGCTTGTTTCGGGCTTTGTACGCGTTAGGTGACTGGTACGGGAAGCTCCGACACCGCTTTTGGTTGCAGAAAAATTGGGAAACACTTGGAGCAGGTGTACTTTTGATTTACAGCGAGGTTCGGGAGGTTCCGGACTGACGCGGAGGACCCGAAGGCAAAAAGTGAGTCGGAACTGGCATTTTTGGAGCCGGTATTTGATTTGAGTACCCCGACTCAACGGTCGAGCTTTTTGAGGAGAAAAAGCTGTGGACACGCGTACTTTTGATTTACAGCGAGGTTCGGGAGGTTCCGGACTGACGCGGAGGACCCGGAGGCAAAAAGTGAGTCGGAACTGGCATTTTTGGAGCCGGTATTTGATTTGAGCACCCCGACTCAACGGTTGAGCTTTTTGAAGAGAAAAAGCTGTGAGCGCGTGTATTTTGGAATTACAGCGGAGCTCGGGAGGTTCCGGGCGGCGGCGGAGGGCCCGAGGGCAAAAAGTGAGTTGGAGTTGGGTTTTTGGAATTAAATTAATTAAGTTAATTAATTTATATAAAGCTTTTCTTTATAAAAACCCCACCCCTCCACCTCTGTAGCAAAGGAAAAAGAGAAAGAAAGAAAGAAAAGGAAAGAGAAGAAGAAGGAGAAGAAGAAGAAGAGGGCTTTGGAGGAAGCTTTTCTTGGGCGTTTTCTTCTCCGAGCGTGGACGAGGGCCGAGCGAGGACCGGCGTGCCGCGAGGAGGTTGGTTTATTTTATTTTATTTCTTTCTTTCACTCTTTTCTTCTCCCCGGTGGCCGGAGCCTTGCGGCTGGTCGTCCGGCGCGTGGCCGGGGGGGAGGGGCGCTTGGGCGCCGCGCACTGCTGCGCCCTGCTGCCAAAGTGGGACAGCAGGGCGCCGGGCTGCTCAGGGGCGGCATGGTGCCGCGCGGCCCTGCAGGCTGCGCGCTGGGCGCGCGGCACTGCAGGGGTGCCGCGCGGGCATCCCCTGTGCCGCGCGGCCGGGCAGGCCGCGCGGGGCGCGCGGCCCTGCAGGGGTGCCGCGCGGGCAACCCCTGTGCCGCGCGACCTTGCAGGCCGCGCGCTGTGCGCGCGGCACTGCAAGGTGCCGCGCGCGGCGGCCTGGCAGGCCGCGCGGGGCGCGCGGCCCTGCAGGGGTGCCGCGCGGGCAACCCCTGTGCCGCACGACCTTGCAGGCCGCGCGCTGTGCGCGCGGCACTGCAAGGTGCCGCGCGGGCCTGCGGGCCGCGCCCGTGGGCGCGCGGCCCTGCAGGGGGCCCCGCGCGGGCGGCCCCGTGCCGCGCGGGCCTGCGGGCCGCGCCCGTGGGCGCGCGGCCCTGCAGGGGGCCCCGCGCGGGCGGCCCTGTGCCGCGCGGGCCTGCGGGCCGCGCCCGTGGGCGCGCGGCCCTGCGGGGGGCCCCGCGCGGGCGGCCCCGTGCCGCGCGGGCCTGCGGGCCGCGCCCGTGGGCGCGCGGCCCTGCAGGGGGCCCCGCGCGGGCGGCCCTGTGCCGCGCGGGCCCGCGGGCCGCGCCCGTGGGCGCGCGGCCCTGCGGGGGCCCCGCGCGGGCGGGCCTGCGCCGCGCGGGCCTGCAGGCCGCGCCCGTGGGCGCGCGGCCCTGCGGGGGGCCCCGCGCGGGCGGCCCTGTGCCGCGCGGGCCCGCGGGCCGCGCCCGTGGGCGCGCGGCCCTGCGGGGGGCCCCGCGCGGGCGGCCCTGTGCCGCGCGGGCCTGCGGGCCGCGCCCGTGGGCGCGCGGCCCTGCGGGGGGCCCCGCGCGGGCGGCCCCGTGCCGCGCGGGCCTGCGGGCCGCGCCCGTGGGCGCGCGGCCCTGCAGGGGGCCCCGCGCGGGCGGCCCTGTGCCGCGCGGGCCCGCGGGCCGCGCCCGTGGGGGCGCGGCCCTGCGGGGGCCCCGCGCGGGCGGCCCCGTGCCGCGCGGGCCTGCGGGCCGCGCCCGTGGGCGCGCGGCCCTGCGGGGGGCCCCGCGCGGGCGACCCTGTGCCGCGCGGGCCTGCGGGCCGCGCCCGTGGGCGCGCGGCCCTGCGGGGGCCCCGCGCGGGCGGCCCTGCGCCGCGCGGGCCTGCAGGCCGCGCCCGTGGGCGCGCGGCCCTGCAGGGGGCCCCGCGCGGGCGGCCCTGCGCCGCGCGGGCCTGCAGGCCACGCCCTTGGGCGCGCGGCGCTGCAGGGGCCCCGCGCGGGCGGCCTTGTGCCGCGCGGGCCTGCAGGCCGCGCCCTTGGGCGCGCGGCACTGCAGGGGCCCCGCGCGGGCGGCCTTGTGCCGCGCGGGCCTGCAGGCCGCGCCCTTGGGCGCGCGGCACTGCAGGGGCCCCGCGCGGGCGGCCTTGTGCCGCGCGGGCCTGCATGCTGCGCCCGTGGGCGCGCGGCCCTGCAGGGGCCCCGCGCGGGCGGCCTTGTGCCGCGCGGGCTTGCTGGGCGCCGCGCGGGCGGCTGGGCCAGCGCCGCGCGGCTGGGTTTTGGAGGCCGTGCAGCTGCGCCGCATTGGCCGCGCAGGCTGCGACTCGGCGACGCGCCGCGGCGTGTGTGCGCGATGGGTTTTCCGCGCAACGCGCGGCGTTTCTCGTCGCCGGATGGATTTCTTTCGCCTTTGTGAGCGCGGTTTTAGCCGCATGTCTTTCTGATCCCGGTCCCTCTTCTTATCTCGCAGTTGTGGCATACTGTTAGCTTCTCACGTGGCCGGTGGCGCGTGTTTTGCCGCGTGGAGCTGCGGGATCGCATCGGGACCTCCGTTTGGCGCACGGTTTTCGCGGATGGATCGCAGGTGGGTTGGTTTCTCCCAAGGAACTACGGATTGCCCTTTTATGCTTCCGAATGCAAAGGTATCGTTTCCTTACTATCAGGTATTTGCGGAACAGTCGTGCAAGTCGAGGGTTGTCGTTTCCGACTTGGACACGAGTGTTAGTCGCATCGTTAGAGTATACGAATCACTGGCTGAGTTACCAGATGAGTAGATACCACTGGCTGAGTTACCAGATGAGCAGATGCCACTGGCAGAGTCACCAGAGGGGTATACATCACTGGCTGAGTTACCAGATGAGCAGATACCACTGGCGGAGTTACCAGATGGGTACGAATCACTGGCTGAGTTACCAGATGAGTAGATACCACTGGCTGAGTTACCAGATGAGCAGATACCACTGGCGGAGTTACCAGATGGGTATGGATCACTGGCTGAGTTACCAGATGAGCAGATACCACTGGCGGAGTTACCAGATGGGTGTGAATCACTGGCAGAGTTACCAGATGAGTAGATGCCACTGGCAGAGTCACCAGAGGGGTATACATCACTGGCTGAGTTACCAGATGAACAGATACCACTGGCGGAGTTACCAGATGGGTATGAATCACTGGCTGAGTTACCAGATGAGTAGATACCACTGGCAGAGTTACCAGATGGGTATAGATCACTGGCTGAGTTACCAGATGAGTAGATACCACTGGCAGAGTTACCAGAGGGGTATAAATCACTGGCTGAGTTACCAGATGAGTAGATACCACTGGCAGAGTTACCAGATGGGTATAGATCACTGGCTGAGTTACCAGATGAGTAGATACCACTGGCAGAGTTACCAGAGGGGTATAAATCACTGGCTGAGTTACCAGATGAGTAGATACCACTGGCAGAGTTACCAGAGGGGTATAAATCACTGGCTGGGTTACCAGATGTGTAGATATCACTGGCTGAGTTACCAGATAGATAGTTATGCCCTGGCCGAGTCACCAGGTGGTTACTAGAAGGGATTGAGGTGGCCTTCTAGTATCTGGTAGAGTTCTAGCAGTCCCAGTGCGGGGGCGGAAACTATGGGCGCCTAAGCCTACAGCATGTTCTTGTTTGATAAGGGCTGTAGGGGGCGCAGGCGTTCGTAGTTTCCAGGCCTCCCGTGAGAAAGACTGAGAACTTACTTCCAGCATTGCATTGAGACATGTAGCGATAGATTCATTTCCAGTTATCTATCTATCTATCTATCTATCTATCTATCTATCTATTTGTGTTTTTGTCTCTAGCAGACTGAGTGGGTGTACCGTGGGGTTAGCTTTGGTGCCCACTGAGATCTGACTGTTGCAGTAGATCTCACACCCGCTGTGATGACAGGTGTTCCTGAGACGACCGTTCCAGGTTTGGCTCATTCGGAGCTTTCTGACCGAGGTTTGCGCGTGGCTGGCTAGCTCCTACCCGAGTCGGTGGTGTCGGTGTGGTGTCTCTTGTACTTTTCAGTTTCCACTTTTGTACTTATGTTGGGGGTGCTAGTGGACTGGTGTACTTGGACTTTTCACCGCTTAGTGTTTCAGCTTCCTTTCAGCTCTGATACTTGTTAGCTTTAGATCTCTTTTGCAGGTTAGACGCTTCGTCTGTACGGCAGTTTCCGTACAGACGGCGGATCTGTTGGCGAGCCCGGGTCGCAGTTCGACCCCCGGGGCGTGACAGATTAGGTGGTATCAGAGCCTAGGAATATAGGTCGTGGGGACTTAGAGACCCTAGGCTTTTGGTTGGACAGTGGGAAGACTGTCGTGTGAGACGTGACCTTAGCGAGAGTCTTGTCTGAGGGTGTACCTCCCCTAGAGGATTGGGGTGAGTGACCTCGCATGTTATTTCTCTAAAGGTGATTGTGTTGGCTGCAGACAACATAATGCTTTAGAAAGGTTAACATGTTTAGACTTTCGTTTGTTTGGGACGAGAGAGTCTTGGTCCTAATGTTTTTTCTGTTGCAGTGGTTTTTGGATGCTTCAGAGACGCCGTGCGACGGCGAGGGCGTGTTTGACCTGGGATGAGGGGCTCGTATAGCGGAAAGCTAATGGATAGAGCCGAGAGAGGCTTGAGAGATCCAGGCCCAAGCAGTTCTGGTACTTGAGGCGTTACGGCGCCAGGAAGAGAGAGCATGGAGCGTATGATGCACATGCTTGGACCGAGAGCATCTCCCGGAGTATCGTCAGTAGTACCTCCGGCCGCGACTTTGTCGATTCCTGTTCCTGATCGCACCATTGATGGTGCGGGAGCAGCGAGAGGTTGCTGTTAGGTGGTCTACCGCATCCAGTTCTATCCCTTGAAGATTTCGGGACCGAGTTGGAGCCGTGAGAGGCCGAGAACTGGGACGCTATTATGGAAGATTTGTGCGAGGATTTGTTCATCCAGGATAAGCATCAGGGCGCTTGGTTATGTACTTTTCTTTGGGACGCCAAGAGAGCTGGTGGCGTCGGATTCGTCTTGTTGGACCATCGGGAGCGCAGTTGATGTTCTGGGGTGAGTTTCTGTGACAGTTGAGCGGTGTATCCCTGGTCGTCCAGGATGAGGCTTAGAGGTTGGTTATGTTCGAGTGGGAACCGCCTCAAGACGACTATCTCTTTGTGCATTTTCGGCGATTGCCGACCTTGGATGCAGTGAGCGTGCATGCTCGATGGTTTGACTATGGATCAGTGACCCCGTCCGAGGGAGACGGTGAGCGGGGGACCCGCTTCGGAGTGAGAGCTCCGGCATCGCCGATTTTGCGATAGTCGCGTGATTCGAAGTTGCCGTGATTCCACCCTCTGGATCAGGGGTCTCAGAGGAGACAGAGACCAGGAGGTTCTTGACAGTGCTCGCTTCAGCAGCAGTGCCAGGATGTGAGTTTCCCTGCTGCATGGGCCGCATTCTTCGTCAGGGTTGAGGATCGCGTTTCACCTGGTGTGGCCGTCGGGTTAGAGCTTGCTTAATGCCAACGCCGTGTGTGCGTTCGGTAATGCGGGGGTACCTTCGTGTGGGCCAGTGTCAGGACTGATGGTTTTGCACGTTTCGATCGATTTTCAGGTCACGTGAAGCACGTGGATGAGTGCTGCCTGTCCTGCCAGTGCAACTAGGACCTTGGATTGATCATCGAGATGTTAGTCCTACACCAGAGCTGGGGTGTTGATACGAGGTTGGATAGGGATCGGTCGTCCCAATTTATGCTATCATGGATTGTCGAAAGAGAAGACATTGACCCTCCGTAGACCTGGTCAGGAGGAGTGTATTTTTATACCATGCGATGAGATATTTGATGCCCTGGCTGAGTTTCCAGGAGGTTACCTGCCCCTGGCTGAGTTACCAGGAGGTTACTTGCCCCTGGCCGAGTTACCAGGTGGTTGATGCCCCTGGCCGAGTTACCAGGTGCTTACTAGATTGGGACTGAGGTCGAGACAGTGATTGACGTGGTTTGGGAACCGCGCCAACTTCGACAGCACCTCGTGGAGTATCAACCGTGAGACAGAGAGAGCTGTGAGCGCAGTTGCGAGTTTTGACGGATCGCGAGGTCTATGAGACCTAGTACCTCGTCGTGGAGATACGACAGTGAGGATCCAGGCGGTTGTTACACCGTGGTGATGTCACGTTGTGGGCATACAACCGTGTGAGTCCTTGTAAGGTTCGAACTTGATTAGTCTCGCCTTGTGCTTGGGCAGATGCCTTCGAGTGGTTGGTGTCATTGTGGAACCTTACAGCCGAGGGTTGTGCCTGGATACTGATCCGGAATCAGTAGGGCAGTTTGAGCGGTTTGCGTGGTCAAGTAGATTGACTAATGCCCTACTGATTTGTGAGCTGTGTTTTTCCCTGTTTCACAGGACGGGTTGGTGGTGTTACCGTCTTGGGTTTTTGCTTACCTCCGAAGCGACTTGGAGCTTGAGGGGCTCTTGTGGATGGTGCTACAACTTCTTTGGAGGAAGAAGTCGGTTGCCTAGCTTTGAGAGTTGCACTTGGGCATCGAAATTTTTGTGTTTAGGCCTTGTGATTCAGCCGCGTGAGCGACGGAGGACCCAACGAGGTGAGATACCGTTTGGGTTGGGCCTGGACCCATGTTAAAGTCAGAGATCAGAAGCTCTTGGACTAGGCAAGGCCAGTGTAACTTGCGAGAGGCAAAGCTGAGGAAGATACCAGCATTGATCCGGATATTGCCGTGATAGTGAGGTCATGGAATTATTCTTGAATCCTCGAACCTAAAGTACTTGGGCACTCAGGAGGTCGGGTTGAGGTAACGCCGGTGGATAAGTTTCGCAAGTTATATGATTGCTTTATCCCGGCGAAGACTTTTTGTTCGACTACGCCCTGTTTTGGCGAGCAGTGTAACCCTAGGATTTGAGTGCCAGGACTGAAAGAAGGTTCTCGAGGTTGTAAGTTTTTCCCCTGTTAAGGGAGGTGATGTATGTTTTGTAGACTGGAGCTTTGGTGGCTGTGAATCATCTGAGGAGTTTTGCCTTAAGGAGGCTTGAACTTCGGTTTTTGAGATCTCGAATCAGGGGAGACTACCAGCCTGAGAGTTATATATAGAAACGAGTTATGCGAGTTGTGGATCCTCGAGTTGTGATCAGGCTGGATGAGGCCTATTTGAACCCCGAAAGTTTTCTTTTGCTTTCCCTTCCTTGGTGATGGGCGAGGACTGCGTTATCCTCATCGACCGATGCGATTCTTGTTGGTGAAACCAAAGAATTTTGCAGTCGAATCCTACCTTTGGGGAAGGTTCAGTGTTGTCAGCGTGAGGAATGTGAGTGACCACTTGAGAGCCTTGGGCAATCTGAGGATCTTCTATCCCTTTTGTTTTTGATTTACCCTCCTAAGTATGGATTTAGTTGGATTTCGAGGACGAAACCCTTTTAAGGGGGGGAGAGTGTAGAACACCGGGTTTTGGATGTCGCACCGACCTTGCAGGATGGTGTGGTGCGGAGGAATTTGTCTTGGATGTGTCCCACTTGTGTTTCAGAGGAGTTCGGGTTGATTTGGATCCCCGCGGAGGCCTCTGCTTGTTTCGGGCTTTGTACGCGTTAGGTGACTGGTACGGGAAGCTCCGACACCGCTTTTGGTTGCAGAAAAATTGGGAAACACTTGGAGCAGGTGTACTTTTGATTTACAGCGAGGTTCGGGAGGTTCCGGACTGACGCGGAGGACCCGAAGGCAAAAAGTGAGTCGGAACTGGCATTTTTGGAGCCGGTATTTGATTTGAGTACCCCGACTCAACGGTCGAGCTTTTTGAGGAGAAAAAGCTGTGGAAACGCGTACTTTTGATTTACAGCGAGGTTCGGGAGGTTCCGGACTGACGCGGAGGACCCGGAGGCAAAAAGTGAGTCGGAACTGGCATTTTTGGAGCCGGTATTTGATTTGAGCACCCCGACTCAACGGTTGAGCTTTTTGAAGAGAAAAAGCTGTGAGCGCGTGTATTTTGGAATTACAGCGGAGCTCGGGAGGTTCCGGGCGGCGGCGGAGGGCCCGAGGGCAAAAAGTGAGTTGGAGTTGGGTTTTTGGAATTAAATTAATTAAGTTAATTAATTTATATAAAGCTTTTCTTTATAAAAACCCCACCCCTCCACCTCTGTAGCAAAGGAAAAAGAGAAAGAAAGAAAGAAAAGGAAAGAGAAGAAGAAGGAGAAGAAGAAGAAGAGGGCTTTGGAGGAAGCTTTTCTTGGGCGTTTTCTTCTCCGAGCGTGGACGAGGGCCGAGCGAGGACCGGCGTGCCGCGAGGAGGTTGGTTTATTTTATTTTATTTCTTTCTTTCACTCTTTTCTTCTCCCCGGTGGCCGGAGCCTTGCGGCTGGTCGTCCGGCGCGTGGCCGGGGGGGAGGGGCGCTTGGGCGCCGCGCACTGCTGCGCCCTGCTGCCAAAGTGGGACAGCAGGGCGCCGGGCTGCTCAGGGGCGGCATGGTGCCGCGCGGCCCTGCAGGCTGCGCGCTGGGCGCGCGGCACTGCAGGGGTGCCGCGCGGGCATCCCCTGTGCCGCACGGCCGGGCAGGCCGCGAGGGGCGCGCGGCCCTGCAGGGGTGCCGCGCGGGCAACCCCTGTGCCGCGCGACCTTGCAGGCCGCGCGCTGTGCGCGCGGCACTGCAAGGTGCCGCGCGCGGCGGCCTGGCAGGCCGCGCGGGGCGCGCGGCCCTGCAGGGGTGCCGAGCGGGCAACCCCTGTGCCGCGCGACCTTGCAGGCCGCGCGCTGTGCGCGCGGCACTGCAAGGTGCCGCGCGGGCCTGCGGGCCGCGCCCGTGGGCGCGCGGCCCTGCAGGGGGCCCCGCGCGGGCGGCCCCGTGCCGCGCGGGCCTGCGGGCCGCGCCCGTGGGCGCGCGGCCCTGCAGGGGGTCCCGCGCGGGCGGCCCTGTGCCGCGCGGGCCTGCGGGCCGCGCCCGTGGGCGCGCGGCCCTGCGGGGGGCCCCGCGCGGGCGGCCCCGTGCCGCGCGGGCCTGCGGGCCGCGCCCGTGGGCGCGCGGCCCTGCAGGGGGCCCCGCGCGGGCGGCCCTGTGCCGCGCGGGCCCGCGGGCCGCGCCCGTGGGCGCGCGGCCCTGCGGGGGCCCCGCGCGGGCGGCCCTGCGCCGCGCGGGCCTGCAGGCCGCGCCCGTGGGCGCGCGGCCCTGCGGGGGGCCCCGCGCGGGCGGCCCTGTGCCGCGCGGGCCTGCGGGCCGCGCCCGTGGGCGCGCGGCCCTGCGGGGGGCCCCGCGCGGGCGGCCCTGTGCCGCGCGGGCCTGCGGGCCGCGCCCGTGGGCGCGCGGCCCTGCAGGGGGCCCCGCGCGGGCGGCCCTGTGCCGCGCGGGCCCGCGGGCCGCGCCCGTGGGCGCGCGGCCCTGCGGGGGCCCCGCGCGGGCGGCCCCGTGCCGCGCGGGCCTGCGGGCCGCGCCCGTGGGCGCGCGGCCCTGCGGGGGGGCCCCGCGCCGGCGGCCCCGTGCCGCGCGGGCCTGCGGGCCGCGCCCACCCCGTGCCGCGCGGGCCTGCGGGCCGCGCCCGTGGGCGCGCGGCCCTGCAGGGGGCCCCGCGCGGGCGGCCCTGTGCCGCGCGGGCCTGCGGGCCGCGCCCGTGGGCCCGCGGCCCTGCGGGGGCCCCGCGCGGGCGGCCCTGCGCCGCGCGGGCCTGCAGGCCGCGCCCGTGGGCGCGCGGCCCTGCAGGGGGCCCCGCGCGGGCGGCCCTGCGCCGCGCGGGCCTGCAGGCCGCGCCCTTGGGCGCGCGGCGCTGCAGGGGCCCCGCGCGGGCGGCCTTGTGCCGCGCGGGCCTGCAGGCCGCGCCCTTGGGCGCGCGGCGCTGCAGGGGCCCCGCGCGGGCGGCCTTGTGCCGCGCGGGCCTGCATGCTGCGCCCGTGGGCGCGCGGCCCTGCAGGGGCCCCGCGCGGGCGGCCTTGTGCCGCGCGGGCTTGCTGGGCGCCGCGCGGGCGGCTGGGCCAGCGCCGCGCGGCTGGGTTTTGGGGGCCGTGCAGCTGCGCCGCATTGGCCGCGCAGGCTGCGACTCGGCGACGCGCCGCGGCGTGTGTGCGCGATGGGTTTTCCGCGCAACGCGCGGCGTTTCTCGTCGCCGGATGGATTTCTTTCGCCTTTGTGAGCGCGGTTTTAGCCGCATGTCTTTCTGATCCCGGTCCCTCTTCTTATCTCGCAGTTGTGGCATAGTGTTAGCTTCTCACGTGGCCGGTGGCGCGTGTTTTGCCGCGTGGAGCTGCGGGATCGCATCGGGACCTCCGTTTGGCGCACGGTTTTCGCGGATGGATCGCAGGTGGGTTGGTTTCTCCCAAGGAACTACGGATTGCCCTTTTATGCTTCCGAATGCAAAGGTATCGTTTCCTTACTATCAGGTATTTGCGGAACAGTCGTGCAAGTCGAGGGTTGTCGTTTCCGACTTGGACACGAGTGTTAGTCGCATCGTTAGAGTATACGAATCACTGGCTGAGTTACCAGATGAGTAGATACCACTGGCTGAGTTACCAGATGAGCAGATGCCACTGGCAGAGTCACCAGAGGGGTATACATCACTGGCTGAGTTACCAGATGAGCAGATACCACTGGCGGAGTTACCAGATGGGTACGAATCACTGGCTGAGTTACCAGATGAGTAGATACCACTGGCTGAGTTACCAGATGAGCAGATACCACTGGCGGAGTTACCAGATGGGTATGGATCACTGGCTGAGTTACCAGATGAGCAGATACCACTGGCGGAGTTACCAGATGGGTGTGAATCACTGGCAGAGTTACCAGATGAGTAGATGCCACTGGCAGAGTCACCAGAGGGGTATACATCACTGGCTGAGTTACCAGATGAACAGATACCACTGGCGGAGTTACCAGATGGGTATGAATCACTGGCTGAGTTACCAGATGAGTAGATACCACTGGCAGAGTTACCAGATGGGTATAGATCACTGGCTGAGTTACCAGATGAGTAGATACCACTGGCAGAGTTACCAGAGGGGTATAAATCACTGGCTGAGTTACCAGATGAGTAGATACCACTGGCAGAGTTACCAGATGGGTATAGATCACTGGCTGAGTTACCAGATGAGTAGATACCACTGGCAGAGTTACCAGAGGGGTATAAATCACTGGCTGAGTTACCAGATGAGTAGATACCACTGGCAGAGTTACCAGAGGGGTATAAATCACTGGCTGGGTTACCAGATGTGTAGATATCACTGGCTGAGTTACCAGATAGATAGTTATGCCCTGGCCGAGTCACCAGGTGGTTACTAGAAGGGATTGAGGTGGCCTTCTAGTATCTGGTAGAGTTCTAGCAGTCCCAGTGCGGGGGCGGAAACTATGGGCGCCTAAGCCTACAGCATGTTCTTGTTTGATAAGGGCTGTAGGGGGCGCAGGCGTTCGTAGTTTCCAGGCCTCCCGTGAGAAAGACTGAGAACTTACTTCCAGCATTGCATTGAGACATGTAGCGATAGATTCATTTCCAGTTATCTATCTATCTATCTATCTATCTATCTATCTATCTATTTGTGTTTTTGTCTCCAGCAGACTGAGTGGGTGTACCGTGGGGTTAGCTTTGGTGCCCACTGAGATCTGACTGTTGCAGTAGATCTCACACCCGCTGTGATGACAGGTGTTCCTGAGGCGACCGTTCCAGGTTTGGCTCATTCGGAGCTTTCTGACCGAGGTTTGCGCGTGGCTGGCTAGCTCCTACCCGAGTCGGTGGTGTCGGTGTGGTGTCTCTTGTACTTTTCAGTTTCCACTTTTGTACTTATGTTGGGGGTGCTAGTGGACTGGTGTACTTGGACTTTTCACCGCTTAGTGTTTCAGCTTCCTTTCAGCTCTGATACTTGTTAGCTTTAGATCTCTTTTGCAGGTTAGACGCTTCGTCTGTACGGCAGTTTCCGTACAGACGGCGGATCTGTTGGCGAGCCCGGGTCGCAGTTCGACCCCCGGGGCGTGACACTCTAACTAGAACAAAATAGAGGCGGGCAGTCCAGAAAAGCCGCACCACCTCATCCAAGTACAGCTGGGCTAACCGCTCGAGCTACCAAGTAGTCTGCATCGGTACAAGCATCCGCTCCTCCCAGGGCCCCGATAATCCAACCACAAGTCCATCGGCACAAAAGCTTGATCCCAATACCTCTGTACTCCCAAGGTATCCAGTATAAGTCCCCCCCCCCCCCCCAACTGATCACGTAGACTCTGATCTCTAATCTTTAAACCGTCGGGGTGTAGAATCAATTCCCCAACTTTCCGGCATCAACACACAGCCATATGCAGTCGAAAAAACCAGATTGCAAATCCACCATTGGGAAGACCTGGGACCCTTACAGCTGGTAAATCAAATCCTCCATGCTCGACAAGGGTGCTAGCTCCAGATGGTCACTCCATCTAATTCTCGGGGATCCACGCAAAGCCGAAGTGAACCAACCTTCCATAACTCGAATAGCACCGGCGCCCCCAAAGGCGACACACATGGTCTGACAAACTTCCCAAAACATCGAATCCTGGAGTTGTGTCCTCAACTCCCAAACTAGTGACATGCAAGGCCACTCCAATAGGAGAACAGCCGAGAACTCGCAACCAAAGGGGGTATCCCCGAGTCCCAGCGCCGCCGTAGGTCCCTCAACCATACCAGCCAAAAGGCTACTCATCCACTGCGACACATCCGCCTCGCTCACGAAGTCAAAACCATAGAGGCGAAGATAACCTTCAAGCAACCCAAGTACACCAACACCTCCGAGCCTGGCTCCCCAAGAAAACTGTCCTCGCGGCATAATCATCCGCCGCGAAAGGAAACCGAACCAGCCAGCCCAACAAGTACCAAAACAACATCCCTCAGCTGAGCCAAGACCATCAGGTCTACTGGTAAAATCCAGGACTCAAGCTGCACCGGGCAGGACCAACAACTCTCCTCCACATACTAAGCGCGATCGGGAAAATAAGCCTCCCGTGCGCGAGGTGACCATGCTGCCCCCTAACCCAAGCAATGAAGCAAGAGCACTACCCACCAAGAAGGGAATTCTCCCGTATCAAGAAGATACGAACCCAAATGTCTGGAACAACTCAAACCTACCACCACACCGACCGCTGTAACCTATGTGCTCCGACAGTCTCAAAAATCCACTATCCTGGAAAAAGAAGTCGGGAATGCCTCCTCCGACTGATCTGTCCTCCATCACCCGGCGCCAAGCGCCTTAATCAGAACTCGCCTCAGGCGGTAGATCCCAATCCAAAGGAACCACAATGCCACGCTCCATACTCAATCCCACAAATCGGGGTGACTCATCCGCCAAAACTGGCTCACTTGATCAAAGCAATCCCACAGCTTACCCGCTGTCAACTGTCCACCCTACCTCGGTGCCCCAACACTAAACGTCGGCACGGAGGGGGCTACTCGCTACTCCGACAACTGTGCCACTGCGCTGCTCCGACAACTGTGTCACTGCGCTGCTCCGACAACTGTGTCACTCGTCCGACAACTGTGCCACTGCGCTGATCCGACAACTGTGCCACTGCGCTGATCCGACAACTGTGTCACCGCGCTGATCCGACAACTGTGTCACCGCTCCGCTGATCTGCCTCCAACACACCTACCCTTCGGGTCCGGAGCTCTCAGACTCCAATCTGGGTATCCGGCCCGAAACAACCAGCTCAGACCCAACTGCCGCACCAAGGTGCACCCGGGTCAGGGCCCAACGTCGGGGAGACACCGCTCACCACGACAAAACCGCAAATCAGCACACCCCAAACACTCGACCCAATCTAGCGAAAGTCAAAGACATCCCTCTATTTTTGTTACTTTATGTTGTCTGCAGCCAACATAACTGTCCCACAAAATAGGATATGTCGATCCCTCTTCACTCACAGGAAGAGTCAAACAAATAAATCACCGACTTTCGCAAAATGTCGCATCTCTCACGCAATAACATCCTAGGGTCCGCCGAAAAGCCTAGGGTTTCCTAAGTCCCAAATGACCTATCCCTAAGCTCTGATACCACCTAATCTGTCATGCCCCGGGTGTAAACCAGAACCCGGGCCCGTCTACAGATCCGCCGTGCACACGGTATTTCCCGTGTACACGAAGCGCCAAACCTGCTCAGATATAAGAGATAATAATAAAAGAGCAATAAAAACAGAGCTGAACTAAAATCTAATACATCTCAGACTGAAGCTGAAAATAAAATACAATACATCTGTATAAATGATACATCAGTCTCTCCCAGCTCACCAAAATAAATACAACCTGCTGGCAAAAGCCACTCCCAAAAGTAAAAGTACAACCGTCTGAGGAAACCTGGGTACACCAACAGTCCAGCTAACTCGCTCATCCTGCCTCGAGATCTATCTACTCAGCTGTCCTCTCTCCTCGACCCGCTGCTGAAAGCCCAGCAGCACCCGCAGAAGACACTGCAAAAACAAGGGAGAAGAAAAAGAGGAAAGAAGAATGGGGGTGAGAACTACTAGTAAACCAGTAGCCTCCCCTAGTGGGTAAAACCTCAAATTCTGACACACCCACTAGGTCTACCAGAGGCAAAAAGGAAAGAAGAGTGGTAAGAAATGAAACCGCTGAAAAAGGGAAATCTATCACTACTATGCCTCTAAAATACAGTCCTAGACTGGAGTAACCGTATGCAACAATAACCAACCGTCCCAGATGAACCCAATCTGTACCGCCCTCATCATCGGGCAAGTAAGCCGCGCCGATGTGATAGCAAAGTTCCTGCTGCCGCCCTCATCATCGGGCAAATAAGCCGCGCCGATGTGATAGCAAAACTGTCCATAACTGTCTGGCCCCGGCCTTCGGAGGGGATCTTGAGGGGAGCGACCCACACGAGTAAAGCATCACCGGGCAATAACCGCGCCGGTGAGATAAGTAACAAAAGCAGGATTGGATCACAACTATAAAGCCCCAGTGGAACACAACCCTCCACTAAAAGAAAATTGATTCCCAATCAGATGCAAACGTAACCATCCGGTCAATCGCCCAATATCCGCGATTGCCGCAATACCTCACAATCAACAACCAAGTCTCACAACCGACCTCCAGTCAACCGCCCAATATCCGCGGTCGCCGGAATAACCCACAATCACAATCATGTCCCACATCCGACATCTGGTCAACCGCCTACTATCCGCGGTTGCCACAGAACCCTCTAGTCCATAATCATGCCCTATCACCGATGTCCTATAACCGACATCCGGTCAACCGCCCAATATCCGCGGTCGCCGCCAAAACCCATAATCCACAATCCAGGCCCCGGCTACACTATCCCAAACCCCTGCTCAAACCCGAGCAACAAGAAGCACCTGACTAACGAAAAGGAGAAAAGAAGCAAACAAGGTTTCTCCTAAGTCAAGTTCCAGCATGAAAGTGTAGCGATAAAAGATGGCCTATCTAGATGTCCATACAAGCATGCATATGTCCTCATGAAAGATAAAGATAGTGTGACAAATAATGGCTCCACATGTGTATCAATCAATAGCTCCGCATAGATATAACCATCATGCTAAATCGTTGTCCAACCACACATGTTTAAAATTCACAATTTTCCCTCACCTAAATCATCCACCTATGCATGTCATCTATCCTCAAGTAATACCACTAACAGGATAAATCATATAGTCCCAATTAAATGTTCCATTCCACATGCAAGGTTAAGTGCTAACATAGCAATCCATACAATCATGTATAAGTCCCAACCACTATCAGATTCCCACAAGCATGCAAGTCCTAATTACAATTATCAATCATGGATGTCCAAGAAGGATCTCTCTAATACTCCTAGTGGGTAAGTCAGAAAAGAGGGATAAAGCAACCACCCACCTGGACACGCGCAATCCTCAGCTGTAAAACCTCCTCGCTGTCCAATATCCCCTTTTCACGCCAAATGCTCAAATAGGTAAACCGCCGCGATCGCTGTTCACAATTACCCCAAAACATACACACAAATAAGCACACAAGTATCCGCAAACATGCTGTCCAGAATTCAGTCTCAAAGATGCCCTATTTTTACCTGCGAGAAGTGCCCAGAAAATTCCAAGAAAAATACTCTCACGATCCTCGCGACGAACCCGTCGAAACGAGTAGTCCCAAAGATGCCCTGTTTTTACCTGCGAGAAGTGCCCACTAGGGGAGGCTACTGGTTTACTAGTAGTTCTCACCCCCATTCTTCTTTCCTCTTTTTCTTCTCCCTTGTTTTTGAAGTGTCTTCTGCGGGTGCTGCTGGGCTTTCAGCGGCGGGTCGAGGAGAGAGAGTACGGCTGAGTAGATAGATCTCGAGGCAGGATGAGCGAGTTAGCTGGACTGTTGGTGTACCAGGTTTCCTCAGACGGTTGTACTTTTACTTTTGGGACTGGCTTTTGCCAGCAGGTTGTATTTATTTTGGTGAGCTGGGAGAGACTGATGTATCATTTATACAGATGTATTGTATTTTATTTCCAGCTTCAGTCTTAGATGTATTAGATTTTAGTTCAGCTATGTTTTTATTGCTCTTTTATTATTATCTCTTATATCTGAGCAGGTTTGGCGCTTCGTGTACACGGGAAATACCGTGTGCACGGCGGATCTGTAGACGGGCCCGGGTTCTGGTTTACACCCGGGGCGTGACATGAACCACGTTGGTACCAATCGGCCCTTGGAATTACTGCACATGGACTTAATGGGGCCGACTCGTCAACCATCTTTGGGAGGTAAATGGTATATTTTTCTTTTGGTTGATGATTTCTCTAGATATTCATGGGTAACATTTTTAAAAGAGAAAGCGGATACTTTCGACTCTTTTCATGAGGTTTGTCATCGTATTATAATTGAATGAAATGAAAAGATCGTTCATGTTCGAAGTGATAGAGGTGGAGAATTCATTAATTCTAAATTCATTGATTTTTGCACTTTCAATGGCATAAAACATGAATTCTCAGCACCCTATACACTTCAGCAGAATGGTGTAGTCGAGCGCAAAAACAGGGTTGTTCAAGAGATGGCGCATGTGATGCTTCATAGCCGGAAACTCCCGTTACATTTTTGGGCTGAAGCTGTGAACACCGCCGTCTATGTAATTAATCGAGTGTATTTGCGCCCGGGAACTTTAAATACACCATATGAGCTGTGGTTTTGTAGAAAACCGAATATCAAATATTTTCGTATCTTTGGGAGTCGTTGTTTTATTTTGCGTGATCGCGAAAATCTTGGTAAGTTCGACTCTCGAAGTGACGAAGGGATTTTCATGGGTTATTCTACAAACAGTAGAGCATATCGGGTATTTAACTTGGAATCTAAAACGATGGTAGAATCTATTAATGTTAAAGTAGATGAAGCTTTCCATTTTTCATCTAATAAATCTACCCCTGATATGTCTCTAGATGATGATACTCCTGTAAATGCATCTTCTCATAATAACTCTTTTGATAAAGTTGATGCATCTAATGGTTCTTCTAGTTTATCTGAAATACAGGAATCATCACATGTACCTCCGAGTACTCCGTTACCTCAAACGCTACGGATCTCCAAGGATCATCCGGAATCGAACATTATTGGAGACCCACAAGAAGGAGTCAGGACTCGGAGACAGTTGGTTTGTGGAGTCGCATGTTACGTCTCCATGGTAGAACCAAAGAACGTCGATGAAGCTCTTCAGGATGACTACTGGATTGAAGCAATGCAGGAAGAACTCCATCAGTTCGAAAGGAACAAAGTCTGGGAACTAACGAGGCCACCGAAGCAACACAATGTGATTGGTACTAAATGGATTTTCAAAAATAAAGAAAAACGAGGATGGTACCATCATCAGGAACAAAGCACGCCTAGTTGCTCAGGGCTACTCACAAATAGAAGGTATAGACATTGATGAGACGTTCGCCCCAGTTGCTCGACTCGAGTCAATTCGTATGTTGTTAGCGATTGCTTGTCATTTTTAAATCAAACTCTTTCAAATGGACATTAAGAGCGCGTTTTTAAATGGGTTTTTGAACGAGGAAGTTTATGTGGCTCAACCGAAAGGTTTTGTAGACTGTAAACAACCTAACCATGTTTTTCGTTTGAAAAAGGCTCTTTACGGTCTAAAGCAAGCACCGCGAGTGTCACGCCCCGGGGTCGAAACTGCGACCCGGGCCCGCCAAACAGATCCGCCACCTATGCCAACCTGCATAAGCGAAGCGTCCTACCTGCAAGAAAAGTACTACAACTAAACAGATATCAGAGCTATAAATAAAAATCTGCTGTAACTAAAAACAATCACTGTACAACTGGAAATAAACAACACTGTCTGCCTCCCCAAAATGATAATAATAATACAAATCCTCGAGTACAAGCTCTAAACCCAACCGGGAGGTAACTCCAATATATATACAACAGTGTACAGTCTCTCAATACAAAATATCCTCACTACAATAGTCTCTCAAAAGAGGAAAAAGAAACAGCTAATCTACTGGTGATCTCCTCTGAAGGGTACCGCTACTCTCCAACGCCGGGTAGGGATCTAGCTCGCGACTCCCTCGCCCCGATCAGCAACCACAGAGTCGGCAACACCCGCAAGACTCTGCAAAACAAAGGAGAGGAGAGAAAAAAAGGGGGGAAACCCCCAAAGGGTGTGAGAACTACACCAAAAAGGGAGTTCTCAGTGGGTACCACCGCCAGACCCGACGGTCTGCCCACCAAGTCCTCAAGAGACAAAAACTAACCCAAGTCATAAGACTGAAATGAGTAAGTTGAAGACTCTCACAGCTACCCTGCCCCTAACTAAAGGCTAAAAGGGGGAGAACCAAACAGTGGTATGCAACCACTAGCACATGAAGTGCACCGTCGACCCAATCGAGCTGACTGCCACATCTGGTCCAGTCAAACCTGCGCCCACCTACAACCACCTCCCGCTGACGGGCAGGAATTACGTAGGGCGTCCAAACGGACTAGCTCGCTATCGAGTAGAGGATCATGCAGGCTATGGTCAAAATCCACGCTCTCTCTCAGAACGGATAGAATCAAGATGCTCAACCTCTCACACAGTGGTCAAAGTACTCACAACAACACGGGACCACCGTCAACCAGACGGCTCTCAACAATACTAGCACTGATCTAAACTCAACTACCAGTCTGCACTCGGCCCCCAGGCACGAGTGTAACAATAAAAGTATTGACCGAAATAAACTCAATCGTATGAACCGGTATAAAACCCGGTACTGCCTGCTCTGTCCAAATGACCGGAACCCAACACGGTCTGACCGGCACCCGACACGGTCTGACCGGAACCCAACACGGTCTGACCGGAACCCAACACGGTCTGAAGCCTACTCCGGAGCGGCACTCGAGGGGAGCTACCCACACGAGTAAAGCATCTCTGTCATCAGTATCACCAGTATCTCTAAACAGCAGGACTTTGATCGTCAATCAGATCAAAGTGGGAAAACTCAACCACTAAAGAAAGACCCGACCTCAGTCGGATGCAACTAAACGATAAGTGGGAAACTCCATCCACTAGAGAAAACCGATACCCAAATCTGGTGCATAGATAAGCATCCGGTCAACCGCCCAATATCCGCGGTTGCCGCAAAGCCCCACAACTAATCCAACCTGTCCCAGACGCAAAGTCCCGACTACACTACCCAGACCCCTGCTCGAACCCGAGCAACACTGACCACCTGACTAATAAGAAGGAGAAAGGAAAAGCATGGTTTCTCCTAAGTCAAGTTCCAATAAGTAGTGCAGCAGTAAAAGATGGCCTAACTACATGACCATACAAGCATGCAAATGTCCTCAAGGAAATAAAGGGGTAAAGCATAATAATAGTTCCTTTAGGAATAAACAACATGCCGGAATCCCAAAACTAGACCTGTCCACAATTCAGGGTTCATCAATAGAATGATCATAATAACTCCTCAGAGTACAAATCCGCACATAGCTACGAAATCCTGTCCCAAAGCATAATCCAACCACATGAAAGGCTATGTGCTAACATGGCATGTTACATAATCTCATAGGGTAACATTATCCTAGGTAAGCTTACACTAATCATCACATAGATGTCCAAGTCATGCAAGTCCTCAGTATACCTCATAAATACTATTCTTGCAATCATTTATACAAATATCATTATCAAGCTTACCTACTTACCAACATAAACCATGTACCCTAAACATGCATGCATCAGTCATAGAGGGGTGACATCCCCACAAGTGGACTTATATTTGCCACAGCATAAGCATTGCCTTAAACAATTACTGATAAGAAGCTTACCCACCTGAAGCGCTTAAACCAAGGCAAACCTGAAGTCGGTGAAGGGGGTAGACGCCCACGGTCCAAAATCTGCCAACATAACACCCTCGGTACAAGTCGCGCACGCCTTGGCTCCAAACAACTGAAAGCACCCCTGGGCACAACAATAAGGCTCAACATTACACTTTTATTCCAAAATTAACCAAGTATACATAATCTGAAAATCAGTCCCAAAGCCGTGCTTATTTCACCTGCTGCAAGTGCCCAGAAAAATCCAATAAAAATACCACAGTAATCCTCGCATCGATACCTTCGAAACGAGTACCTGCACGTCCAATTCCGAGCTTCCTACCCTGAGAAACAATTCCGACAAGGGAACCACCCCGAATTAAACTACTCTCAAAAACTGTAGCAACAACTACTGTTCACAGAGATTCTTCACCTTCGAGAAATATTCAGAAAATTCCAAGAAAATTTGGGCATATTCCTCGTGATGTGTAGATGCAAATCGCCTCTTGAATCGCCCCAATCCGATGCCTGTGCGCGAAGATATCACCAAAACACCGCTCCGCTGTCCCAGAACTCCGCCCCAGAAAAGAGGTTACAAGATGATCCGAAAAACCCATGAAAAGCTTGGAATGGGAAAAACCAGTAAACATGGGAAACGTAGCCCTACCTGTCGTGAAGCCAACGGCGCAAGAATCACTGAAAAAGGTGCTCGGGGTAAGCCGGGGGAGTCCTCGCACCAAAACGCGACGAAGAAGACCACAAACGAACGAGCGTCGCGCCGCGCCGTAAAAATAGAAACCTCGATAAGCGTGCCACCAAAAATCCCAAAACTTTGCAGAAAGATGCAGCCAAACTCGGGGATCATCTTTGCTGAAGGCACCCCGGCGAGAGGAGGCTCGGAAATGGCGGAAAAAGGGAGAAGAAGAAGGCTCGGATCGCCTTTTATAGGCTGCAGAAACAATTGAGGAAATACCGGTTATGTCCCGATTTCCGGGCGCTGGGGGTTTTCGGGCGCGCACTGTAGCAGCCCGAAATCCCCGCGCGCGAACACTGTAGCCGCCCGAATCCATCCTGGGCCTCCACGTCGCCCGCCAAACAGGCGACAGCCGATCCCGCCGCACGCGTCGCGCCGCGTGGCCACCCGCGGACGACGACACGTGGCACGCACCCGGTCAGCGCCCGCCTGCCGCGCCCACGTGCCCTCCTGACGCCGCCGCCTGCCACCCCTGCCGCGCACTGTTCCGAGGCCCCACCGCGCTCCGTGGTCCCAGCCTGCGTGAGCCCGCCAACCACAAGCCGCCACGTGTCCCGCCGGTCCATGCACCATGCCCGCCTGCTCCGTAGACCAAGTCCACTAAACCGACCACTCCGACACTGCCGCGTGTCCACCCCGGTCCACTGTGCGCCCCGCACTCCCCCGTAGACCGCGCCCCGCGGACCGGCCCACTCCCGAGCCGCCACGCGTCCAGCCCCCGGTGCACGCCTGCCGCGTGGACCGGGCGGCCCGCGCCTCCGTCCGCCGCGCTGCCTGCGGCCGCTCCGCCGCTGCCGCCGCCGCCGGAAACACTGTTCCGGCGTGAACAGTGTCCGGTGCTCAAAAATAACAAGTGGGTAGTCCGTTTTAACCGTTTTCGCGCGCTGAATCCGAATTTGATGTCCATTTCGCCAAATTCCAACTCCAAAATTTGCCGAAGGCATCCGGAAAGGTAATCCTTGGTCCAAACTTCGCACTGAGTCCATATTTAATATCCACTTCGCGCGAAACCACTTCTAACGATCCGACGGAGTCCAATGATCACCCACGTGATCCATTAAACACACTGAGCCCAACACTAATGTCCAAATGGGGCACAAATCCCACCAACACGCCACATTGGCCTCCAGGAGCTGCAGATGCAACAGTAGTCACGTCGTGAGAATCCAGGTCCTCACATCCTCCCCCACTAAGGAGAGTTTCGTCCTCGAAACTAGTTCAGATCCACCAGGAGTCACACATACCACGGGTAGGTATCCATCAATCACGCCTCCAGCTCCCCACACACCACACACTCCCCGTGATCACCCCCCAATAACAACAATACCCAGTACGGCATGGCCCGATTGCGCAATTCCCTCATCTCTCGAGCCAGAATTCGCAACGGGCGTTCCTCGTACTCCAACAATCACAGATCTCAATGGACAAGTCAATCTCGGCGAGGGATCCAAAAGTAAAACACACCTGAGCTGAGACGTAAAACAACACAGAGGCTCCATCAAAAGCTGGGGGAAAAACAGAATAACCATCGGTGCAACACGCACCAAACCACATCCTGGTGTAAATCTCAACAAGGTGACCCGAAGCATACCCACGCATTCATCCAATAAGCTGGGGTCTTCCCGATCCAAAATCACCCGAATGGGCTACTCACCCACGGGCTACCCTCAAAAGGGGTCCTCAAGAGACACAATCTCATGCCACAGTTGGTCACTCAACATGCCAACAAAACCCCAACAGACCCACGAGTCGAAGTCGATCTCTCAACTAATAAAGGACACCCTGACGGGGATCAAACCGTCAGTGAACGGGACTGAAAACTGGCAAAAAGGCGATCATAATGCTGATGCTCAAACTCACGGTCAAAAAATCCGAACCAGCAACGACAATCCGCATAAATCCCATTCAACATGCTGAAAGCTGTAATCTCCATCGGCACCGCATGGCGAATACTGTAAACTGAAGCTGAAATCCTGATCTATCACATGGTAAAGAACAGAAATGCTGAGTAATCAACACCAATAGCCAAGCAGGCATGGCCTACGCCCAGGTATATCAATCAAAGCTGGGAATAAAAGGCGTACTGAGAGGCTCAACTGTGGGATCCAAGCTGCCTGCAAAACAGCGGTTCATCCTGCCCCAACACTCATAGGGTTGGACTAATGAAGTGTGGACCGAAGATCCACCCACGGTAACTCCACCGCCACAATGGGAGGCATCACCAAAACACACAATTCCATCTCCCAACACAGGAAACACTAGCATTGGCGCTAATACCAGTCACATTATCCATTGGCCATGCTCTCACGGCACCGCCAAGTCTAGAAGCTCCTCACCTCAAGAATGAAAGTTGGTCTCAGTCAACTTGAATAACATCCACTTGGTCGGGTTCCACCGCCGCCCCTACGGCCCGAACAAAGCGACCCAAGAAGGTATGCTTCTGCAGCTATAACTCGTACCTCAATAACTTGGCATACCGCTTCATCCACACGGGCATGGTAGCACATCCACAAAGTGCTCCTCGTGCTCCAAGTCGCTCTGGGAGTAAATCAAAATATATCCTCGGGAAACACCACTCCCAGTCCGTCCAAGTACAACTGGGACATACGATTCCTCAGATCTTGAAGTCAACAGGGCCTTCGCCATACCATTGGGCCTCGCTATAAACCCATAATGCCCCTACCGTGTCCTGAACGCCATCTAGGCGAAGTCCTCCACTATCTACTTCCAAGTAGGTACTCGCATCATACACTAACAGCCTGAGTATAACTCCATCATAAGGTCCTAGATACCATAAAAGGACCCTCACATTCGTGTATCAACGATGTGGCATCACCACTGTATACCAACGGCGTGGCGCTAGGTCAAACAGACCCCTCGATCCATCGGACCCTGCAACAGTGCCATCGGCTCTCACTCAGCTCTACCGGTGATATCCAATGAGGTGCTGTCCCGGGTGGCGCGGTTCCCGAACCACGTCAAACACAATCTCTATCTCCCTAACCGGCGGCATTACCAACAACTAAGGTGAAATCACACCCGGGATCTCGTGGGCAACAGAGATATCCCTGAGTCCCGGTGCCGCCGTAAGCACCTCTCACCCTGCCGCTAAAACCAGAGTGCTCTAACAACCTCAACGAGCAAGCCTCCAATTGCCCGTCTTGCCGAAGATCAAGTCCTCTTTTGCCGCAGTCGAACATCCTGTGGCATAGTGCCCAACAATCTCAAGCATAAGGTCAAAACACCTAATTGCTATAATTTCCAATAATTCTGCCGGTATCTCGCGGTCTCGGCCGCACTGGACATGATCCAAAAGCCTCCTCCACGTGCACAACAACAACAGGAACCTGTACCTCTAGTGCACGTGGTAACAAATCTGCCTCTAACCTATGTAAGAGTGGAACATGCTCTAACTCCGACTACCGTGGTGAAATCCTACCTGCGACACTCAATCCACTACCGTGGCGCCCTCCAACCGGGCGGCACAGATTCATCCGCTCAAAGCAAGTGGTTGTCGCTCGATCTGCCTGAAAATCAGGGCTATCACTAGGAAGCACGACCTCTGTCTCTGATCACATTGAGGCGACGAACAAGATCCTCCGCAGATAACAACTCCACGCTATCGCTGCGCCACTCAAATAAAAATACTGATGTTGCCTTCGGGGTCCACCCGACCTCTGACATCTCGGGAACTCGTTATCCAGGAAAAGAAATTAGACATGCCCCTGCCGGCCGATCTGTCCTCCATCATCCGGCGCCAAGCGCCAAAATCCAGAACTCACCTCTGGCGGCTGATCCCTATCCAAAGGAACTGCAATGCCACGCTCCATACATAATGCCTGCTCCAACGAGGCATCTAAATCTACAATGGAGGGACTGAATAACAGAAAGGTGTCCTGGCGCAATCCACTCCCAGTCTCATATATCCTATGCGCCTCGTCCCTCGAATCTGGAGCGCGCAGTTCAACAACTGCATACACTCACAAGCACAGGGAGGCTCTCAATTAATCACTCCATCACCACCAGCCACGACTCTGCCTCCAAAGGCTCCAAACTCAATCTTACGAGTCGGGGTGGTTCATCTGCCAAATATGGCTCAATAGGTCGATCATGTCCCACAGCTCACCAGCTGTCAACCATCCACCCTGCCTCGGTGCCTCGACACTAAACATTGGCACAGAGGGGGCTACTCAGTGCTCCGACAACTGTGTCACCAAGACCAGCTGCTCCCGCAGCCGCTGATAAGCCTCTGACAATCCTGTCATCTGGGTCCGGGGTTCTCTGACCTCAATCCAGGTATCCGGCCCAAAACCAACTACTCAAGCTCAACAGCTATGACAGGATGCACACGGGTCAAAACCCAGCGTCGGGGAGACACCGCTCGCCACGACGAAACAACAAAACATCACACAACAACACTCGACCCAATCCAGCGAAAGTCTAAAGCATGTCACCCATTCCACAGCATTATGTTGTCTGCAGCCAACATAATTACTTAGAAGAATAAACATGCCAATCACTCCTCCCGTCCCTTGGGAGAGGTATAAAACTCAATCAGGACTCTCGCAAAAAAAATCACGACTCTCACAAAGTCAACCAAGGGTCAAACCATAAGCCTAGGGTTTCTAAGTCCACCATGACCTACAACCTAGGCTCTGATACCACTCTAATCTGTCACGCCCCGGGGTCGAAACTGCGACCCGGGCCCGCCAAACAGATCCGCCACCTATGCCAACCTGCATAAGCGAAGCGTCCTACCTGCAAGAAAAGTACTACAACTAAACAGATATCAGAGCTATAAATAAAAATCTGCTGTAACTAAAAACAATCACTGTACAACTGGAAATAAACAACACTGTCTGCCTCCCCAAAATGATAATAATAATACAAATCCTCGAGTACAAGCTCTAAACCCAACCGGGAGGTAACTCCAATATATATACAACAGTGTACAGTCTCTCAATACAAAATATCCTCACTACAATAGTCTCTCAAAAGAGGAAAAAGAAACAGCTAATCTACTGGTGATCTCCTCTGAAGGGTACCGCTACTCTCCAACGCCGGGTAGGGATCTAGCTCGCGACTCCCTCGCCCCGATCAGCAACCACAGAGTCGGCAACACCCGCAAGACTCTGCAAAACAAAGGAGAGGAGAGAAAAAAAGGGGGGAAACCCCCAAAGGGTGTGAGAACTACACCAAAAAGGGAGTTCTCAGTGGGTACCACCGCCAGACCCGACGGTCTGCCCACCAAGTCCTCAAGAGACAAAAACTAACCCAAGTCATAAGACTGAAATGAGTAAGTTGAAGACTCTCACAGCTACCCTGCCCCTAACTAAAGGCTAAAAGGGGGAGAACCAAACAGTGGTATGCAACCACTAGCACATGAAGTGCACCGTCGACCCAATCGAGCTGACTGCCACATCTGGTCCAGTCAAACCTGCGCCCACCTACAACCACCTCCCGCTGACGGGCAGGAATTACGTAGGGCGTCCAAACGGACTAGCTCGCTATCGAGTAGAGGATCATGCAGGCTATGGTCAAAATCCACGCTCTCTCTCAGAACGGATAGAATCAAGATGCTCAACCTCTCACACAGTGGTCAAAGTACTCACAACAACACGGGACCACCGTCAACCAGACGGCTCTCAACAATACTAGCACTGATCTAAACTCAACTACCAGTCTGCACTCGGCCCCCAGGCACGAGTGTAACAATAAAAGTATTGACCGAAATAAACTCAATCGTATGAACCGGTATAAAACCCGGTACTGCCTGCTCTGTCCAAATGACCGGAACCCAACACGGTCTGACCGGCACCCGACACGGTCTGACCGGAACCCAACACGGTCTGACCGGAACCCAACACGGTCTGAAGCCTACTCCGGAGCGGCACTCGAGGGGAGCTACCCACACGAGTAAAGCATCTCTGTCATCAGTATCACCAGTATCTCTAAACAGCAGGACTTTGATCGTCAATCAGATCAAAGTGGGAAAACTCAACCACTAAAGAAAGACCCGACCTCAGTCGGATGCAACTAAACGATAAGTGGGAAACTCCATCCACTAGAGAAAACCGATACCCAAATCTGGTGCATAGATAAGCATCCGGTCAACCGCCCAATATCCGCGGTTGCCGCAAAGCCCCACAACTAATCCAACCTGTCCCAGACGCAAAGTCCCGACTACACTACCCAGACCCCTGCTCGAACCCGAGCAACACTGACCACCTGACTAATAAGAAGGAGAAAGGAAAAGCATGGTTTCTCCTAAGTCAAGTTCCAATAAGTAGTGCAGCAGTAAAAGATGGCCTAACTACATGACCATACAAGCATGCAAATGTCCTCAAGGAAATAAAGGGGTAAAGCATAATAATAGTTCCTTTAGGAATAAACAACATGCCGGAATCCCAAAACTAGACCTGTCCACAATTCAGGGTTCATCAATAGAATGATCATAATAACTCCTCAGAGTACAAATCCGCACATAGCTACGAAATCCTGTCCCAAAGCATAATCCAACCACATGAAAGGCTATGTGCTAACATGGCATGTTACATAATCTCATAGGGTAACATTATCCTAGGTAAGCTTACACTAATCATCACATAGATGTCCAAGTCATGCAAGTCCTCAGTATACCTCATAAATACTATTCTTGCAATCATTTATACAAATATCATTATCAAGCTTACCTACTTACCAACATAAACCATGTACCCTAAACATGCATGCATCAGTCATAGAGGGGTGACATCCCCACAAGTGGACTTATATTTGCCACAGCATAAGCATTGCCTTAAACAATTACTGATAAGAAGCTTACCCACCTGAAGCGCTTAAACCAAGGCAAACCTGAAGTCGGTGAAGGGGGTAGACGCCCACGGTCCAAAATCTGCCAACATAACACCCTCGGTACAAGTCGCGCACGCCTTGGCTCCAAACAACTGAAAGCACCCCTGGGCACAACAATAAGGCTCAACATTACACTTTTATTCCAAAATTAACCAAGTATACATAATCTGAAAATCAGTCCCAAAGCCGTGCTTATTTCACCTGCTGCAAGTGCCCAGAAAAATCCAATAAAAATACCACAGTAATCCTCGCGTCGATACCTTCGAAACGAGTACCTGCACGTCCAATTCCAAGCTTCCTACCCTGAGAAACAATTCCGACAAGGGAACCACCCCGAATTAAACTACTCTCAAAAACTGTAGCAACAACTACTGTTCACAGAGATTCTTCACCTTCGAGAAATATTCAGAAAATTCCAAGAAAATTTGGGCATATTCCTCGTGATGTGTAGATGCAAATCGCCTCCTGAATCGCCCCAATCCGATGCCTGTGCGCGAAGATATCACCAAAACACCGCTCCGCTGTCCCAGAACTCCGCCCCAGAAAAGAGGTTACAAGATGATCCGAAAAACCCATGAAAAGCTCGGAATGGGAAAAACCAGTAAACATGGGAAACGTAGCCCTACCTGTCGTGAAGCCAACGGCGCAAGAATCACTGAAAAAGGTGCTCGGGGTAAGCCGGGGGAGTCCTCGCACCAAAATGCGACGAAGAAGACCACAAACGAACGAGCGTCGCGCCGCGCCGTAAAAATAGAAACCTCGATAAGCGTGCCACCAAAAATCCCAAAACTTTGCAGAAAGATGCAGCCAAACTCGGGGATCATCTTTGCTGAAGGCACCCCGGCGAGAGGAGGCTCGGAAATGGCGGAAAAAGGGAGAAGAATAAGGCTCGGATCGCCTTTTATAGGCTGCAGAAACAATTGAGGAAATACCGGTTATGTCCCGATTTCCGGGCGCTGGGGGTTTTCGGGCGCGCACTGTAGCAGCCCGAAATCCCCGCGCGCGAACACTGTAGCCGCCCGAATCCATCCTGGGCCTCCACGTCGCCCGCCAAACAGGCGACAGCCGATCCCGCCGCACGCGTCGCGCCGCGTGGCCACCCGCGGACGACGACACGTGGCACGCACCCGGTCAGCGCCCGCCTGCCGCGCCCACGTGCCCTCCTGACGCCGCCGCCTGCCACCCCTGCCGCGCACTGTTCCGAGGCCCCACCGCGCTCCGTGGTCCCAGCCTGCGTGAGCCCGCCAACCACAAGCCGCCACGTGTCCCGCCGGTCCATGCACCTTGCCCGCCTGCTCCGTAGACCAATTCCACTAAACCGACCACTCCGACACTGCCGCGTGTCCACCCCGGTCCACCGTGCGCCCCGCACTCCCCCGTAGACCGCGCCCCGCGGACCGGCCCACTCCCGAGCCGCCACGCGTCCAGCCCCCGGTGCACGCCTGCCGCGTGGACCGGGCGGCCCGCGCCTCCGTCCGCCGCGCTGCCTGCGGCCGCTCCGCCGCTGCCGCCGCCGCCGGAAACACTGTTCCGGCGTGAACAGTGTCCGGTGCTCAAAAATAACAAGTGGGTAGTCCGTTTTAACCGTTTTCGCGCGCTGAATCCGAATTTGATGTCCATTTCGCCAAATTCCAACTCCAAAATTTGCCGAAGGCATCCGGAAAGGTAATCCTTGGTCCAAACTTCGCACTGAGTCCATATTTAATATCCACTTCGCGCGAAACCACTTCTAACGATCCGACGGAGTCCAATGATCACCCACGTGATCCATTAAACACACTGAGCCCAACACTAATGTCCAAATAGGGCACAAATCCCACCAACACGCCACATTGGCCTCCAGGAGCTGCAGATGCAACAGTAGTCACGTCGTGAGAATCCAGGTCCTCACAGCGAGCGTGGTACGAAAGGTTAACAAAGCACCTATTGGAAAAGGGCTATACTCGAGGGGGAGCGGACCGGACTATCTTTGTGAAGCATTATCAGGATAATTTCATTGTGGCACAAATCTATGTCGATGACATTGTATTTGGTGCAACTAGAGACAATGATGCTTCTAAATTCGCAGAAACCATGGAAAGCGAATTTGAGATGTCTATGATGGGGGAATTGACATACTTTCTTGGATTGCAAGTGAAACAAAATGAAGAAGGCATCCAATTGCGTCAATCCAAGTATGCAAGGGAGTTGGTGAAGAAATTCGATTTAGAAAACTCTAAAGATTTTCTAACTCCAATGGGAACTAGCAATAAGGGATTAGGAAGTGAATCTCTTAGTGAAAGTGTAGACGAGAAGCTTTATCGCAGCATGATTAGAAGTCTACTATACCTCACGGCTAGTCGCCCGGATATATCCTTTAGTGTTGGGATCTGCGTGAGATATTAATCAGCACCAAAGGAGGTTCACCTGAAAGCGGTGAAGAGGATCATTCGGTACGTCAAAGGAACACTGAACTTCGGAATTTGGTATCCTATGGGAACAACGCTTGATATTATAGGATATTCAGATGCCGATTGGGCAGGATCTGTGGATGATCGGAAAAGTACGAGTGGTGCATGTTTTTATCTTGGCCATTGCCTTGTTGCATGGCATAGTAAAAAGCAAAACTGCATAGCACTCTCGACTGCCGAAGCGGAATATATCTCAGCGGGTAGTTGTTCAACTCAACTCATTTGGATGAAAAGCATGTTGAGCGACTTCCGAATTTCAGCAACTTCGGTAACTATTCTTTGTGACAACACAAGTGCTATAAATATTTCTAAAAATCCTGTGTTGCACTCGAGAACAAAACACATTGAACTTAGATATCATTTTCTAAGAGAGCTAGTTGAATCAAATTTACTTCAAATTTCCTATATTTCAACTGAGGATCAATTAGCTGACATTTTAACAAAACCTTTGGATCAAAAACGGTTTATTCATTTACGTAAAGCGATTGGAATGCTTTCTTTGAAATAATACTTTTTGAAATCATTGCTTAGGTTAGGTTTTGTTTTGTGTTTTTGTTCCTTATCTATGTCTGTACATAAAACATTAATTGAGCATATGCAATTGACTTTACTTGCATCCTTTTATATATTTAGAAATTTATTATGCTTTGGATATCATAATAATTCATTTGATGCAATGATCATTTATGTCAATTAAGTTATCTTTAATTGATCAAAGTCAATTTCTCTCTCATATGATCTCTTGGTATAGTTTTTATCATATTTGAAAATTGAGTTTAGTATGAAACTCGAGATCAATTTTTGGTTGAATACTTTATATCTTAAATAATTGATAACCAATTGAGGGGGAGTTTGTTAAAATATTTATGCTCATAAGATGTGGAAAGAGTTACATCCCATTGAGTGTGAAAACTACCACCACATGGAGGAAAGAGCTACCACCTCGGTCGTCCGAGTACTGTGTGCAGCTACCACATGTATACCAAGCATGGTTTTTCGAGTTGATTAGATAAATTTCTTTTTGGAATACTTGACCCTGTCAAATTCCAAGGTTGATATAAAGTGGGGATTTTATTGAAAGATGCTCAAAGAGCCACTCCTTACAATAAATTGATTAGATATATTATCTAACATATTTGGGATTTCAAACATCTATTGATCTTGGTACTTCATTTTCTTTACTATGTTAATGATTTGATAAACGCATTACTCATAAGATCAAGATAGATGTCATTAAACTTGTTCAACTTTAAAGGTTTTAATTTTTATAAATTTTCATTTCATTACTTGGATATTATTGATAGATTTAGCATAATCTATTTCTTTTGATGTGAAATGATGATTTTTGTTTAAAGTTGACATGCCAAAGTGCATACATACTTTTTCTGGATTTTTTGGAATTTTCCTAAATTTTTCTGAAGAAAAAGTTTAGAGCCGATCCGGACCGGAACATCCGTTCCGGATCCCGAACGCAGGAATTTCCTGCGGGTAGCCGTTCCAGACTGCATTCATAGGGCGTTCCGGACCGCGGCTAGGGTTTATATGAAACAAAAGGGTTTTTGATTTTATTTCATCTCAATCTTTTGTTTCCAAGTCTCCAGAGCTTCTCTCTCTAGAAATCATTCAATTTGGAGCCTTTCCAATTAGAGTTTTTCGAATCAAAGTGAGTTTTCATGATCAAAACTTCGGTATTTTACAGTTTTTCTCTATTTTGCTCAAAACGTGGATGAAATCATGTAACTTTTTCGTTTGAGATTAGTTTTTGATCAAATTTCTTTTGAAATAAGAACTCTGTGTAGATTAGTTTTGATTATATGCTAGGTATTCTCTTGATTAACGGATTTTTGGGCTTCGATTTCTAAAAATTCGATTTTAGGGCATATAATAAGAATTTTTGAAAATCATGAGATTGATCTATTTTTAAAATTCTTTTTGCAAAACTAATTTGATTCCTAGTCTCTCTACATGATAATGATTGTTTAGGTACAATTTTTCAAATTTTTGAAAATAAATAATTTTTTCGTGTTCTTGAGTTGTTGCTCGCAGGATTCTCTCATTCACAAGAAATAGCATAGATGGCGATCACTTGGGTAATCTTTCTTCTGGCTGCTATGGTTCACACTAGAGCTACAAACAAGCCTAAGAGGGCTAAGAAGACGAAGAAAACTAGGGGTGATTCCGAGACGGAATCTGAGACTGAATCTATTGATTGGGATGAGCTATTGGTAGAAGCAACTGCTCCTACTGCTTCAAAGGGGAAAGCCCCTGCTGCATCCTCAAAGGCAAAGACTCCCCAACCGCCGCAGAAAAGGGCAAAGCTCCAATGGAAGAAACTCCTCTCAAAACAAAAAAGAAGAGCGTTGCACGTAAAAGAGGGAGTGCTCGAGGAATTTCAATTGAAGAGCCACTAGCCAGCCAGCCTCCTCCACAAGACTTTATAAGCTCGGAAAGAATTAAGGACTTCGAAAAGAGGGAATGCATTGGTGAGAGACATGTCAATGTCAAAGCTCTGAATAAGCGATCTGCACTTTTTGGCACTCTTTTTGACTATGCGGGACTTGCCCCCATTTGTCATTTCCCTGAACCTACTGGATATTGTCTTCACTCGGTGAGGATGTTTTATCAGAATGCATCAGGGTTAGTTGATCAAGAGGACGGACATCGAGAATTTCTAACAATGGTTAGAAATGTTAAGATTAAGGTCACACCTCAATTGATTGGAGAGGTGTTAGGGATGAAGGCACGGGTTGAAGGAGCACATTACGTGAAAAGTCAAACCTTCTCCACCACCTCATGGAGAGTGGTTGTGGATGGAATTTGTCTTCCAGATACTCGGTCGACGGGGAACTCAGTCTTTTCAAAAGAACTTCGACCGGAGTATCGCTATTTGAATTTTATTGTTTGCTACAACATTCTTCCTAGCATGCAAACAAAAATTCTTAGATGGGATAGGATGTTATTTCTTTATCTTCTTGGAAATCCCACAGCGGCTTTGGGATCAAACTTAAACATTCCATTTCTCATTTGGTCAAGGATGACGCGGTATGTAGAACATGTGCATCCCACAGAGCGACTTCCCTACCCAGTTATAATTATGCGCATTTTGAAGAAATTCAAAGTCGATATTTCATCATCGGCTTATATGCATAGCTTGGGAACAATCAACGATACAACTATCATAAAGTCACTCTCAACAAGACAATATGAGCCTCCTTCACCTCCTCGCAGACGCCGACCCTCAACATGTAGCAGCACAACCTGCACCTCCTTCAACTTCAGAGGATGATGCTTCAGTTACCTCTATTTATAGAGAGCAAAAACGACTTTCCTCTGAACAGGAACGCATGTCGAATGAATTTATTGAAATGAAGGACGAGATAAGAGAAGTCAAAAAGGAACAGGCATCCATGAACAAGCGCATAAAGAAAATTTTCCAAAAACTCGGATGCATTAGTTCGGAGGATTCTGAGTAATCTTTATTTTCTTTCTAATATTTTGTTTTGCAGGTTTTTAGTTTTAGTTCTTACATTTTCCTGTTTTGAACTTTTAACACTCCCTTTTATTTTGTAATTTTGGCTACTTTAGTGACAAAAAGGGGGAGAGAGATATGAACAATTGGAACAATGGTTACAATGTGTTGTGAGAACTTTGAACTTTGAACTCTGGAAGGTAAGTATCAAAACAACTTTTGGTTTTGTATTGTGATTGCATGCATGCCTCGACTAACTATTTGACTAACTATTTGGGCATGTATTATTACTAACAAGTTGTTTGATTACTAACAAGTTTATGACATTTGGATTTTATTGCTTAGATGATATGTCTATTTCTGATTATGATCTTAATACATATCTGAGTTCATAAATGTCATGGTGAGTATAAACTCTATCTCTGTTTGGTTTTTGAATGCTAAAAATTCTTGAGGTATCTAACGATCTCTTTTGTCAAGAATGATTTCTTTTGCAGAGAAAACAGATGTCTAAGTCTAGAGTCTGTTTTAGGAGTTTATCTCATGTATTTGTTTTATTTGGATCAGATCTCTAATGTAAATTTTTGTTGTATGGTGATAGCAACAAAAATATCTTTTTGAATTTTCTTAAGTGGATCTCCGTTTTGTCACGAAACCGCCAAAGGGGGAGATTGTTAAGGATTTTAGTTTTGGCGTATTTCGTGAAAGTATTTAAGTCTTGAAGATTGAAGATAAAGAAACTTGGATCATATACCTCAATCCCAAGAAAGAAGAATTCAAATGATCAGGTAAGTTTAACTAAACATTTTTTGGTGATCTGAATACTTCTTATAATGTAGAAACACTTGGATGGATTTTTAATCGCATAAAAATCAAAAACTGGACAAGTTATATGTTCAGGATCCGGAACAGGGGACTACAGTCCGGACCCCGAACGTTGGTAGTTCATGTACAAATCCAGTCCTGAACATCCCTGTTTTGTTCCGGACCCCGAATGTGGATTTTGGTGAAACTGCATAAACAGTCCGGACCATAGGATTTTGTTCCGGACCCCGAACGTGGAGTTTACTGAAACTGCATGAACAGTCCGGACCGTGGATTTCGTTCCAGACCCCGAACCTTGATTTTTCAGGAATTCTCTGAAAAATAACGACAGTCCTGAACGAGACTAATCCGGTCCGGACCGTCGTGCGGGATAAAATCTGTTACAATCAGTTTTTGTTTCTTATCCTCTTCCAATGGTTTCTAACCTATAAGTAAACCCTAATTCTACTTTTTAGGGTAATCCACACTAAGTTTTATCTCTGGGAAATGACGGATAAAAATTAACGGAGAAAAACTTAGAGATCCACATATAGAGAAGAAAGGAAATAACTAGATCTGATTCTATGTTTCTTCATCTATATTAATTAATTTGATTCTAGGTTTTCATACTCAGATTTTGAGTAGAATCAAATTAATGAATACTTAGATGGCATTTCCGATCTATCTTTGATCTAAGTATTCGGCGGATCATCACCACCAACAAAACAACGATTTTCTCCAAAATCGGCGCGTGGATCCGCGTGGCCTTGTGGATTCAAGGTGTAACCGCTCTCGTGGATTCGGAGCGAGGTACGTTCGTGTGATCGAGACGTACTACCTGGTGGAGACCGTGGATTCGGTCAGACGTCGTGGACTCGACGTTGGACGCCGTGGATTCGGCGTTGGACGCAAATCGTGGATTCGAGGCGCGTTGCGGAGCGAGCGGAGAAGATCAACTCGGAGCGTATGGAAAAAGGATGAGTCGTCTGTGAGTGCGTTATATCACCTTTGTACATGTTATAATCTTAGTTGATTTCACCGTGTTTTCGGTCCCGTGGTTTTTTACTCCTGGTTTTGGAGTTTTCCACGTAAAAATCTTGCGTGTTATTTTCATTTCCGCATTGGGTTTTTATTACACAAAGATTTTTGAGTGTTTATCGTTTACACCTATTCACCCCCCCTCTAGGTGGTTTTTCCCCTATTTAGATCCTTATTACAGAGATGACCCAACACTTTAGTGGTTGGGCTTTCCCACTTTGATCAGAGTCATGATCCAGTCCTGCTAATTTATACTTATGTCACTGGTTACTGAGATACTTTACTCGTGTGGGTCGCTCCCCTCGAGTGCCACTCCGGAGTGTGCGATCGGACGGTTCGAGGCCGATCTGTTACTTACTTTGAGTCCTTGAGACTCTTATCCCTTATCGGTGTTATGCATTGGCCAGCATACCCGATTTGTCAGGCACAGCAGGCAGTACCAGTTTTACTGGTGGTACAAGATTGGGTTATTTCAGGCATTTACTTTATTGTTGCACTCGTGTCAGGGGAACCGAGTGGAGTCTAGTAGCTGTGTTTAGACCAGTGCTAGTGTTGTCGGGAACCGCTTGGGGATTGACGATAGTCCCGAGGTCGTTGTGAGTTAGTCGACCGTTGTGCGAGAGGTTTGGTGATCTTGAGGCTATCTGTTCTGAGAGAGAGAGCGGATTTTGACTATAGCCTGCATGAGCCACTACTCGATAGTGAGTTAGTCCGTTTGGACGCCCTACGTAATTCCTGCCCGTCAGCGGGAGGTGGTCGTAGGTGGGGCGCAGGTTTGACTAGACCAGATGTGGCAGTCAGCTCGATTGGGTCGATTGTGCACTTCATGTTCTAGTGGTTGCATACCATTCTTTGATTCTCCCCTCTTGAGCATTTAGATGGAGGCTTGGTAGCTGTTAGGTGACATCAGCGTTCTTGTTCAGTTCCCACTTCTTTGGTTATTTTATGTCTCTTGAGGACTTAATGGGCAGACCGTCGGGTCTGGCGGTGGTACCCACTGAGAACTCCCTTTTTGGTGTAGTTCTCACACCTTTTGGGGGTTTTCCCCCTCCTTTTTCCTTCCTCTCCTTTGTTTTGCAGAGTCTTAGCGGTTGTTGCTGATTCTGTAGTTGTTGATCGAGGCGAGGGAGTCACGAGCTAGATCCCTATCCGTCGTTGGAGAGTAGCGGTACCCCCTTCAGAGGAGACCTGCAGTAGATTGGCTATTTTGTTTCCTCTTTTGAGAGACTCATGTAGTGAGGATATGATATGTATTAAGAGCCTGTACACTGATGTATTTATTGGAGATATCTCTCTGCTGAGTTTTGAGCTTTGTATATGAGGATATTGTATCATTATCATTTTTGGGAGATGGACATTGTTGTATTATTTCTAGTTGTACAGTGGTTGATTTTAGTTATACAGCAGATTTTCATTTATAGCTCTGATATCTGTTAGCTGTAGTACTTTTCTTGCAGGTAGGACACTTCGCCTATGCGGAGTTTGGCATAGGTGGCGGATCTGTTGGCGAGCCCGGGTCGCAGTTTCGACCCCGGGGCGTGACAAACCTAACATCTCCGGGAACTTGCAAATTAGAGATAGGCCGGCTTGATCAAAAAGACGTCCAAAAGCCGCCGATCTATCTCGCAAGTTTCCAACATTAATGTGTCTCTCACCAATACATTCGCGATTTTCAAACGCTTGCATCCGGTCAGTGTCGATATGAACGACATTCTCGACAGGTGGAGGTGGCGCACTTGCAAGTGGCTCCTCGATGTGAATTCCTCCAGCTCTTGTTTTCTTTCGTTCAACACTTTTCTTCTTCGTTAAAACATATTCCATAGGGGCTTTCCCCTTTTCAACTGCAGTTGCTGGCGACTTTGCTTTCGTTGAAGTAGGGGTTGCAGGAGATTTTCCTTTGCTGCTACTGCTGCTTTTTTAGTTATTTGTTCCCATTCTTCGGATTCTGTCTCCGAGTCTTCTAGGGGAACAAAATCCGCCTCATCTTTGTCTTTATGTGCCCGTTTCAATTTATTGGTCACTCTTGTGCTGACCAAGGCCATGATGAAGACAATTATCCATGTAAAAACCATCTTGATGGATTTTTCAAAAACTCTCCTATGAGCAAGAACTCCAAAATACATGAAAAAGTTGATTAATTCCAAAATTTTGAAAAATTATACCCAAACAATTCTTATCTCATGTAGAAGCTAGAATCAAAAAAGATTTGCAAAAAGAATTTTAAAACTAGATCAATTCCATAATTTTCAAAAAATCCCAGAATAAGCCCTAAATTCAAAATTTCTGAAATCGAAGCCCAAAAATCTGTTTAATCTATAAAGAATAATCATAGAGAGGTTTTTAGGCATTCACAAGACTAATTATGCAAGAAATTTTAGAGAAAAACATGAAACAATGAGTTATAGGCATCGATTTCATCTTGTTTTCAAGAAATAAGCAAAAACTAAGAAAAATCGATATTAGATATGAAAAACTTACTTGGATGGAGTAAAATCAAGTCAAGAAGTGATCCAAGAGCTCTTGAGTTCTAGAGAGAGAAAGAGCAGAGACAAAATGCAAATGCTAGGGTGAAAGAGAAATCAAAACCAATCGGTTCTATAAAAGCCCTAGCGCCCAGTCCGGATCATCGGGAAGTCAGTCCAGACTGGATTCGCGCAGAGAATCCCATCGTTCGGGATCTGGACTGACTGCAACTTTTTCTTCAGAAAATCCAGAAAAAGTATATAAGCATTCTTGCATATCAACTTTATACAAAAAGTATCATTTTACATAAAAAGAAATAGATTATTTGAAATCTATCAAAATATCCCAAAATGTGAAACGAAAATTTATAAAAATTATAACCTCTAAAGTTGAGCAAGTTCGAAACATCAATCACGATCTAATGAGTAATGAGTTTATCAAATCATCAATTGAGTAAAGAAAATGAGACACCAAGATCGATAGATGTTTGAAATCCCTAATAAATTAGATAATTTAATTTAGTCAACAAGCTTTAGGGAGTGGCTCTTTCAGCATCTTTCAAAAAATCCCACCTTATACCAACCTTTGAATTATTGAATGAATCAAATATTCCATTGAGTATTGATTAACAAGAATAATCATTAACACCACACTTTTCAAAAACATGTGGTAGCTGTACATACTACTCGGACGACCAAGGTGGTAGCTCTTCCCTCCATGTGGTGATAGTTTTCACACTCCACTAATGGATGTAAATCTTTCCACATCTTATGAGCATGAAAAACTAAAAACTCCCCCTCAATTGGCTATTAATTATGTAAGATATTAAGTATTCAACCAAAAAATGATCTCGTGTTCATACTTATTTTAATCATCAAATAAGTTAAAAACAATACCAAGAAATCATTGAGTGAGGTAATGACTTTGATCAATTAAAGATGAAATAATTGATATAAATGATTATTGCACCAAATGAATTATAATGATATACAAATCATAATAAAATTCTTAAGATATGAAACGATGCAATTAAAGTCAATATAGCTAATGCTCTGTTAATGTTCAAAAATGCATATATACAAACAAAGAAGAACAAAAATACAAAACAAAACCTATCTAAGCAATGGTTCAAAAAAACATTTAAGTAAAAGGAAGCATACCAATTGCATTTCGCAAATGTATAAAACGTTTTTTATCCAAAGATTTTGTCAAAATATCGGCTAGTTGATCATCAGTTGAAACATAGAAAATTTGCAAAGTGTTTAATTCAATTAGATCTCTTAGAAAATGATATCTTAGTTCAATGTGTTTTGTTCTCAAGTGCAACACAGGGTTTTTAGAAATATTGATGGCACTGGTGTTGTCACACAGAATTGTCACCGAGGTTGCAGGAATTCGAAAGTCACTCAATACACTTTTCATTCAAATCAATTGAGTAGAGCAACTTCCCGCAAAAATATATTCGGCCTCGACAATAGATAAAGCAATGCAATTTTGCTTTTTACTATGCCATGCAACAAGACAATGGCCAAGATAAAAGCATGCTCCAATAGTGCTTTTCCGATCATCCACTGATCCAGCCCAATCGGCATCAGAATATCCTATAATATCAAGAGATGTGCCCATAGGATACCAAATTTCAAAATTAATCGTTCCTTTAACGTTCCGGATGATCCTTTTCACCGCTTTCAGGTGAATTTCTTTCAGTGCAGATTGATATCGCGCACAAATACCAACACTGAAAGAAATATCCGGACAACTAGCAGTAAGGTAGAGGAGACTCCAATCACACTTCTATATAATTTCTCGTCTACACTCTCTCTGTGAGATTCAATTCCTAATCCCTTATTGCTAGTTCCCATAAGAGTCGGAAAGTCTATAGAATCTTCCAATCCGAATTTCTTGACCAACTCCTTTGCATACTTGGATTGAGACAAATGAATTCCATCATCGCATTGTTTAACCTACAATCCAAGAAAATAAGTAAGCTCACCCATCATGGACATCTCAAATTCACTTTTCACCGTTTCTGCGAACTTCGAAGCATCCTTATTTGTTGTAGTACCAAACACAATGTCATCCATATATATTTGTGCTACAATGAAGTTATCCTGAAAATGCTTCACAAAGAGTGTCTGATCGGCTCCCCCTCGAGTGTAACCCTTTTCCAAAAGATATTTCGTTAATCTTTCATACCATGCTCGCGGTGCTTGTTTTAGTCCATAAAGAGCCTTTTTCAATCGAAAAACATGATTTGGAAGTTTATAATCAATGAAACCTTTTGGTTGAGCAACATAAACTTCTTCATTTAAATAACCAATTAAAAATGCGCTCTTTACGTCCATTTGAAAAAGTTTGATTTTAAAGTGACAAGCAAGCGCAAACAAGATACGAATGGACTCGAGACGGGCAACCGGGGCGAATGTCTTATCAAAATCTATGCCCTCAATCTGTGAGTAGCCCTGAGTAACTAATCGTACTTTGTTTCTCACAATGGTACCATCTTCATTTTTCTTGTTCTTGAAAATCCATTTAGTACCAATGATGTTTTGTTGCTTCGGGGGCTTAGTCAATTCCCAGACTTTGTTCCGTTCAAATTGATTTAGCTCTTCTTGCATTGCTTCAATCCAATATTCATCTTGAAGAGCTTCATCAATGTTCTTGGGTTCAACCATGGAGACATAACATGCATCTCCGCATTCCAATTATCTCCGAGTTCAGACTCCTTGAGAATCTCCAATTATGTTAGATTCGGGATGGTCCTTGGAGATTCGAAGAGTTTGAGGTATAGGAGTACTCGGGGAAACATGTGATGAATCATGTACAGTGGATGGACTTGAAGTACGATGAGAAGCATCAAGATTATCAGATTTATCATGCACATATGCAACATCATCAATAAATAATTCATCATCAAAAGACATCAAGAGTAGATTTATCAGAAAAAAAAATTAGAAGCTTCATCTACTTTAATATTTATTGATTCTATCATCGTCTTAGATTAAAGATTGTATACTCGATATGCTCTACTATTGGTAGAATAACCAAGAAAGATTCCTTCGTCACTACAAGAGCCGAATTTTTCAAGATTTTCACGGTCACGTAAAATGTAACAACGACTCCCGAAGATACGAAAATACTTGATATTCGGTTTTCTACCAAACCATAGTTCATATGGAGTATTCAAAGTACCCGGGCGCAAATAGATACGATTGATCACATAGACCGCGATGTTAACTGCTTCAGCCCAAAAATATAAGGGAAGTTTCTAGCTATGAAGCATAACACGCGCCATCTCTTGCACAACCCTATTTTTGTGCTCGACTACACACAATGTTAGGTTGACGAGTTGGTCCCATTAAATCCATATACAATCATTCTAGTGGCCGTTTTGTTCCTACATGGTTCAAATTCTTGTGAGTGGATCTAGTTTGTTTTCCCTTTTGACATCCACCACACACAATGTTCTCTTTGAAATTCAGTTTAGGAACACCTCTAACAACATCCTTATGTGTGATCCTACATAGTTCCCTAAAGTTCATGTGACCTAGTTTTTTATGCCAAAAAGTCTCGGTGTCAAGTGAAACTATGTTACAATGTTTGGTGGATTTACTAGGAACTATATAGCAATTATTCTGTGATCTAACCCCTTTCAAAAAGAATGACTGATTTAAATCAGTTACAACACATTCTATTGCAGAAAAATTAATTGAAAAACCATCATCACACTATTGACTAATGCTTATGAGATTAGTCTTGAGGCCCTCGACATATAAAATATTTTTCAAAACTAGGCCGTTTGGAATAGTGTTCGTTCCTTTGTCAACTATTTTTGATGATCGTCCATCTCCGAAAACAACAAGTCCTCCGGAGGTTTTCTCAAACTATTTAAATTAGTTTTTATATCCGGTCATGTGCCGTGAGCAACCACTATCCAAATGCCAAGACAAATTATCATAGGCATGTAGTGATGTGTGAATGACATGACAGGGGAAGAGTTCACCTTTGCGCACCCAAACCTTATGAGTATTGGAATACGTCGACAATGATCGTGATATTGTACTCCTTGGTGAATTCGTCTTCTTCGGTTGATGACCTTTCTTTGATTTCCACACCGGTGTTGTTTTAGGGGGGTGTACTACCATTGATCTTGTCACTTGGTTGATTTCCTCTTGATTTTCGATCTGTGTTCTTGATGGTAGTCGATGCATGATTTACTTGGTTCGATCGATTCACTCCATGTTTGCATGAAGTTCTTGTGTGCCCTTTTGCTCCACAATGATGACATACCTTGTTTGACATTGAGTTCCATCGCGATGTAGAAGGTTTGTCAACATTGGGTGTCACGCCCCGGGGTCGAAACTGCGACCCGGGCTCGCCAACAGATCCGCCGCCTACACAACCCTGCATAGGCGAAGCGTCCAACCTGCAAGAAAAGGTACTACAGCTAACAGATATCAGAGCTATAAAGTAAATCTGCTATAAAACTAAAACCAAACAACTGTACAACTGGAAATAATACAATAATGTCCAACTCCCAAAAATGATAATCAAACACTATCCTCAGATACAAAACCCAGAACTCAACAGGGAGATATCTCCAATAAATACAACAGTGTACAGTCTCTCAAAAAAGAAAATAAAATAACTAATCTACTAAAGATCTCCTCTGAAGGGGTACCGCTACTCTCCAACGACGGGTAGGGATCTAGCTCGCGACTCCCTCGCCTCGATCAACAACCGCTGAATCAGCAACACCCACTAAGACTCTGCAAAACAAATGAGAGAAAAGAAAGGGAGGGGGAAAACCCCCAACGGGTGTGAGAACTACACCAAAAAGGGAGTTCTCAGTGGGTACCACCGCCAGGCCCGACGATCTGCCCACTAAGTCCACTAGAGGCATAAGATAACCAATGCAGTAAAAACTGAACAAGAAAGCTGGAGACACTCAACAGCTATCATGCCTCTATCTAAATGCTCAAATGGGGAGAACCATAGAATGGTATGCAACCACTAGCACATGAAGTGCATAATCGACCCAATCGAGCCGACTGCCACATCTGGTCCAGTCAAACCTGCGCCCACCTACACCCACCTCCCACTGCTGGGAAGGTGTTACGGCTTTTTGTGTTGGCATATTTCGTGAGTTGAGTCGGAGTCTTGAAGTGATCAAATTATCAATCAGCAATCGAAGACTCAGAGAAGATTCAACAAGATCTCAAGTTGACACTCAGTGTTTTGAGTCTTGAAGATTGAAGTTGAAAAATTGTGGATCATATACATCAATCTTAAGGAAAATGGATTCGGATTGATCAGGTACGTTTAACTAAATAATTTTGGTGATCCGAATACATTTGAGTAGTTTAGAAACACTTGGATAAGTTTTCATTGCATAAAAATCAAAAACTGGACATACTACATGTTCAGAGTCCGGATCGGGCATCACAGTCCGGACCCCGAACGTAGATTAGTTCATGCGCAATTCCAGTCCGGACCTTGGAACTTCAGTCCGGACCCCGAACGTGGAATTTGCAGGAATTGCATGAACAGTCCGGACCGTGGAATTACAGTCCGGACCCCAAATGTTATCTTTTCTGGAAATTGTCTGTTTAAGTCACGACAGCCCGGACCGCCAATTCCAGTCCGGACCGTCGTCCTGTATAATTCCAGAAACGGTTAGTTTTTTATCCTTATCTCTTTCCAAAGGTTTCTAAACTATAAATAGACACTTAGGGTTTCTCAAGAACTACCGATTAATTAATAAAACACTTGAGAGCAACCCTAGAGGCTAGGTTTTTATCGTTCTTCTTTATAGCCTCTTTTAGGTCAATTCGGTGGTTCTTCCAAGATCTATCTTTTGTCGAATTGATCTAATCTTTGCTTAGAGATTCCTTCTACGGTTCCTCAATGATAATCTAAGCAAAGGATCACCATCGAAGCTTTTATCAAGTTTGCGTCGTGGATTCGACGTAGCATCGTGGATTCAACGTGTTGAAGGCATTTCGTGGATTCGAAACGTGTGCTCGTGGATTCGAGTGGCGTTCGTGGATTCGAACGTGTGCAGTGGACGTGCAATCGGTGGAGCGCAAGGTCCGAAGAAGTTGAAGGAGGGGTTGAGTCCGTGGAGTCGGTAATCACCTTGTTATTCTTCTTTTCTTAGTGGATTGTTATTGCGTGTTGGTCCCGTGGTTTTTCTCCTGGATTGGAGTTTCCACGTATATCTCGGTGTGCTGTTTTTTATTTCCGCATTGGTTTTTATTTTGCACTGAGATTGGTTTTATAAGTATTACACCTATTCACCCCCCCTCTAGTTGTTTGATAGTACCTATTTAGATCTTTGGGGATCCATAAACCAACAAGTGGTATCGGAGCGGGTTTTAGGTTTATCTGCCATGTCGGGTGAAAGTGGTAATATTTATAGACCTCCTCTTTTTGATGGGACTAATTATGCTTATTGGAAAGTGCGGATGAGAGCTTTTCTCATCGCAATTGATGAGCGGGTATGGCAATCCATGGAATACGGTTGGGTGCATCCTGTTGAGGAAGTAGGAAATTCTACTACCCCAAAACCTCGCTCTAGATGGTCCAAAGAGGAATTCGAAAGATCTTCTTACAATGGGAAAGGTATGAACGCTTTATTTAATTCTCTTTCCTCGACTGAGTTCACACGAATTTTCGCGTGTGAAACTGCAAAGGAGATTTGGGATATTCTCAAAATTACGCATGAGGGTACTAATCTAGTAAAAATTCAAAAGCTCCAGATGCTTACAAGTCAATTTGATCTATTCATATGGATGAGCATGAATTGTTTACTGATTATTACACTAGACTTCAAGATATAATCAATACATGTGCTAATTTAGGAGAAAAGATCCCGGAGTCGAAAATTGTAAGAAAGATACTTCGGACTCTTCCGAAACGGTTTAGGGCAAAGGTTACCGCCATTGAAACCGTTAGTCATCCGGATGAGATGAGAGTAGAGGAATTAGTAGGTGCTTTGCAAACTTATGAAATGACTTTTCCTACTAATCAAGTTTCTTCCAAGTCTTCTTCTAAGCTTACAGGTATTGCATTCAAATCAACAAAGGAAGAAGATAGCGAATCAAGTTCCGACAATGAAATCTCTTTTGCCGATTTTGAAGAACAATTGGCGCGGATCGTAAAGAAATTTCGTCGGAAGTTTTGGAAGAATCGAACCGATGGATCTTCATCCTCGAAACCATCTAAAGGATCATCGGGTTCTAAATCCTCTAACCTCAAAAGCTTTGCAAAACCTTCTAAGGAAAAAGATGAATTCGAAGGGGAAATCCGATGTTATAGATGCAAAGGCTATGACCATATTTCAACGGATTGTCCTTCTCCGAAATCATATAAAAAGAAGGCTTTGCAAGCGAAAACTTGGGACGATTCTACTTCTAATGAATCGACCTCAAGTAAAGAGGAAAAAGTCGTTGCCTTACATGCTTCTCAAATTCCCTCTTCTAATGTTTGCTTATCATCTTTAATCACTGACTCTATTCCTTTGATTTTGCATGAAACATCAAAATCCGATGGAGAGTCATCAAGTGAGGGGGAGTCGGACGAAGAAGAACTCGTTGAGGCATATCAACAACTTCTTACGGAATCAAAGAAGATGGCCAAGCATATTAAGAAGTTGAGGAAGCAACGACTTGAGATTCAAAATGATAATCATGCTTTAAAGATAAAACTTCATGATCTCGAGGAGGAACGAGAGCTTTTATTGGATAATAATAAAATCCTCCAAGAAAAGATAAATCAATCGGAAACGATCGTTAATTCCCATATTAACAAGATTGGTTTTCTAGAAAAACAGTTTGAGGAAATTCATGTCACCAACCAAGCTTTGACCAAGCAAGTTCATCAACTTAAATCCGACATACAAAGGCTTTCAACTGGTTCCAAGAAATTTGATTGTATGTCCGGATTAGGTCAAACAAATAAGGTTGGTTTGGGATTTAAAAAGAACCAAACTGTGAAGGCTTCAAGTTCCACAACCAAGTTGAAAGGAAGAACTTGTCACCAATGTGGACTTGAAGGACACTTGATGAAGATGTGCCCGAAAAAGAGAAAGAGGAATTCTTCGGCAACTTCATCTACGGAGCGAACTCAACGGAATCAAAAGACTCATCAGTCAAAGGAGTTCACTCAAACCACCAAAGGTCCGAGCCATAACATCAATCATTGTGATGACCCGGATCTTCATTGAGGGTTTATGTCTTGATCAGTGGCTTCTGGAGGATTATCGTGGGAGATGGGAGTGTTTGGGTGTGTATCGGACTCAAGAAATGGACCCGGCGCAAAAATCGGATCAAGTGGGCTTTTCCGGGGGCTTCCGGGTAAATTTCGGTTGAGAATTTGGCAAAACAGAGGCAGTATTTGGATTCAGCGCGGAAAAACGCTTAAAAACGGCTATTTACTCTTTTTTTTTCGGAGTCCGGACGCCCAAAAAGGGGCCTATTTTAAGTGGGCCGGTTCACGGGACATGCGGGTACACCAGGTGCAGCCAAATTTTTGGTTCTCCATCTTCACAAGAGGTAGATCTACAACTTTGGTATTCAACACTTTGGCTAGATCTTGAGTTTTATTGAAGTTTTTAAGCCATCTTTGGGACCCTTGTGCACAGCCTGGGATTTCGGACAGTGCTCAGTGTTTTCCCTCCCCTGGACAGTAGGAATGGAATTTTGAGATGATTTTCTGGGGGAAATCTTCAGGACTGGAAGAGCTACAACTTTCGTATGTACCACTTTACATAGATTTGAATATTTCTAAGAGTTTATTAGCCATCTTTGAAGAACTTATGCACAGCCTGAGATTTTGAACTGAGCTCAATGTTTTCCCTCCCCATTTTCTGGTTTTTCCCGAGTTTTAGATAGAGAAACTGAGGGAGTGGCCTGAAGTGAAATTGTTCTCCTCTCTGTTCTACATCTCTCCGGGAAGTTTCAGAATTTTTGGAGTTTCTAACAGCGAGTTCTCTACGACGCGGCGCGCTTTGACGATTTCCATTTTCTGGCCCATTTCCGTCGCAGTTCAGTCAAAAATTTCCCGAGCGCCAACCAGGAGGAATTTTTGGGCAATTTCTTCAACAGCGTGTTCCTAAGAGGTAAGGCTTCGTTTTTTGTATTGATCACTTCGCTCCGTTTCGCACTTTCGGCATGGTTCCCGAGGCACCTTTTGACCCCCATTTTCTGTGGTGAGTTTTGGAAAGCATGGAATTGTCGATTTTGTATCACGGTCTACGAGCATCGGAATGAGGCGTTTAAAGAGTCCATTGACATCTAAGCTTCGAGAGCAACGCACTCGTATTTTTATTAGATTTTTCTGGGGTCATTTCGCAGGTGAGAATTAAGCTTCTCTGTGGCTGATTTTACAGATGTGTGAGTTGTTGATGGTTTGGCTTACCACGATGTCCGATTTGTTTCTTGGCCTACAGGTATCGGATTTAAGTGTTTAAAGACTCGTTTTGGGGCTACTCGTCGCGAGGATCACAACCGTGATTTTTCTGGATTTTTTAGAAGACTGGACAGAGGTGATATTTATCCTTTTCTGTGCTGTTTGGAAGACAGCAAATGCTGTTTTGGTGGTATGTTTACACCGGGTGCGATGTTTTGTGTAGTGGGGCACAGTTTTCGGTGGATTGCTGTGTTAGAGGACTGCGGGCAGCAAGGAGCTTCTTTTGGTGTAGATCGCGCTTTTCGAGGTGGGTGGTTGTTGCATACCTCTACTTCTGACTTGCTTACTAAGTTTATTAGAGAAGCCCACTATTGAACATATTGATTGATTGCGATGCATGTTTGACTGATATAAATGTGAGCCTATCATTTGAGACTAATCATGTGGATATAACATGTTGGGAATCTTATTGGATAATATTATTGTGGAAACATGATTGCGGGGACATATTTAATAGTGATAATTAACATGCCATTTTAGCACATAGATTTTATGAAAGTGGATTAAATGGATTAAATGTTGGGACATGATGACTTATCTATGTGCGGGTGCCACTTTGGGATTTATTATGGATCGGGTATTATTTACATGTGTAGTTGACTGATGATTTTAGCATATTGGGTATATCTATGTGGATTTATTATTAGTTACACATGTGGAACTGTTATTTGATGTTTTTCTCCTTCACCTTGCATGAGGACTTTTGCATGCCTGTATGGACATCTAGATAGGCCACTATTTATTGCTACACTATCATATTGGGATTTGATTTAGGAGAAACCATGATCGCTTTCTTTCTCCTTCTTATTTAGACTTTTGAGTCATGTTGCTCGGGTTTGAGCAGAGGTTTGGGATAGTGTAGCCGGGACCTTAGGGTCAGAGACAGGGTGTACTTGATGCTGAATTTGTGGGTTATTGCGGCAACCGCGGACAGTAGGCGGTTGACCGAAGATTGATTATTTCATCAGATTTTGGGTCTTGTGGGGTGTTGCGGCGACCGCGGACATTGGGCGGTTAACCGGATATTTACTTATGCATCAGATTGGGTATTAGATTCCTCTAGTGGATGGAGTTTCCCACTTAGTGAGTACTATTGCATCAGATTGGGGATCGGGGTTGCATTAGTGGATGGAGTTTCCCACTTTGATCATAGTCTTGATCCAGTCCTGCTATATTGAGATATGTGCTACAGAGATACTTGTGATACTGGTGATAGAGATACCTTACTCGTGTGGGTCGCTCCCCTCGAGTGCCACTCCGGAGGTAGGCTTTTTGGACCCAACCTTGTGTGCCGGTCTGATACTTATTTTGGGATGCGAGACGTGCGGGCCGATCCCGCGGTTTCGAGCCTTGTGTGCAGATTCCGCTGAGCATGCAATACCAGTTTTACTGGTGGTACTAGATTGGGTTATTTGGTCATATACCGTTTCCTGATGCATTCATACAGTCATTTCTTTCGGTATTGCATTTAGAGGCATACCAGTAGTGGTTTCCCTTTATTCAGCAGTTCTGTTTACAGCTTTACCACTTATTCCTTTTCTTGCCTCTAGTAGACTTAGTGGGTACGTCGGAGTTTGAGGCTTTACCCACAGGGGGAGGCTACTGGTTTACTAGTGGTTCTCACCCCCATTGTTGTTTCCTTCTTTTCTTCCTCCTGTTTTGCAGTGTCTTCTGCGGGAGTTGCTGACCTTTCGGTCGTTGTTCGAGGCGAGGGAGTCACGAGCTAGATCCTTACCGCCCGAGGAGCGTAGCTGTAACCCCTGGTTGGAGTTTCCTTGTAGCTGTCAGCTGGTTTTTACTGTTTACTTTGGAGAGAGATCTTTTGTATTTGGAGAGACCGATGTTGAGACTGATGTACTATAGTTTTAGTTTATCTCCCTTTTATAGTTGAGAGATGCTGTACTGAGGACATTGTATGATGATTATTTGTATTTGAGAAAAAGGATATTGTACTTTATTTCATGTTGTACAGTGATTGGATTTTATTTTACAGCATTTTATTTCCACTCTGATATTTGCGTAGCTATCTATCTTTTGCAGGTTAGACGCTTCGCCTATGCGGGATTTTGCATAGGTGGCGGATCTGTTGGCGAGCCGGGTCGCAGTATCGACCCCGGGGCGTGACAGATTAGGTTGGTATCAGAGCTTAGGGATAGGTCAGTTGGGACTGTAGAAACCCTAGGCTTGTGGTTGGACCATAGGATGACTTCGTGAGAGTCGTGACTTTTGGCGAGAGTTCTGATTGGGTCTTATACCTCTCCCGAGTGATGGGATGAGTGATTGGCATGTTTATTCTCCTAAGCAATTATGTTGGCTGCAGACAACATAATGTGGTGGAACGGTTGACATGCTCTAGACTTTCGCCGGATTGGGTCGAGTTTTGTTTTGTGCTGTGGTGCAGTTTGTCGTGGTGAGCGGTGTCTCCCCGACGCGTTGTGCTGATTGGTGTGCACTCATCGCAGCAGTTGAGCCTGAGCGGATTATTTTGGGCCGGATACCCGGATTGAGGTCAGAGAGCTCCGGACCCAGATGACAGGATTGTCAGAGGCTTATCAGCAGCAGAGTGAGCAGCTGGTCTGGGTGACACAGTTGTCGGAGCAATAGGCAGCCCGACAGTGCTTTTCTCCTGAGACTACCTGGTTGCAGTATCCTCAGTGGCAGTGATTTCTGTGGCGCCGATGGAGCGAGTAGCCCCCTCCATGCCAATTTTTAGTGCCAAGGAACCGAGGCGGGGTGGATAGCTTACAGCTGATGAGCTATGGGACACCAATGATTAGATGAGCCAATTTTGGCAGATGAACCACCGCGATTCGTGGAATTTAGTTGGAGCCTTTGGAGGCAAAATCGTGGTTGGTGGTGATGGAGTGATCAACTGAGAGCCTCCCTGTGCTAGAGAGTTTATGCAGTTGTTGAACTGCGCGCTCCAGGTTTCGAGGGACGAGGCGCATAGGATATGTGTGACTGGGAGTGGATTGCGCCAGGATACCTTTTAGTTTATTTGATCCCTCCGTTTTGAATTTTGGATGCCTCGATGGAGTAGGCATTGTGTGTGGAGCGTGGCATTGCAGTTCCTTTGGATAGGGATCTGCTGCCAGAGGCAAGTTCTGGATAGAGGCGCTTGGCGCTAGGTGTTGGAGGACTGATCGGCCGGCAAAGGCATTCTCGTTTTCCTTTCCCAGATGGTGGATATCCTTGTGGACGGATTATGTAAAGCTTACCCAAGGGAATGTTACCCTTTGTGATTGATAACATGCATGTTTGGGGTACAATATATGTGATTGAGGGGTCAGCTTAGTAAGGATAATTGTATAAGGAATTGCATGAATTAATTGTGTTTTGTCATATGACGGTTGCAATAATGGATTTTCTGAGACGTCAGAGGTCGGGTGGACCCCGATGGCAGCATTAACATCTATATCAGAGTAGCGCAGCGGTAGCGTGGATTTGTTGTCTGCGGAGGACCATATCCGTCGCCTCAGTGTGAGCAGAGGCAGAGGTCGTGCTCCCTTTGTGATTGGTCAAGGTATATTTTGGCAGGCTGAGCGACGACCACTTGCATCGAGCGGATGAATCTGTGCCGCCCGGTTGGAGGGCACCACGGTAGTGGATTGAGTTGTCGCAGGTGTGATTTCATCACAGCAGTCGGAGTTAGAGCATGTTGCATTCCTGCATGGATTAGAGGTAGAGTAGTTACCAAATGCACTTGAGGTACAGGGTACTGTTGGTATTGTGCAGGTGAGGAAGGCTTATGGATCATGTCCAGTGCCGTTGAGACCACGAGTTATATCGGCAGACCTATTGGTACGTGTGTCAGCTCGGTGTTTTGACCCAATGCGTGGGATTGGTTGGCACAGTTCCACATAATGTTTGACTGCGGAGAGAGAAGGCTATGACCTTCTGCGAGGCAGACAATGGAGGCTTGTTTGTTGTAACAGTTAGAGCACGCAGGTTGCAGCGACAGTGCGAGAGGTGCTTACGGCGGCACCGGGACTCAAGGATGTTCCTGTTGCCCGTGAGATCCCGGGTGTGATTCCACCTGAGCTGATGATGATGCCGCCGGTTAGGGAGATTGTGATTGCGATTGACGTGGTTCTGGGAATCGCGCCAACCTCGACAGCACCTCATTAGATATCACCAGTAGAACTGAGAGAGCTGATGGCGCAGTCGCATGATTTGATGGATTGAGGGTTTGTTTGACCTAGTACCACGCCGTTGATACACGGCGGTGAGGGTTCTTGTGTGGTGTGACCGCAGGCAAGTCCGGGTAGTATTTAGGACCTTTTGATAGAGTTGTACTCCGGCAGTTGTTTGCTCATGATGCATGTATCTTTTTGGAATCATACAGCTGAGTATTTCGCCAAGATGGTGTTCAGGACACGGTAGGGGCATTATGAGTACAGTGAGGCCAGATGGAATGACTAATGCCCTGTCGCCTTTAAGATTTGAGGAATTGTGTGTTCCAGCTGCACTTGGAAGGATTATTGGCGTTATTCTCCCGGGATATTTTGATTTTACCCTCCCTCCCTGTGTGATTTAGAGCTTGGGGAGCACTGGTAGATGGTGTGACAAGGTCTGTGAGGAAGAATCTATATGCCAAGTTGTTGTGGTACAAGTTTTAGCTTCGAGAGCATATCTTCTTGGATTATATATTCTAGCCATAGAGGCGGCGGTGGAAATCTGGCTATAATGGATGCTATTCGAGACTGGCCGAGACTGGCAGTTATTGTTGAGGTGAGAAGCTTTTGGACCGGATAGTGCCAGCAGAGCTTGACGAATAGGTGATGAGACTGATACCAGCGCCGATTTTAGCATCGCCAGTGATGGGAGATGGATTTGTGAGATACAGTGATGCCTCCCATAGTGGCTATGAAGTTACAGTTGGATTATTGACGAGCATCTAATATCACCCCGACAGGGCCACTGTGGTGGCGGATACCCGTAGCAGGAGAGCTATTTGGGGGTGAGTTTGATGATTCCGTAGCTGGCGCTGTGTGGGACCGTTGAGGTGACCAGGGCTCGAGGTTGTGTCCCTGGGGGTTCCTTTTGATGGTAGACTGTGGTGGAGCAGTCCACGCGGATGGTCAGAATTTGAGAGTGACCGAGTGAGGACCCCGGCTTGTTAAGGCTTATTCCCTTCTTGGATGATCGCGTGGGGGTGTTTTGGGTTGCACTGGTCGAGTGGGCACCAGGGTGTAGTGTTGGAGTGTGTTGTACTGTTCTTCTTCCCTTTTCCCCCCAGCCTTTTGTTGGAGTCCCTGAGGTTTTTCCACGTCTCAGCACGGGAGTGATGTGCTTTTGAATCCCTTGCCCGTGATTGACTCGCTCCATTTGAGATTTGTGAATGTTTGGAGTACGAGGGACGCCCATTGCAAATTCTGGCTCGTGTGATGAGAGGATTGTGCAATCGGGTCATGCCGTACTAGTTGTTGTTATTGTTGTTGAGGAGTAATCACGGGGAGTGAGTAGTGACCTGGGAGCTGGAGACGGTGTTGATGGGTACCTACCCTAGTTTGAGACCCCCCCTTTTTAAGTTGTTTTAGTTTCGAGGACGAAACTTTCTTTTAGTGTGGGAGGATGTGATGACCCGGATCTTCATTGAGGGTTTATGGCTTGATCAGTGGCTTCTGGAGGATTATCTTGGGAGATGGGAGTGTTTGGGTGTGTATCGGACTCAAGAAATGGACCCGGCGCAAAAATCGGATCAAGTGGGCTTTTCCGGGGGCTTCCGGGTAAATTTCGGTTGAGAATTTGGCAAAACAGAGGCAGTATTTGGATTCAGCGCGGAAAAACGTTTGAAAACGGCTATTTACTTCTTTTTTTTCGGAGTCCGAACGCCCAAAAACGGGCCTATTTTAAGTGGGCCGGTTCACGGGACATGCGGGTACACCAGGTGCAGCCAAATTTGCGCCCGCCATGTGTCGGGCCGTGATTGGCCCGACACAAGGCGTGAGGCGCGCTGGTTGGGCGGCACGCGTGCGCCGCAGCGCTTTTTCCACTCAATAAAGGCTGCCGGCTTCGCGTCTCCCAAAATGTCCCCCGAACCCCTTTTACAGAGAAGGTTTTGCCCTATAAATAGCCCATTTCTTTCTCATTTTTAGACTTTTGAAATCTGGCCAAATTCCCAGATTTTTTCAGAGCATCCCCATCTCCTTCTTCTTCTTCTCCTTCACCAGTTTTCGGATTTGGGGTGTGCTATGGGTGCCCGTAGCTGTGCAAGTGGTGGATGAACCCTTTGAAGCTGATTTCAACCATTTCCGTCGCATTTCAGTGCAGGAGCTCCACAGAACTCATCCCTTGGAATATTCGCCAAATTTTTGGTTCTGCATCTTCACAAGAGGTAGATCTACAACTTTGGTATTCAACACTTTGGCTAGATCTTGAGTTTTATTGAAGTTTTTAAGCCATATTTGGGACCCTTGTGCACAGCCTGGGATTTCGGACAGTGCTCAGTGTTTTCCCTCCCCTGGACAGTAGGAATGGAATTTTCAGATGATTTTTTGGGGGAAATCTTCAGGACTCGAAGAGCTACAACTGTGGTATGTACCACTTTACCTAGATTTGAATATTTCTGAGAGTTTATTAGCCATCTTTGAAGAACTTGTGAACAGCCTGAGATTTTGAACTGAGCTCAATGTTTTCCCTCCCCATTTTCTGGTTTTTCCCGAGTTTTAGAGAGAGAAACTGAGGAAGTGTCCTGAAGGGAAATTGTTCCCCTCTCTGTCCTACATCTCTCCAGGAAGTTTCAGAATTTTTGGAGTTTCTAACAGCGAGTTCTCTACGACGCGGCGCGCTTTGACGATTTCCATTTTCTGGCCCATCTCCGTCGCAGTTCAGTAAAAAATTTCCCGAGCGCCAACCAGGAGAATTTTTTGGGCGATTTCTTCAACAGAGTGTTCCTAAGAGGTAAGGCTTCGTTTTTCGTATTGATCAGCTCCGTTTCGCACTTTCGGCATGGTTCCCGAGGCACCTTTTGACCCCCATTTTCTGTGGTGAGTTTTGGACAGCATGGACTTGTCGATTTTGTATCTCGGTCTACGAGCATCGGAATGAGGCATTTAAAGAGTCGATTGACATCTACGCTTCGAGAGCAACGCACTCGTATTTTTATTAGATTTTTCTGGGGTCATTTCGCAGGTGAGAATTAAGCTTCTCTGTGGCTGATTTTACAGATGTGTGAGTTGTTGATGGTTTGGCTTACCACGATGTCCGATTTGTTTCTTGGCCTACAGGTATCGGATTTAAGTGTTTAAAGACTCGTTTTGGGGCTACTCGTCGCGAGGATCGCAACCGTGATTTTTCTGGATTTTTTAGAGGACTGAACAGAGGTGATATTTATCCTTTTCTGTGCTGTTTGGAAGACAGCAAATGCTGTTTTGGTGGTATGTTTACACCGGGTGCAATGTTTTGTGTAGTGGGGCACAGTTTTCGGTGGATTGCTGTGTTAGCGGACTGCGGGCAGCAAGGAGCTTCTTTTGGTGTAGATCGCGCTTTTCGAGGTGGGTGGTTGTTGCATACCTCTACTTCTGACTTGCTTACTAAGTTTATTAGAGAAGCCCACTATTGAACATATTGATTGATTGCGATGCATGTTTGACTGATATAAATGTGAGCCTATCATTTGACACTAATCATATGGATATAACATGTTGGGAATCTTATTGGATAATATTATTGTGGAAACATGATTGCGGGGACATATTTAATAGTGATAATTAACATGCCATATTAGCACATAGATTTTATGAAAGTGGACTAAATGGATTAAATGTTGGGACATGATGACTTATCTATGTGCGGGTGCCACTTTGGGATTTATTATGGATCGGGTATTATTTACATGTGTAGTTGGCTGATGATTTTAGCATATTGGGTATATCTATGTGGATTTATTATTAGTTACAGATGTGGAACTGTTATTTGATGTTTTTCTCCTTCACCTTGCATGAGGACTTTTGCATGCCTGTATGGACATCTAGATAGGCCACTATTTATTGCTACACTATCATATTGGGATTTGATTTAGGAGAAACCATGATTGCTTTCTTTCTCCTTCTTATTTAGACTTTTGGGTCATGTTGCTCGGGTTCGAGCAGAGGTTTGGGATAGTGTAGCCGGGACCTTAGGGTCAGAGACAGGGTGTACTTGATGCTGAATTTGTGGGTTATTGCGGCAACCGCGGACAGTAGGCGGTTGACCGAAGATTGATTATTTCATCAGATTTTGGGTCTTGTGGGGTGTTGCGGCGACCGCGGACATTGGGCGGTTAACCGGATATTTACTTATGCATCAGATTGGGTATTAGATTCCTCTAGTGGATGGAGTTTCCCACTTAGTGAATACTATTGCATCAGATTGGGGATCGGGGTTGCATTAGTGGATGGAGTTTCCCACTTTGATCATAGTCTTGATCCAGTCCTGCTATATTGAGATATGTGCTACAGAGATACTTGTGATACTGGTGACAGAGATACTTTACTCGTGTGGGTCGCTCCCCTCGAGTGCCACTCCGGAGGTAGGCTTTTTGGACCCAGCCTTGTGTGCCGGTCTGATACTTATTTTGGGATGCGAGCCGTGCGGGCCGATCCCGCGGTTTCGAGCCTTGTGTGCAGATTCCGCTGAGCAGGCAATACCAGTTTTACTGGTGGTACTAGATTGGGTTATTTGGTCATATACCGTTTCCTGATGCATTCATACAGTCATTTCTTTCGGTATTGCATTTAGAGGCATACCAGTAGTGGTTTCCCTTTATTCAGCAGTTCTGTTTACAGCTTTACCACTTATTCCTTTTCTTGCCTCTAGTAGACTTAGTGGGTACGCCGGAGTTTGAGGCTTTACCCACAGGGGGAGGCTACTGGTTTACTAGTGGTTCTCACCCCCATTGTTGTTTCCTTTTTTTCTTCCTCCTGTTTTGCTGTGTCTTCTGCGGGAGTTGCTGACCTTTCGGTTGTTGTTCGAGGCGAGGGAGTCACGAGCTAGATCCTTACCGCCCGAGGAGCGTAGCTGTATCCCGTGGTTGGAGTTTCCTTGTAGCTGTCAGCTGGTTTTTACTGTTTACTTTGGAGAGAGATCTTTTGTATTTGGAGAGACCGATATTGAGACTGATGTACTATAGTTTTAGTTTATTTCCCTTTTATAGTTGAGAGATGCTGTACTGAGGACATTGTACTTTATTTTATGTTGTACAGTGATTGGATTTTATTTTACAGCATTTTATTTCCACTCTGATATTTGCGTAGCTATAGTACTATCTTTTGCAGGTTAGACGCTTCGCCTATGCGGGATTTTGCATAGGTGGCGGATCTGTTGGCGAGCCGGGTCGCAGTATCGACCTCGAGGCGTGACAATCATACAAGTGGATCATTGCGAGGCAAAGACCTAAGGTGGATCAACAGTCAAAGCTATCATCTCCCAATCACAATGAATCAAGACAACCCAAAATCCGACGATTTTTGATTCGAAAAGGTGATATCTTTCCTTGTCTTAAGTTCTAAATAGCTTATGACTGTATGTAATGCTTTGATTGGTTTTCCTTTCATATTTTTCTGAATCTCTGCATTACATGTTTTCAATGCTCTTCGTTTTTATGTTTTGTTTTTAAACAAAAGGGTTTTAACGAACAAGTGCATTGAATAAAAAGGGTTTCACTTTCAATCACTCCAATTTAATTTTATATGAATTATCAACTTTACTCCATAATCATAATTCTTGAAGATACTTCATTATAAGAGTTTTTGATAATTATATTCATCAAATTTTAGTAATCATGTGTGATCTTTAGATGATTAATCTATCTCGGTTGTGTGAGTTCTTTGTGATAAACATGAGACAACCGATAGACTAAAATTTGGGATTTAATTCTTTCACATAAGAGATTGTATTTTCTTACAAGGGTAATAAAATGAATTGCAAAAGATGTGGAAAGAGTTACATCCAAAAGGAGTGTGAAAAACTACCACCACATGTTGGAAAGAGCTGTCACCCCGGTTGTCCGGTCTGTGTGTGAAGCTACCACATGTTTTGATGCTTGAAAAATATTTTCTTGAAATTTTTAGTTGAAGCATTCGGAGATTCATATTCAAAGTTCTTATATTTTGAACAATCTCCTGGTTGGTATAAGGTGGGATAGTTGAAAGATGCTCAAAGAGCCACCCTTAGGTATTTTAGTGCATATCTTAATTTAGAAGGGTAAAATTCAAAATTGATGTCATTTGGAAATCTCTGTAAGTCATCTTTGTAAATCCGTTACATCTTGATAGACTTTGGATCTCAAGATTATTTTTGATGACTTGTGTTTGACGTATATAATATGAAAAACGGTTTATAATATCTTATCTTTGTTTTTCATGATTTCGGAGTAAATCTTTTTAATTTTTGTAAAATTAATTAGATTGAATGACATCTATGTGATCTCATATTATTTTCAAGCACTTAAATTGTTTTCTTGATGGAATGCAAATCGATATTTGAAAGATTTCAAATTTTGGATTTGTTTCAAGAATTTTTGTGATTTTTGCCTTCGAGGACCGGTACGAAATCTGTGTTTTTGTTATATACCGGAACTGAGCTTTTATCTCTCTTTCTCTATGAACTAATGTTGTTAGTGATTTTCTTTTGTCTAGTATGTTCACTGTTTGATAATTTGTGACAAAAAGGGGGAGAAGAGATCATCGAGATAGGCGGAGATGATGAAGAGATCATCGAGATAGGGGGAGATGATGAAAAAGGAGCCGAAAAACAAAAAGAACCAAAAGGACGAATCAAATGTAGGATTTACATTTTATTTCTGACAACTGACTTTTGATTTGTTTGGAGTTTTGTTTTGCAGGATCTACATCACTTTAAGACTCCAAGTCCTAAGTCATAGAGTTTGTTCTAAGACTGGTTCAAATGTAATTTTTGTTTATTGGATCTTTCACGCAAAGAAAGTCAATGTTTTGGTGATGACATTGAGTTTCGATTTTTTGGTTTAAGATGAGTGTCTTGAGCGTTTTATATATTTTTGGGTTTTGTCACGAAATTGCCAAAGGGGAAGATTGCTACGGTTTTTTGTGTTGGCATATTTCGTGAGTTGAGTCGGAGTCTTGAAGTGATCAAATTGTCAATCAGCAATCGAAGACTCAGAGAAGATTCAACAAGATCTCAAGTGACACTCAGTGTTTTGAGTCTTGAAGATTGAAGTTGAAAAATTGTGGATCATATACATCAATCTTAAGGAAAATGGATTCGGATTGATCAGGTACGTTTAACTAAATAATTTTGGTGATCCGAATACATTTGAGTAGTTTAGAAACACTTGGATAAGTTTTCATTGCATAAAAATCAAAAACTGGACATACTACATGTTCAGAGTCCGGATCGGGCATCACAGCCCGGACCCCGAACGTAGATTAGTTCATGCGCATTCCAGTCCGGACCTTGGAACTTCAGTCCGGACCCCGAACGTGGAATTTGCAGGAATTGCATGAACAGTCTGGACCGTGGAATTACAGTCCGGACCCCGAATGTCCTCTTTTCTGGAAATTGTCTGTTTAAGTCAAGACAGTCCGGACCGCCAATTCCAGTCCGGACCGTCGTCCTGTATAATTCCAGAAACGGTTAGTTTTTTATCCTTATCTCTTTCCAAAGGTTTCTAAACTATAAATAGACACTTAGGGTTTCTCAAGAACTACCGATTAATTAAAAAAACACTTGAGAGCAACCCTAGAGGCTAGGTTTTTATCGTTCTTCTTTATAGCCTCTTTTAGGTCTATTCGGCGGTTCTTCCAAGATCTATCTTTTGTCGAATTGATCTAATCTTTGCTTAGAGATTCCTTCTACGGTTCCTCAATGATAATCTAAGCAAAGGATCACCATCGAAGCTTTTATCAAGTTTGCGTCGTGGATTCGACGTAGCATCGTGGATTCGACGTGTTGAAGGCGTTTCGTGGATTCGAAACGTGTGCTCGTGGATTCGAGTGGCGTTCGTGGATTCGAACGTGTGCAGTGGACGTGCAATCGGTGGAGCGCAAGGTCCGAAGAAGTTGAAGGAGGGGTTGAGTCCGTGGAGTCGATAATCACCTTGTTATTCTTCTTTTCTTAGTGGATTGTTATTGCGTGTTGGTCTCGTGGTTTTTCTCCTGGATTGGAGTTTCCACGTATATCTCGGTGTGCTGTTTTTTATTTCCGCATTGGTTTTTATTTTGCACTGAGATTGGTTTTATAAGTATTACACCTATTCACCCCCCCTCTAGTTGTTTGATAGTACCTATTTAGATCTTTGGGGATCCAAAAACCAACAGAAGGAATTACGTAGGGTGTCCAAACGGACTAACTCGCTATCGAGTAGTGGCTCATGCAGGCTATAGTCGAAATCCACTCTCTCTCTCAGAATGGATAGACTCAAGATGCTCAACCTCTCACACAATGGTCAAAGTACTCATAACAACACGGGACCACCGTCAAACCAAACGGCTCCCAACAACACTAGCACTGGTCTAAACACAGCTACTAGACTCCACTCAGCCCCCCTGACACGAGTGCAACAATAAAGTAATTGCCTGTAATAAACCCAATCTAGCGCCACCAGTAAAACTGGTACTGCCTGCTGTGCCTGACAAATCGGGTATGCTGGCCAACGCATAACACCGATAGGGGATAGAAGTCTCAAGGACTCAAAGTATGTATATCATACACTCCGGAGTGGCACTCGAGGGGAGCGACCCACACGACTAAAGTGCCTGAGTAATAAGTTTAATAGTAGTATAAATCAGCAGGACTGGATCATGACACTGATCAAAGTGGAAAAGCTCAACCACTAAAGAAAACCCCGGTCCTCAATCAGATGTAAAAGTACTCAATAAGTGGGAAACTCCGTCCACTAGAGAAATCTGGTACCCAGTCTGATGCATAAATAAATATCCGGTCAACCGCCCAATATCCGCGGTTGCCGTAATACCCCACAAACCATAATCTAAAACCGACCTCCGGTCGACCGCCCCAAGTCCGCGGTCACCACAAAACCCTGCCAGCCTCAATCCAGCACAACCCATCCCTGACACCAATGTCCCGGCTATACTACCCCAAACCCCTGCTCGCACCCGAGCAACACAGACTGCCTGACTAACAAAGAAGGAGAAAGTAATAACATGGTTTCTCCTAAGTCAAGTCCCAATAAGTAGTGTAGCAGTAAAAGATGGCCTATCTAGATGTCCATACAAGCATGCATTTGTCCTCAAGGAAATAAAAGGGAGTAAAGCATATAATAGATCCACTACTAAAGTATATCCATCTGCATGATCTAGGCCATTCCACAAGCTTCCATCTCGATGCTAAATGTTGTACAATTAAATATGCATGCTAACAATCGCATAGGGTAAATCCCTTAGGTAAGCATTTACTATTCATCATCATGAATATCCAAATCCCACAAGCCCTCGATAATATTTAACATGAATATTAATCTTGCAATTCCCTTATACAATCATCCTTCCTAGCTTACCTCACAATAACATACAATGTACCCTAAACATGCATGCATTCTAATATAAGAATTAGAGAACCGTCCACCGGTTCTGGAGATGAAGCAACCCACCTGAAATGCTTTCCGCAGGCAAAGCTGAAGTCGGCGAAGAGCGTGGCCACTTGCTAACTGAATCTGCTGAACCCGCATCCTCGGTATATGTCGCGCAAGCCTCGGCTCCAATCAATAACGCGCCAACAATACAACACCACAACAATCAACATCACACACAATCAATACCCCAAACATACACTTGCTATTTTTCCCAAACAGCATAAAGAAGGGCATTTCTCAGCTCCAAGCAGTGTAGAATACCGGAATTTCGGATGGCGCACCGACCTCGCAAGATAGCGTGGTGCGGAGGAAATTGCCTCGGGCATGTTCCTTATGTGTCTTCTGATGAGTTCGGGTTGATTCGGATCTACGCGGAAGCCCCAGCGTGATTCGGAGTTTCCGGGCATTGTGCGCCGATAGAGGACTGGTTTGGGAAGCCTCGACTCCACAGTGGTGTGCAGAAAATTGGGAAACACTTGGATCAGGTGTATTTTATGATTACAGCGGAGTTCGGGAGGTTCCGGACTGACGCGGAGGACCCGAAGGCGAAAAGTGAGTTGGAACTGGCAATTTTGGAGCCGGTTTTTGGATTTAGCACACCGACTCCACGGTTGAGCTTTTTGAGGAGAAAAAAAAACTTTGGACATGTGTATTTTCATATTACAGCGGAGTTCGGGAGGTTTCGGGCCGGTGCGGAGACCCCGAAGGCAAAAAATGACTTGGAGTTGGCTTAAAATGGATTATTTAATTAATTTAATTAGTTTGTAAATTTTATTTTAGCTTGTGAAGGAAGCAGGGAAAAGAAGAAAAGAATAGGGGACTTTGGAATAATTAATTTAAACCTATTGATTGGTCTCCTCCAGCTGTCAGGCATCTTATCATCCTTAATTAGCCTTCTTAATTAGCGTCGCCACGTCATCGCCTCCTCCAACATGCAAAATAGAGGATTTAGAGTGAATCAGAGGAAAAGAAAGAAAGGAGGAAAGAAGAGAAAGAGAAGAAGGGGGAAGAAGAAGAAGATGTATGGTTGAGAGATGTGTTGGTCTGGACCTCCTGCGAGGAGTCGCGGGGCCGAGCGGAGAGCGCGACGAGCGGAACGCGCGCGCCGAGCCTACAACAAGGTAAGTGCAGTTTTGGGATTTTTGAGGGTGAGGAGGTTTGGACTGCTGTCCCGTTGGAGTAGTCGTTGCGGAGAGGAGGTGACCGCGCGGGCGCGCAAGGAGGGCGCGCGGTTGGCGCTGCGCGGCTGCGCGGCCGCACATAGGCGCCGCGCGGGCGCTGCGCGGGCGCTGCGCGGAAGTGCGCAGGGCGCCGCGCGGGTGCAGCGCGCAAGCGCGCCGCGCGTGCGCGCAGCGAGCGCGCTGAGGGCGCGCGTTGCGGGCCTGGGCGCCGCGTGGCGGCCCCGGGCGCCGCGCGGGCCGAGCGCTGCGGGCCTGGGCAGCTGCGCGGGCTGCGCAGCTGGGGCGCGGGCGCGCGCAGCTGCGCAGCTGGGCACCGCGCGGCTGGCGCCAGACACCGCACGGCAGTCCCAGGCGCCGCGTGGGCAGCGCGCAGCAACGCTGCAGGGCACCGCACGGCAGGCCAGGCGCCGCGCAGCAGGCTGCTAGCGCGGAAGCTGGTGGGCAGCGGCTGGGCGGCGCGTGCGCTGGGGGTTTTTCTCGCGCGTGTAAGCGCGGCGTTTTCGCGACGGGGCTGGTTTTGCTGATGGTCGCGCGTGTTTGGCCGTTTCTGATGTGATTTTTCCTTTTTCCTCTTTTGTGCTTGGTTCAGCAGTTTGGTGCGCGCGGTGAGCTGGGTGTCGCGCGAGCAGTTGGAGCCGACAGTGTGCAGAGCGCGGATTTCCTTCAGAGCCTTGGGGACTTTGGAGCTTGGAGTGTCCTGCCCACAGCACTTCGTGTGTGTTGTGAGATTTTTTAGTGAGAGGGTATGGGATTTATTTTGTGCTGAGAGCACTTAGTGTGTGTTGCGAGATTTGGATTGTGCTGTGGACTTGTAGTGTGTGTGTGTGTTGTGTGTGAGTGTTGTGAGCTGTTGATGTTGGTGGTGGACTCTTTGAGCACTGGAGCCTTTGTTTGCACTTTGATTTGGCCGCAGAGTGAGCCGGTTGCGCGCAGGTATTGTGAGGATTCGTGGAAATTTATTTGATCTTCCGGGGAATTTTTCCGTGGTTCGCGCGCGGTGCGGTTTTTGGATTTTTTTCGTCGGTTGAGGATTCGGTGCTTCCCCGACTTCAGCGTTGCCTGCGGAAAGCATTCCAGGTGGGTTGGAATTTCTCTAAAATGTATGGAATGCCCTTTAATTCTTCTGAATGCAATTTGAGCATGTTTAGTGTAATATTTTCGCTGTTGATAAATCTGATAGTTGCCTAGAAAATTACCGAAAATTCTCTGGAACCCCGGATTATTTTTAGTATACTCCTGACCCTTTATGACACTAGATTTCATACCTTGTTTGCATTATAATTGCACCTGGACCGTTTTAAAAATAGAGAGTGGTTTTTAAGAGTGGTTTGCATTATACTGCACCTGGATCAGCATTTTAAGAGTGGTTTTTAGATCATGAGTTCGCCAGAGATAGGGTTTAGGTTCAGGGTGCATGTATACTCGTGCCAGGGGGCCGAGGGGATTTTTCAGAGCTTTGTGTGTTGAGTTCTAGTGTCGTGTGAGTTGAGTTTCCTTATGGGGTTGAGGTGATTGTTCCAGATCATGGACGGTGTTTTTCTGATTTAGTCGTGGAGGTGGTTCTATGACTTAGTTATGAGAGTTTTGGGGGTTCTGGCAGATCGAGTCGTGGAGGTTTCCCGACTTAGCCATGGGTTGTGCATTATCAGATTGAGTCGTAGAGGGTTCTCCGACAGATTATGTGAGGATTTGGGCATTTCCTGTTGAGTCGTGGAGTCTTTTTCCGACTGAGTTGTTCTATTTGAGCATTGAGTTTCCGATCTGTTTGATCGTGGATCATAGCCTACATGTGCAGCTTATTGAGACAGTTGAGACTGACTTGAGTTCGTTGGGGTCGCTCCCCTCGAGTTACGCCCCGGGTGCGTGTTGATGATGAGATGATGATGCGCCTAGTTCATATACTAGTGGTCGCTTGATACTCCTGGCCGAGTTACAATGGGGTCACTTTGTGCGAGATTGAGATAGTCAGTTTAGGACGCCCCACGTAAATCCCGTCCTCTTGTGGATGCGTGGTAGTGGGCAGGTGCGTTCCTAGACGACAGGCGCAGGCTGGACTGAGCCAGTTTTGGCAGTCTTTCATATTGTGTGATATGAGCGGGTGGCTACATATTATGTTCTTAGATGAGTTTCTTTCCCTTGAGCATTGATACTGAGCCATCTTAGCAGTAGAGAGTGTATGCATATCATGTGATTGGTAGAGTTTTCTTGAGCTTTATGATTGGGATATTTTTTTTAGCTGTAGTTTTCTTCCAGCTTACCCATTATCTATCTATCTGCATACTTATCTGTTTTGCCTCTAGTAGACTTAGTGGGCATACCGTGGATATTGGGACGGTACCCACTGAGATCTGCCTTCTGCAGTAGATCTCACACCCGCTGCGGTGACAGGTTTGAGGTAGTTGTTCCGGCTTGGTTCGCGCGGAGACAGCAGATCGAGGTGAGGACGTGGCCGATTAGTTCCTTACCAGCATTGAGAGTCTGAGGTAGATGTACCCGGTATATTTTATGTTTCCACTTTTGTACTGGACATTCTGAGAGATCGGTGAGGATTGTATTTATTTTCTTAGCTAGACAGACTTTGTATTGAGGATTTTTATTTATCCAGTTGTTCAGTTGATTTCAGTAGCTATTAGTTCTTTTTCAGCTCTGATACATGTTTAGCTATAGATTTTTGCAGGATAGACGCTTCGTCTGTGCGGCAGTTTCCGTACAGACGGCGGATCTGTCGGTGAGCCCGGTTCGCCGTTCGACCCGGGGCGTGACAGATTAGGGTGGTATCAGAGCCTAGGAATATAGGTCATTGAGGACTTAGAGACCCTAGGATATTGGTTGGACAGTAGGATGACTGTCGTGAGAGACGAGACTTTAGCGGGAGTCCTGATTGAGTTTGTACCTCCCCCAGAGGATTGGGGCGAGTGATTTTACATGTTATTTCTCTAAAGATGATTATGTTGGCTGCAGACAACATAATACTTTAGTATGGGTAACATGTTATAGACTTTCGTCTGATTGGGTCGAGAGAGTTTTGGTCCTAATGTTTATTCTGTTGCAGTGGTTTTCGATGCTTCCGAGACGCCGTGCTGCGGCGAGGGCGTGTTCGACCTTGGATGAGGAGCCCGAATAGCGGGAGGCTGAATGGACAGAGCAAAGTAAGGTCTGAGAGCTACGGGCCAGGCAGTCCAGATGTTTTAGGCGATGCGGCGCTAGGAAGAGAACATGGAGCGCGTGATGCGCATGCTTGAGTTGAGAGCATTCCCGGGGTACCGTCAGTGGTACCTCCGGCCGCGACATCGTCGACTTCGACCCAGATCGCACCAGGAGTGGTGCAGCAGCAGCGAGAGTTTTGCTGACCGGTGGTTGTACTTCATCTAGTTCCATTCCCTGCAGATTTCGGGACCGAGTTTGGAGCCTTAGGAGGCCGTGAACTGGATGGCTGCTATAGAAAAGTTATTTAAAGAGTGTTCATCCAGGAGAAGCATCAGGAGTATTTGGAGGTGCCCTTTTTGGTTAGGGACGCCGAGAGTTGGTGGCGTCGAGTCGTCCCGATGCACCACCGGGAGCGTAATTGAGGACTTGGAGCAAGTTTCTACAATTGCTGAGCTTGTACCCCATGTTGCCTAGGATGAGTTCCAGAAGGTTGGTTATGACGAGAATGGACTGCATCGAGATATCTATCACCTTGTGCATTCTCGGCGAGCGCCGACTTTAGATGCAGCGATTGTGTATGCTCGATGGATTGGCCGAGGATCAGTGATCACGTCCAAGAGGGACGAGGAGCGAGGGATCAGCTCCTGAGAAAGATGTCCAGCATCGTCGGATTTTGGGATAGTTGAGTGGATCGAGGTTGCCATGATTCCAGTCTCAGGATCATGGGCCTCAGAGGAGACAGAGGCCAGGAGATTCTCGACAGTCGGGGCACCATCAGTGGTGTCAGGATGATTATGTCATTTGCGGTGGGCCGCTTTCATCGCCATAGTGTGACCTCAAAAGGGGCGACGTTCTACATATGGATAGTCAGGATATTTTCAGGCAGAATGTCCCCGAGTAGCGCTCATGGAATTGCCGCTTGCGACGGCACCCCACTACCCCTTTAGGATGAAAAGGTTCATCCGATTGACCGGTAGGCTGATAGAGCCGTGATGCTGAGGCAGATTGAGCGATGGCCACCAGCATCTAGTGGATGAGTTTATGCAGCCGGTTAGAGGACGCAAGGATAGTGGATCGCGTCTTTCCTGGTGTGGTTTTCCTTATGGTCATCGGAGTTAGAGCTTGTTGATGCCGACACAGCTTGTGCATGTTTCAGTGAAGCAGGGGTAGCTTCGTGTGGGCCAGAGATGGGATTGTCGGTGTGTGCACGTGAGGAACAGGTTCCAGTTCACGTAAAGCACATGGATGAGCGTTGCCAGTCCTACCCAGTGCAGTTGGACATTGGATTTGATCTATTGAGTTGTTAGGCCTACATCAGCTCTAAGATGATGATATGAGGATGGATTGGGTTTGGTTATCCCAAGGTTACGATATCATGGATTGTCGAGAGAGGACATTGACCCTCCATGGACCTGGTCAGGAGGAGTGTGTTTATAGAGGATGCTGGAGCACGACAGAGGTCGAGTCGTGGTCGTATTGCTTTGTTAGCGACTGAAGAGGAGGTGCCTACGGCGCGCCGCACCGGTAATAAAGGATATCCTAATCGCCCGTGTGATCCCGGGTATGAGTCTACCTGAGCTGGTATGGAAGCCACCGTTTAGTGAGATTGAGATCACGATAGTGATTGACGTGGTTTTGGGAACCGCGCCGACTTCAGTAGCACCTCTTGGAATATCACCCGTAAGACAGAGACAGATAGAGAGCTGGTAGCGCAGTTGCGGGATCTGATGGATCGAGAGGTCTGTATGACCTAGTGCCACGTTGCGGGTACACAGCAGTGATGGTTATATGATGGTTTGAGCTCAGACAGGTTGGATTGTGGTTTGGTAGTTATCTTTGGCAGTTTGAGAGTGTTATGGAACCACACAGCCGAGGGATGTGCCCTGATAGTGTTCAGGACCCGGTAGAGGCATTATGAGCTTACAGCAAGGTCAAATGGATTGACTAATGCCCTGCCGCCTTTAGGATTTGAGGAATTGAGTGTTCCAGCTGTGTTTGAACGGGTTAGCAGCCGGAACCGTCATGGATATTTGGATTTATTTCCGAAGTGGCTTAGAGCTTCAGGAGCACTTGAGGATAGTGCGGCAACTCCTAAGAGGGGAGATATTGGTTGTCTAGTCGAGAGAGCTTGCACTTGACTTCGGAAGGTTCCGTGGTTAGGCTATGTGATTTCAGTTGCAAAAGGGATAGAGAACCCAACGAAGAGTGATACCGTTTGGGAATTAGCCTAAGCCACGTTTGTCACAGAGGTCCGAAGCTTTTGGAATAAGTAGGCCAGTGTAGCTTCAAGGAGACAAAAGCTGAAGAGGATATCGGCATCGGTTGGGATGATTGCCGGTGGACAGAGTTATTCGAGTTATAGGATTGATCTTGTAGTGATTATTCCAGTGATAACTCTTTGGTCATGGACGCCTTGTGTAGGCGAACAGTGTAACCTTGGAAGGAGGTGATCGATCAGTGGGTGCCACTTTGGAACTTGGGAATTGAGAGCTGGAAATTTGGAGAATGTTTCCCGAAGTTGAAATTTTTCCCCTGTAGAGGGATGTGAGAGTGTATTTGTGGAACTTGAGCATTTTAGTTGCTAAGGAGCAACAGAGGTGATATGCTACTAGAGGCTTGGAGTTTGGGATTTGGAGACCATGAATTTGTGGAAGCCTCTATCCGCGGGGATACTTAGATTCGAGTTTACGCGGGGAGTTTGGTCCGCGAGTATTCATCTGACTGGAAGAAGTGTATTTGATCACCCGCATGTTTTGAATGTCGCTTCCTTGGAATTGGACGAAGATTGAGTATCAGGAGCAGCTGATGCAAATTCTTGCTCGTGAAGTTAAGGAATTGTGCAGACGGATCATACCTTGAGTGAAGGTTCAGTGGAGCCATTGTGGTGAGTGAGAAGGGCCACTTGAGAGCCTGAGGATGAGATAAGTGTTTCCTATCTTCATTTGTTTGGGTCTCCCTCCTGAGTTATGGATGTGTTCTGGTTTCGGGGACGAAACCCTTTTAAGGAGGGGAGAGTATAGAATACCGGAATTTCGGATGGCGCACTGACCTCGCAAGATGGCGTGGTGCGGAGGAAATTGCCTCGGGCGTGTTCCTTATGTGTCTTCTGATGAGTTCAAGTTAATTCGGATCTACGTGGAAGCCCCAGCTTGATTCGGAGTTTCCGGGCATTGTTCGCCGATAGAGTACTGGTTTGGGAAGCCTCGACTCCACAGTGGTGTGCAAAAAATTGGGAAACACTTGGATCAGGTGTATTTTATGATTACAGCGGAGTTCGGGAGGTTCCGGACTGACGCGGAGGACCCGAAGGCGAAAAGTGAGTTGGAACTGGTAATTTTGGAGCCGGTTTTTGGATTTAGCACACCGACTCCACGGTTGAGCTTTTTGAGGAGAAAAAAAAGCTTTGGACATGTGTATTTTCAGATTACAGCGGAGTTCGGGAGGTTTCAGGCCGGTGCGGAGACCCCGAAGGCAAAAAGTGACTTGGAGTTGGCTTAAAATGGATTATTTAATTAATTTAATTAATTTATAAATTTTCTTTTAGCTTGTGAAGGAAGCAAGGAAAAGAAGAAAAGAATAGGGGAATTTGGAATAATTAATTTAAGCCTATTGATTGGTCTCCTCCAGCTGCCAGGCATCTTATCATCCTTGATTAGCCTTCTTAATTAGCGTCGCCACGTCATCGCCTCCGCCAACCTGTAAAACAGAGGATTTAGAGTGAAACAGAGGAAAAGAAAGAAAGGAGGAAAGAAGAGAAAGAGAAGATGGGGGAAGAAGAAGAACATGTATGGTTGAGAGATGTGTTGGTCTGGACCTCCAGCGAGGAGCCGCGGGGCCGAGCGAAGAGCGCGACGAGTGGAACGCGCGCGCCGAGCCTCCAACAAGGTAAGTGCAGTTTTTGGATTTTTGAGGGTGAGGAGGTTTGGACTGCTGTCCTGTTAGAGTAGTCGTTGCGGAAAGGACGTGACCGCGCGGGCGCGCAAGGAGGGCGCGCGGTTGGCGCTGGGCGGCTGGGCGGCTGCGCGGCCGCACCTAGGCGCCGCGCGCAGCAAGCGCAGGACGCCGCGCTGCAGAGGCAGCGCAGCTGGCGGGCTGCGCGCAGCAGCAGCGGGCCAGGCGCCGCGCGGGCGCTGCGCGCAAGCGCGCAGGGCGCCGCGCGGGTGCAGCGCGCAAGCGGGCCGCGCGGGCGCGCTGCGGGCATGGTCGCCGCGTGGCGGGCCCAGGCGCCGCGCGGACCGAGTGTTGCGGGTCTGGGCACCGCGCTGGCTGCGCAACTGGGGCGCGGGCGCGCGCAGCTGCGCAGCTGGGCACCGCGCGGCTGGCGCCAGACGCCGCGCGGCAGGCCTAGGCGCCGCGTGGGCAGCGCGCAGCAACGCTGCAGGGCACCGCGCGGCAGGCCTGGCGCCGCGCGGCAGGCTGCTGGCGCGGGAGCTGGCGGGCAGCGGCTGGGCGGCGCGCAGCGGCGCGTGCGCTGGGGGTTTTTTTCGCGCGTGTGCGCGCGGCGTTTTCGCGACGGGGCTGCTTTTGCCGACGGTCGCGCGTGTTTGGCCGTTTCTGATGTGATTTTTCCTTTTTCCTCTTTTGTGCTTGGTTCAGCAGTTTGGTGCACGCGGTGAGCTGGGCGTCGCGCGAGCAGTTGGAGCCGACAGTGTGCAGAGCGCGGATTTCCTTCAAAGTCATGGGAACTTTGGAGCTTGGAGTGTCCTGTCCACAGCACTTAGTGTGTTTTGTGAGATTTTTTAGTGAGAGGGTATGGGATTTATTTTGTGCTAAGAGCACTTAGTGTGTGTTGTGAGATTTGGATTGTGTTGTGGACTTGTAGTGTGTGTGTGTGTGTTGTGTTTGAGTGCTGTGAGCTGTTGATGTTGGTGATGGACTGGTTGAGCACTGGAGCCTTTGTTTGCACTTTGATTTGGCCGCGGAGTGAGCCGGTTGCGCGCAAGTTTTGTGAGGACTCGAGGAAATTTATTTGATCTTCCGGGGGATTTTTCTGTGGTTCGCGCGCGGTGCGGTTTTTGGATTTTTTTCGTCGGTTGAGGATTCGGCGCTTCCCCGACATCAGCGTTGCCTGCGGAAAGAGTTCCAGGTGGGTTGGAATTTCTCCAAAATGTATGGAATGCCCTTTAATTCTTCTAAATGCAATTTGAGCATGTTTAGTGTAATATTTTCGCTGTTGATAAATCTGATAGTTGCCTAGAAAATTACCGAAAATTCTCTGGAACCCCGGATTATTTTTAGTATACTCCTGACCCTTTATGACACTAGATTTCATACTTTGTTTGCATTATAATTGCTCCTGAACCGTTTTAAAAATCGAGAAAACCCGTTTTAGCAAAATCAGCATTTTAAGAGTGGTTTTTAGATCATGAGTTCGCCAGAGATAGGGCTTAGGTTCAGGGTGCATGTATACTCGTGCTAGGGGGCCGAGGGGATTTTTCAGAGCTTTGTGTGTTGAGTTCTAGTGTCGTGTGAGTTGAGTTTCCTTATGGGGATTGAGGTGATTGCTCCAGATCATGGTCGGTGTTTTTTCGATTTAGTCGGGGAGGTGGTTCTCCGACTTAGTTATGAGAGTTTTGGGGGTTCTGGCAGATCGAGTCGTGGAGGTTTCCCGACTTAGCCATGGGTTGTGCATTATCAGATTGAGTCATAGAGGGTTCTCCGACAGATTATGTGAGGATTTGGGCATTTCCTGTTGAGTCGTGGAGTCTTTTTCCGACTGAGTTGTTCTATTTGAGCATTGAGTTTCCGATCTGTTTGATCGTGGATCATAGCCTGCGTGTGCCGCTTATTGAGACAGTTGAGACTAATGAGATACTTGAGCACGTTGGGGTCGCTCCCCTCGAGTTACGCCTCGGGTGCGTGTTGATGATGAGATGATGATGCGCCTAGTTCATATACTAGTGGTCGCTTGATACCCCTGGCCGAGTTACCATGGGGTCACTTTGTGCAAGATTGAGATAGTCAGTTTAGGACACCCCACGTAAATCCCATCCTCTTGTGGATGCGTGGTAGTGGGCAGGTGCGTTCCTAGACGACAGGCGCAGGCTGGACTGAGCCAGTTTTGGCAGTCTTTCAGATTGTGTGATATGAGTGGGTGGTTACATATTATGTTCTTAGATGGGTTTCTTTTCCTTGAGCATTGATACTGATCCATCTTAGCAATAGAGAGTATATGCATATCATGTGATTGGTAGAGTTTTCTTGAGCTTTATGATTGGGATATTTTTTTTAGCTGTAGTTTTCTTTCAGCTTACCCATTATCTATCTATCTGCATACCTATCTGTTTTGCCTCCAGTAGACTTAGTGGGCATACCATGGATATTGGGACGGTACCCACTGAGATCTGCCTTCTGTAGTAGATCTCACACCCGCTGCGGTGACAGGTTTGAGGTAGCTGTTCCGGCTTGGTTCGCGCGGAGACAGCAGATCGAGGTGAGGACGTGGCCGATTAGTTCCTTACCAACATTGAGAATCTGAGGTAGATGTACCCGGTATATTTTATGTTTCCACTTTTGTACTGGACATTCTGAGAGATCTGTGAGGATTGTATTTATTTTCTTAGCTAGACAGACTTTGTATTGAGGATTTTTATTTATCCAATTATTCAGTTGATTTCAGTAGCTATTAGTTCTTTTTCAGCTCTGATACATGTTTAGCTATAGATTTTTGCAGGATAGACGCTTCGTCTGTGCGGCAGTTTCTGTACAGACGGCGGATCTGTCGGTGAGCCCGGGTCGCAGTTCGACCCGGGGCGTGACAAGCAGTGCTCTAAAAATCCCAAAAAAATCACGGTTGCGATCCTCGCGACGAGTAGCCCCAAGATGAGTACTTATACGCCCCATTTCGGCCCTCACCCTCAACTGGTGGTAACCGGACTGGAGATCGATCTTCGAAAACACCGAAGCTCTTTGAAGCTGATCGAGCAAGTCGTCAATCCGCGGTAACGGATACTTGTTCCGAATGGTCACTTTGTTCGGCTCCCTATAATCCACACACAATCTAAGCGAACCATCCTTCTTCTTCACAAACAGAACAGGCACTCCCCACGGCGATACACTGGGTCTAACAAAACCCTTGTCCATAAGATCCTGCAGTTGCACCTTCAGCTCTCTCAACTCGGCAGGCGCCATCCTGCCACAAGAAACCACAAATCAGCAACACAATCCCACACGACCCAATCTAGCGAAAGTCAAAGACATCCCCCCATTTCTGTAACTTTATGTTGTCTGCAGCCAACGTAACTGTTCAACAGAAATAGGATATGTCAATCCCTCTTCACTCACTGGAAGAGTCAAATAAATAAATCACTGACTTTCGCAAAATATCACGCCACTCACGCCCTATAATCCTAGGGTCTGCCAAAAGCCTAGGGTTTCCTAAGTCCCAACTGACCTATCCCTAAGCTCTAATACCACCTAATCTGTCACGCCCCGAGTGTAAACCAGAACCCAGGACCGTCTACAGATCCGCCGTGCACACGATATTTCCCGCGTACACGAAGCGCCGGTAACCTTCTCAGATATAAGAGATATAATAAAAGAGCATAAAAACAGAGCTGAACTAAAACTACTACAGCTCAGACTGAAGCTGGAAATAAATAAAGTACAACTGTAAATAAATACAAGTGTCTCTCCCAGCTCACCACAAATATACAAACAGCTGGCTAAAGCCAGACCCAAAAATAAAGGTACAAATACACTGCATGAGAAGATAGGGTACAACAAAAGTCCAGCTAGCATACTGTCGGGTGGACGATCTATCTAGTTCGCTATCCTCTTACCTCAATCTGCCGCTGATGGTCCAGCAGCTCCAGCAGACGACTCTGCAAAACAAAGGGGGAAGAAAAGACAACAAGAATGGGGATGAGAACTACTATAAAATCAGTAGTGTCACGCCCCGAGTCCGCCAATTTGTACGGTTCGGGCACGCCAACAGACCCGCCTATCGGGTATGACCTTTCACTACCCGAAAGGAACGGTAACATCCATAATCATACAACAAGTATATGAGGAAGCTCAATATCAGAGTACTGAAAATCACTATAAATTTGAACTTTCATTTTATAAACAAACAGTTTAAACGATAATGAAAGCATACAAGAGTGAACCATAACTTAAATTTATTACACTTTACATTTCTGAACTTACAAATAAAATTATTACAACTCTTTTACATAAATTCCTCACCATACAAAGTTCATTCAAGAAATATATAAAAGGGATACCTCTGCTAGACCCTCTAGGTCTCTATGCTGCTGGGCCCTTGCCCCTGACGTATGCCTCGCCGTCTGCATCTGAACCGTCTCGTCCGCTGTATCCCGACCCGAACCTGTGGGGGGGGGGGGGGGTCACCCAAGGGGTGTGAGAACTCCTGACAGAGTTCCCAGTGGGTTCAACCACCGAGAAAAAGTGTCCTACACCACTTGGTCCAATGGAAGCAATAATAATAGTGCTAGGAAACTAAAATCCTCGATATCAAATGCAGCTATGCAAAACAATATATCACTGTCTGTATATAATCATCGACCCAGCACTACTCTGTCTAGCCACACTAGGCTGCTAAGCACCAACTCGGCCACTATGCCGCTATATACAGGGTTCAACTAACCCGGCCACCTTGGCCACTCTATCTTTCTCTTTTTTCTTTACATTCAGGTGCTTTAGTTCAAGTTAACCCTCGGAAATTCTTATCCAACGGGCCCCAGCCCGGTAGTCCTGCTACCATAAGATAAGATTTCTAAGGTTGCCGATAACACCCGCAAGTGTTACCCCGTCCTACGGAAGAAACGTCCCGAACGGGTCTCTACCCGGGAGAGGGGCACTGCCAACTGCTCCAACTTGGGCCGCGTTTCACTCCGTAGGTCCGCCCGTTTTATCTTTATCTTTTCTTTTGCCTTTAGCTCTTTGCTTTGCCTTTACTTGGGAAGCTGAGTCTTGCTCACACACTTCCCCCGGGAGTGACATATGCTCAACCCTCCCGTTGGCAACTTAGCTTTAATTCTTTAAGTCACTTGGGAGTGACATATGCTCAACCCTCCCAAGGGCCATTTAGGCTTTTCTTTTACAGGGTCTGAGGGTTCCAAAAGACGAATGCCTACAACCCCAATCAAACAAGAACAGGTTGTAGCATCGCCTCCCGTAGTGCTCGGCCCAATACATTTTATCTTATCCTTTTTACCTTTCATTAATCATTCTCTTTCTTTAACCATTCTCTTTACACTTTATGTTCAGATGAGTTTAAGGCACCTTGGCACTCATCCACCCGGGAGTGACATATGCTCAACCCTCTCGTTAGCATTCATGCCTCAATGCTTCTCTTTTACTTTTCTCTTTTATTTCAAGCAATTTGCTTGTCTTGATCATTAATCACTTTTAGCTCGCTCTCGAGCAATTTGCTTGTCTTGATCATTAATCACTTTTAGCTCGCTCTCGAGCAATTTGCTTATCTTGCTTATTAGCCACTTTAGCTTTCACTTAAGCTTTATTTCCTTTATCCTAAGTTCTTTACTCTAGGATAATTTGGGTGTCTATAACACCAATTTAAGTTTGAACAATTTACTCATTCACATTTCCACTTATTTTGCAACTTGGCAATATCTTAAGTTTCCTGACCACTTTATACTTTTCTTACTTGTTCTCAATTCACAACCCTAAACTTCAATTACCCTTAAGGTTGCACTATATCACTGCACTATGTCACTAGGACACTAGTTACTTTCAATCTTATCTAACTTAAGAGTTTATTAACCCTATTTCCATTTTCTCTTTCTTACATGTCTCCACCTTTGGTCATTTTTCATTTCCTTTATTTAACTCAGATTGAAGTTAAACTAATTAATCCCCTTACCCAGACGTCCTATGACTTTCTGGGGTTACAATATTTAATTCTTTAACTTGGGGATCAAATCCCCATATTTCCTGATTCCTCACTGAATCCTAGAGTTTTACTAACTCTATTTTTCCTGTTCCATGTTTAACCTAGGGTTGCACTAACTCTATTTCATCACTAGAGTTTAACCCTACTAGTTCATCTTAGGTTCCTTTACCTAAGTTCCATATCTTGTTTAACCTAGAGTTCTCTGACTCTATGTTTAACACTCTATTGTCAACCTTAGGTTATTTTTCCTAAAATAATGCCACTCGTCGATCTAGGTATATCTCCTAGGTCATCATGCCACTCGTTAAACCTTAATCTAGATTTTCTCCTAGTCTTACTACCAACATGTCTTGTTTCCTTATGTCACATGATTCCTAGGGTTATACCCTAACATGCTCACAATCATAATAGCTAATCCTTTTTCATGCATGCAGTTATTTTCATTTCATTCATCAAGTAGTAATTACTTCTACGCATGCATATTCATCCTATATCTTTGGCAACCAACAGTTGCACTTTTTCCTCTGTGTTCATTACACATGCACATCTATTCCTCTAACTCTGGCAACCAACAGTTGCACCTTTCCATTTGAAACCATCTACACAGGCAATCATAATCATAATTACCTAACGCCTCTAACAGGCTACTATCATGCTTCGAATCGAAAAGCAAGGGAGCAAGGGGAGAGGTCACCCAATTTCGGCAGAATTCCCCACCTTGTAGTGTACCCAATAGCTTGTAGACACTTGCAATTGGTCTCCGCGCGATTCCTCTTGTCCCCTCGAGCTTGCACGCAAAACGGCGCACTTCCCTCGAGTTCGCACGTAAAACGGTGCACGTCCACCAAACCTGTACGCAAAATGGTGCGCGTTAGAAAAACCCACACGCAAAACGATGCACGCCACTTTAGTCGGCACACAAAATGATGCGCGTCAACTCAACCTACACGGAAAACGGTGTACGTACCCCAAATCTGCACGCAAAACGGTGCATGTTCAACTGTAGGGTTACACGCAAAACGATGCATGCTTTTCTAGTCCTGCACGCAAATCGATGCAAAATATTAGGGTCAGCATGCAAAACGGTGCGCGACAATACAACCGGCACGCAAAACGGAGCACGTACCTCAAATCTGCACGCAAAACGGTGCACGTTCAACTGTAGGGTTGCACGCAAAACGATGCATGCTTTTCTAGTCCTGCACGCAAATCGATGCAAAATATTAGACTTTGCACGCAAAACGGTGCACAGCAATTCAATCTGGGTGTAAATCGGAGCACGTACCTCGGGTTGGCACGCAAAACGGTGCACGTTGCTTTTTCCACGTTGCACGCAAATCGGTGTATATTTTTCGGGTTTACGCTCAAAACTGTGCACATTTTCTGCATCCGCGCGCAAAACGGAACACGGTGTCAGAACCCGCGCGCAAAACGGAGCCCGCACGCAAAACGGTGCAGCAAAATACGGTCCCTGACACGCAAAACAGTACGGGGTCAAATTTAATGTCCAAAATGAGGCCTACAAACTGTGCCAAAAATACCGTAAAAACGACGAACGAAACCTACCTCGAAAGCGTCGCGCCGCCCCACGCGCATACACGCGATCACCAGACTGTTTGGAGCATCTTGCGCGCTCCACGAGGTCGTCGCCGCGCCGCTCCAACCCACGAAATCCCCTCCATCTCTCTCTCTCTCTCTCTCTCTCTCTCTCTCTCTACTTGCTCGGTTGGAGAAGAAAAATGGAGATGGAGAAATTGGAACTCGGTTCGGAGGAGGAAGAAAAGAAGAAGAAGAAGAAAAGGACGTAGGAGGGTTTATTGGACCCGATCCATGGCACCCACCAAGAGGGAACCGCCATGTGGCGGTCCACCCCACAGGTGGGCGCGCACCAGGCGCGCGTGCCCACTACCCGCGCAGGAAGGCCCACTTCCCTAGCGCCAGCTGCGTGACTTGCGCAGCAAGCCACCCCTCGAGCCGCGTGCCGTCGCCGTTTCGGAAATCCGTTTTCGTCTCGTTTTCTGTCCATTTTTCGTCCGTTTTCGTCCAAATTTGACAGGCGGCTTCGTTTCAGCTTAATTTACCACAGAAAAATTTAAATTTTCACTTTGGGCCATTTCTGGGCCACCAAAAGTCCTGCTGTATCTAGAATCATTGGCGGACCCCGTTCTCACAATCAGGGTATCCGATCAACACGAAATTTTTACCGTGACCTTAAAACATAATTACACAGCTCCTGTAATTTTCTCAGAATTTTTCGACACTGTTGGCGGAGCCCGTTCCCACTATCCGGCCTCCGATCAACGCGAAACTTTTTCTGTGGCCTTAAAACATATTTACGGGGCTCCCGTAATTTTTTCGGAATTTTTTGACACTGTGAATTTTCCACTAAAAATCTGGGCTCCCTTTCTCAAATAAATTTTTAGATCTCTCCATTTTAACCCGATTTGGGCCCAACTCGCGTCCAAATGTTCCTTACTTCCCCAACTTTCATAACAATAGTATTTCATACCACCTTTATTTACATTTATTTATGTGCCGAAAATCCGGTACTTTACAAGTAGCATTCCTAGTGAGTTAAGCCTCAAACTCTGACGTGCCCACTAGGACTACCAGAGGCAAACGGAAAACAAAAGGCGGTAAGTTATGAACATAACTGCTGATACAAGAACTACCGCTACTATGCCTCTAGATGCAGTGCTAGAAAGGTAGCTATATGAATGCATCAGTAAAGGTGTCTGCCTGAATAAACCCAATCAATGGGCCAGTAAAAATTGGCACTGCCTGCTCAAACTGTCTCAAGTATCTGCTAACAGATCGGCACTCACTGACCGGCACTCCCTGTCCGGTACTCACTTGCCGCTGTGTAAATCGCCTACTCTGGAGTGGCACTCGAGGGGAGCGACCCATATGAGTAAAGTAACCATGTCACAAGTATCATGAAATAGCAGGACTGAATCACGACAATAATCGAAGTGGGAAAACCCCTCCACTAAAGATAACCCGATCCCCCAATCTAATGCAATAATACTCAATAAGTGGGAAACTCCATCCACTAGAGAAATCTGATCCCTAATCTGATGCACAAGTAAACATCCAGTCAACCGCCCAATGTCCGCGGTCGTCGCAATACCCAACAACCCACAATCTGGTATGACAAATCCCGACTCAATAAACCCGGCTACACTATCCTACAACCCTGCTCAACCCGAGCAATACCACATGTATCTCATAAAAGGAGAAGAGGTGCCAACATGGTTTCTCCTAAGTCAAATTCCAATGATAGTGTAGCAGTAAAAGGTGGCCTATCTAGATGTCCATACAAGCATGCAAGTGTCCTCATGTTGATAAAAGAAAAACAGATATCGTTGTTCTCACATTAATTAGAGCATGCTAATCCAGGATAATAATAGATCTCATAAGAACACTAAGTACTAACATAACACATGTCCAATCTATACAAGCATGCATGTTACCCACAATGTATTAGTCGGTAATCAACAACGGGGATCACTCTAATATTCCTAGTGAGTAAGTCAAAAGATGAGGTTCACAACAACTACCCACCTCGAAAAGCGCAAACCACAACTGTACGAGACTCCTCGCTGTCCAAGATCCTCTATCCCGGCAAACCTCCAAATGCAAGAACTACAGCAAAACAGATCGCACACGACATAAATGGTAACTCCAAAACAGTAATTGTTGTTTTGCAAAACAGCACGGAAAACGAGGAAATTTCACCTCTGCACTGTCCTCTGAAAAATTCGGAAAAAACCACTATTGCGATCCTCACGTCGCGTAGATGCGAATCGCGTACTCGCACGTCCCGTTCCGACACCTGTAGGCCAAGATATAAATAAAACACCGCTGCGAGTCCAAAACTTCCACAATAAAAAATCTGTAGCTTTCAGTCTAGAAAAAGCAAAATTATCACCTTTGAAGCAATCTTCGAAAATTCCAAAAAAATCATGACGGCGTTCCTCGCAAAGAGTAGATGTAAAACGAGTGCTCACACTCCTCATTCCGAAGCACGTGGGCCGAGAAAACCCATAATCACTCCAATGCTGTCCAAAATCTCACCGCAGAAAATGGGGTCACAAGGTAGTCCAAAAGACCCAAGAAAAGCTCGGAATGGAGGGAAACTATAAATATAAGAATCGTAGCCCTACCTGTCGTGAAAGCGTAGGCCTAAGAATCACTCGAAAACTCCTTCCGGGTAGCCCAAGGGAGTCCATAGAACGAAACGCGATGAAAAAGGTCACCAAGGAAGGAGCGTCGCAGTGCGCTGAATCGCAGTAGACGTCGTAGTAGCGTCCTCCCAAAATTCTTGAACTCCTCCACAAGGTGTAGAACAAAAGGGTGAACAATTTCTCTAAAGAAGGTCCACTGTGAAAAGGCCCAAAAAAATGAGAAAAAGCAAGTGAAGGGGGCCTATTTATAGGCCCAGCCCAAAAAGCCCACCTTTTCGGATTTGGGCGCACATTTTCGGGCGCCCTAATCCAACAGTCGCACAAAATGCGATCCCGAGCCCCGTCCGACCAACGCCCGAAACGCCCTGCACTTGACACGTGTCCCAACAGGGAACAGCCAGTGCAGGGCCGCTCGGGCGCTGCCACGTGTCGCGCACCCGGTCAAACGGGGTAGGTGGCGCCCGCCGATGTCTGGGCGCCACGTGGACCGCCCGCGCGACCCGCCGACCGCCCACGCGCGCCTTGTCGGCCACGCCGCCTGCCCCCGACGCGCGCATGCATCCCGAGGCGCTAGCACACACTCCCGTGGACCGCGCTGCAAGAGCCCGCCTATCACAGGCTGCCACGTGTCCCCGCGCCCGGTCTATGCACCCGCGCGGGGGTTCCGTGGACCGTGGACCGCGCATCGCGCGCCGGCCTATCCTGGGGCGCCACATGTCCCCGCGCCTGGTCCATGCGCCACCCCGCGCCGCTCCGTGGACCGCGCATCATGAACCGGCCAATAAAGGCCGCCACGTGGCACCCGGCCGGTCTACGGCCTCCCCCATGCACCCGAATCCACTAAAAACTTCCATGAGCCCGTTTTTGGGCATCCAGACTCAGAAAAATACAAGAAAATAGCCGTTTTAAAGCGTTTTTCCGCGCTGAATCCAAATCCGACCTCCGATCAGCCTAAAACCTCTTCTAAACTTCGGCAAAAGCAGCCGAAAGACATTCTTGATCCAGAAACCTTACTGAGTCCATCTAACACATCTACTTGATGCGTTACGGGCCTGACACACCAATAACAAGTGTTTCACATCGTGAATTCACGGGGAAAAGCTACATGGAGATTTGGGGCTCTACAACGACCTCCTTTCCAGGGTCGTGAGCGTTCGGGATGGCAGACGCCTGGTGGACCCCAGAGGCGGCCGCAGCAGTAGTAGTCGAGACAGCCACAACACCCGAGACAGCAGCAGTAGTATCAGAGGCGGCCTGGTAGATGCGTGATTTGTGGCGAACCTCACGCGCCCCCACAGTGTGATCAGGGGCAGGGCAGATGTTACAGATGCGGTCAGTCAAGACATTTTGCATCAGTTTGCCCGAGAGCGGGGTTTCCTGCACCATCGTTAGCATCGACTCTTCCTATGCCCTTACAGATGGTCGGGCCTTCACAGAGTTGTAGTCAGATTGATAGAGCCACTTCCTCACGACAGACAGACAGACGGCAGCCACCATCGAGTGGATGGGTGTTTGCCACACAGGTAGATGATCCCTCAACTGCTGACCATGTAGTGGCAGGTATTGTTTAGATCTCCTCTATTCGTACTCGAACATTATTTGACACTGGAGCATCACATTCATTCATCAGTAGATCATTTGCATTATTGCATGGGTTGGAGATAGGGCCATTAGCATGCACATGTGAGGTACACGTCCCTGATCATGTGTTGAGTGTAGACGAGTATTGTAGGTCCTGCCCAGTGCAGTTAGGACCCTAGATTATGCCTGTAGATTTATTGGTCCTACGTCAGCTCCAGGATTTCGATGTGGTATTAGGTATGGATTGGTTGTCTCGATATTATGCCACTATCGATTGTAGAGAGAGAACTGTGACCCTTTGAGAGCCGAGTCAGGAGGAGTATGTTTACAGAGGATGCCACAGTACACTGTTTGCAACGACCATATCGCCAGCCAAAGCTCGACAGATGATACGCAGGGGATGCATTACATTTTTAGCGACGGTGGTTGAGGTGCCTACGGCGGTGCTGGGACTCGAGGACATTCCTGTCGTCTGCGAGTACTCGGATGTATTCCCTACTGAGTTATCTTCGATGCCGCCGGATAGGGAGGTAGAGTTTGTTATTGATGTAGTTCCTGGAAGTGCACCAAATTCTAAGGCACCCTATAGGATGGCTCCTGCTGAGCTAAAAGAATTGAAGGCACAGTTGCAAGACCTGATGGACAAAGGTTTTATTAGGCCCAGTGTTTCACCATGGGGAGCGCCAGTTCTATTCATGAAGAAGAAGGATGGTTCACTTAGACTTTGTGTGGATTATAGAGAGTTGAATAAAGTGACCATCGAGAACAGATATCCATTGCCCCGAATTGATGACTTATTTGACCAGTTACATGGGGCTACAGTGTTCTCGAAGATAGATCTTCAGACAGGTTACCACTAACTGAGAGTGAGGGTTGAGGACATATCAAACACTGCCTTCAGGACGCGGTACAAGCATTATGAGTTTACAGTGATGCCTTTTGGACTAACTAATGCCCCTGCCCCCTTTATGGATTTGATGAACAGAATATTTCAACCCTATTTGGACCGGTTTGTAGTGGTCTTCATTGATGATATCTTGATATACTCCCGAAGCGATAAGGAGCATGAGGAGCACTGGAGGATAGTGCTGCAACTTCTTACAGAAAAAAAGTTGTATGACAAGTTAAAGAAGTGCGAATTCTGGCTTCGGGAGGTTGCATTTCTAGGTCATGTGATTTCAGCCGCGGGTGTGGCAGTGGACCCGACGAAGATTGATGCAGTTCGAGATTGGCCTAGACCGACAACAGTTACAGAGGTTTGTAGCTTCTTGGATTTAGCCGGCTACTACCATCGCTTCATGGAGGGCTTTGCGAAGCTCTCTACTCCTCTCACGAGATTGACTAGAAAAGGGATCAAATTTGTTTGGAATGAGCATTGCCAGCAAAGCTTTGAGGAGCTGAAACAGAGGTTAATGTCGGGACCGATCCTAGCATTACTAGTGATGGGAGAGGGATTTGTTATCTAGAGTGATGCCCCCCACAGCAGACTAGGTTGTGTTTTGATGCAGCATGATAGGGTAATTGCTTATGATTCGCGTCAATTGAAGGATTATGAGAAAAATTACCCTACGCATGATTTGGAGCTAGCCGCTGTTGTGTTTGCATTGAAGTTATGGCGCCACTATCTTTATGGAGAGCATTACGAAGTATTCATCGATCATAAGAGTTTGAAGTACTTGTTTACTTAAAAAGAGCTCAATTTGAGGCAACGACGTTGGCTGGAATTGTTGAAGGATTCTGATCTGAGTATACAGTATCATCCTGGCAAAGCTAATGTGGTAGCGGACGCTTTGAGTAGACAAGCAGGGCATTCCTTGAGCTTGATGATCACCCAGCAGAGGCCACTATTAGAGCAGTTGAGGTGTCTGGATATTGAGGTTGTATCCACTGGGGTTCCTGCAAGACTTATGTCTTTGGTCATGCAGCCCACTCTGTTGGACAGGATTAAAGAGAAACAAAGTGAGGACCCCTACCTTGAGAGGATTCGAGATCAGATTCAGAAGGGTCGGATTGGGGATTTTGTTATTGATGCTGCGAGAGTACTTAGGTACAGGGACCGCATGTGTGTGCCTACAGATTTAGAGATTAGAGAGCAGATATTGAGAGAGGCTCACTATACACCTTATACCTTTCATCTCGGTGGTACTAAGATGTATAGGGACCTGCGGGCACAGTTTTGGTGGACAGGGATGAAGAGAGATATTGGGAGGTTTGTTGCTCACTGTTTAACTTGTCAGCAAATCAAGGCTAAACATCAGGTTCCAGCTGGCAAGTTACATAGCCTCCCAATCCCTGAATGGAAATGGGATCATATGACTATGGACTTCATTGTGGGATTACCGAGGTCACAGAGTGGAGCTTATACTATTTGGGTTATAGCTGATAGATTGACTAAATCAACCCACTTTCTCCCTATCCAGATGAGTTGGTCCTTGGAGCGATCAGCACAGCTGTACATGGATGAGGTTGTGAGATTACATGGTGTCACGCCCCGGGGTCGAAACTGCGACCCAGGCTCGTCAACGGATCCGCCGCCCATACGGGAAGCCCCGTATATACGTAGCGACTAACCTGCAAAAGAATCATCTACACTAACAGATATCAAAGCTGAAAATGTAAAAGCTGAAATAAAAGATATAAAATACAACTACAGCTCCAAATAATACAAACCAACCTCACCAAAAACAAAAGTCTCTCTCAACAGTAAAGGAAAGGTACAACTCGATACCTCACTACAAGGGTCGCTCAACATAACACACTCAAAAAGTGGTAAGGGGTACATCTACTCTCTCTCTGAGGATGACAGGAAGGGATCTATCTCGCGACTCCCTTACCTCGGTCTGAAGGAGCAGGATCAGCAACTAGAGCAGCAGGAACCAGAGCAGAAGTCCCTAGGGAAAAGACACCACGACGGGTGTGAGAACTACTTCCTACAGTAGTTCTCAGTGGGTGCCGCCAACAAGCCCGACGGTCTGCCCACTACGTCTACTAGAGGTATAAAGTAACATATGCAGTGCTGTAAGGAAAGCTGGGAAAAGTAAACTCTACAGCTACTATGCCTCTATCTGGATGCTCAAAGAGTGGAACAGAAAGAACATGATGCCACAACTAACTCTCAACTCAGATCACCCAATCTAAACTGACTGCCTCCTCGGATCCAATCAAACCTGCGCCTACCTACTGCCGTTACATCTCGGAGGACCGGACTTACGTAGGACGCCCGTGACTGCCAAAACTGGCTCAGCCAGAGGGACGGTGTCCGTGACTGCCAAAACTGGCTCAGCCAGAGGGACGGTGTCCGTGACTGCCAAAACTGGCTCAGCCAGAGGGACAATGCATCGACAAGTCGCGATAGAAGTATCAGGCCCAACTCCGGAGTGGCAATCGAGGGGCGTGACCCCACCGAGTAAAGTATACGCGCATCTCTGTTGAGCTCAAATGTGGCTCATGCAGGCTATGATCCAAATCCTCGATCAACACGATCGGCTGAAACCAACAAAATACTGTCTCACTCACAGGCTGGAAAACTACACAGCCGAGACTCACCGTCACACTGACGGCTCCCAAAGAACCCTGATCTACAAACACTGTCACTCTGACGGCTCCCAAAGAACCCTGATCTACAGACTGCTATCAACTCCACTCGTGTCACGCCCCGGCGTCGAAACTGCGACCCGGGCTCGCTAACAGATCCGCCGCCCATACGGTGAACCCCGTATAGACGAAGCGTCAAACCTGCAAAAGATAGATACTAAACTACCCAGATATCAGAGCTGAAAATAAACCACTAGAAATAAAATAAATTAGTACAAAGTCCTCACCAAAGTACAAGTCACTCAACTCAGAAGGAAAAGTACAACTCTATACCTCACTACAAGGTCTCTCAACAAGAAACTCTCAAAATAAAAAGGGTACATCTACTCTCTGGACGACGACTGGTAGGGATCTAGCTCGCGACTCCCTCACCACGATCAGAAGAAGCAGCAACGGGAGCAGCAGGAACAGGAGTAGAAGTCCCTGTGGGAAAATACACCACGACGGGTGTGAGAACTACATCCCAAGTAGTTCTCAGTGGGTGCCGCCAACAAGCCCAACGGACTGCCCACTAAGTCTACTAGAGGCATAAAGTAACAATATAAAACTGAAATGAAAGGGCTGGAAAAGTAACTCTACAGCTACTATGCCTCTATCTAGATGCTCAAGAAAAGGAACAGATTAAACGTGATGCATCTACTAACACACACAGAAAACTCACCAAATCTAAACTGACTGCCTCAAAGGGTCCAGTCAAACCTGCGCCCACCTACTGCCGCATATCCTCAACAGGACGGGTCTACCGTAGGGTGTCCGTGACTGCCGCTAACTGGGCCAGTCAGAGGGACGGCGTCGACAAGTCGCGATAGCAAGTAACAGGCCCAACTCCGGAGTGGCTCTCGAGGGGAGCGACCCCACCGAGGAAAGTATCCGCGTATCTCTGTCGAGCTCAAATATGGCTCATGCAGGCTATAGTCCAAACCACGATCAACAAGATCGACCAACAACACCAACTCTCAACCACAAGCTGGAAGTCACACCGCTGGGGCCACCGTTCACCAGACGGCTCCCACAACAGAACACTAAACTCTCCAGAAAGACCGACACCATAAGGGTTCGGAAACCCGATAGACCGGTGCTAAGAACCCTATCAAACAAGAACAGACTCTAGGCTCCGACTATCGAAGTTTCCGATCCCTTATAGTTCGGGAAAGCAATAATCACAGAACAACTCGCAGAAGACACCAACAGGGCCCGAAAGTCCCGGGAGACCTACCCCTACAACCCTATCAAATAAGAACAGGTTCCAGGCTCGACCCCCGTGGCTTTCGTCCCGACAGAGGAACGGCCCCTAGAACCCAGACCACTCGAATCCTTTCGAGTGGGGAGATTTACAGGAAAAAGGTGACATTTGTTATTGAAGACTAATTTGATCTGGAAGAAATCCATATTTAATGATTTTAGTTCTTTTTAGAAAAACAGTTAGAAAACAAGTGTTTTACCCAAACCCCGAAGGGCTGATGCCTTTGTCCAATCAAACAAGAACAGACTCCAGCGGCCCTTCGATGTTTGGAAGAAAACATTGGTAGACTAAAATCATGTATATGTCGAAAAGGGTTCTGGGTTCTAGGTCCGGCTAACACTAGTACACTACTGCCACTAACACAGTGGCGACGACCCAAACAGGGGAAACAAGATCTCTCGGGTCCACCGTTTACCCCAAACGGTTCCCGATACAGACAAGCGAACCACCACATCTACCAGACTCCACTCTGCTCCCAAGCACGAGTGCAAATGCATCCCACACTAAAGAGAAGTCCCGACCGCTCGGCCCACTACCCGGGCGAGGATAACACTAAGTCCAGGAATGTGACATAAAGTGTGAATGTCTAAACATAAATAACCCTAGCCCAAGTGAGGGTTTTCTACTGGTCTGGTTACACATGCAACATATGACGGGGGTGCTAGGTCAGGTTCCAATATAACAAATATTTAACATGTTAGTAGGAAGCAAGAGATCACAAGATCGACAGATAAAACAAGGATCAACAATTCCTACACTCTAACATGCTACCCAAGTCCAATCACTATCATGCATGATTCTATAGCAATAGAATTAGAGCACAGTCCATAGATCTTGAAAGCAAGCCACCTACCTGAAGGTGCACAACTGTCCAGGGTCGTACAGCTGAAAATACCAGGAAATCCAAATCTCCTACTCCAAAAGATCCAGCAACACTCGTAACTCTCCTGGGTACAACACAAAGTCCACAAATACACATCAAGTCCAAAACTGTCCATAAAAACATACACAGAATTTCAGTCCCAAAGATGTCCCTTTTTCACCTGCTGAAAATGGCCAGAAAAATCCAATAAAAATATCGCAGCAATCCTCGTGTCGATATCTTCGAAACGGTACACTGCACGTCCAAATCCGAGCCCCGTAGGCCGAGTTACAAATTCTACAGTACAGGTGCGCAAACACTCACAACCACACAACTGTAAAACTCTGCACAGTAAGAGGGGAAACAGTATACCTTCGGGCAAGCCTCATAAAAATCCCAAAAAAATACGATGATAATCCTCGCGACGAGTAGATCCAAAAAGTGTATAGGCTCGTCTCGATCCGATGTCCAGTTGAGGAGATAAAATTCCGGCAAGGGGCCGCTGTCCAAAAACTCCACCAGAAAACAGCGGCTTAGAAATGCCTCGAAAACCGTGTCATAAACTCTGAATCCAGCAAGATGATCAACACGAAAGTCGAAGACGTACCTCTCGTGATTCCAACGCCGCAAAAATCGTCCAAAAATACTGACGGAGTAGCTCTGTGGACATCTCAGATCGAACTGCGACGATAACGGGCCTCCGATGAAAGATCGCCACACTGCGTTCCGATGCCGAAGTCGTCGACGCCGCGGCTTCCAAAAAATCCGGGCCTCTGCCAGAAGATGCGCAAGATGAAGATCTCCAACTTTGCTAAAGGGGCCATGGGCAGGGGAGCTCAGGAAAGGACGCAAAAAGCCCAAGCAAGCCAGCTATTTATAGGCCCAGCCCGAAAATCCACCACTTGGACTTTTGGCCCCAAAGTTTCGGGCGCCCGGTACTTCCGCGCTGCTACAGTAACGGGCCCGGCCCGTTACTGTTCACGCCCGGAAAATCCCCAGGCCGCCACGTGTACACCCAAACAGCAAACAGCTGTTTGGGCCAACAGCCATGCGCCACGTGGCCGAACCCCGCGACGACACGTGGCGTCCACACCGGGAGCCTCGGGTCAACGCGCCCACGCCGCGCCCCACGTGCGCCCACGCGTGCCTGTCGGGCACGCGGCCCAAGGTACCAGCTCCCCGCACCATGGACCGCGCGCACAACGCCGCGCCAACCCCGATCTGCCACGTGTCCAGACCCGGTCCACCGTGCACCCGCGCCAAACCCGCGGACCGCGCCCACTGCGCCCGCCAACCGGGAGCCGCCACGTGGCCAGCCCCCGGGTGCACGCCTCCGCGGTGGACCGCGCGCCTCCGCCGCCGCCAGCCGCCGCGCTCCGCCGCCCGCCGCCGCCGCCGGCGCCCCTCCGGCGGCCGGAACAGTACCAAATCACCTCGAAATCCATGCCGGGTCATCCGGGCTCCGAAAAATACAAGTAAATAGTCCATCTTGACCGTTTTCGCGCGCTGAATCCAAATCCGAAGTCCGATTTGCCAAATTCCACTTCTAAAATTTACCAAAAATTCCCGGAAAGCAAACTTGATCCGTTTTTTCATGCCGGGTCCAATCCTTGGGTCCAATATGCGCACAAACACCTCTAACACCCAACAGGGGTCTCCAGAAGCCGCAGATCCAACAGTAATCCAAACGTGGGAATTTCCGGGTCCTCACAACTCGGTCCCCAGACACGAGTGTAAATGCATCCCACAACAACCCGACCTCTCGGCCCACAACCCGGGCGAGGAAAAGCTAAGTCCAGAATAAAATATAGAATAGTGATGTGGGAATGTCTAAAGCAATAACAACCTAGCCCAAGTTGAAGTTTTCTACAGTCTAGCTGAACATGCTGCATATGGCGGGGGTGCTAGGTCAAGTTCCAAGATATCAATAATTAACAAGTTGTAGGAAATAAAGCATCACAAGATCATCAGAATTTAACAGGAATAACAACTTTTACAGACTAGCATGCTAACAACACACTATTCCTATCATGCTTGTTCCTACACATATAGAATTAATGTGCAGTCCATAGATCCTAAAAGCAAAGCCACCCACCTGAAGGTGCTAACTGTCCGGAGTCGTACAGCTGAGAATGCCCAGAAACAGATATCTCTACTCACTCACTAGTCCAACAGTACAGGAACACTGATCAATACTTCCTGGGTACAAAAATACAATCCAAAGTTACACTTAATTCCATAAAATCCATGTATCACAAATCTGCTAGGAACAGTCCCCTAAATACGAAATTTTCACCTGCTGAAAGTGCCCAGAAAATTCTAATAAAAATATCACAGTGATCGTCGCGTCGAGACCTTCGAAACGGGTACCTGCACGTCCATTCCGAGCCCCGTAGGCCGAGTTACAAATTCCACAGTACAGGTGCGCAAACAATCACAACCACACAACTGTAAACTCTTGCACAGATAAAAAGGGAATAGTATACCTCCGGGAAGGTCTCGAAAAAATCCAAGAAAAATATGATGATAATCCTCGCGATGAGTAGATGAAAAAAGTGTAAAGGCTCGTCTCGATCCGACGCTCGAGCACGGAGAATAAAATCCGGCAAGGTGCTGCTGTCCAGAGAGAAATCCTGTTGCAATGGGGGTTAAAAATGTACCAGGAACCCCAAGAAGAGCTCGGATCTGAAGAAAGTGGTCCACACGAAAAACATAGGCCTACCTCTCTTGAATCCAACGCCATGAAAAACGTCCAAAAATATAGTCGGGGTAGCTTTGTAGACCTCACAGACAGAAGTGCGACGGAAATGGGCCTCCAACAGTAAACCGTCGCTCTGCGCTACGATGCCGAAGTCGTCAATGCCGCGGCCTCCAAAAATTCTGGGCTTCCTCCGCAAGATGCACAACAAGGTAAGCTTCAACTTTGGTGATGGGCTCGAAGGCTAAAAGGCTCGAAAAAAGCCTCAAAAATGAGAGTAAAGGGCCTATTTATAGGTCTCAACCCGAGAAAAGCCAAAAAACACTCTCATTGGGCTTTTGGGCCCAACTTTTGGGTGCCCGGTACATTCGGGCTGCTACAGTGTTGGGCCCGGCCCAACACTGTTCACGCCCGAAATCACCCGGTGATGCCACGTGGCCCGCCGAACAGCAAACAGCTGTGCGGGCCACTCACAGGCTGCCACGTGGCCTCCTCCCGCACAGAAAGGCGGTTGGCGCCCGCCAATGAGCGGGCGCCACGTGTCCAACCCGGTTGACCCGCCGACCGGTCGGCGCCCGCGCCGGTCGCGCGGCGTGGCCCCTCGTGCGCACGCGCCCCGAGGCGCCAGCCATGGCCCCCGTGCACCGCGTCCGGTGCGCCCGCAAATCAGAGGGTGACACGTGTCCCCTACACCCGGTCCACGCATCCCGCTTTGGAATTCCGTGGACCGCGCCGCGTGCACCGACCAACCGAAGGCTGCTACGTGTCCCCCGCCTTGGTCCATTCACCGCCGCGCACACCAGTAGACTGCGCGCCTTGAGCCCGCCAATCAGGCGGTGCCACGTGTCCGTGCGCCGGGTCTGTGCACCCAGCCGCGCTGCTCTGTGGACCGCGCGCAAAAAACCGGCCAATGACAGGCCGCCACGTGGCAGCCGGCGGTCTACGACCCCTCCCATGCACCAAAAACTAATAAAAACTTTCGGGAGTTCTTTTTGGGCATCCGGACTCAGAATCAAACAAGCAAATAGCCGTTTTCAAGCGTTTTTCCGTGCTGAATCCATTTCCAACCTCTGTTTGGCCTAAATCTTTTTAAAAATTTTGGCAAACCTAGCCGAAGGCCAACACAGCTAAAGATACCTCATAGGGTCCATCTGTGGCATCCCTTTGATGCACCATGGGCCAGATACACCAACACTAGGTGTTCTAACAGTGGATTCACCGGAAAAGGGTTGCATGGGAACCTGGGCCACTACATCCTCCCCCACTAAAAGGAAGTTTCGTCCCCGAAACAAAGAAAAACAAAACAGACGTACCTCAACCGGAAGTCTCAAACAGAAAGGGGTAGGCATCTCTCATCTCTGTCTCCAGCTCCCAAGTAGCCTCTCGCTCCTCGTGATTGCTCCACAAGATCTTCACATACGGAATGGCCCGATTGCGCAATTCCCTCACCTCTCGAGTAAGAATTCGCAACGGGCGCTCCTCACATACCAGGTCCTCGCCGATCCCAGAGAAGCGAAGTCAATCACGTGCGACGGGTCGAAAACATATCTCCTCAGAGCTGAGACGAGGAAAACATCGTGAACTCCGGCCAGGCGTGGAGGAAGAGCAACTCTATAAGCCACGGGGCCTACCCTCTCAAGTACCTCAAAGGGTCCAATAAAGCGGGGACCGAGCTTCCCACGCACTCCAAATCTCCGGACCCCTTTCGAATGCGAGACCTTCAAGAAGACATGATCACCAATCTGAAACTCTAGGTCTCGCCGTCGAGTATCAGCGTAGCTCCTCTGACGACTCTAGGCTGTCTTAAGATGTCGGCGAACCAATCTGACTTTCTCCTCAGCCTCCAAAAGTAAATCTGGTCCCAAAGTCCTCCTCTCACCCACGTCACTCCAATACAAGGGCGACCGACACTTGCGTCCATACAACGCCTCAAACGGAGCCATCTGAATGCTCGCCTGATAGCTGTTGTTGTACGCAAACTCAACCAAGGGTAAGTGTCGGTACCACCCTCCTCCAAAATCCATAACGCACGCTCTCAACATATCCTCGAGGTTCTGTATGGTGCGTTCGGATTGACATCGGTCTGTGGGTGGAAAGCAGTGCTAAATCTGAGCTGGGTCCCCAAGGCTGACTGTAGGCTCCCCCAAAAGTGTGATACAAACCTCGCGTCCCTATCTGATACGATCGAAGCGGGTACATCATGTAGCCTTACTACCTCATCCAAATACAACTGTGCCAGACGCTCCAACGACCAAGTCATCTGTACAGGCAAGAAATGTGCAGACTTGGTGAGTCTATCCACAATAACCCAAACCGCGTCGGCTCCACTCTGCACCCTCGGCAGTCCAGTAACAAAATTCATAGTAATGTGGTCCCACTTCCACTCGGGAATTGGAAGACTCTGCAACTTGCCAGCAGGAACCCGGTGCTCTGCCTTCACTTGCTGGCAAGTTAAACAATGAGCCACAAATCTTCCAATGTCCCGCTTCATTCCGGACCACCAAAAATGTGCCTTGAGGTCCTTATACATCTTAGTACCACCAGGATGAATGGTATAAGGTGTATAACGGGCCTCTCTCAAAATCTGGTCTCTGATCTCAGGATCCATAGGCACATACACTCGGTCCCTGTACCGCAGTACTCCCGAGCTATCCACCGCAAAATCCCCTATCTGATCTGCCCGAATCTGTGATCTAATCCTCACCAAGTGGGGGTCCTCACTCTGTGTCTCCCTGATCCTGTCCAACAGAGTGGGCTGCAAGACCATAGACATAGGTCTAGCAGAGACCCCAGGGAATACCACCTCAATCTGTAGCCGCCTCATCTACTCAACAAGCGGTGCCTGCTGTGTGATCAGCATGCTCAAACTCTGCACAGACCTCCGACTCAAAGCATCTGCTACAACATTGGCCTTGCCGGGATGATAAAGGATGCTCAAATCAAGAGTAGGGTAATTCTTCTCATAATCCTTTAATTGCCGTGAAGCATAAGCAATTACCCTACCATGCTGCATCAAAACACATCCCAGTCCGCTGTGAGAGGCGTCACTATAAATCACGAATCCATCTCCCATCACTGGCAATGCAAGAATTGGTGCTGAGATCAATCTATCCTTCAGCTCCTCAAAACTCCGCTGGCACTGCTCAGTCCAAACAAACCTCGTCCCCTTCCTAGTCAAACTAGTCAGGGAAGTAGAGAGCTTCGCAAAGCCCTCTACAAACCGACGGTAATAGCCTGCCAAGCTGTCACGCCCCGAGTCCGCCAATTTGTACGGTTCGGGCACGCCAACAGACCCGCCAATCGGGTATGACCTTTCACTACCCGAAAGGAACGGTAATATCCATAATCATACAACAAGTATATGCGGAAGCTCAATATCAGAGTACTAAAAATCACTATAAATTTGAACTTTCATTTTATAAACAAACAGTTTAAGCGATAATGAAAGCATACAAGAGTGAACCATAACTTAAATTTATTACACTTTACATTTCCGAACCTTGCAAATAAAATTATTACAATTCCTTTACATAAATTCCTCACCATACAAGGTTCACTCAAGAAATATATAAAAGGGATACCTCTGCTAGACCCTCTAGGTCTCTATGCTGCTGGGCCCTTGCCCCTGTCGTATGCCTCGCCGTCTGCATCTGAACCGTCTCGTCCGCTGTATCCATACCCGAACCTGTGGGGGGGGTCACCCAAGGGGTGTGAGAACTCCGACAGAGTTCCCAGTGGGTTCAACCACCGAGAAAAAGTGTCCTACACCACTTGGTCCAATGGAAGCAATAATAATAGTGCTAGGAAACTAAAATCCTCAATATCGCAATGCGGCAAAATAATATATCACTATCTATACATACTCATCAACCCAGCACTACACTGTCTAATCATACTAGGCTACTAAGCACCAACTCGGCCACTATGCCGCTGTATATAGGGTCAAACTAACCCGGCCACCTTGGCCACTCAATTTCTCTTTATTCTTTAATTATGGTGCTTTAGTTCAAGTTAACCCCTCAGAAATTTCTTATCCAACGGGCTCCAGCCCGGTAGTTCTGCTACCAAAAGATAAGATTTCTAAGGTTGCCGATAACACTCGCAAGTGTTACCCCGTCCTACGGGAGAAACGTCCCGAACGGGTCTCTACCCGGGAGAGGGGCACTGCCTGCAACTCCAACATGGGCCTGTTTCTCACCGTAGGTCCGCCCGTTTTATCTTTATCTTTTCTTTTGCCTTTAGCTCTTTGTTTTGCCTTTACTTGGGAAGCTGAGTCTTGCTCACACACTTCCCCCGGGAGTGACATATGCTCAACCCTCCCGTTGGCAACTTAGCTTTAACACTTTAATTCACTTGGGAATGACATATGCTCAACCCTCCCAATGGCCATTTAGGCTTTTCCTTTACAGGGTCCGAGGGTTCCAAAAGACGGATGCCTACAACCCCAATCAAACAAGAACAGGTTGTAGCATCGCCTCCCGTAGTGCTCGGCCCAATGTAGTTTATCTTATCCTTTTTACTTTTCATTAATCATTCTCTTTCTTTAACCATTTTCTTTCCACTTTAGGTTCAGATGAGTTTAAGGCACCTTGGCACTCATCTCCCCGGGAGTGACATATGCTCAACCCTCCCGTTGGCGTTCATGCCTCAATGCTTATCTTTTACTTTTCTCGTTCATTTCAAGCGATTTGCTTGTCTTACTTATTAACCACTTTTAGCTCTCTCTCGAGCAATTTGCTTGTCTTGCTCATTAGCCACTTTTGGCTTTCATTTAAGCTTTATTTCTTTTATCCTAAGTTCTTTATCCTAGGATAATTTGGGTGTCTCTAACACCAATTTAAGTTTGAACAACTTGTTCATTTCCATTTCCACTTATTTTGCCACTTGGCAATATCTTTAGTTTCCTAGCCATTTTTACACTTTCCTTACTTATTCTCAATTCACAACCCTAAGCTTCAATTACCCTTAAGGTTGCACTATATCACTGCACTATGTCACTAGGACACTAGTTACTTTCAGTTTTATCTAACTTAGAGCTTGTTAACCCTATTTCCATTCTCTTTTATTTGACTCAGATCGAAGTTAAACTAATTGATCCATTTACCCAGACATCCTATGACTTTCTGGGGTTACATTATTTAATTCTTTAACTTGGGAATCTAATCCCCCTGTTTCCTGATTTCTCACTGAATCCTAGAGTTTTACTAACTCTATTTTTCTGTTCCATGTTTAACCTAGGGTTGCACTAACTCTATTTCATCACTAGAGTTTAACCCTATTAGTTCATCTTAGGTTCCCTTACCTAAGTTCCATAACTTGTTTAACCTAGAGTTCTCTGACTCTATGTTTAACATTCTATTCTTAACCTTAGATTATTCCCTAAGTTAATGCCACTCGTCCACCTAGGTGTATCTCCTAGGTCATCATGCCACTCGTTAAACCTAAATCTAGGTTTTCTCCTAAGTCTTACTACCAACATGCATTTCCCTTTCCTTATGCTTTCACATGATTCCTGGGGCTATACCCTAACATGATCACCGATAACAAGTAATTGATTCCCCTTTTTACGCATGCAATTATTTCCATCTCACTCATCAATAAAGTTTAACATCTATGCAGGCAATTATCATCCATATTTAGCAATTCAGAAAAAAAAATCCACTTTTCTATCTGTATCCTTCTACACATGCAAGTTTATCTCTTATTCTAATAATTAGAAAAGTTTACTTCTCTTCTATATCCATCTACACATGCAAAATTCAATAATAATTACCCAACGCCTCTAACAGGCTACTATCATGCTTCAAGATCAAAAGCAGAGGAAAAAGTGGAGAAGTCACCCATTTTCGGTAGAATCCCCCACCTCGGTGTATCCTTTTGGTCCTTGAAGGAAACAATTTCAACTCCTTGGGTCCGTGAGGCTTCCCTACATTGTAAGGAAGGCAAAAGATAAAGCAATTGCTTTTACATGATTCACTAAAATTCATAAGGCGGTAAAACTAACCCCATTTTGACAACTTAAAGGGAAAAATCCCTATTTGGTCATTTTACCCCACCAAAAGGCTAATTTTTGATTGGTTCGTAAAAATGAGAGGAGAATAATCCTCCCACGGCATGTTGCCAAAAAGAAACTTGCTCAACTCGATCCAGAGTCAAAATGCTATCAAAATTTGAGAAAAGCTCAATTTGAGCAATTTCCCCCCAATTCACCGATTTTGCCTTTTGGGCAAATCGAGAAATTGCATTCATTCATTTCCTTCTTCTTTAAAATTTGAGAAGAACTCAATTTGAGAATTTCTTCATCAATTGGCGACATTGCTCGCTTAAGAGAAAAGAAGAAATTTCTTCTTCTTCTTTTCCTTTCTTTCTTTTTCTCTTTTTTTTTTTTTTGTAAACTCCCCTGCTGCCTGGGCAGCAGCATGCATAGCTGCTGCCCAAGCAGCAGCATGTGCAGCTGCCAAGGCAGCTGCCAATGCAGCTGCCTGGCAGCTGCCATGGTTTTTTTTTTCTTTTTTTCTTCTTTTTTTTTTTTTTTTCTCTTCGATAGCAGCAGCAGCTGCAGCAATTGCTGCTGCTGCCTATAGCAGCAGCAGCTGCTGCAGCCAAGGCAGCTGCTGCTGCCCATAGCAGCAGCAGCAGCTGCAGCCAAGGCAAGGCAGCTGCATTGGCAGCTGCCAATGCTGCCTGCGCAGCATGGTTGCTCAGCTGCTGCTGCTTAGCAGCAGCAGCAGCTGAGCAGCTGCATTACGCAGCTGCTGCTGCCTTGGAGCAGCAGCAGCTGCGGCAGATGCTGCTGCTGCTGGCAGCAGCTGCACTTGATGCAGCTGCTGCTGGTAGCAGCAGCCACCCCCCTCTCCAACAATATATATATATATATATATATATATATATATATATATATATATATATATATATATATATATATATATATATATATATATATATATATATATATATATATATATATATATATATATATATATATATATATATATATATATATATATATATATATATATATATATATATATATATATATATATTTCTTTTTCCTGCCAAGGAATGGGAGAAAAGAGAGAGAGAGAGAGAGAGAGAGAGAGAGAGAGGGAACTCTTACTGGTCACAAGGAGGCAGAGGGGAAAAAGTCTTCATCTTCTTCTTTCCTTCCTCTTCTTCTTCTTCTTCTTCTTCTTCTCCCTTTCTTCTTCTTTCTCTCTTTCGTTTCCTGCTCCAACAGAGAGAGAGGGAGAGAGAGTGGGAAATAAATGCTCCTGCAGGTGGGTAGTTGGAGGGGAAGTGTGAATTTACACTTTTGCCCTCAACTAAACCATTTTTTCCCAAAATGCCCTCTAATCCTGCAGTTTTGCCCCTGCAGAGAGCAATTTCGGACACCCTTCTTCCCCAGCGTTTTGCCGTCAACTGGAAAATCGGAATCGAAATTTTTCTTCTCCCCTTTATTCTACAAATTTTTCTTAAACTCTCCACGATTTTGTTTAAATTTTTGGGCTACTCTAAGCCCTCAAAAGAGAGCCCTGAAAAACCTTCGCGATCAACTGCACTGTTAAAAACTGCAGTTTCAGAATTCACGAAGGATTTTTCTTCGCTTCGTTCTCCTATTTTGCTTTAATCGCCCACCTCGGTTTTTCACCCCTTTTAATCAGAAAACTTTTGTGAGACACCCCACGATTTCTTTTAAATTTTTTGACTATTCTAAGTCTCCGAAACAGGGCTCTGAAAATGCTTCGTGATCACAATTTCAGAAATCTCAGAATTTTTGCGAAGTCCTCGGGGTTCAAGTCACTTTTCGACCCGATGCCGTTCGCGTCAGCCCGGAACGCACCAAACTCGACTGTAATCATATTTAAAACATGTTACAAGTCTTCTCGCCGCATTTCGCCATTTTGCGAATTCGGCGAACGTGGGCTTAAATTTTACAAGCTTGAAGCTTCAATTTTTCAACTACAACTCACTTTTCGACTCAACGGTTTTTTCGTCGATTCGAAATGCTTCCAACCCACTTGTAATTACATTTGAAATGTGTTACAAGCATTTTTGCTGAGTTTGGCCATTTCTGGGTCACCAAAAGCCTCGCTGTATCAAAAATCGCTGGCGGACCCCGTTCTCGCAATCCGGGTGTCCGATCAACGCGAAATTTTTACTGTGGCCTTAAAACAATATTACGGAGTTTCCAGAATTTTCTCAGAATTTTCTGACACTGTGAATTTCCACTAAAAATCTGGGCCCCCTTTTTCAATTAAAATTCTAAATCCCTCATTTTTAATCCGATTTCGGCCCAATTCGTTTCCACATCATCCTCACTTCTCTAACTTTCATAAAAATAGTATTTCATACCATTTTTATTTAGATTTATTATATGTGCCGAAAATCCGGTACATTACATTCTACCCCCCTTAAAATAGTTTCGTCCTCGAAACTTAAGTCACCCTCAATTCAAAATTGACCGAATAAGAGGGATTACGCCCCTAAACGCTGGGCTCACCAAACTACACGAGCAACTCATTCACGAATCCCTATCTCAATCCGGGAACAAACTCAGACCTGGTGTCTGGCCACTTTCACCAAGTAGGTGAAAGACACAGTTGAGCACTTGCTCTCTTAATTACCACAAATGACCCAGTCTTTGTTTGCGAAATTTCCACTTTAATTCCGCCGTCATTCTTTCACAACGAAGTTGCATCTGTAACCAATTACACTTACCGCATTTTCCCGATCGCTCCACGGCCTAATGTGGAGGGCAAGGCCAATCCACGAGTTCCCAGCTATCACACACGCTACTAGTGCTCTAAGTCCACGGGTTATCAGCTAACCCGTTATCCCGGACTACTAATAGGTTCACAGACCACGGTCCAATATGGGCCTATAGCCCAAAACTAGTCTAACACTGTACAACGGCTCTTACTAGCACGCAGACCCAACCGTCATACGGGTAGATCCTCATTTAGGATTACTACACCAATACTCCTACCAGGAGCTACAGTACCTCAATCACCACTAGCACTACGGCCTGGTCACATCACACTCTCAGTGTACTAACAGCCTCAAGGCTCACACGTGGCATTCCACGTCCCCGGGTCATCGCTCGGACTACCGTCCCGACCAAATCTCTATCATGCCCCGCCATCAGGTCTCGGGCTGCTGTCTCTCACAGCCGACTGCGCCTGCCCACTGGGCTACAGGCCCACAGTCCACAAACATGGTCCAGGCACGGATCGTCCCCAAGCGAACTCGACAATCGTCGCCACGCGACCACTACGCTCCACTGAGCAAAATCAACATCTAGTCGTCAATCCACGACCCGAACTCTCTATCAACTCTGGCCACACTGGGCAAAGGCCAATATGCCACCTAATCAGCTCTCTCTGGCTAAACGATACTTGTGCTCCATGAGCACCCAAGCAGTTGGGCGTCCTACGCCCCTATGCTAACTCACAAAAATCTAGTGTCAAGCGATTTGCTTAAGCACCCCAACGGCTCCTGTGCAACTCTCCCAACTGGGTCGAGGCACCACAATAACTGCTCACCAACTCTGGTGATTAACACGCGAATCCTGCGGTGGCAACCCTTGCCATTTTACCGATCCATCAGACCGGCGCCACAAAACTCTCGCTCTTTCGAGAGATTCTCGCACCTTGAAGCCTACTCTGGGCCTCACTAACTGCACTATGCGGCAACTCAGCCGCAATCGTCACGCCACACGGTTACTACCGTCATCAGGGGCGAATTCTCCTGCCAGGCCCGTAAATCTTTCTTGCCCTAACCCTTAGGGCATAGTAACTTGGTTCTCGCAACATAGCGATCACCATTTACCTCGTGAGTCGGTCTCTCACCGGACCCTACTAACCACACTTTGCCAGCAATCCAGCTGTCACAAGCTTATGACACCCCTTACTGAGGGTGCAGGGCGCGCCGACATAAGCTCGGCAGCCACTACCATCCTTTCTACTGTCGCCCCTAAACGCGGCGACGCCGTATACTCATGCGTCACTTATGCAGCCTCAGTTTGCTGCGCTATCAGCCACTGGAACCCATCGATCTACTCCGACTGTCACATTGACGCCACCTTTAGGCGTCGAAAACTGGCTCCTTGCCGGCGGAAAATTTTCGCCTCTCGGCAAGAAGATTCAGCATGCTGCTGGACCACACCAATAAGTGCGGCCACCTGCTATCGGAGTTCGTGTACCTTGTTCGACCCAGAGCGCTCTCCCGGCACGAGTCGAAACAAGCGCGTATTCCTGTGTGGTGTCATCGCTAATATGAACACCACAACGAAACAATTCGCCCAAATTTTAGCCATTTGAGCAACGCACAATCTATATACCAACAGAAAAGCTTGTCGACCCAATCATGCGAAAGTATAAGAGGGTACTCCTTTTCATCTCCAACATTACGTTGTCGGCCGCCAACGTAATATCCGAAGAATGAAAGCTCGTCACCCTCGATCAGTCCCAACATCCTTTTTGGGAACAACAATAACCAATCAAATACTTTCGGCCAATAATCCACACACTCTCTCGTGCTAATCCCTAGGGTCTCCCTAAGGTTTGCTAACCACCTAGGACTATTCCTAGGCTCTGATACCACTCTAATCTGTCACGCCCCGAGTCCGCCAATTTGTACGGTTCGGGCACGCCAACAGACCCGCCAATCGGGTATGACCTTTCACTACCCGAAAGGAACGGTAATATCCATAATCATACAACAAGTATATGCGGAAGCTCAATATCAGAGTACTAAAAATCACTATAAATTTGAACTTTCATTTTATAAACAAACAGTTTAAGCGATAATGAAAGCATACAAGAGTGAACCATAACTTAAATTTATTACACTTTACATTTCTGAACCTTGAAAATAAAATTATTACAATTCCTTTACATAAATTCCTCACCATACAAGGTTCACTCAAGAAATATATAAAAGGGATACCTCTGCTAGACCCTCTAGGTCTCTATGCTGCTGGGCCCTTGCCCCTGTCGTATGCCTCGCCGTCTGCATCTGAACCGTCTCGTCCGCTGTATCCATACCCGAACCTGTGGGGGGGGTCACCCAAGGGGTGTGAGAACTCCGACAGAGTTCCCAGTGGGTTCAACCACCGAGAAAAAGTGTCCTACACCACTTGGTCCAATGGAAGCAATAATAATAGTGCTAGGAAACTAAAATCCTCAATATCGCAATGCGGCAATATAATATATCACTATCTATACATACTCATCAACCCAGCACTACACTGTCTAATCATACTAGGCTACTAAGCACCAACTCGGCCACTATGCCACTGTATATAGGGTCAAACTAACCCGGCCACCTTGGTCACTCAATTTCTCTTTATTCTTTAATTCTGGTGCTTTAGTTCAAGTTAACCCCTCAGAAATTTCTGATCCAACGGGCTCCAGCCCGGTAGTTCTGCTACCAAAAGATAAGATTTCTAAGGTTGCCGATAACACTCGCAAGTGTTACCCCGTCCCACGGGAGAAACGTCCCGAACGGGTCTCTACCCGGGAGAGGGGCACTGCCTGCAACTCCAACATGGGCCGCGTTTCTCACCGTAGGTCCGCCCATTTTATCTTTATCTTTTCTTTTGCCTTTAGCTCTCTGTTTTGCCTTTACTTGGGAAGCTGAGTCTTGCTCACACACTTTCCCCGGGAGTGACATATGCTCAACCCTCCCGTTGGCAACTTAGCTTTAACACTTTAATTCACTTGGGAGTGACATATGCTCAACCCTCCCAATGGCCATTTAGGCTTTTCCTTTACAGGGTCCGAGGGTTCCAAAAGACGGATGCCTACAACCCCAATCAAACAAGAACAGGTTGTAGCATCGCCTCCCGTAGTGCTCGGCCCAATGTAGTTTATCTTATCCTTTTTACTTTTCATTAATCATTCTCTTTCTTTAACCATTTTCTTTCCACTTTAGGTTCATATGAGTTTAAGGCACCTTGGCACTCATCTCCCCGGGAGTGACATATGCTCAACCCTCCCGTTGGCATTCATGCCTCAATGCTTCTCTTTTACTTTTCTCGTTCATTTCAAGCGATTTGCTTGTCTTACTTATTAACCACTTTTAGCTCTCTCTCGAGCAATTTGCTTGTCTTGCTCATTAGCCACTTTTGGCTTTTATTTAAGCTTTATTTCTTTTATCCTAAGTTCTTTATCCTAGGATAATTTGGGTGTCTCTAACACCAATTTAAGTTTGAACAACTTGTTCATTTCCATTTCCACTTATTTTGCCACTTGGCAATATCTTTAGTTTCCTAGCCATTTTTACACTTTCCTTACTTATTCTCAATTCACAACCCTAAGCTTCAATTACCCTTAAGGTTGCACTATATCACTGCACTATGTCACTAGGACACTAGTTACTTTCAGTTTTATCTAACTTAGAGCTTGTTAACCCTATTTCCATTCTCTTTTATTTGACTCAGATCGAAGTTAAACTAATTGATCCATTTACCCAGACGTCCTATGACTTTCTGGGGTTACATTATTTAATTCTTTAACTTGGGAATCTAATCCCCCTGTTTCCTGATTTCTCACTGAATCCTAGAGTTTTACTAACTCTATTTTTCTGTTCCATGTTTAACCTAGGGTTGCACTAACTCTATTTCATCACTAGAGTTTAACCCTATTAGTTCATCTTAGGTTCCCTTACCTAAGTTCCATAACTTGTTTAACCTAGAGTTCTCTGACTCTATGTTTAACATTCTATTCTTAACCTTAGATTATTCCCTAAGTTAATGCCACTCGTCCACCTAGGTGTATCTCCTAGGTCATCATGCCACTCGTTAAACCTAAATCTAGGTTTTCTCCTAAGTCTTACTACCAACATGCATTTCCTTTTCCTTATGCTTTCACATGATTCCTGGGGCTATACCCTAACATGATCACCGATAACAAGTAATTGATTCCCCTTTTTACGCATGCAATTATTTCCATCTCACTCATCAATAAAGTTTAACATCTATGCAAGCAATTATCATCCATATTTAGCAATTCAGAAAAAAAAATCCACTTTTCTATCTGTATCCTTCTACACATGCAAGTTTATCTCTTATTCTAATAATTAGAAACGTTTACTTCTCTTCTATATCCATCTACACATGCAAAATTCAATCATAATTACCCAACGCCTCTAACAGGCTGCTATCATGCTTCAAGATCAAAAGCAGAGGAAAAAGTGGAGAAGTCACCGATTTTCGGTAGAATCCCCCACCTCGGTGTATTCTTTTGGTCCTTGAAGGAAACAATTTCAACTCCTTGGGTCCGTGAGGCTTCCCTACATTGTAAGGAAGGCAAAAGATAAAGCAATTGCTTTTACATGATTCACTAAAATTCATAAGGCGGTAAAACTAACCCCATTTTGACAACTTAAAGGGAAAAATCCCTATTTGGTCATTTTCCCCCACCAAAAGGCTAATTTTTTATTGGTTCGTAAAAATGAGAGGAGAATAATCCTCCCACGGCATGTTGCCAAAAAGAAACTTGCTCAACTCGATCCGGAGTCAAAATGCTCTCAAAATTTGAGAAAAGCTCAATTTGAGCAATTTCCCCCCCAATTCACCGATTTTGCCTTTTGGGCAAATCGAGAAATTGCATTCATTCATTTCCTTCTTCTTTAAAATTTGAGAAGAACTCAATTTGAGAATTTCTTCATCAATTGGCGACATTGCTCGCTTAAGAGAAAAGAAGAAATTTCTTCTTCTTCTTTTCCTTTCTTTCTTTTTCTCTTTTTTTTTTTGTAAACTCCCCTGCTGCCTGGGCAGCAGCATGCATAGCTGCTGCCCAAGCAGCAGCATGTGCAGCTGCCAAGGCAGCTGCCAATGCAGCTGCCTGGCAGCTGCCATGGTTTTTTTTTTATTTTTTTCTTTTTTTTTTTTTTTTTCTCTTCGATAGCAGCAGCAGCTGCAGCAATTGCTGCTGCTATTGCTGCTGCTGCCTATAGCAGCAGCAGCAGCTGCAGCCAAGGCAGCTGCTGCTGCCCATAGCAGCAGCAGCAGCTGCAGCCAAGGCAAGGCAGCTGCATTGGCAGCTGCCAATGCTGCCTGCGCAGCATGGTTGCTCAGCTGCTGCTGCTTAGCAGCAGCAGCAGCTGAGCAGCTGCATTATGCAGCTGCTGCTGCCTTGGAGCAGCAGCAGCTGCGGCAGATGCTGCTGCTGCTGGCAGCAGCTGCACTTGATGCAGCTGCTGCTGGTAGCAGCAGCCACCCCCCTCTCCAACAATATATATATATATATATATATATATATTTCTTTTTCCTGCCAAGGAATGGGAGAAAAGAGAGAGAGAGAGAGAGAGAGAGAGAGAGAGAGAGAGAGAGAGGGAACTCTTACTGGTCACAAGGAGGCAGAGGGGAAAAAGTCTTCATCTTCTTCTTTCCTTCCTCTTCTTCTTCTTCTTCTTCTTCTCCCTTTCTTCTTCTTTCTCTCTTTCGTTTCCTGCTCCAACAGAGAGAGAGGGAGAGAGAGTGGGAAATAAATGCTCCTGCAGGTGGGTAGTTGGAGGGGAAGTGTGAATTTACACTTTTGCCCTCAACTAAACCATTTTTTCCCAAAATGCCCTCTAATCCTGCAGTTTTGCCCCTGCAGAGAGCAATTTCGGACACCCTTCTTCCCCAGCGTTTTGCCGTCAACTGGAAAATCGGAATCGAAATTTTTCTTCTCCCCTTTATTCTACAAATTTTTCTTAAACTCTCCACGATTTTGTTTAAATTTTTGGGCTACTCTAAGCCCTCGAAAGAGAGCCCTGAAAAACCTTCGCGATCAACTGCACTGTTAAAAACTGCAGTTTCAGAATTCACGAAGGATTTTTCTTCGCTTCGTTCTCCTATTTTGCTTTAATCGCCCACCTCGGTTTTTCACCCCTTTTAATCAGAAAACTTTTGTGAGACACCCCACGATTTCTTTTAAATTTTTTGACTATTCTAAGTCTCCGAAACAGGGCTCTGAAAATGCTTCGTGATCACAATTTCAGAAATCTCAGAATTTTTGCGAAGTCCTCGGGGTTCAAGTCACTTTTCGACCCGATGCCCTTCGCGTCAGCCCGGAACGCACCGAACTCGACTGTAATCATATTTAAAACATGTTACAAGTCTTCTCGCCGCATTTCGCCATTTTGCGAATTCGGCGAACGTGGGCTTAAATTTTACAAGCTTGAAGCTTCAATTTTTCAACTACAACTCACTTTTCGACTCAACGGTTTTTTCGTCGATTCGAAATTCTTCCAACCCACTTGTAATTACATTTGAAATGTGTTACAAGCATTTTTGCTGAGTTTGGCCATTTCTGGGTCACCAAAAGCCTCGCTGTATCAAAAATCGCTGGCGGACCCCGTTCTCGCAATCCGGGTGTCCGATCAATGCGAAATTTTTACTGTGGCCTTAAAACAATATTACGGAGTTCCCAGAATTTTCTCAGAATTTTCTGACACTGTGAATTTCCACTAAAAATCTGGGCCCCCTTTTTCAATTAAAATTCTAAATCCCTCATTTTTAATCCGATTTCGGCCCAATTCGCTTCCACATCATCCTCACTTCTCTAACTTTCATAAAAATAGTATTTCATACCATTTTTATTTAGATTTATTATATGTGCCAAAAATCCGGTACATTACAAGCCCTGAAAACTCCGAATCTCTGTAACCGTCGTCGGTCTCGGCCAATCCCGAACTGCATCAATCTTCGTCGGGTCAACAGCCACTCCTGCGGCTGATACGATATGGCCCAAGAATGCAACCTCCCGAAGCCAAAAACTCGCACTTTTTAAGCTTGGCATACAGCTTCTTCTCTCGCAGAAGCTACAGCACTAACCTCAAGTGCTCCTCAAGCTCCACATCGCTCCGGGAGTAGATCAAAATGTCGTCGATAAATACAACCACAAACAGGTCCAAGTACGGCTGGAATACCCGGTTCATCAAATCCATAAATGCAGCAGGGGCATTAGTCAAACCAAAAGGCATAACTGTGAACTCATAATGCCCATACCGGGATCTAAAAGCCGTCTTGGGGCTGTCCTCGGCCCTCACCCTCAGCTGGTGGTAACCTGACTGAAGATCAATCTTCGGAAACACTTAAGCTCCCAGCAACTGATCGAACAAATCATCTATCCGTGGTAGGGGATACTTGTTCCGGATGGTCACTTTATTCAACTCCCTGTAATTTACACACAAACGGAGCGACCCATCCTTCTTCTTCACAAATAATACAGGCGCTCCCCACGGAGAAACACTGGGCCTAACAAAGCCCCTGTCCATCAGATCCTGAAGCTGGGCCTTCAAATCCCTCAACTCGGCAGGTGCCATCCTATAAGGTGCCTTTGAGATTGGTGCGGTTCCTGGAACCACATCAATCACAAACTCTATCTCCCTCTCCGGCGGCATAGTCGTCAAATCTGGGGGAAACATATCTGGGAACTCGCGGACAACAGGAATATCCTCGAGCCCCAGTGCCGCCGTAGGCACCTCCACAATCGTCGCCAAGAAAGCGGTGCAGCCTCTGCTCATCATCCGCCTAGCCCTCGCCGAAGAAATCATCACAGCAAACAAGGAGCTCTGACAGCCTCTGAAAACAAACTCCTCCTGTCCCGGCTCGCGGAGGGTCACAATCCTCTCTCTGTAATCTAAGGTGGCAAAATACCACGACGACATGAATAGCTACTGTAGCATCCTCAACCTGAGCGGCATAGACTCGCCCGCTCGGCGCTGGGGGACGTCGCTCTGGCTGTCGTGAGGACGATGAAGCAAGATCTGGCCTGCCGTAGGCCGCAGAAGGTCCTGCCGACTGATGAGGAACAGAAGGTGCTGAAGCTGAGGAAGGAGCTGGATGACCTGCTCTGGGGCACGAACTCTGAAAGTGACTGGTCTACCCGCAACGGAAACAACGGCCCTGCCTCTGAGGGCACTAGATCGGTGAGTGCGGTCCTCCACAAATGACATATCAGTTAGGGCGTGGCTGCCGCGAGGTCCGCTGCTGCTGCGAAGGCTGCTGCTGCCGAGGCAATCGACACTGCTGCTGCTGAGACTGACGAGATTGTCACGCCCCGGGGGTTTCAATCAGCGGAAACAATCAACGAAAAAGGATTTGTTTTGCGTATCAATTTTTTTCTTTGAAATTCTTTCTTCCCCGGTGCGTGCCCAGACCCGCGGCATACACAGAATCACCCTGCAAACGGACAGAGTCTCCTCTGTATATGCACGGCGTCGCGGCTAATACAACATGCAACCATAGTAGTTTATTCAATCACAACAGTTCTCAACACTTACACAACAGAACCATTCTCAAGGCCGACCAATTTGAAAGGATAAATCCACAATTCTAAAAGCGGTGCCCACTCGGCACCTAGATTTCTAAAATAGTTCGAAAACCATAAATCCACAGAGTTTTTAAAATAGTGCCCACACGACACTCAGGTTTTGAAATCCGTTTTCTAAAATCCATAAATCCACAGGGTTTTGAAAACGGTGCCCACACGACACCCAAGTTTTGAAAATGATTTTCGCAATTACTTTTTCTTTTTCTTTCTATCCTTTTGAAAAACGGCCGAACAGAGATAAGAATTCAACATCCACATAACCAAAGAGTAGAGTACCGACATCCACACCGACCCCACGAGGGTACTGAGAATCACACAATAGTCTACAAGTAGTAAATGAAATGTGACAGAAAAGGGAAAATACAGTCTGGGATCTCATAGGACCCGAAAGCTCCTGACTCGGCCTCACAGTCGCCTAGCTCTCACCCCTGAAGGAACCTGTCACGGAGTGGGAAGTCAGCGACACGATAATATTAATAATAGAGCAGGAAAAAGTAGTAAAGCCAACCGTCAGACGATCCGGAGCAACCACCCTCCCAAGAGGGGAAAAGAAACACGAACACCTGTAAAACCTGACCACGTCGAGCATCTACGTCGACGGGTCGCACCGCTCACAAAGAGCCACGAACACCTGTAACACCTGTCCACGTCGAGCATCTACGTCGACGGGTCGCACCGCTCACAAAGAGCCACGAACACCTGTAACACCTGACCACGTCGAGCATCTACGTCGATGGGTCGCACCGCTCGCACCTTGGCGCCTCAAAACCCCACAACTACGGGGGCCCCATTACGTCACCTCGTGGGTATACACGGGTCATAGACCACTTGTCACGCCCCGAGTCCGCCAATTTGTACGGTTCGGGCATGCCAATAGACCCGCCAATCGGGCATGACCTTTCCCTACCCGAAAGGAACGGTAACATCCATAATCATACAACAAGTATATGTGGAAGCTCAATATCAGAGTACTAAAAATCACTATAAATTTGAACTTTTATTTTATAAACAAACAGTTTAATGCGGAAATGAAAGCCTGCAAGAGTGAACCATGAATTAAATTTATTACACTTTACATTTCTGAACTTGCAAATAAAATTATTACAATTCCTTTACATAAATTCCTCACCATACAAAGTTCACTCAAGAAATATATAAAAGGGATACCTCTGCTAGACCCTCTAGGTCTCTATGCTACTGGGCCCTTGCCCCTGTCGTATGCCTCGCCGTCTGCATCTGAAACGTCTCGACCGCTGTATCCATACCTGAACCTGTGGGGGGGAGTCACCCAAGGGGTGTGAGAACTACGACATAGTTCCCAGTGGGTTCAACCACCGAGACAAAGTGTCCTACACCACTTGGTCCAATGGAAGCAATAATAATAGTGCTAGGAAACTAAAATCCTCAATATCAAAATGCGGCTATGCAATATATATGTCACTACACAATCTGTGTATACTCATCGACCCAGCACTACTTTGTCCAGCCACACTAGGCTGCTAAGCACCAACTCGGCCACTATGCCACTGTATACAAGGCCAAACTAACCCGGCCACCTTGGCCACTCTAATTTCTCTTTATTTCTTTAAATTCTGGTGCTTTAGTTCAAGTTAACCCTCAGAAATTCTTATCCAACGGGCCCCAGCCCGGTAGTCCTGCTACCATAAGATAAGATTTCTAAGGTTGCCGATAACACTCGCAAGTGTTACCCCGTCCTACGGGAGAAACGTGCCAGACGGGTCACTGCCCGGGAGAGGGATCCTGCCGCTCCTCCAACAAGGGTCACGTTTCCTCCCCGCAGGTACGCCCGTTTTATCTTTATATTTTCTTTCTTTTCTTTTCTTTTTCTTTCTCTTTTTACTTTAGTTCTTAGCCTCTTTGCCTTAGAACACTTGCTTTTCTTTCTTATTCGAGCTTATAGCTCCCTTTTTGCCACTGGCAAATCTCTTTCTCTTTCCTTTGAGCATCTAGCTCTTTACTTTCACTTTTAGCCTTTCGAAAGTACCTCGTCCGACGGGTCACTGCCCAGGGAATCCTGCTTCACTGACGAGTCTCAAATTCGAAGGCGCCATTTATATTCTCTTTATACTTTTTAACCACTTTTAGCTTGCTTTTAACTTTAAGCCCTTTTTATAACAATTTATCTCTTATCCTAGGTCTCGCCATAAGGATAACTAGGAGTCACTTGGACTCATACCATTTCTCTTTCTGTTCTCTTTGTCTTAAGCAATTTGCTTGTCTTGCTTATTAATCACATTTTCAGCTCTACCTTGAGCAATTTGCTTGTCTTGCTTATTAAGCCACTTTTGGCTTTCTTTTAAGCTCCATTTCCTTTATCCTAAGTTCTTTACTTTAGGATAATCTGGGTGTCTCTAGCACCTATTCAGGTTGGAACATCTTGTTCTCAATTCACAGCCCTCTGTTTCAATTACCCTTAATGTTGCACTATGTCACTAGGACACTAGTCGCTTCCAATTTTACCAAACTTATGGTTCCTTAACCCTATTTCCATTATCTTTTTCCTTTCATATCTCCACACTTGACCCTTTTCCACTTTCCTTTGTTTAACTCTACTTGAAGTTAAACCAGTCTATCCATTTACCCAGACGCCCTATGACTCTCTGGGGTCATGTTCACTAAATTCTTAACCGTGGGATCTAATCCCCTTTTTCCTAATTCCACCCTAAACTTAGGATTACACTGACTCTATTTTGCTGTCTGTGGGTTAAACTCTTCTAGCTCTCTTAGGTTCCCTTTACCTAAGTTTCACGTCACACTCATTCTAGAGTTCCCTGACTCTATGTTGATCACTAGTCCAGTGTCCTTAGGTTTCCTTTACCTAAGCCTCATGTCATATACATCCTAGAGTTCCCTGACTCTATGTTGATCACTAGTCGAGCGTCCTTAGGTTTCCTTTACCTAAGTCTCATGTCATATACATCCTAGAGTTCCCTGACTCTATGTTGATCACTAGTCCAGCGTCCTTAGGTTATCACCTAAGACCATGCCACTCGTTCAGCCTAGGATAACTCCTAAGTTGATGTCACTCGTCAAACCCCTATAATAGGTTTTCTCCTAGTCTTACTACCAACAATTGTTCCCCTTATGTCACGTGATTCCTAGGGTTATACCTAACATGATCACAATCAAAAATAGCTAATCTTTCTCATGCGTGCAATTATTTCATTTCATTCATCAAATAGTAATTACTTCTACGCATGCATATTCATCATATATCTTTGGCAACCAACAGTTGCACCTTTCCTCTGTGTCCATTTGCACATGCACATCTATTCCTCTATCTCTGGCAACCAACAGTTGCACTTTTTCATCTGAATCCATCTACACAGGCATTCATAATCATAATTACCTAACGCCTCTAACAGGCTACTATCATGCTTCGAATCGAAAAGCAAAGGAGCAAGGGGAGAGGTCACCCAATTTCGACAGAATTTCCCACCTTGTGGTGCACCCAATTGCTTGTAGACACTTGCAATTGGTCTCCACGCGATTCCACTTGTTCCCTCGAGCTTGCACGCAAAACGGTGCACCTCCCTCGAGTCTGCACGTAAAACGGTGCACGTCCTCCAAACCTGCACGCAAAATGATGCACGTCATTACAAATCCTCACGCAAAATGATGCACGCCATTTTATCCTGCACGCAAAATGGTGCGCGACGACACGATCTGCACGCGAAACGGTGCACGTACCTCGAATCTGCACGTAAAACGGTGCACGTCTGACTGTAGGGTTGCACGCAAAACGGTGCACAGTTTTCTAACCCTGCACGCAAAATGATGCGCAATATTAGAGACTGCACGTAAAACGGTGCACATTAATCCAACCTGCACGCAAAACGAAGCACGTACCTCGAATTGGCACGCAAAACGGTGCACGTCCTCCAAACCTCGGGTTGGCACGCAAAACGGAGCGCGCCAAAATTGCCCCCGACAGTCCGCGCAGCAAAACGGCACAGTATAACTCGGTTCCTAACACGCAACACGGTATGGGGTCAAATCTAAACCCAAAGGAGGCCTAAAAACTGTGCCAAAAATACCGTAAAAATAACGTGCGGGGCTTACCTCGTACAGTCGCACCGTTCCATCTCACAAAATTTCCTCCCTTTTCTCTCTCTCTCTCTCTCTCTCTCTCTCTCGATGCTCTGTTGGAGAAGAAGAAGAGAACAAAGAGGAGGGAAGGTCTGCGGGGGAGAAGGAAGAAGAAGAAAAAAAAAAGAAGGAGAAGAGGAAGGAGGGTGGTCCGTGGACCAGGTCCACGGGACCGCCCAATGGGGAACCGCTGGGTGGCGGTCCACCACGAAGGGGGCGCGCACCGGGTCCAGGCGGCGCCCCCCACGCCACGCGGCGCGCGTCCCGCGCATCTGTGCGCGCCAGCTGTGCGCATTGCGCAGCGCGCCACACGCCTTGGGAATCCGTTTTTGTCCCGTTTTCTGTCCGTTTTTCGTCCGTTTCCGTCCAAATTTGACAGGCGGCTTCGTTTCAGCTTAATTTACCACACAAAATTCTAAATTTTCAGTTTGGGCCATTTCTGGGCCACCAAAAGCCTCGCTGTATCTAGAATCATTGGCGGACCTCGTTCTCGCAATCCGGGTGTCCGATCAACATGAAACTTTTACTGTGACCTTAAAACATAATTACGAAGCTCCCCAAATTTTCTCAGAATTTTCTGACACTGTTGACGGAGCCCGTTCTCTCTATCCGGCATCCGATCAACATGAAACTTTTTCTGTGGTCTTAAAACATATTTATGGGGCTCCCGTAATTTTCTCGGAATTTTCCGACACTGTGAATTTTCCACTAAAAATCTGGGCCCCCTTTCTCAAATAAATTTTTAGATCTCTCCATTTTAACCCGATTTGGGCCCAACTCGCGTCCAAATATTCTTTACTTCCCTAACTTTCATAACAATAGTATTTCATACCATCTTTATTTACATTTATTTATGTGCCGAAAATCCGGTACCTTACACCACTTTTCCGGAAAAGCGCACCCTTTGCGGTGGCCAAACCGCGGGTGCGCGTGCTGCAGCCTCGAGCATAGTAACCAAGTACACCAGATAAAACCGATAGTAATGAACCATAAAGTTCACCAAATATACCAAGTATAACTCAATAGCGAGGACCATAGAGACTATACATGTTAGCACAGTTAAACGTATAATCAAAAGTAGTTGCAACCGTCGGAAGCCCAACATTAAGTCTCAAAATAAAAACCCACCTCGAAGTCAGCCGAACGAACCCCCTGAATGCAGGCCGATCCCGAACTCCCGCTAGACTAGACTGGTGCTGAACTGCTGGGCCCTGAACAGAAACTGTAATCAGTAATAGACTCACACATACCCATCCCGACAACACTACAGCAATACAATGTTAACACGGGGTAACTTAGCCGATTTACGGAACAAGATCCGATTCCCGCTCAACGAGAGCCCACAGAACTCTAACAAAATGCCCAGTAGGTGTGAAAATGCTATCTAACGACAGCCAGCAAGTCCCAACTGTATCTAGGTCCTTAATACACTTTAAAATTCTGTAAAAACACTAGTTTGAATAATGTTTCGATCCGTTCTCGAAATTCGGGAAACCAAAGACAACGCTGTAAGTTTCAGCGTGTCCGTTTCGACGAGACGAAGCTCGTGCTCACAGGCTTAGGCCAGCACAAGGCCCATTTACAAAGTTGGTCCATAAATACTTAAGGCCAACAAGCAACTATTCTACAACTAACAATACCCTTGATCAAACTGAGGTATACTGTGAGCATGGAGTACATTGAGGCTAGAGAAGTGAGGTGCTCACCTGCGGCGCACCGGAGGGTGGCCGGAAAGTCGCCGGAGCAACACCACACAAGCTAAAGGTAAGCTCGGTTTGGGACAATTTGCACCAAACCAGGTTCAAACCTGGAACAGAGTTGAGCACGAGGTCAAATACCCTTGCGGCAACTGATTGGTTCGAGTCGGACCCATCGCCGGCGGCCGGAAAACACTCCAAATAATCCATTTAAACATCAAGTTGAGGTAACTTAATTAACCAAAGCCCACAGTCCAAACTAACATGATAGGAAGCTAGTACTCGACACACAAGGCTTACTTGAGTGGATGGCCGGAGCCCGGAGGAGTCGGAGGCGGCCGGCGGTGAAACCCGGATTGCAAAGGTGGTGCAACTACGGAAACACAAAACACCACGTCAAAAGCTTCATGCATCTTCACAAGGAGCCATATTTATGTCCAAGGAACTCACCTGGGTCGTTTCCCCACCGCGCGGAGCCCCGGCGATCGCCGGAGTTCAAGCTCGGCGAAGCTAAGCCCTCTAATGGCGGATTCCGGCCGGTGGGTCCTGGGCCGGCGCAACTTGGACCAAACTGTCCCCCTCAACTCCACGGAGCTTGCTGAGGTGGTGACCGGCGGCGCGGGTGGACAGCGGCGCCGGAACGACGAAGCTCGGCCGAGGACCACTTTCGCCCGAAACTAGGGCAGGCTCGTTCGACTTGGATGCTTACCCGATAATCTCCAAACTCCGGGAGTAGGTTGCAGTCGACGAGAGGAACAATCCCAACATCTCTGATCTTGAGTTCAACGGTCGGATTATTACGGCTCCCAAGATCGGCCAATTATCAACTTCCGGCAACAGGCGGCTCCTGCCGGCGACCGGAAGCACGGCAGCGACTCGGGCTTCACAGAGAGATTCCTCTCGATATCAGGAACTACACACACACACACTCATGGGCCATAATAACGAAATCTTTTCCAAGAACTCACCTCGCCGGAGAAACCAAGGAAGAGGAAGGTGCTCCCGGGCGGTTCACGGCGGCGCCCGACGTCGGGAAACCCTTGGCTCGGTCGCGGCTTCACAAAGGAACTCCCAGACACGCTTGAAGCAAACCAACACCTCCCAGGTTGCTTCCTCTGCACACCCCACCAAGAACCCGAGGCCTTTTCTTGCTTCCTTGTGATTTTCCGGCGATAGGAAGGCGGCGGCCGGTGCGCTACCACCGAGGAGTGCGGCAGAGGGAGTGGATGCAGTTGGAGCTGGCGGCTGGGGCAGAGGCTGCGGGGTTGGGGTCTAAGAGAACCCTAACCCGATACAAAATTAAATAATGCATGTTGCAACAAAATGCATTTTAACCCCTGAAAGCCTACTATTTTGAGTCCAGTCCCCGACAGCAGACTTGTTTCGCACTTAGGTCCCTCTCCAAAGAGCCGCACGCAAAACGGAGCATAAAAATATAGCGTTATTGCGCAAAATACCGCATTTTCCACCGTATTTCATGCTTTTCGAGGCATTCGAGTCTCCAAACGGAAAAACGGACTTCACCATGACGTCTGGCTCGACGAAACCTATTAGGTAGCGATTTTTGTTCGTCGACTAAAAATCCTGATAAATCGCAGATCCACAAAATACTGCGATATCTACAGTTCAGCACGCTTTTCGAGGCTCTAGGGTCGTCAAACATAGATTTCGTCTGTGCCATTGCGCTCGGATCGACAACGTCATTTAAATCGACTACCTGGATCGTCAGATTCAGACTCCAGACAGTCGATCGGCGACGTTGGCCAACGCGGGAAACCAAATCGAGGTGTTACTATTCAAAACACTATTCACTTAAGTCGCGGGCCCCACTAGTTTTCTTGCTGATTTCCGGACGATCCGACCGTCGGATCAACAAACCATCTATACCATTTCCACTCGATTCGATAAGACGGTCGCACTGGCGACCTCAGATTTCCGAGATCAGACTCGAATCGGAAAGGCGGAATTTGTGCATCGAAAACTGTGCAATTCGCGCACCGGTATGCAAATCACTAAGGTTTAGATCTGCTTCCTCGCCCGCAAACACACTTGAATTTCTCGAGTGCTACAGAGATGCTCCCGATCTCTGGCGCCCCTGATACCCACGACCCTGAGAGTGGAAACGTGGGGGTCTCGGGGGTCCCTGTCGACTCGACTGCCCCTCCTCCATCGGCGCTGGGCGCTTCGCCCCTGGAACCACTGCGGGGGCTGGAGCCACCTCCTCTATCACTGCCTCTCTTCGCTCCACATAGAGTGCCTGCTCCATCGAGGCCTCCAGAGTCTGCAATCGAAGTGAGCGAACAACTGAAAGAAGTCCCGGCGCAACCCTCGCTCAAACATATAAATCCGGTGAGCCTCGTCCCTGGCCACGTGTGGCAAACAAGCCAACAGCTGATTGAAGTCAGCTATGTACATGTGCACGGGCCTATCTCCCTGGCGGAGATTCTTCAGCTGCTCCTCCAGTCTCTGACGAACACTCTCTGGAAAGAAGGCCCCGAGAAGAAGGCTGCGGAACTCCGCCCAAGAGAGAAGCTGCGTCCCAGGCGGACCAGCGGGTCGCACACGCCGCCACCATGCCTCGGCGTTGCTCTCCAAGAAGTGTGTAGCCAAGAGGACTCGAAACCTCTCCTCTATGAACAGACTCTCAAAATGACGCTCCATGGTCGTGATCCAAGACTCAGTCTCCCACAGCTCTGCACTCAAACCAGAAAAACGGGGTGGATCGAACTGGCGGAACCTCATCAATAGATCCACCACCTCTCGCTGCTCTGCTGAAGTCAAAGGTCCCGTCATCCCAGACGGTGGTCTACTAGAAACCGGCTCAACAGGAACTGTCGGTGCTGTCTGAACAACAGGGGGGCGCCACAACTGGCGAAGAAGGCACAGGCGACCTCTCTGGGGGTGCTACAACCGGCTGTGCCCTCTGCTCCATCATGAGCATCAACCGACCCAAGGCCTCCTCCTGGCGCCGTGATGTCTCCTCCTGACGCCGAACAGCCTCAAACAACTGTGCCATCTGGGCACGGAGCTCCTGAACCTCTCTCTGCTGTCCCTGCCCCGAGTCCTCCTGCTCGGGCTCAGAGGAAGAAGGTTGCGAACGCGTTGACATCGTGCGTCGCTGTCACGCCCCGGGGTGGAAACTGCCACCCGGGCTCGCCAACAGATCCGCCATCTGTACGGAAACTGCCGTACAGACGAAGCGTCTAACCTGCAGAAAGAATCAACTACAGTACACAGATACCAGAGCTGAAAGTAGACTACTAAAACTGAAGTCCAAACACTGTACAACTGAAAATAATACAATAACCATCTCCCCAAATACTATCATATACAAAATCCTCTGATACAGAACCCAAAAAGGAGATATCTCCAATAAGTACATCAGTGTACAAGCCCTCGATACAAGAAAATATCCTCACTACATCAGTCTCTCGAACTGTAAAATAAAGTACAACTCTATACCTCACGACAAAGGTCTCTCAACAGAGGAAGAAGAAGTAAACTATCAACCGAAGCTCTCCTCTGAAGGGGGGTACCGCTACACTCCAACGACGGGTAGGGAACTAGCTCGCGACTCCCTCGCCTCGGTCCGAAGGATCAGCAACAGGAGCACAGGAACAGAAGAAGAAGTCCCTGGGGAAAAGACACCACGACGGGTGTGAGAACTACTTCCCACAGTAGTTCTCAGTGGGTACCGTCAACAAGCCCAACGGTCTGCCCACTAAGTCTACAAGAGGCAAAAGATAACTTGCAAAGAAATCTGAAAGAAAGCTGGAATCTACTGTACAGCTACCATGCCTCTATCTAGACACTCAAAAGTGGAACAGATGAAAGTAAATGAGACCACTCGCACCCAAGGTGCTCAATCGACCCAAATGAACTGACTACCTCAAAGGTCCAGTCAAGCCTGCGCCCGTCGACTAGGAACGCTCCTGCCCACTACCACACATCCACATGAGGACGGGATTTACATGGGGCGTCCTGTCCGACTAACTCATCCCTCGCGCAAAACTGCCTCAACAGGCCCATCGTTGCCTCAACTGCGGAAAACTGCCTCAACAGGCCAACCATCGTATCCACAGCGGCATCTCAGGACGCGACTCCAACTGAGTGGAACGGCGCGGCATAGAGTATCAAACATTGGCATATGCAGGCTAGTCAAAAACCACGCTCACTCACAGAACGGTAGGACTCAAAATCCCCAAATACCTCGCACAACAGTCGGAGCACTCTCGACGACTCAGCTGCTCGGCTAACTCGAAACACGAGACATTAGCCTCCCCAACGGCTCGCAGCACGAGGCTCACTGGCTGGAGATACTCCACAGCCAGGAACGACCCACAACTCAGGGTAACAAAACAGGTCGGACAACACTCAACGACCTGGGACCACCGTCAACCCCAACGGTTCCCAACAATACGGACCGGAAGATACTCGACGGCCCGGGACTACCGTCTACTCAACGGCTCCCTCACATGACAGCGCAAAAAGGGAAACAAGACCTCTCGGGACTACCGTTTACTCAAACGGCTCCCCGCAAGAGAAGCAACCCACTACAACTACCAGACTCCACTCTGCTCCCAAGCAAGAGTGCAAAAGCATCCCACACTAAAAGCAAGTCCCGACCTCTCGGCCCACTACCCGGGCGAGAAAACACTAGGTCCAGGGATGAAAGAACAGTGTGGATGTCTAAGCATAAATAACCCTAGCCCAAGTGAGGGTTTTCTACTGGTCTGGTTACACATGCAACGTATGACGGGGGTGCTAGGTCAAGTTCCAAGATAACCATATTAGCAGATAATAAAAGGAATAACAATTCCTACAATCTAGCATGCTACACAATGAAATAAGCTATCATGCATAGTCCAACATCAGTAGAAATACTGTACAGTCCATAAAACTTGGAGATAAGGCCACCCACCTCAACGTGCCACCAATTGCTCGTAGACACTTGCAATTGGCCTCCACGCGATCCGCACGCAAAACGATGTTCGCTGCCGGAGTCCGCACGCAAAACGGAGCACGGTGCCGGAATCCGCACGCCAAACAGAGTCTGCACGCAAAACGATGTCCGCTGCCGGAGTCCGCACGCAAAACGGAGCACGGTGCCGGGATCCGCACGCCAAACGAAGTCCGCACGCAAAACGGTGCACGGTGCCGGAGTCCGCACGCAAAACGGTGCACGGTGCCTGGATCCGCACGCAAAACGGAGTCCGCACGCAAAACGGTGCACGGTGCCGGAGTCCGCACGCAAAACGGTGCACTGTGCCAGGATCCGCACGCAAAACGGAGTCTGCACGCAAAACGGTGCACGGTGCCGGAGTCCGCACGCAAAACGGTGCACAGTGCCAGGATCCGCACGCAAAACAGAGTCCGCACGCAAAACGGTGCACGGTGCCGGAGTCCGCACGCAAAACGGTGCACGGTGCCAGGGTCCGCACGCAAAACGGTGCACGGTGCCGGAGTCCGCACGCAAAACGGTGCACGGTGCCAGGACACAGAAAGGAGCAAGAGGGTCAGATACAGTCTAAAAGAACGCTCCAAAAACTGCACAAAAATACAGAAAAACCAATGCACGGGACCCACCCGTTAGCGCCGCCGTCGCAGAAACGCTCCGCCGGGCGTCCTCGCACGCAAAACGAGGTCCACGACGCGCCGCCGCACCTCACGTAGCCTCCTCCCTCACTCCCTCTCGCTCTCGGGTGCAGAAGAAAGAAAGAAAAGGAGAAAATGGCGGTGCGGGGAGGAGGAAGAAGAAGAAGAAAAAGGGGAGAAAGAGGGTGGTCCACGGTGCCGGTCCACGGAGCCGGTCCACCGCGCCAACCAACCAGGAAGGCCCAAACCCCGGTCCACAAGGCTGGGCGCGTGCGCCGGGTCCACGCACGCGCCCAGCGCGCCACGTGGCGCGTGGTAACGCGCCCGCCACACGGGCGCGTTACACCGCGCCCTCCCCAGGCGCGGGACACGCGCCCGCCACACCGGGCGCGCGTGCCCCCGCGCCCGCGCGGGAGCGAGTGGGAGCCCGCCACGTGGCGGGCTCCCCGCGTTCCGTGCCGGAGCGCGGTTCCCCAGCGCGCGCCAGCGCGCCCTTTTTGCGCGCCTCGGGGAGCGTGCCGCCGCGCCACCTCGGGATCCGCGCCGCGCCTCGCCTCGGTTTACGTGCCACGTCGCCTCGAAAAACGCGCACGCCTATCGGACCCCAAAACCAACAATAAATAGTCCATTCTTAGCGATTTCGCGCGCTGAATCCAAAAACGATGTCCATTTCTCCAAATTCTCACCCGAAAATTTGCCGAATGCCCACTCGATCCGATTTTTCGCGCCGGGTCCATTTTTAAAGTCCGATTAGCCAAATTCCAACTCTAAAAATTCCCGAAGGCGACCGGAGAGGTAAACTTTTATCCGGACTTCACCCGGAGTCTAAATTTGACATCTGAAACGCGCGAAATCACCTCCAAACACCCGACGGGTCCTCCAATTCCCCACGGGATCTCAATTTAAGCCCGAAGTCCACCACTTGTGTCCAAATTGCGCGCAACCCACGCAGGCCTCCAGTGATGCAAGCAAATCCCAAATTGCATCACAAATCCATTTCGGGGCCCCCAACACGCGCACCAACACCCCCAACGGCGACCGAACGCTGCCCAACAACCAGCAATCCTACGCGGGGGATTCCGGGACCTCACATCCTCCCCCACTAAAAGAAAGTTTCGTCCTCGAAACTAGATCAAGCCCATCAGGAGTCAAGAATACCACAGCTAGGTATCTAACAATACGCCTCCAGCTCCCCCACTCGCTCCTCGTGATTACTCCGCAACAACAACAACAAGTACGGTATGACCCGATGTGCAATTCTCTCATCTCTCGAGCCAGAAATTGCAACGGGCGTCCCTCGTACTCCAATAATCACAGATCTCAAAGGGGCAAGTAAATCACGGGCGAGGAAAATCACATCACTACTGAGCTGAGACGTGAAAGACCAAAGGCTCCACAAAAAGGCTGGGGGAAAACTGAAATAACCACAAGTGTAATACGCACCAAACCACAACATGGTGCCACCCTCAACAAGACGACCCGGAGCATACCCGCAGACTCGTCCAATAAGGAAGGGAAATCCAATAAGTTGGGGTCTTCACTCGGTTACTTCCCGATCCAAAACCACCCGAGTGGACTACTCAACTGCAGCCTAACCTCCAAAAGGGATCCTCAAGAGACATAATCTCCTGCCACAGTTGGTCACTCAACATGCTATCATAACCCCAACGGACCCACGGGTCGAAGTCGATCCCTCAACTCATAAAGAACACCCTGACGGGGACCAAACCGTCGGTGAACGGGACTAAAAACTGGCTCACAAGGCGATCATAAAGCTGATGCCCAACTTGCGGTCAAAAGTCCGAAACATCCAAAAGACTCTCACCGTTGTGTACCTACAACGTGGCATCACTGCCGTGCACCCACGGCGTGGCATTACTGCCGTGTACCAACGGCGTGGCCTCACTGCCGTGCGCCAACGGCGTGGCATCACCACCGTGTATCAACGGTGTGGTATCACCACCGTGTATCAACGGTGTGGCATCACTGCCGTGTATCAACGGCGTGGCATCACCACCGTGTATCAACGGCGTGGCATCACCACCGTGTATCAACGGTGTGGTATACTCAAGCATCAAGGCCTCAGATCTTCACAGTCCTATACCCAACACTACCTCGAAAACCCGGAGCTGAGGAAGGGCCAAAAGATCAACAGGCAAAAACCAGGGCCCCAACTGCACTGGGCAGGACCAATAACTCCCTTCTATGTGCAACACGTGATCAGGTATCTGAACCTCACGAGCACAAGCTAAAGGTCCTATCTCTAGCCCATACATCAATGCAAATGCCCTAGCACTCTCGCAGCTATGTCGGAGAACCCTCAACGACTCAACTCACAGCAACACCCCACTCATAGGCGAGAAGAACTGACTGACGCGGCAAAGATCCAACAATCCTGATAGACCGGTGCCTAGAACCCCCAATCAAACAAGAACAGACTCTAGGCTCAGTCTATCGAAGTTTTTTGCTCCTTTACCGTTCAGGGATTCGGTCCCTCTCGTTTAAAGCGGGAAACTATGTCAACACGCAACTCACGGCTGGAGACGCTCCCGGTAGTCCATCAGGACGAACTCGGCGCCATCAAATCTCGGCGTCCTGTCAGATCATCTCAATCTCACTAAAATAACCACCTGGTAACTCGGCCGGAGGTGAAAATCGCCTCAACAGGCCAAACCTTCGCCACTCACTAGGCGGCATCGCCACTCATTGGGCGGCATCGCCACTCACTGGGCGGCATCGCCCCTCACTGGGCGGCATCGCCTCTCGCTGGGCGGCATCGCCTCTGGTAGCAGGGCCAGTGGAAAGTATCCTCCTGGTAATTCGGCCAGGGAAAAATGTCCTCCTGGTAACTCGGCCAGGGCATGTGCCCACCTGGTAACTCGGCCAGGGGCAATGCATCCATCCGGTCGCTCGGCCAGTGGAAAGTATCCTCCTGGTAACTCGGCCAGGGCAAAATGTCCTCCTGGTAACTCGGCCAGTGATAATTATCCATCTGGTAACTCGGCCAGTGATAATTATCCATCTGGTAACTCGGCCAGTGATAATTATCCATCTGGTAACTCGGCCAGTGATAATTATCCATCTGGTAACTCGGCCAGTGATAATTATCCATCTGGTAACTCGGCCAGTGATAATTATCCATCTGGTAACTCGGCCAGTGATAATTATCCATCTGGTAACTCGGCCAGTGATAATTATCCATCTAGTAGCTCGGTCAGTGATAATTATCCATCTGGTAACTCGGCCAGTGATAATTATCCATCTGGTAACTCGGCCAGTGATAATTATCCATCTGGTAACTCGGCCAGTGATAATTATCCATCTGGTAACTCGGCCCGTGATAATTATCCATCTGGTAACTCGGCCAGGGAAAACGCCCTCCTGGTAACTCAGCCAGGGAAAACGCCCTCCTGGTAACTCAGCCAGGGAAAACGCTCTCCTGGTAACTCAGCCAGGGAAAACGCCCTCCTGGTAACTCGGCCAGGAAAAACGCCCTCCTGGTAACTCGGCCAGGGAAATTGCCCTCCTGGTAACTCAGCCAGGGAAAACGCCCTCCTGGTAACTCAGCCAGGGAAAAGGCCATCCTGGTAACTCAGCCAGGGAAAACGACCTCCTGGTAACTCAACCAGGGAAAATGCCCTCCTGGTAACTCAGCCAGGGAAAACGACCTCCTGGTAACTCAACCAGGAAAAACGCCCTCCTGGTAACTCAGCCAGGGAAAACGCCCTCCTGGTAACTCGGCCAGGGAAATTGCCCTCCTGGTAACTCAGCCAGGGAAAACGACCTCCTGGTAACTCAGCCAGGGAAAATGCCCTCCTGGTAACTCAGCCAGGGAAAACGACCTCCTGGTAACTCAGCCAGGGAAACTGCCCTCCTGGTAACTCGGCCAGGGAAAACGCTCTCCTGGTAACTCAGCCAGGGAAAACGCCATCCTGGTAACTCAGCCAGGGAAAACGCTCTCCTGGTAACTCAGCCAGGGAAAACGCCCTCCTGGTAACTCGGCCAGGGAAAACGCCCTCCTGGTAACTCGGCCAGGGAAATTGCCCTCCTGGTAACTCAGCCAGGGAAAACGCCCTCCTGGTAACTCGGCCAGGGAAATTGCCCTCCTGGTAACTCAGCCAGGAAGGGTGTGTCCTTTTCACAACACGACGTTTCAGGGGTATCGCAACCCACGCACAACTACAAACGTCAGGACACAACAACCATACAACCCAATCTAGCGAAAGTCTAAGACATGTCATCCATTCCATAGCATTATGTTGTCTGCAACCAACACAATCGATTAGGAGAATAAACATGCCAAACTCTCATCCCGTCTCTTGGGAGAGGTAAAAACTCAATCAAGACTCTCGCTAAAAGTCACGACTCTCACGTAGTCATCCTAATGTCCAACCGCAAGCCTAGGGTTTCTAAGTCCATCACGACCTACAACCTAGGCTCTGATACCACTCTAATCTGTCACGCCCCGGGGTGGAAACTGCCACCCGGGCTCGCCAACAGATCCGCCATCTGTACGGAAACTGCCGTACAGACGAAGCGTCTAACCTGCAGAAAGAATCAACTACAGTACACAGATACCAGAGCTGAAAGTAGACTACTAAAACTGAAGTCCAAACACTGTACAACTGAAAATAATACAATAACCATCTCCCCAAATACTATCATATACAAAATCCTCTGATACAGAACCCAAAAAGGAGATATCTCCAATAAGTACATCAGTGTACAAGCCCTCGATACAAGAAAATATCCTCACTACATCAGTCTCTCGAACTGTAAAATAAAGTACAACTCTATACCTCACGACAAAGGTCTCTCAACAGAGGAAGAAGAAGTAAACTATCAACCGAAGCTCTCCTCTGAAGGGGGGTACCGCTACACTCCAACGACGGGTAGGGAACTAGCTCGTGACTCCCTCGCCTCGGTCCGAAGGATCAGCAACAGGAGCACAGGAACAGAAGAAGAAGTCCCTGGGGAAAAGACACCACGACGGGTGTGAGAACTACTTCCCACAGTAGTTCTCAGTGGGTACCGTCAACAAGCCCAACGGTCTGCCCACTAAGTCTACAAGAGGCAAAAGATAACTTGCAAAGAAATCTGAAAGAAAGCTGGAATCTACTGTACAGCTACCATGCCTCTATCTAGACACTCAAAAGTGGAACAGATGAAAGTAAATGAGACCACTCGCACCCAAGGTGCTCAATCGACCCAAATGAACTGACTACCTCAAAGGTCCAGTCAAGCCTGCGCCCGTCGACTAGGAACGCTCCTGCCCACTACCACACATCCACATGAGGACGGGATTTACATGGGGCGTCCTGTCCGACTAACTCATCCCTCGCGCAAAACTGCCTCAACAGGCCCATCGTTGCCTCAACTGCGGAAAACTGCCTCAACAGGCCAACCATCGTATCCACAGCGGCATCTCAGGACGCGACTCCAACTGAGTGGAACGGCGCGGCATAGAGTATCAAACATTGGCATATGCAGGCTAGTCAAAAACCACGCTCACTCACAGAACGGTAGGACTCAAAATCCCCAAATACCTCGCACAACAGTCGGAGCACTCTCGACGACTCAGCTGCTCGGCTAACTCGAAACACGAGACATTAGCCTCCCCAACGGCTCGCAGCACGAGGCTCACTGGCTGGAGATACTCCACAGCCAGGAACGACCCACAACTCAGGGTAACAAAACAGGTCGGACAACACTCAACGACCTGGGACCACCGTCAACCCCAACGGTTCCCAACAATACGGACCGGAAGATACTCGACGGCCCGGGACTACCGTCTACTCAACGGCTCCCTCACATGACAGCGCAAAAAGGGAAACAAGACCTCTCGGGACTACCGTTTACTCAAACGGCTCCCCGCAATAGAAGCAACCCACTACAACTACCAGACTCCACTCTGCTCCCAAGCAAGAGTGCAAAAGCATCCCACACTAAAAGCAAGTCCCGACCTCTCGGCCCACTACCCGGGCGAGAAAACACTAGGTCCAGGGATGAAAGAACAGTGTGGATGTCTAAGCATAAATAACCCTAGCCCAAGTGAGGGTTTTCTACTGGTCTGGTTACACATGCAACGTATGACGGGGGTGCTAGGTCAAGTTCCAAGATAACCATATTAGCAGATAATAAAAGGAATAACAATTCCTACAATCTAGCATGCTACACAATGAAATAAGCTATCATGCATAGTCCTACATCAGTAGAAATACTGTACAGTCCATAAAACTTGGAGATAAGGCCACCCACCTCAACGTGCCACCAATTGCTCGTAGACACTTGCAATTGGCCTCCACGCGATCCGCACGCAAAACGATGTTCGCTGCCGGAGTCCGCACGCAAAACGGAGCACGGTGCCGGAATTCGCACGCCAAACGGAGTCTACACGCAAAACGATGTTCGCTGCCGGAGTCCGCACGCAAAACGGAGCACGGTGCCGGGATCCGCACGCCAAACGGAGTCCGCACGCAAAACGGTGCACGGTGCCGGAGTCCGCACGCAAAACGGTGCACGGTGCCTGGATCCGCACGCAAAACGGAGTCCGCACGCAAAACGGTGCACGGTGCCGGAGTCCGCACGTAAAACGGTGCACGGTGCCAGGATCCGCACGCAAAACGGAGTCTGCACGCAAAACGGTGCACGGTGCCGGAGTCCGCACGCAAAACGGTGCACGGTGCCAGGATCCGCACGCAAAACAGAGTCCGCACGCAAAACGGTGCACGGTGCCGGAGTCCGCACGCAAAACGGTGCACGGTGCCAGGGTCCGCACGCAAAACGGTGCACGGTGCCGGAGTCCGCACGCAAAACGGTGCACGGTGCCAGGACACAGAAAGGAGCAAGAGGGTCAGATACAGTCTAAAAGAACGCTCCAAAAACTGCACAAAAATACAGAAAAAACCAATGCACGGGACCCACCCGTTAGCGCCGCCGTCGCAGAAACGCTCCGCCGGGCGTCCTCGCACGCAAAACGAGGTCCACGACGCGCCGCCGCACCTCACGTAGCCTCCTCCCTCACTCCCTCTCGCTCTCGGGTGCAGAAGAAAGAAAGAAAAGGAGAAAATGGCGGTGCGGGGAGGAGGAAGAAGAAGAAGAAAAAGGGGAGAAAGAGGGTGGTCCACGGTGCCGGTCCACGGAGCCGGTCCACCGCGCCAACCAACCAGGAAGGCCCAAACCCCGGTCCACAAGGCTGGGCGCGTGCGCCGGGTCCACGCACGCGCCCAGCGCGCCACGTGGCGCGTGGTAACGCGCCCGCCACACGGGCGCGTTACACCGCGCCCTCCCCAGGCGCGGGACACGCGCCCGCCACACCGGGCGCGCGTGCCCCCGCGCCCGCGCGGGAGCGAGTGGGAGCCCGCCACGTGGCGGGCTCCCCGCGTTCCGTGCCGGAGCGCGGTTCCCCAGCGCGCGCCAGCGCGCCCTTTTGCGCGCCTCGGGGAGCGTGCCGCCGCGCCACCTCGGGATCCGCGCCGCGCCTCGCCTCGGTTTACGTGCCACGTCGCCTCGAAAAACGCGCATGCCTATCGGACCCCAAAACCAACAAATAAATAGTCCATTCTTAGCGATTTCACGCGCTGAATCCAAAAACGATGTCCATTTCTCCAAATTCTCACCCGAAAATTTGCCGAATGCCCACTCGATCCGATTTTCGCGCCGGGTCCATTTTTAAAGTCCGATTAGCCAAATTCCAACTCTAAAAATTCCCGAAGGCGACCGGAGAGGTAAACTTTTATCCGGACTTCACCCGGAGTCTAAATTTGACATCTGAAACGCGCGAAATCACCTCCAAACACCCGACGGGTCCTCCAATTCCCCACGGGATCTCAATTTAAGCCCGAAGTCCACCACTTGTGTCCAAATTGCGCGCAACCCACGCAGGCCTCCAGTGATGCAAGCAAATCCCAAATTGCATCACAAATCTATTTCGGGGCCCCCAACACGCGCACCAACACCCCCAACGGCGACCGAACGCTGCCCAACAACCAGCAATCCTACGCGGGGGATTCCGGGACCTCACAGTCGCGGAGGCATCACTCACCAGAGGAACAGAACGAACAATCAAAACCCAAATCAACTCTCGTCCCAATCTAGCGAAAGTCAAAAGGCATGTCCCCCTTCCCATAGTACTATGTTGCCTGCAGCCAAGATAGTTGCCACCGAAGGAAGACATGTCAGTCACTCATCCCAATCCGCTCGGGAGAGTTAGAAACCCAATCGGGACTCTCGCTAAAAATTGCGGCTCTCACGTGAGTCATCCTAGGGTCCAACCACAAGCCTAGGGTTTCTAAGTCCTCAGTGACCTACATCCTAGGCTCTGATACCACTCTAATCTGTCACGCCCCGGGGTCGAAACTGCGACTCGGGCTCGTCAACAGATCCGCCGCCCATACGAGAAGCCCCGTATAGACGTAGCGACTAACCTGCAAAAGAATCATCTACACTAACAGATATCAGAGCTGAAAATGTAAAAGCTGAAATAAAAGATATAAAATACAACTACAGCTCCAAATAATACAAACCAACCTCACCAAAAACAAAAGTCTCTCTCAACAGTAAAGGAAGGTACAACTCGATACCTCACTACAACGGTCGCTCAACATAACACACTCAAAAAGTGGTAAGGGGTACATCTACTCTCTCTCTGAGGATGACAGGAAGGGATCTATCTCGCGACTCCCTTACCTCGGTCTGAAGGAGCAGGATCAGCAACTAGAGCAGCAGGAACCGGAGCAGAAGTCCCTGGGAAAAAAACACCACGACAGGTGTGAGAACTACTTCCCACAGTAGTTCTCAGTGGGTGCCGCCAACAAGCCCGACGGTCTGCCCACTAAGTCTACTAGAGGCATAAAGTAACATATGCAGTGCTGTAAGAAAAGCTGAGAAAAGTAAACTCTACAGCTACTATGCCTCTATCTAGATGCTCAAAGAGTGGAACAGAAAGAACATGATGCCACAACTAACTCTCAACTCAGATCACCCAATCTAAACTGACTGCCTCCTCGGGTCCAGTCAAACCTGCGCCTACCTACTGCCGTTACATCCCGGAGGACCGGACTTACGTAGGACGTCCGTGACTGCCAAAACTGGCTCAGCCAGAGGGACGGTGTCCGTGACTGCCAAAACTGGCTCAGCCAGAGGGACAATGCATCGACAAGTCGCGATAGAAGTATCAGGCCCAACTCCGGAGTGGCAATCGAGGGGCGCGACCCCACCGAGTAAAGTATACGCGCATCTCTGTTGAGCTCAAATGTGGCTCATGCAGGCTATGATCCAAATCCTCGATCAACACGATCGGCTGAAACCAACAAAATACTGTCTCACTCACAGGCTGGAAAACTACACAGCCGAGACTCACTGTCACACTGACGGCTCCCAAAGAACCCTGATCTACAAACACTGTCACTCTGACGGCTCCCAAAGAACCCTGATCTACAGACTGCTATCAACTCCACTCGGTCCCCAGACACGAGTGTAAATGCATCCCACAACAACCCGACCTCTCGGCCCACAACCCGGGCGAGGAAAAGCTAAGTCCAGAATGAAATATAGAATAGTGATGTGGGAATGTCTAAAGCAATAACAACCTAGCCCAAGTTGAAGTTTTCTACAGTCTAGCTGAACATGCTGCATATGGCGGGGGTGCTAGGTCAAGTTCCAAGATATCAATAATTAACAAGTTGTAGGAAATAAAGCATCACAAGATCATCAAAATTTAACAGGAATAACAACTTTCACAGACTAGCATGCTAACAACACACTATTCCTATCATGCTTGTTCCTACACATATAGAATTAATGTGCAGTCCATACATCCTGAAAGTAAAGCCACCCACCTGAAGGTGTTAACTGTCCGGAGTCGTACAGCTGAGAATTCCCAGAAACAGATATCTCTGCTCACTCACTAATCCAACAGTACAGGAACACTGATCAATACTTCCTGGGTACAAAATACAATCCAAAGTTACACTTAATTCCATAAAATCCATGTATCACAAATCTGCTGGGAACAGTCCCCTAAATACAAAATTTTCACCTGCTAAAAGTGCCCAGAAAATTCTAATAAAAATATAACAGTGATCGTTGCGTCGAGACCTTCGAAACGGGTACCTGCACGTCCAATTCCGAGCCCCGTAGGCCGAGTTACAAATTCCAAAGTACAGGTGCGCAAACAATCACAACCACACAACTGTAAACTCTTGCACAGATAAAAACGGAATAGTATACCCCCGGGAAGGTCTCAGAAAAATCCAAGAAAAATATCATGATAATCCCCGCGACGAGTAGATGAAAAAAGTGTAAAGGTTCGTCTCGATCCGACGCTCGAGCACGGAGAATAAAATCCGGCAAGGTGCTGCTGTCCAGAGAGAAATCCTGTTGCAATGGGGGTTAAAAATGTACCAGGAACCCCAAGAAGAGCTCGGATCTGAAGAAAGTGGTCCACACAAAAAACATAGGCCTACCTCTCTTGAATCCAACGCTATGAAAAACGTCCAAAAATACAGTCGGGGTAGCTCTGTAGACCTCACAGACAGAAGTGCGACGGAAATGGGCCTCCAACAGTAAACCGTCGCTCTGCGCTACGATGCCGAAGTCGTTGACGCTGCCGCCTCCAAAAATTCTGGGCTTCCTCCGCAAGATGCACAACAAGGTAAGCTTCAACTTTGGTGAAGGGCTCGAAGGCTAAAAGGCTCGAAAAAAGCCTCAAAAACGAGAGTAAAGGGCCTATTTATAGGCCTCAACCCGAGAAAAGCCAAAAAACACTCTCATTGGGCTTTTGGGCCCAACTTTTGGGCGCCCGGTACATTCGGGCTGCTACAGTGTTGGGCCCGGCCCAACACTGTTCACGCCCGAAATCACCCGGTGATGCCACGTGGCCCGCCGAACAGCAAACAGCTGTGCGGGCCACTCACAGGCTGCCACGTGGCCTCCCCCCGCACAGAAAGGCGGTTGGCGCCCGCCAATGAGCGGGCGCCACGTGTCCAGCCCGGTTGACTCGCCGACCGGTCAGCGCCCGCGCCGGTCGCGCGGCGTGGCCCCCTCATGCGCACGCGCCCCGAGGCGCCAGCCATGGCCCCCGTGCACCGCGCCCGGTGCGCCCGCAAATCAGAGGGTGACACGTGTCCCCTACACCGGGTCCACGCATCCCGCTTTGGAATTCCGTGGACCGCGCCGCGTGCACCGACCAACCGGAGGCTGCCACGTGTCCCCCGCCTTGGTCCATGCACCGCCGCGCACACCGGTAGACCGCGCGCCTTGAGCCCGCCAATCAGGCGGTGCCACGTGTCCGTGCGCCGGGTCTGTGCACCCAGCCGCGCTGCCTTGTGGACCGCGCGCTAAAACCCGGCCAATGACAGGCCGCCACGTGGCAGCCGGCGGTCTACGGCCCCTCCTATGCACCAAAAACCAATAAAAACTTCCGGGAGTCCGTTTTTGGGCATCCGGACTCAGAATCAAACAAGCAAATAGCCGTTTTCAAGCGTTTTTCCGTGCTGAATCCATTTCCTACCTCTGTTTGACCTAAATCTTTTTAAAAATTTCGGCAAACCTAGCCGAAGGCCAACACAGCTAAAGATACCTCACATGGTCCATCTGTGGCATCCCTTTGATGCACCATGGGCCAGATACACCAACACTAGGTGTTCTAACAGTGGATTCACCGAAAAAAGATTGCATGGGAACCTGGGCCACTACACATGGTGTACCAGCTTCGATCGTATCTGATAGAGACCTGATTGCGCTGGTGGAGGTGGCGGCCCGTATTGGCCGGCTTGATTTTGAGGCGGCCCCCATGGGAGGACTTGCCTATCGTTCCTGCCCCCAGCTATTTCGGCGAGCCTGGGCTGGGGTGCTTTGGCCGCCAGATGTGCCGGAGGAGGTAGCGGCTCTTATAGGCCAGCCTACAGTTGGGGCGGTCCCTACGGCGGGGCCTGCCCGGCGTAACTGCCCCCAGCCATTTCAGCGAGTCCAACTTGAGGTACCGGAGCCGCCGGCTGCGCCGGAGGAGATGGCGGCCCATATAGGCCAGCATGTTTTTGAAATGGGCCCTATGGAAGGACCTGCCCATCGATCCTGCCCCCAGCCTGAGGCTGGACGAACGGCGGTGGGGGAGGCAGAGGAATCCCTCAGTAGTTCTCTTGTTGATGGCCGATGTTCTGCCCCATCGGCCAGGTCCCCGCTTGGTACGGGGTCATCTGCGGCTGTGCTGCCCCCAGCGGCTATGTCGCTTGATAAGTAGCCGCCGGCGGTGCAACTTCTTGGGATTGCACTATCAGCATTGTCGGCGCCATCATAAACGATTGTGTCAGCAAATGCTGGGGTACTGTGGAGATATATCCTCTATTGGATGGTTCTACATGGGCACTCGCTAGCCCAAATCAAGCTGTCCTTTTGTTTGGGACCGCTATCGCAACCAACATAGAGTCGAGCCGGGCGTCCCTTGCCCGGCTGTTTCTTTCGAGGGACGTATGGGTCCTCTCGATATTATCCATCATTCGGAACATTTTCCCGAATATCTGAGTTATGGTCGGCTCCTGTGGTGCCAACATTCCGCTAGTCTCCGGAACCTCCGGTGGCGTCGGTGGCGGGTTATCCGCGTGTCTGATGTTGCTGAGGCTTAAGTTGTTGTCCTCTGATATATTTACGGCAAGAAAAGGTAAGAGTTACCTGAGTGTCCCACCGGGCGTGCCAAAAGGTTGTTGGGCTCGAAAACGTCGGCCGTTGACCGGCCCCGTGGTTCAATTGACCCTCTAAAATATGATGCGCCGCGTGCCAATGGATCAAGCGATCGAACCGAGGAGGGATCTGCTCGGCAGGGTTCTTCTCACTTAAACTCTCGTGATCGTCCGGCTTAGATTAGCCTAATCAAGATAAGGAGATAGAAAGAGGCTGAGTCCGGCTTAGAGTAGCCGAACCAGGTAGTAGAGACAATAATTTGACATGGCTGATGAGCCGATTAGAACTTTGTATTGATTGGAAAAAGGATACAAGGAAGAGGAAATGGAAGAAATTATAAGTAAGCCTACTCCTATGAAATACGATAAATACAAAAATGAAAGATATGGAAAGCAGGGGGGTGGTCCTGGCTTTCGAGGTTGCAGAACCCCTCTTCCTTTGATGGTTTGGATATTTATATACTCCCGAACCATGAGTATGATCGCCGATTTTGAATTATCGACGTGATTTAAGGAGAGTTATCGGAAAATCCTCAACTACTTCCTTTTAAATCGATTCTCCTTAGAAGGTTAATAGTCGTTTTTCCGTCCATATTCATCTCCTAATCGGCGAGTTGAAGCGTGATCTTCGGCGCTTTCCAATGCTGGGTGCCGCTTGCCGTTCTAAGGTCAGTTACGAGATTTGTGCCCAAATCTCGCACTCCTTCCTTCTGAAGCCTTTCCTTCTTCGGCTTGAAAAGCCGAGAATTGACTCTGGCTTCGCCTTCCTCGTCGCTCGTCTGCCTTTCGTTTTCAATCGAAGTCGATTTCGGATGAGGCGAGGATCTCCTTTTTTCGGTCGCTCTTCCTGTCGACTGATACATTTGGCCGACTGGCGTATGTCATGTGCTGCACTCTTACGTCACTGAGACCGGTCTAAATCAAGACGCGGGTCTCTCTTTTTTAACTCATTCTTCCGTCGTCTGATGTCTTTTAGCCGAAGGTGTGCGCCACGTGCCGTCTCCTCCAATGGCGAAAATTTTGGTCTCAACAACTAGTTTTCGCATTAGAAATATAATAATCTAAATATTTTTACCAGTATTTTAATCATCTATTTTTTGTTTATAGATTTGGGTGTGGGACCATATACATATCGATCGTCCCGACAGAGTTGGAGCTCCGCCAGATCTTCATGATTGTTCACTCGGTTCTCGGTATGTTAAATGTTTAAATACATCTTGATGTTTTTTACAATAATTTACATAATTGATTTTAGGTAATGTGATATAATGTCTTATCGATCATTTTTTGCAGATGGAATATAAGATTACGTTTTCGCGGAAATGTCAGAGCAACTGATATTGAATTTTATTGGGACGAGCTTGATCAGCAACGGGAGTCTCAAGTATGTAAGTTTCTTAAATTACATACATATAGATTAATTTTAAATTTTATATTAATTGAATTTTATTAATCTTTGCAGATTATTTGAATTTCTTATATTGAGGAGATTTTGCATGGTTTTCCACCTTTTTGTCTCGAGGGCTCCACAGTATGGCGTGCCAGAACTTGCTTGATATGCTTCCACATAGTGGAGTTACTTTCCGCCAGTTTGGATTAGTTCAGCATATACCAGAGCCTATGGAGGCTATACGACGGATTACATCGCAAGGTAGATCGGGAAAGGATTGGGCAACTTTTCATGTTTCTTATGTTCTATGATGGGCTGATCGTCTAAATCATATTGCGGAGCAGAATCCATTCGTCTACCCAGATCCAGCACGAACCACCTCATTGTACATGCAGTAGTACTGGGATATCACAAGGAGGTGGATTTCTCGTCCCATAGAGCGGCCTCCACTCACTTTTTTACCGCGGGCGCATATCGTGTGAACTTTGGTAAAATCATTTAATATATTTTTTTATATATTAGTAGTCGTTTATATAAATATCGTTTATATAAATATATGTTTTTTTATAGGTGGATACTATGCGCCATACTGTCAGGAGTCTTGGACATTTGATGGATGATCCTCCAGAGCCGTCTGGATTGATGGATGCTCTAGGACATATAAGGTGGGACATCGAGAATGTCTTAGAGAGACTCCCCACATTAGCAGCTTCAGGATATTCAGAGCCACCTCCATATTTTTATCATCTGGATGATATTCCCTCCACCTCCACGTCTGCATATGGTTTTCCATCCGCATCCGTTCCGATTCATCATTCTGACGTTCCCTCGACAACAGATGTCCTTTATTTCGATTTTCAGTCAGCATCATTTCCTTTCTAGTCGACATCGATACCTTCATATGATGTCCCATATATATTTGAGATACATCAGTTTGATACTTCATTTGTGCTGATCCCTCCATCGGACGTTCCATCCACATCGAAGGTTCGTCCAGTTGATATTACATACCGACGGAGGCGACGGCGCCACGATCATATTTCTACTGAGCTTGTACTTGAGACACAGGAGGGGATGCGGTCATCAGTACTTGACACGCAGAGGACGGATGTAGTTGTCGAGGGCATCTCCATCGAGTATATTGATCAGATACATGACATTGAGCCTGCATAGCTTGAGATGGAGGATAATGTGCCTATTCGAGCACTGGGTTGGCGGTGCGGACGCGGACGTGGAGGTAGAGGCGGAGGAAAACGTGGACGGTGGCGAGGGTGTGGAGAGTAGTTGATTTTGTTAGGACATTTTGATATTTTGATACTTATTTCATATTTTGTATATATAGTTTTGATATTATTCTATTCATTTTTTTTATAATTCGGACATGTTATGATTGATGTTGAGAACATTTAGAGTATTTGATATTGTGATTGATATATTTATTGTCGTGAATTTTGTGATTGATATATTTGTTGATATTTATTGTTGTAATCGATATATTTTTTGTTGTGATGTGATTGATATATTTGTTATCAAATATTGTAATTGAAATGTATAAAAAATTCACAATATGTATCGATAGTTTTTTTAAAAAAATTACAAGTTTTGTGTGGGTGAAAGAGTTAAAAGCGGTGAACGATTCACCGCTTTTAAAAGCGGTGAATCATTCAACATTTTTAAGAAAACGATGAATGATCCACTGTATTTAACTCCTTAACTTTTCACAGACATATTTTTAGAAATAATTTTTTAAAAAATTTATTTTTATATAAATTTTTGTTAGAAGAGTTAGATTTGTAAATAACCTAGAAAATTTCTCCTGGGTAGCACGGGTTACTTAACCAGGTTCTTTGATTAGTTACGCCCTAGCCAACCCCTGCTGGAAGCCTGGAACTCTTTCATATGCGGCCGAAGTGCGCTATTTTGTTCGGTTCGCCCGCCTAGCCACCGCTACCACCCGCCCATGCGTTGCCGCCTCTGTCCCCCGGCGGCCCTCCTTGCGGCGGCCCGCAGCCTCTCTAGGCTGGCGCCGCCGCCGCCGGCTCGGGCGGAGCCGGTCATCCGGGTGTCGAACAACGTGGCCCTGCTGGGCGAGCCCAAGGAGGGCCCGAAGCCGAGGCAGCTCCTCTCCCTCCCTCGGTTCCCCTCTTCCTCTTCTTCTTCATGCCATCATGCTGATGATCCCCTTCCCGGCCGGAAGAGGGATCCGACGAAACCCCGAAGAGTCACCGGCATCAGCTGGGTCAAGCACTACTTTGCGGATATACCACAGGAGGTCATTCAGGCCCACTTCAACAAAGGCTTGGTATGCTGCTGCAAATTTCTTTGCTGTTTTATTTTTTAATTGAAAAAATCTTCATACTATTTCAACTTTAGCACAATAGAGCTCAGTCTGTATTCATGAATATCTTATTCTGGAGATCTCCTTGATGTTGTCAAGAAATATGCATTATTTGGTAGATAAGGAATATGATCATACGTCTAAATCTGATACCATATTCGGCCTTTTTAAGTTATTTTTTTTGAAATAAGATAAATCATTTTGCAGGTAAAATATGTTATCCTACTAAATTATGCTATAGTTGGGTAGTCATTCAAACATGGCCCTTATTCAGACATTCAAACATGGCCCTATGGATTTTTTTATAGTTGGGTAGTCATATCAATTTGTGCTATTGTTTATGTGGGGGTTCTAGGCTTTCTCTTTTTGTGTGTAAAAAGATTAGATTTTTATTTGATTTCAATTTAATTTCTTCCTTTCCGTTGCAGATGTTGAGATAGTTCTTTTGGTAATTTTTGTTTTATAAGTGACATTTCTTTCATGACTGTTTTTAAAATCATTTCATTTTAGTACTAAATCAATGTTTATTATAATTAATTGGCATGCTTTTTAAACTACCTTCTTTGATTTTCTTTTTTAAAGCAAGAAGATTAGATTGCTGCCCTAGGCCCCTTTCCGAATACATTTTTCAAAGCATCTCTCATTTGAAATCAGAGTATTGGGGAAGCCCATTTTGAAACAGTTTAAAAGCCTTGCCTGGAGTGCGCACATGCCTACCACATGGACAACATCTCTCCTATCCGTGGACGGCGTTGGGATACAAAGAAAACATACAACACTACCTGTACCAACAACATGACCTAAATCAAGTTTTACAACTCCAAATTCGTCATTAGACAAAACTCATGATCCAACATAAAAAATTAATCATTAAATCAACTGACTAGCTACTAAAATAATTAAACCCACCAAAACTGAATAAGTTATCCAACACAATAAACAACATTAAGAATGATAAATAATTTGTACTTATTACAATTACAGGTCTCCACAATTAACCCATGACTTGTGGCAATTATCTAGGTGGCACTAGCTAAGTATGACGTCACGCTGCTTCCCGCACCTCCCATGCTACTTGTGGAAGAGAGGGGTGAGAAACATTTAAAATGTTTTTCAGTCGGTATAGCGAGCCGCCGAAGACATGCCGCACCTACTGGTCAACAAAAAGGGGTAACAAAGGAACAATAACATGATAACTGAATAGTAAGGGCAGTAAAGCAATGAATATAAGGTAAAAGTATGATAATTGAACTAAACAACAATGCTATTGTGTTGAAGGTAATCAGCAATATAACTCAAGGTTAATGTCATGCGTCAATCGAACAAATAGTTTGACAACATAACCCAATCCATGCCATAGTTGGTCCGCAGACCTTAGGCTCATGCCGCATACAGTGCTTAGTGATGCTTGCCTGGCATATAACCCACACCACACAGGATATAGCGAAGGGCTTATAGGCCGGTTCCTGACTACTACGAAAAAGAACACCATGGAATTGATCAAACTGTTGTTCGGTGGTCGTGAATAAATAGGGACCGATGGTGATCATAATGCGATTTGCTCAGCCTCTGTATCAGTCTGATAATCAAGCCACAACAAGAAGTTGAGAGAACTCCCACAGAGTAATCAACAAATCCAAACAGGGTCTATGCTCATAAGCATCTCCAATAATCGGAATATAAGCAGTCCTGTGTAAGTTATGAACCCTAGGATTTAATAGGTTATGTTAATATCTAGAGGGGGGGTGAATAGGTATGTAGACCAAAAATAAAACAAACTCGATGCGATAAAAATAATCGTGGAAAATAAAATCAGCACATCGAGACTTATGTGGGAAAACCTCCAAACATGAGTAAAAATCTACGAGACTAAACACGTGATAACAATTCATGAAGAAATAAAAGATAACAAGGTGATTATCGACTCCGCGAACTCAAACCTCTCTTTTATCTTCTCTAGATTTTGTCTACTCCACCGGCTGGTCCACGCCTACGCTCGAATCCACAAACGCACCAACACTTCGAATCCACGAAGCCTTCAACATGCCGAATCCACGACGTCCATTTGAATCCACGAGCACACTCTGTCCGGAGCAAAGAATAAATGTTGTGATGGTGAATCAACGCTTAGAATATCATCAAGGAATCAGGAAAAAGGTTTCTAAGCGAAGGCTGGATCAATTCAATATATAAGATGAATTTTGATTAACTTTGGATTGATCCGGAAGAGGCTATTTTGAAAAAAAAGGTTTAGAATGAAAACCTAGCCTCTAAGGTTGCTCTCTGGTGGATTCTGAGTTAATTCTCACGATTGAGAATCCCTAGGTATATATTTATAACTTTGGAATACATAAGAGTTGGTTTAGGACTGTAAAAACAAATCTGCATATTGTGTATCAGTACACGAAGATGAGTTCCCGTACTCGAAGACGTAATAATGGAAATTCTATATTGTGTACCGGTGCTCCAAAGTTTCAGTATTGGTGCTCAGCCTCGGTATTGTTACTCAGTTCAAAATGCAAAATTTATACCTTCAGATTTTGCGGAGCTGATTGTGGGTATCGATACTCAGCATAAAATTATAGATTTTCAATCCCTGTTTTTGAGGAACTCATCACTGGTACCGGTACTCAATGTAAAGTTGAGTTAGATTCAGTGATTCAAAAACCTTAGTTCCAGAACCCTATTCTAAACCGTTTTAAACATTTATAATGATTCCAACGCTGTAAATAAGTAAGAATCACCACGAAAATATTTAGATTATATCTTAGCATCATGAATTCAATTGGTGAGGTATTTGAGCCTTTAACTTGAGTTTTCTCTTGATTTTTTCGCGGAATCTTCGAGTCTTCATATATCAACATCACAAACTGGACTTTTCAAGACTCCGACTCAAACAACGAAATATGCCAACATAAATCCGTAACATCCTGCGCTACATGTTAAGTATCTATTGATATCATGCATAATGCATAATAAGCAGAAAGTAGAATGTAGTCCCACCAGGCATAATAACCAGTATGTAGAGCATCCAAGTAGGTCTGGTAATGATGTAGATATAGACTGAACTACTTAATAAGTACGATACATGAATGGTGCATAAAGGAAATAACCAAGCAGAATACAACTATACCGACATCCGGATTGAAGCACCTACCTATTCTCAACAAACACAAGTCCGTGACTTGACCAATGGCTTCTAGGTATCTCCTGGACCTAGTTATATTAAAACATCAGTTCAGTCCTAATACGTCTCGATACCATACAACAAGTTTTGACCGCACTACATCGCAATACGATGCGTTTTTCCTTGTTTAGGAGCATTAGTTTCATGGCACAAACCAATTTTCAAAACCAACTCGACCATTGAATCAACACCACAACATCATTTCAGCCCCTAAACACACATCTTTCGTGTTGGGACAGCCGCACGTAAAGTGCTAGGCTACGAGGATCACAGCCACAAAACTTGGCCACAACAGGTTCCGAATCATCATTTTCTATGTCAGAACTGAAAACGTAGGTAACAATCTGTCGTAACGGCTTCCAGAGCACGTCCCTCGAGTTCGAAAATCAAAAGCACAAATAGTGCTTGTAAACGATAGAACTCGGCTGTGAAAGGTCCTGATGTCACGCCCCGAGCCCGCAATGCAAGCTCCCCTGGGCACGTGCACAGATCCGCCGAAAGGACAGAGTTTTTTCTATGCGCCCAAGGCGTCACAACTTGTACAATTCAGCGCATTCCAAACAGGAATAGGGTGTACACAAGGATTGTACGAGGAGATAACAATAAACATAAACAACTAGGCTATTACAATATTTTTGTCATTCATCACAGTTACACTTTGTTTTCCAAATACAATCCAAAATAGTGTTTACATTTCTTTTTCTTTATCCTTTAGCTATACACTATCTAAAGGTACATCTACTTGATCACCAAAATGAAAAGACGCTATCTATTGAGCTATGCCCTTTCCTCGCGCCGTCGCGTCATCCGCGGAAGGACTTGAAAAATATAGGAATGAGAATTATAAATATAGTTTTCAGTAGGTATGACCACCCAAGGGAAGAGCTCAACCCACTAGGTTCAAAGGAAGCAACATAAGCATGGCAAGGATTTAAGTGTCGTGGCACGGGTTCGTGCCGAAAACTTGTCGGTACGGTACGACACGGTGTGTGCCGGGCCGTGCCGATGAGTGCGGATCACAAAAAATATATGTGTGCCGACACATAATGACATGAAATATTTATTTTCTTTAGCAACAAAATTTTCTAATTGTTTATTATGTATTTTAATCAAATATTTTGAACTTTATTGAGAAAATTACTTAGTAATTTAAAGAAAAAAAGGTTTTGAGCTGTGTTATTGGCACGGGAGCTGTATCGTGTCGGTATTTTGTTGGCACGATATGACACGGTAGATACGGTCTGTGTCGATAGATACTTAAATCCTTGAAGCATGGTCAAATAGATAATATAAAATCAACTAAGCATATAAATCTCTACTATATGCATGCTCATGCCTCTACTAATGATAATGAAATCTACACTTCTAAGTAATGCTCACTCTACTTACTATTTTCATTACCTTATTTATGTCACCTGATTTGGCCTCGAGTCAATAACTAGCGCAATCACCTCTTTCATCTTGACAATGGGTAATAGAATTGCTGCACCACTTAGCCAAAAGTCCACAAGCCACGGAATCGCTGTGCTCACTCGGTGCTCGGGAACATAATTGCTGCACCACTGTGCCCGGGTCTATAGGTAGCGGAATCGCCGCTCTCAAAATCTCATCAAAGAAACATATATTTCACCCTATGTTGTCAACTTTTCTAGGTTTTATGGCCATTCATGTTCAAGTGGTCGCCTTACCACTATATTGTCCAACCTATGTCATATGGCACTAGGTTTACTCTACCTGTTGAGTTCTTGTGACCCTAGAGAATGTCCTTCTATAACTAGTCCATACATAGGCATACATACATACACATACACATATATATCCTCACATGCATATAATCATACAATGGTAGTTATGCACTTTAAATCATATATTTCATCTACATATATTTATTCGTTAACTACCCATTTTTATTTACATGCATTTTTTTTCTATAAAATTCTCTCTAGACGTAAGAGGTGACCAAGTCCATTCAATGCACACTAACCAAGGATTTAAGTGTCGTGGCATGGGGTCTTGTCGAAAACTTGCCGGCACTGTGTGTGCTGAGCAGTGTCAATGAGTGCCGGTCACAAAAAATACATGTGTGCCAACCAAGGATTAAAGTGCCGTGGCACGGGGTCGTACCGAAAACTTACCGGCACGGTACGACATGGTGCGTGCCGTGGCATGCCGATGAGTGCCGGTCACAAAAAATATGTGTGCCGACACGTAATGGCATGAAATATTTATTTTCTTTAGCAACAAAATTTTCTAATTGCTTATTATGTATCTTTATCAAATATTTTGAACTTTATTGAGAAAATTACTAAGTAATTTAAAGAAAAAAGGGTTTTGAGCTGTACCATCGACACGGGGGCTGTATCGTGCCAGTAACTTGTTGGCACGATACGGCATGGTGGATACGGCTCGTACCGATGGATACTTAAATCCTTGGTGCCAACACATAATGGTATGAAATATTTATTTTCTTTAGCAACAAAATTTTCTAATTGTTCATTATATATCTTTATCAAATTTTTTGAACTTTATTAAGAAAATTGCTTAGAAATTAAATTAAAGAGGATTTTGAGTTGTGCCATCAGTATGGGGGCTGTATCGTGCCGGTATCTTGTTGGCACGATACGGCACGGTCGATACGGATTGTGCCGATGGATAGTTAATTCCTTGACACTAACCCACCTCAAACGCTCCCAATTGCTCGTCGGCACTTGTAATTGGGTTTCCACGGGCTATTTGCTTGTGACATCCCAACTTCCCAGGGGGCCACCCATCCTAGAACTACTCTAGCTCTAGCACGCTCCTCTTAACCTCTTGGGCCTAGTCACCACTCAAAATGCTATAGCCGGGTTAAGAGGTTTAACTCTATTTATCTTATATATAGGACTATTGTAAATCCTAGGGGTGTCACATTCCTCCCCCCTTTAAGCCCTGACGTTCTCATCAAGTTCAGGCACACTCACAAGCACCAGGCGATGTGAGACTCGTTTGGCTAGCCTTAACCGACTTTGTGGGAAGCCGCACTCCACTCACAACAGTCATTAGCCCGAGAGTCGCGCTCTGCCTGCTATATAACCAAGGCTCAATCGAGACTCATCTCATACTTCCGGCTTGTGATTGGCTCTGATACCAATTATGGCGCTCCAACTTTCCAGGGGGTCACCCATCCTAGAACTACTGTAGCTCTAGCACGCTCAACCCTCTTAACCTCTTGGGCCTAACCACCACCCAAAATGCTATAGTTGGGTTAAGAGGTTTAGCCATATTTATCTCATATATAGGACTATTTTAAATCTTGGGGGTGTTGCTTGCCTTCGAGCCTAATAATTTCGAATCTTCAAGAACCGACTCGTTTTTTCAAATTGATCACCGAGACTTCGCCGCTTCCAAATTGAAGTTGCTTGGCTCGTTTCTCTAATATTCAATTAAAGGATTAGAAGGTCAATTAGGTTCTAAACCCCTTAGATACAAAATCCCTAGCTCTAATCCTAGATTTCCAATCCCCTCAGGAAAATCCAAAACCTATGGTGTTCTTTTGATTATTCTTGGTTAGAATCATCTAAGAATCTCAAATTTATAGGATTTAACAAAAACCCTAACTTTGAATCCAAAAAACTCACCTTTGCCATAAGCTCTCCTAGCTTCTTCTTGCTCCAAGAAGCTCACTCCACTCCTTTTTAGCCTTTTTCAAGCTCTCTCCACCAAATCTCCATCTTTGGGAGAGATCTCTAGAGAGAGAAAGGAAGAGGAGAGTAAGGGAGAAAGATAGAACTCCTTTTCACTTTGGTGCTCAAATGAGGGAGAAGGGCTAGGAAATCCCCTATAATAGTGTATTGTAATAAGACACTAATAAGCCCCCCAAACATCCACAATTACACCCATTCGGATTTTGCATTTCGTAGTGCTGAGTATCGGTCACAGCCGCATGAAATATGACTGTAACGAAGCCCCAGCTAGCAAAAAGCAAGGTTGCAAGATCCTTTGCCACCTTGGCCCTGTCTGCACAACACATTTGAGTGGCCTCAATGAAGCATGACCAGTTAAAGGCTAGCAAGTGCTTTGTCATAAAGTGGTTGCAACGTCACATGGCCCTCTGGCCAGGAGGCTCGGCCGCAAGGTCGCAGCAGCCCTGCCACGGTTTCATGGAGGCCGCACAGGATCTCAGAGCCGGATTCGGTACTAATTGGCTGCGATTGGTTCCTCCATGAGCTCCTCGACACGAAATGACAACGAAACGGTATAGAACTCGCTTGCGATAGTAACTAAATAAGGGAGTTTTGGTTTGTTAGTGTCAAAGTCTTTTCTAAATGTAGATTCAACGGATGCGGGGAGGAAGACGATGAAGCTTGTTCTACGATTCACCACTTCGAAGGTCTCGACGGCGATCATCGGCTGCGGGGATGAAAGTGGTTGGCAGGGGAGAGAAGAAGGTGGTTGCAGCCTGGGAAGAGGTTGCACTTTGCACTCGGTTGCAAGGGAGAGAGCTCAGCCTAGCTCAGCCTAGGCGGGGGGTTGCTCGGTTGGAGGGGAGCATGGCCGGCCTGAGGGTCGTGCCAGGGGGTGGCGAGGCATCCGGAGGAGAGGGGGCTATGACGGTTGTGGCGATGGCGGCCAACGGAGAGAGAGAGGGAGACATGTGGCTAGGGTTTTGAAAAGAAAGCCTAGGTTCTATTTAGATCTCCTTGTATACATGTCGTCAAAATTACATCTCTGTTGTAGGGGAGTATGGCCGGTACCGGGGGTGGTGCGGCATCCAGAGGAGAGAGGGCTATGGCGGCTGTGCCGATGGCAGCCAAGAGAGAGAGAGAGAGAGAGAGAGAGAGAGAGAGAGAGAGAGAGAGAGAGAGACATGTGGTTAGGGTTTCGAAAAGAAAGCCTAGGTTCCACTTGTATACATGTCATCGAAATTACATCTTGGTCCCTGTGCTTCATTAATGTAGGCCCTTCTAGTTTGCCAAAAAATGAAATTTGTCACATAAAATGATAAAGTTTTCACACTTTGGCCCTTGAATTTTTATATTAATCCCTCGGTTACTACATTTCTCTACTTTCTTGATGTGGCTATTGGTTTGATATATAATTAACTTTTTTTGAGAGAAATTCATTAGTCATTCTTAAATGTTTCGTTTTAGTGCTAGATTATTATAATTGTTCTTATTATTTACTCTTTGAATTTATACTCAATCTAAGCAAATAATTTAAACTATGTATGGACTTACCTGTCGTTACCACCTATTGAAACAAATTTGTATAAGAGCTGGAGAATATTTAGAGAAATCTATGCTTGATTGCTCATTTACTCTACTCTCTAGTCAGTTAGATAGATGAGGTCATAATGTGTTTAATGCGTTTGAACAACTAATTTGATTAGTATACTTGAGTTGCCCATTCTTGTTTAAATCTACACTGTAGTCCAAAGTTTCACTGTCAGAACAGTTTAAGGAATGCAAGCTATATAATTCTATTTTAGACCCAAGGACTATGGAAGTTGTAGAAGAGTTCTGGAACATTTTTAATATAATATACATGTTTTTTACTAAATGGAAATGTTCTGCCATCGGGGCCTCGTAATTTTAGGTGGACGCTGTTGATATCTTGGTCATTATTTTCTAACTTTGGTCTCAACTTGTTTTGATTTGCCATTTGATGTGAAAGTTTTCTTATGTATTCTTTGACTATGTATATCTTTTTAAAAAATTCAAGCCAACTTCAGGTGCAATGTTGTATAAACGGAACTTGTTATCTCTGTATACCCCTTTCTCTGACTTCAGTGTCAGAGCGCAACTGAAAAGCCTACAAAGATCGATGATTTGGCTTTGTTAGTTGATAAGTGCGAGTACCATATAAAGATAAGGCAACTAAGGAAGTTCCATCAAGTTGGATCTGCCTGAGGTCTTGAACTCTATGATACCTAAAGCTATACAAATGCCCGGTTTTGGGGCCTGTGATGGTCGGCGGAAGAATTTCTTTGTTTTGAACCTAAGCTAATAAAGAACCCTGGGAAGAGTGCTAGCACCAAGGAATTACGTATCCATCGGCACGGGCCGTATCCACAGTGCCGTATCGTGCCAACAAGATACCGGCACGATACAGCCCCCGTGCCGATGGCATAATTCAAAATTCTTTTTTCTTTAAGTTATTAAGTAATTTTCTCAATAAAGTTCAAAATATTTGATAAAAATACATAATAAGCAATTAGAAAAAAAATTTGCTAAAGAAAATAAATATTTCATACCATTATGTGTCCGCACACATGTATTTTTTGTGACCGGCACTCATCGATATGGCCCGGCACGCACCGTGCCGTACCGTGCCGGCAAGTTTTCGGCACGACTCCGTGCCACGACACTTAAATCCTTGGCTAGCACCAAGGATTTAAGTATCCATCGGCACGGACCGTATCCACCGTGCCGTACCGTGCCAACAAGATACCGGCACGATACAACCTTCGTGCCGATGACATAGTTCAAAACCCTTTTTTTTTAAATTTACTAAGTAATTTTCTCAATAAAGTTTAAAATATTTGATAAAGATATATAATAAGCAATTAAAAAATTTTGTTGCCAAAGAAAATAAATATTTTATGCCATTATGTATCGGCACGCATGTATTTTTTGTGACCGGTACTCATCGGCACAGATCGGCACGCACCGTGTCGTACCGTGCCGTGCCGGCAAGTTTTCGGCACGACCCCGTGCCACGACACTTAAATCCTAGCACCAAGAAAAAGGGCTTCAACTGCCTATCAAGACAGAGACCGGAACTTGGTAGCCCTTGTGCTCGGGCTTCTTTAGAGGAAGGACTTCGCTCTCTTTGCTTTCAACCGTTCCCTGCAGTCAAAGAGAGATTAGCTTTCCCAGTCTTCCTCCTTTCTTGTCCTAAACCCTTCCTAAATCAGGAAAGAAATCCCTGTTCTGTTCATGTTTTTGGCTATGTAGAAGACATTTTGTACGACTATATGTTCATGTATCACATTGAAGTCCTCCAAAACTATTCAGGTGTCAGAATCATGTGTTAGTTTATACAATATGGAGTCTTGTTGTGGTGTCAGAACCATGTGTTAGTTTATAGAATATAGTCTTGTTCTATGTACATTTCAAAGCCTCTTCCTTATTACCTGCTGTATCAAATAGGTACATGTGGAATGCCCAAATAATGATGTTTCATCTGAGAAGGGTCATCAACAATTGAATGGTTTGAGAAAGGTGTGGCATATTAAGTCCCCTTAATAATAATTTGGTTACTAATACATAGGATGCATATGTTAGTAACCGATTGCTATTAATATTCATTAGATATGCATGTAAATTAACTATGCTTGGCAGGATGGTGCAGATTAAGCATAATGTCGTAATGGAGGCGGGCATGAGAATACATCTACCTATATCGGTTGCAGAGACCAAGATAACTAAGCGATACGACACCATACCAACCGCCACTTTGAATCCCAATGCTGATGAGATAGAATACATTCGGAGGCTTGTCATCCACAGGGTAAATATTTTCAGTTTTTCCCTATCTTGAAACAGATTCCCCTATTTATTTTAAAGATATCATAGATATAGTTAATACATATATTTTCCTAGGAGCCCGCTTGGTTCACAGTTCGTAATATTCTGGTAATCCTCCATATTTTCTGTTGAAAATATTCAAATCATTACCATTCTACTTAAGTTGGGTAGTTGTAAAAGGTGTTAGTGAAGTAGTGCCGTCATTGAAGATTCCTAGGTGATAGGAATACTAGATTATCATGGGTTAAGAGGTATTCTCATTTCCATGCTTGATGGAAATTATTAGTAGTCTTTTAATAAGAATATACTAGTTCGTAACAACTTTCCAACCCAAGTTGCTTGATAAGTTAGTAATAAACTTGGTATTCCAAATATAAAATATACAACATTTTCGGAATATTACAAACCTTGAACTTAACGGCCCCTAAAAGAAATGTCTATTTACAAATATATGGCATTAAAAACCTTGATTTCTAACATATGTAACCTTGCACTAACAGAAATGCCCATTGTTAAAAAGTTTTTTCTAATAACAGAACCAACTTCCCATATGAAGTAAAGATAATGTTATTTTTCTAAGAAACTGCTCTTCCAACCGGTATATACATGAAGATCGATGTTTCATAGGAGTTTTTGTGTAAATGGATGTTTTTGTAGTAATATACATGGAAAAGTCCTTAATCTCTAGTCACCACATTTTCATTATACTCCAATGGAATTATAAGTTTTTGGGTTAACATGAAGTTTTGATTATGAAGCTTGATTAATTTTTACTTTAATGTATAGACACATAATTGTTTGGATCACTAAATTTCAGGACTCTGCTATAATTGTGCTAAATAAGCCTCCAAAAGTGCCTGTCAAGGTAGACTCCAATACACGGTTTTTGGAAATGTTGATCTATCATTCTTGTGCTACTTGTTTTGTCGATTGTTTGAGATTTCTCAATGCTTTGCAGGGACATTTACCTGTTCATAACAGCATGGATGTGTTGGCAGCAGCAGCATTATCCTACGGCAATGAACAGGGTCCCCAGTTGGTGGGTTACGGAAGTCATAATTTTTGTTTTAGAACTTCTTGTCTTTTGTGTATCTTCTCTCTTTCTAAGCTTGTGTCAAGAAGAATTGTTTTGAAATATTTTCTTTCCAATCTTGTTAATATCAGGTCCATCGACTTGATAGAGAAAGCAGTGGTTTGCTATTGCTTGGAAGAACAAAAGAAAGTTACGCTAGGCTCCATTGGCTTTTCACTAGCATAAACCTGGCAAAGTCATCTTCCGAGGTATGCATCAATTGGATCATCATCTTGATGACTACAGCATACCAGCTCTTTTTTCAGAGGGTAATTAATGGAAGTGTAGTGTACTTGTTCTTTCTTCTGCATTTTCTTGGTCTTATTCTAGGACTTATAAACTAGGTAACTCACTCTTTTCTTAAGGAACTATGTGACTTGCATATTTGCACTTATCAAGGATTTAAGTATCCATTGGCACGGTCTGTATCCACCGTGCAGTATCATGCCAATAAGATATTGGCACGATACAGCCCCGTGCCGATGACACAGCTCAAAATCCTCTTTTCATTAAATTACTAAGTAATTTTCTCAATAAAGTTTAAAAGATTTGATAAAGATACATATAAGTAAGGATTAAAGTGCCGTGGCACGAGGGTGTGCCGGCTGTTGCCTAGCACGATACGACACAGGCACGCTTGTGTGCCGACAAATGGCACGTTTGCGTGCCGATGGGTATGCACAACCTCCTAGTGGCATGCTTTGGCACGGTCTTATTTTAGTTTTTTCTGTCCAATAAGGTTTTAGAATGTTATTTTAAGAGTTTTAGAGTAATGTCAATAATAGCTTACTAACTTACTAGTTAATAGCTTAATATAGTAGTAGTCTTCTTTATATGTGAAGCTAAATACAACTACAGTTCATAGAGAATTATTTTTTCTTTAAATTTTTATAAAAATTTGTAAGATCCATTCGTATTGATTCGATGAAAGATTATATGATAACTAAACTAAACTAGAATTAAATCCCAAGTACATTGATAGTTTTTTTTCATTTTTAATTTTTTATAAAATATTTATTAAAAATTAAAGAAATTTATTTTCAATATTTTTTTAAAAAATTATAAAATCTGTCCATGAAAATCTATGTATTACGGATACTTCTATAAATCTCGTGTGTCTGTGTCGGACACGTGTCCGTGTCGGACATGTGTCCGATGTGGACACTTTTTGGATGCGTGTTCAATACCTAACCATAGTGCATACAATTAAAAAATTATATATATATATATATATATATATATATATATATTTATTTTACTTATTTATACATATATAATGTGAGATGATAAATATTTTATCTTTATGATAAGTACATACAAATTTTTTTTGAACAATATAAATAAATTATGTGTGGTGGAGGATTTTTTTCTTAGAATATATGAATTATCAATGAAAAAATTAATAAACTTTCATTCGTATAAGAAATATAATAATATTTTATCAACATTTATATTTTATATATAATAAACATATATTATTATATTAATAATATTATATTTTATTATCTGTATTCATGCCGTGTCCGTGTCCTAAATTTGGAAGTTGCTGAGTCGCCGTGCCCGAGTCGTGTCGTGTCCCGTGTCCCGTATCGGTGTCCATGACGCTTAGATGAAAATTTAATAATAAACTATGCTATGAATAAATTAAGCAATAATAAAAATTGATTAACTTTTATTTTATTTTTATTTATCTTTTATTTTTTAGAATTTTAAAAATTATAAAATATAAATCCGAGAAAATTATTTTTTTTTAAAAAATTTATGAAAAATTTGCAAGTTCATCTAATAAAATTATTTTTTCTTAAATTTAAATAAGAAAACTTGTGCAATTTATTTATGAAAAATTAATACTAAACCATATGACATATACATTAACTTAAATAATTTAAATATCAATTGCTTCTATTTAGTTTTCGATTTTATTAGAATTCTTATATTTCTAAATCTAATAATAAAATTTTCAAAGTTAAGAATATTTTAAATCTCGCACAAAATACTAAATCCGTACAAAAAAATTAAAATGGACCATATAATGATTAAATCAAGTGGATATATTTTCAGATTTTTGTAAATTGTTAATAAAAATTTGTATAATTTTATATTTCTTTACAAAAGAAACTTTACAAGTTAAATATATTCTAAATGTATGGAAACAAAATTTAAGTTGTAAATTTTTTGACTTATCCTAAGCGTCATGGACACCGATATGGGACACGGGACACGACACGACTCGGACACGGCGACTCAGCAACTTCCAAAAAATTAGGACACGTACACGGCATGAATACAGATAATAAAATATAATATTATTAATATAATAATATATGTTTATTATATATAAAATATAAATTTTGATAAAATATTGTTATATTTCTTATACGAATGAAAGTTTATTAAATTTTTCATTGATAATTCATATATTCTAAGAAAAAAATTCTCCACCACACATAATTTTATTTATATTGTTCAAAAAAAATTTGTATGTACTTATCAAAAAGATAAAATATTTATCATCTCACATTATATATGTATAAATAAATAAAATTAAATAAAATAATATATATATATATATATATATATATATATCAAGGAATTAAATGCCGTGGCACGGGGGCGCCCCGTGCCGCTCGCCGCCTGGCACGGTACGGTACGGGCACGCTTCCGTGCCGACACGTGGCACGCTTGCGTGCCGATGGATACACATGACCTCCAAGTGGCACACTCTGGCACGGTTTTATTTTTATTTTTTTTGTTTCCAATAAGCTCTTATAATATTGTTTTGAAATGTTTAGTCAAAAAATTATGAATATTGGCTACTATACTCACCAATTAACATATTAATAAATTTTTTTATATATAAAGTACAATGGAGTTTTTCTCAAAATAACCCTCTAAAATTTTATAATTTGCAAAATAATCTTATCAAAAATTTATTTGTAAAACTAACCCTATTTTTGCCGTATTAACTTGCCATATTAGCGCCACATACAGAAGGCTCACCGTCTTCTAAAGACGGAGCTATAATTTTCATGATTAAGTTAATTTCAAACAAAATTACAGAGAGATACGTAAATAAAATGAGAATGTGGGTACGAGTCAGATTTTTATGAGATTTAGGTTGTTATTGTAGAAAGATAAGATAGAGAATGTGGGTACCGATTAGATTTTTAAAATATTTAGATTGTTATTATTTATTAACTAATATAAGAAGGAAAAGAGATAAAAAATATTTTTAATCATAAAACCTAAATCTTTAAAAGATTTATATTGCTATTAGTTAGTGAATAATAACAACTTAAATCTTTTAAAGATCTGATTTATAACCACATTCTCATTTTATCTTATCTCTTTACTTTTTTATATTATTTAGTAAATAATGATAATTTAAATCTCTTAAAGATACTTAGTTAGTGAACAAAATAACCTAAATCTCTTAAAGATTAAAAAATAAAAATAAAAAATATGTACCGTACAACATGTGATTTTTAAAAAAATAACAAAAAAAAATACTCTACGCGTGATTTTTTTTTTTTTTTTAAAAAAAAAAAAAAAAAAACCAAATGGCTGCCGTGCCGCTCGGCACGGCACGGCGATACCCCTTTGGGTATCGCCATGTCTCGAGCGATACCCTCGAGGTATCACTCGAGACGCGGGGGGGGCGATACCCCCCCTGTACCGTGCCTCTATTTGAGGGGCACGGTACGTGCCGCCCGTGCCGACCGTGCCGCAGCGGCACGGGCGGCACTTTAAACCTTGATATATATATATATATATATATATATATATATATATATATATATATATATATATATATATATATATATAATTTTTTAATTGTATGCACTATGGTTAGGTATTGAACACGCATCCAAAAAGTGTCCACATCGGACACATGTCCGACACGGACACGTGTCCCACACGAGTGTCCGACAAGGACACACGAGACTTATAGAAGTGTCCGTGATACATAGGACTTACCTAATAAGTAGATCTTCGATTTTACTATTTTTTTACTTTTTCTTTTAAGATCGAAGTGATCAAAAAATAATAAGATATTGAAAGGAAAAATTCTGAGAAAAAAAGAGAAGAAAAAAATAGAAAGGAAAAATATAGAGTAAGAGATGTGAGAGGAAAGAAAAGAAAGCGTAGAATAGAAGAAAAAGTAGAAGTGAAAAGAAGAAATAGTTAAGAGGGATAAAGGTCTATGCAAAAAATTTAAAAATATAAAAGGTCGAAGTAAAAAAAATAATTAAAAACACTGTGTGCCTGTGTGGGCACGCAGCGGCACATACCGTGATACTCTCTGGGTATCGCTCTGTCTCGTTCGATATTCAGAGGGTATCGCGGTGCAGGAGGGCCAAGAGAGACCCTCTTTATACCGTGCCGCTTAATTGGTGGCACGATACGTATCGCTCCGTGCCGTAAGGCACGGATGGATACTTAATTCCTTGATTGTAAGCAATTAGAAAATTTTATTGCTAAAGAAAATAAATATTTTATGCCATTATGTGTTGGCACACATGTATTTTTTGTGACCGGCACTCATCAGCACCACTTGGCACGCATCGTGCCGTATTGTGCCGATAAGTTTTCGGCACGATTCCGTGTCACGACACTTAAATTCTTGGCACTTATCTGTCTAAAACTAAAAGTACTTGATAGGACGTTCTTATTTTGCCTGTTTGATTCTTTGAAAGTTGTTCTTATTACAAATTAATTTCACTGCTTTTGTGTCAAAAATGTGATCATGCATACGACATCGAAAGTATGTGCCATCTTCCTACTAAAGAGTGCATGTATTTCTATCAACGAAAGAAAGCTTCCTATCATCTTTTGATTTGTGAGACAGAAAGTTTTGAAAAATGAAACCTTTTGGTTTTTTGAAAAGCACCTTTTAAAAAAACACAAGTACCGATAGAAGCGAACTTTATTTTATGATTATGTTTTATGATATTATTTATTTTATGATTATGTTTTATGATATTATGTTTATGCATACCAGCGTACGGTAAACACTCTATACACAAATATTATATCGAACAATAAAAGCAAAAAGCAACAAAAAAGATGTGATCGAACTACCTCCAAAAGGCTATATAAAAAATCATGGATACTCATTTAGTAATTTATTACACGTCAAAAAAACCCTTATGGGAATACAAATAGATCAATGATTTTCGTACTGTTGGATGAACAAGAAAGAGGGGTAGTTAGTTGCTTCTAAAAGCATTTAACCCTTTGATGCCTCTAGTTTTTTAGCTGTTCAATTGGTATTATAATTCACAGAGGTACGAATCTGTATTAGAGAAAACTAGTGGGAACAACAGTATCTTATTGAGTCCCATGGTTGACCACCCTCTTCCTTGGTCACTTTACCATCTTTTATTTGGCCTTCTTTCTCCTCAAATATGGTGTTTGTCAGTCGTTGATTATGGCCTATTATTCTCCCACGAGTGATGTCTCCTTCTCGGTCCAGAGGTGATGGCCATTGGATGGTCCTTCCCTTTTCTTTCATATGAATGAACTGTGAGCCCCTCAAATTTTGGACCTTTCTCACTCTAGAAACTGTGATAGATGATGGATGGTGGCATCTAGGGTTGAAAATGGAGTACAATCAGAAATTGGAAGAAACCACATTTTAATTCACATTAATTTGTGGATTCAAATTCAAACGTGTTTATTAAACAGATGCCAAATTTTTATTACCATATTTGATTAAAACGGGTATGAATGTAAATCTGATTTTGAGCAAATTCGAATATGAATCGGATCTGTGTCGTACATGAAAACAAATCAAATTCGAGACAAATATGTATATGGACCTAAATTGGAATTAGTATAACTTCCAACTAGACTTATGTTGAATATAAATATGTATTGGACCTTAGAACTGATAGGGGTATAGTTTAATTATAATTCACACTTCATATTATAAATTTATATGATATAAATAAGATCGTTAGTGTAATAACCGGGGCATTAGGGCCCGGTTTGGGCTAATTAAGTTGATTTGGGTTCGGACCTAAACCAGATAGGCATGGAAAATTTATTTGGATTAGAATTTTAAGGGATTATTAAAGAAACTAAGGGCCTATAAATAGGGATTAAAGATTAAATATTGGATAAAAAAAGCTCTTAAAATCTTAATAAACTAGAATTTAGAGCGAGATTTTGGAATGAGAAGGTAATTGAGTGGCCGGAGCGGGGACCGGTCATTGAAAAAAGTGCACACAGGGGATTTAGTGGAAGGACATGCTGCTGTGGAGTTAGCCGGATCTTAGCCAACCATGGTGGTCAGTAAAAAACAGGGAAGAGGGGAAATGGGAGGAGGAAGAAGAAAGGGAAGGAGAACAAGTGGATTTTCGAATTGGATAATCTCGGTCCACCGTATATTATGAATTTGTTTTCTCACATGATCAAGATTAAATAGATTTTGATCATGGATTTGATGTAATGATGCTCATAGAAAATATGACAATGTTTATGGCTTTCAATAAATCCTTGGAAATGATTTTGTGGGTATAATTATATGAGAAAATAACTGGTTCATGGGTTGTATGGTGTACATGTTATGCTGGAATTTGGGGCAAACTAGAGGTATTTAATGGGCTGCACGGGCTGTTTTCCAATTTTGATGGAATTTATGGACCAAAGTTTAAACTGGCTGTAACTTTTTTGTTTTAGCTCCAATTTACATGATTTTTAACGGCTACAGATGTTTGATGGAAAATCCAATGAAGCCATCGGTCGATTTTCATGATCTATTATCTGTTTGATTGCAAAATTAATTTTCGATAATGGAATTTTATGGCTAGTTAGTGGTTTTGGGATTTTGGTTGTTGTGAATAGGCCTTGGGATATCTTCGGGATAGCAACCGGGCATCAACAGTAAATAGAAATTGGAAATGAGGCAAGTAGTATGTTTAATACATTTCACAAAAGCTGTCATGCCCTAGATCCGTCTGGCTCATACAAAAGACACAACCAGCCACATGTTCATAGTTAAACCTGCAAACATGAAAGGCCTAATAGCATTCCCAAGCATTCAAAGATTAATTCTACAAATTAATTCACTAAAACTAACCAGAAAATTAAATTAAACAATTCGAGAGTCTTACAAGATTCATAATCTACTACTAAAATTGAAAAAATCATCACAATCCATAAATTTCATAAATTTCATAACTGCTACTCCAATTTACACGATTTTTACGGCTACTAATGTTTGATGGAAAATCCAATAAAGCCATGGGTCGATTTTCATGATCTATTATCTATTTGATCGCAAAATTAATTTTCGGTAACGGGATTTATGGCTAATTAGTGCTTTTGGGGTTTTGATTGTTGTGAATAGGTCTTAGGATATCTTCGGGACAACAACCGGGCATCGACGGTAACTAGAAATTGGAAATGAGGCAAGTATTATGTTTAATACATTTCACAAATGCTGTCATGCCCTAGATTTGTCTGGCTCAGACCAAAGACACAATTACAAGCTACATGTTTTGTACTGACTTCACCCGCTAGCAATAATAACTCATTGAGCCCAAACTATCGACCTAAAATATTTTAACCCAATTATTATTACTAGGGTGTATGGCCTCTTATATTCCAACCCGATTATAGATCACGGATATAGATCAGAATTACATGCAATGTGAGATTCTAGAGGTGGCTCTTGTGGGTTCAAGAGGTGGCTCCCACCAAACCCGTGGTGTAACACTTAGCACTTTGCCCCGCATAGTACTTTGCTCTTACACTTTCGCCTGGTAACCAGGCTCTGATACCACAATTTCTGTCACGCCCCAAACCCGAGATGTAATAGACGCCGCATATATGTAATTATTTAATCACAAACATGTAAGCCAATAAAATATGCAGATATCAAGCAAAAATAATCTATCACGAGATCAAATTAAATACTTATTAGATTTGAAACCTCAAAACTAAATCTATTGCTGAAAGTTCCATAAATACTCAACTAAGCTCACATAATTTTGCAACAATTCTAACCAAACAAATATATTTTCTGTCAGGCACAAATTAAATTTTAAGCAAACTAAACTATCTAATTTTATTAATAATATTACAGAAGCAACAGAATTTCAACATCTAGCGATCATTTGGTCCCATTCCCCACAAACTGATTAGACTCGTCCTTGGTATGCAACCTGGTTATACACCACATTAGTAGGATTACGCATGCAAACAAAATACTTTATAAATATTCAGATATAACTTTGTCACAAAAATATAACGGTGACTGAGTTTGGCTCAATTAAGAAATCTAATTTTAGAATTTTGAGTTTTATAATAAGTATATTTCACAAAGAATTAAAAAGAACAAAATTTAAACGAAAGTATTCTTATTTTAAAATTAGAATTTCAAACAAAAGTCTCTGGTAACTAGCGACCTATTGGCAAAGGTCCTAGACACATATCAGAGGCACCTAAAGGTGCGATCGCAGAGCGAAATCACTTGAAGGTGTATCTAAGTAGCACCTGAAGGTGCATCACCAAAATTGCACCTAAAGGCGTGTCACAAAATTGCACTCGGTGGTGCATCACAAAATCGAAGCTAGCTTTTATCACAAAATTCATATCGACATGGCCAACATAATTATAACAAAATACCAAGAGACATCACATTTTGAGATTATTTATCCAGCCAACATTTAAAAGAGCAAATTATCGAAAACTAAATTCTTTACCAAATAGCACAATTTCTGAAGTACACATTTTTTGAAATTGCATAGCAAATAAAGCAAAATCTTTTAGAAATCTTTCAACGATTTGTACTTTATATAAAACACGCTTAACCCATTTTTAAAATCTTACTAGGTTCCGATTGAGTTTCTAAAAAGACGTCAAATTCATCTAATGTAGGACTAATTACTTCATAAGAAACATGAGGTTTTAAAAAGTAACACCTAACGACATAATTTGTATAGGCTCAAAATGAATATTAGCACAAGTCTAAATTAGTTGCTAAAAGGTCAATCTCATTGGAAAAAGACTTTGAAAATAATAAGTCGAGGAATATCAACAATCAATCAAAAGGAGAAATTCTATAGACTATATTATTCAAAAAAATAGTGCAACATGAATAGGATTCGAAAATTTAAAACGAAGGCTTAAATACATGAAAGGATAATTTTCAGATGAGAACACATATATTTACTAATTGTAATCCGATTAGGCCAAATTCGGAAGCAAATTTTATATTTATAATTTCTTAGGCACTAAGTCGAACACTTGGTAGGCGTTCCAAATAACATATAGAATAGAAGAAATTTATACATTGGAATCTAATGAGTGTACAAGGATTCAAACAAATTTCAAAATTTTTTATTAATTCCAGATCAATATTTAACACAAATCTTAGATTCTAAAAAAAAATAATTTTTAGATCTAAAACCTATCAAGAGAAGGATACTTTCAAAAACAGGCAAAAGAGATACAAAGAATAAATAGAAAACCTTTTCGATGACGAAAATGATGACGAACGAAATGCCTTTAATGAACAAAACGACGTTGGTAATGAACGAAACGACGCTGACAAAGATCAAGGAGTGTGGCGGAGGCGACGGCGTCGTAAGGCAAGGGTTGAATATCGTACAAGAAAGGGAGAGAGACCGCGCGTGTGTGGGTGAAGCACGCCTGAGGGAGAGGCACGTGAGAAGGAGAGAGAGAGAGAGCGTCGGTTTGGTGACTGTACAAGAGCGAATAAAAAAGAGATTGAGAGCTTTTAATTAATTAGGGTTGCACAATTGCACATAAACCCCTAAACTTAAGTTAAACCAAATAGTCATTCTGTATAAATAACAAAATAAAGTTCAAAGTAAAAACAAAAATAAAGAATGGGGCATTACACGTTCATAGTTAAACCCGAAAACATGAAAAGCCTAATAGCATTTCTGTCACGCTTCGAGACCGCCAATTTGGTCAGTTCGGGTAGGTACACAGACCCGCCGAATGAGTAGGACCTCTCCATACCTGCCCAAAGCGGTGATACATTCCAAACATGCACAAAGAGATATATGCAATATTAGAGTACAACTACTAAATAAAGTCAATCAACTTTAAACATCTCAAGACTAAATAAAGTTGATACATATAAACTAGAATTGAAATTTCATTTTCAATTACATCATTATCTTTTTCAAAATATTACAAGTTTCATTCTAGTACAAAATGGGGTACATCTAGACCTCGCTAGGTCTTCTACTCCATGACGCCCCTCGTGGTCCCGCGCCTCACCGGAGACACCTGAATCTGAAAAAAAGGTAAACCACCGGGAGTGAGTGTCACGCCCCGAGACCGCCAATTGATCAGTTCGGGCATGCACACAGACCCGCCGAAGAGACAGAGTTTCCCTTGTACGTCCAAGGCATCACAACCAGTACAATTCAATGAGTTCCAACTAGGAACAGAATTCATATACGGATTGCGAAAGGAAAGTACAAAAAACATAAAACATCTATTCTATTACATGCATTTGTCCCATCACGTACATTTACATCACGTTTTTCTTTCCTTTACAATCCAATTACTAATATAATTTTACATTTTTGCTCTTACACTTTCTGTTTTACACTTAGCTAAATCTGTCGAGGGTCACCTCTACATACACTGTAATTGGTAGGGCCTCTATCTAGTGAGCTACGCCCTGTCTCTCTCTGCCACTGCCAGCTCAGCTGGACCTGTAAGACGTGAGGTAAGAACTATAAAATAGTCCCAGTGGGTACGGCCGCCCAAGGGAAAAGCTTGACCCATCAGGTCCAAAGGAGACACTAAGCATAAGCAAATAAGGTAAGTTGTAAATCAATAAGCAGATAAATCTATGGTAAGTGCATAAGGAATACACTATGCTCATGCCTCTCTATACATGCGGTAATGAAATCTATCACTTGATGCAACTAAGAGGGTGTTTGGTTCGGGTTATCTTACCAAGATTACAAGCAATCCTGTCATTATTATTGCGTTTGGTTTATCCAGTCTATAATCCGTTCGGTTATGTAGCATTACAAATGGTGCAAGATTACACCGAAATATTACCGATGGGGGTGCGGGTGTCTCACATTACTAAGGGCGGGTAATATTTCATATAAGTAAAATTACAATTTTACCCTCCAACCCCTGAACCCTTTCAATATGTTATTTTTAAAATTTTAATTTAAAATTTTGAATTATCAAATTTTAAATTTTATATTTCAAATTTATATTTTAAATTTTAAATTTTAATTGAAATTTAAAATTTTAAAATTTCAAATTTAGATTGTAAATTTTAAAATTTAAAATTTAAAATTTAAAATTTTAAAATATTTAAATTTAAAATTTAAAATTTTAAAATTTAAAATTTAAAATTTTAAATTTCTCAAATTTCATTTTAAATTTTAAATTTAGATTTAAAATTTTAAAATTTTGAAATTTTAAATTTTAAATTTAAAATTGGATTTTAAATTTTAAATTTTAAAATTTATATTTATACTTATATTTTAAATTTTAAATTTTAAAATTTTAAATTAGAATATTAAATTTTATATTTTTGTTCAGATTTTAAATTTAATATTTCAAATTTTAAATTTAAATTCAAATTTTAAATTAAAGTACAAATTATATTAAAGTTATAGTGTAATAATAAAATAATATTAAATTTTGACCAAAAGGGCAATTTTGGAAGACTATTCATTATTATCAGAATTACTGAATTTTATACAATGAACCAAACATAATGATTCTATATACACTGTAATTCAATATTATATTACTGCATTAAACCAAACGCGGTAATACAAGATCAGTAGTAATCCGATTCAGTAATCTCAAATACCTGGTTATGTCGATATAACCTGTAATCAAGGTTCGAAGTGCCGTGGCACGGGGGCGTGCCGCTCGCCGCCTGGCACGGTACGGTGTCGGCACATGTGGCACGCTTGCGTGCCGATGGATACGCATGACCTCCCAGTGGCACGCTCTGGCATATTTTTTTTTTTATTTTTTTTGTTCCCAATAAGCTCTTATAATATTGTTTTGAAATGTTTAGTCAAAAAATTATGAATATTGGCTATATATAGCTTACTATACTCACCAATTAACATATTGATATTTTTTTATATATATAAAGTACAATGGAGTTATTTTTCAAAATAACCTTCTAAAATTTTATAATTTGCAAAATAATCTTATCAAAATTTTATTTGTAAAACTAACCCTATTTTTGCCATATCAGCTTGCCATATCAGCGCCACATACAGAAGGCTCACCGCCCTCTAAAGACGGTGGACCGCCTTTAGCTATAGTTTTCATGATTAAGTTAATTTCAAACAAAATTATAGAGAGATACGTAAATAAAATGGAAATGTAGGTACGAGTCAGATTTTTAAGAGATTTAGATTGTTATTGTAGAAAGATACGATAAAATGAGAATGTGGGTACCGATTAGATTTTTAAAATATTTAGATTGTTATTATTTATTAACTAATATAAGAGGGAAAAGATATAAAAAATATTTTTAATCATAAAACCAAAATCTTTAAAAGATTTAGATTGCTATTAGTTAGTAAATAATAACAACTTAAATCTTTTAAAAATCTGATTTATAACCACATTCTCATTTTATCTTTATCTCTTTACTTTTTATAACCTAAATTAGTTATAACTACCTAAATTATTAACAACCTAAATTAACAACCTAAATTAGTTAGTGAACAAAATAACCTAAATCTCTTAAAGATTAAAACAAAAAAATATGTACCGTACAATATGTGATTTTTTAAAAAAATAATAATAAAAAATACCCTACGCATGTGATTAAAAAAAAAAAAAAAAAAGAAAAAAAAGAAAAAAAAAGACCGTGCTGGTCGGCACGGCACGCGATACCCAACAGGGTATCGCTCTGTCTCGAGCGATACCCGCTCGAGACTGGGGGGGGGGGGGGGGGGGGTGGGGGGGGGTGCGAGATCCCCCCTGTACCGTGCCTCTCTTTGAGGGGCACGGTACGTGCTGCCCGTGCCGCCGCGGCACGGGCGGCACTTAATTCCTTGCCTATAATGCTACATAGCGCGAACCAAATGCGCCCTAAATGTTATTTACTATTCCATTGCCCAATCTGTAGGTACTCCACTATAGAGAATTCCACTCTGCCCAATGCTAGACCCACACATGCAGTAAGGTAGAAGGGTTCATGCCTCAACTCGGCTATGCATCAAATTGACTCAAGTTAGTTAATTATAGTCACATACCCAACCTCTTAGGGACTCACTTAAAGTACGACCCCAAATTTGGACTACGCCTTATGAACCGTGTTTAGCATCCCGCCAACACGAGTTGTGCCTTTCATCCGTCGCCCAATCAACTCTCATGATATCAACGACATGATTCAGACTGTCTCAAGGAATACTCACCCAATCCAGGGGAACTCTCATAGGATGTAGCTCTATCTGTACTGTGCCTCATGAACCATGTTTACCACCTCGCCAACACGAGCTGTGCCTTACACTCGTCGCCCAATCGACTCTCAAGATATGCATCAATACGACCCAAAGCAATCTCTGACACCCAATCTCTGATGGACCTACTCTGGTTTCGGTCCTAGCCTGCGCCGTGCCTCATGAACCGTGATCAGTACCTCGCAATGCGAGTTGCACCTCACACCCTCTCCCAATCAGCTCTCAAAATAGCAAAACGAGACATGCTCACATGGTATACATCCGGAGGACCAGGCTCTGGGGTTGCGACCCCCACGAGCGAATGCTAATTGAGCTCATTTGACTCTTGCAAGTTGCGGTCACATGCACAATGCTCACCAAGACACCTTCATATGCCACCAATGTTACAGATCGACTCAATCAATGTATACAAGGTTCTCAACCTATACTAGATGGCACAAGGTTCACAATCATGTTCTCGAGTCACTTTTACTCTAAGGTTAATCTTACATTAATCATGACACTGAGGGTTTCTATGCTACACCCTACTTATCAATCTTTGTAGGTTCTTTTATCACACAAGTCCAAGTGGTTGTCTTACCACTTTGTTATCCAACCTATATCCATATAACTAGTTTACTCTACTAGTTCATTACATCTCCAGGGTTCACACGGCACTATACTTATGCATCCTAAGTTTCAGAGTTCTCAACAATAATTGTCTACTTCTAATTTAGGAAGCATGCAATTTACATAGCAATAATATACACTTGAAACCTAACATACATTGTTTCAATCCTCTACATGTTTTTGAGATTACATTCAATCTATGCCACTAGGTTCATATTTAGTAACTACATTGACACCTAGTGTTCCACAAGAATGATCTAAATTCATTCACTAGTTTGTTCCGCTAGTTTTCTTGCATTTCTAGAGTTCCCAATGTTCAAATGGCCTATACTCAGACATGCTAGGTTAGTAACTTGTATCAATGATTATCTATTACATAGACAAGTAGTATGCAAATTACATGACAATAAATATACTTAAAAGTTGAAACCTAACATGCATAATCACACACACACACACACACACACACACACACACACACACACACACACACATATATATATATATATATATATATATATATATATATATATATATATATATATATATATCGATGCATCTAATTAATCTTGTACAATGGTAGTTCTTCATTTAGAATTATATGCTCTATAATTGCACAATTACTAATTGAACTACCAATCAACATGTTTATAATTTTCCATTAGTAATCATGCAAATTAAATCATATGTTTAATTTATATTTATTTGTTCAATAACTACCATATTATTTCACATGCATTTTTTTCTATAAAAAATTTCTCTAGACAAGAGAGGTGATCAAATCCATTCAGTGCACACTAACCCACATCAAAATGTTCCTAATTGCTTGTAGCCACTTGCAATTAGGTTTCCAATGACGATTCGACGCGCTTTAAGCCTAACGAACCCAAATCTTCACAAATGGGCTCGTTTCCCTAAATCGAACGCCGTAGCCTTGCCATAATCCAAATCAAAGTTGTTAGATGTGTTCTTCTAACCTTCAATTAGAGATTTGAGAGATCAATTTAGTTCCAAATCTCTTAGGGACAAAAACTCCAATTTTAACCCTAGGTTTTTAGATTCTCAAGAGCACTTCATGAATCTTGATAATCCTTTAATTAAACTAGTTTAGAATCATCTAGAGATCCTAAGAACATCAATTTTAAAGGATTTAACACAATTCCTAACTCAAATTCATGAAATCTCACCTTGTCCCCCACGGTCACGAAGCTTGAATCCTCCATTGGAGAGCTCCTCCAAGCTCTTCTCCAACTTGAAGCTTCCAAAATCTCCAATTTAAAGAGATTACTAGAGAGGGAGAGAAGAAATTAGGAATTTGAGAGGGTTGGAGCTAGAGAGATTGAGAAGAATATTTCTATTAGAATGTGTGTGTGTGGGAGAGAGAGGCTGGGGTATTCATATAGCCCCCAACACTTGCAACTTATTGTTTAGCCCCAGTTCTGATTTGATACTTGCTGCCGGAGCACTCTGAAAGTTCGTTTGCGCTCAAATTTGACAGGCACACTTTATTTAACTTTATTTATTATATATCTTAAGTTTTCGGTTTGGATCATTTTTCGGTCACAAAGTCTTGCTGACTTAAAATCGTTAATAGATTTTTCTTTCACTACTCGGGTATCCGTATGACGTGAAACTTTTATTTTGGCCTCAAAACATTAGTACGGACGATCTCAAAAATTTGCATAACTTTTCGCCACTGAATTTTCTGTTGAAATATAAGCCCGGTTCTTTACATAAAATTTCTAATTTTCTTTTATTATTCCAATTTCAGTACAAATCACTTCTAAATTATCTTTTACTTTTCTAAGTCCAATAAAAATAGTATCTCACACTATTTTTATTTACACTTGCTTATATATTAAAAATTCGGTATACTACAGTGAGAATTACGAATAGTTCCCAGCGGGTGCAACCATCGAGAAACATGCTCTGCACTCACTTGGTCCAAAGGAAGCATTAGTAGTGAGCTAATATTAATAACAAATATTTCTATACTAGTATGCAATTAAACAATTACACTACTAGAACTCATGTGCATTATCATGCCACTGTGCTATTGCCACGCTCCGGGCTAGGTAGAAGCCCGGGCTCGCCAATAGATTCGCTGCCGGTATGGTAGTACCGGCACAAGTGAAGCGACTAAACCTGCAAAAACATAGTATCTACCAATACTAATCAGATATATCAGAGCTTAAAAGAAATTGCTATAAACTAAAACATGATCCACCGTCAACCCCGACGGCTCCCAACTATACAACTCAGCCTATCGACTGCTATACTAATTCGCTCGGCCCCCAGCACGAGCGTAAAATCCTCCTACACTAACCCGAAAACCCACGACCCTCAAGCTAGGGTGAAAGATAGGTAAAATCAACTATCATCGATTGATAATACAATTATAGGTTTGGTTCTAAGATGTAGGTTACATCATGCAATTGTTCAGGTTAGGTGTCAAAGTTTCCCTATCACATGCTAGTAAATCAGTAGAAAGTTCTATACACATAAAGCATTCATTTAATCATGATGTCCAGTTAACAGTATCAACACATGGCAAATAAACATATATACGCCTAATATGGACTTAATAGGGAACTCGACGAAATTGGTAAACATCAACCCACCTCAAGAGCTATCCAACCACGACAAGGAATTGGCGTGACGCGAACTCAATCCCTCGGCTTGGTCAACTGAATTTAACGAAACTTGACGTGCTGCCTCGGAACGCTTCACTTAAGATGTCCGGGTAGTTATAATCCACTGGGTGCAACTCTATACTCAATCGGTGCCATAAATACAAAAATCACTTTCGGAAAAGCTGACTTCAGCTCCGGAAGTCGCCGATGTAAAACAAAGTCACTGGACCAGCTAGGACAGTGTCGGAAACAACCAGGGACAGTTGGCAATGATAATTGATCATCCTAATATCTCGAAATGCGCGATTTGCGCCGAACCGCCGATAAACCGACAATTTTGCCGATTTACGATTCGTTAACCAAATTTCGCTCAATGGAAGCTGTCGGACCTCGAACGAAAAGTTCAGAGATTACGTGCATGCATTTGCAATTAGGTTCTTAGGGTTTCCATAATTTGCATAATAACATGGATTTTAGGGTTTTTAGGCTTGATACTCTAATCTGAAGACTTTCGGATTAAACTGAGGGCACCAGTAGATGGGCCTCGATGTAGAGAAGCTCATGCTTGCTGTTGGGAAGTGGCACGGGGCCCGAGGACAGCAATGGTTCTACCTAAACTATGCAAATAAGACCTAGGTTGCAACCAAGACCCAACCACTCAACCAACTTCAAAACTGGAGTGAGCATCATGCTCAGGAGGTCGAAGGGGTTCAGAGGCTCACCATTGAGCGGTTGCGGGACTGCTGGAACAGTAGATGAAGCAAGGTGACCAACGGTTAAATCAACTAGGGCTCGGTTTATAGCAATTCAACAAAACTTGGGCTCATGTGGGTATCTAGGGCAAGCAACAGCAACAAAGGGTCAAAGGAAATGCCAGGGGTGCAACTAGGTTTGACGCCGACGTCGGAGTGCGGTGGTTGGCCAGACTTTTCACCTAGCGGCCAACCAAGAGCAAGGTTGGAGGGGAAATTAGGCAAGGGTTTACAAATCCTTTCAAGGGTATCTAAGGCTTGGCTCTCGATGAGGGGAAGGCAACTGGTTGGTTGGCCGGCGACGGGGAGCGGCGGCAGCGGCGGCAGCGGCGTACGGTCAGGCTCGGCCAAGTCAAAAACTGCAAAAGCTAGGGTTTTACTTTCCGAAGCCGTGGCTAAACGAGAGCCTCTCAAACTTGGTGTGGAGCACTCAGAGGTCTAGCAGAAGGGAACCACCTCTCTGGATCTCACCCCAAGCCACCGGAGACGGCACGCGACGACAGCGGCCAAAAACTAGGGTTTTGGCGAGCCTTTGGTCCCGTCGGTAAACCGGTGCTTTCCCGGCGTCGGGACTGTGCAAGGGAAATCACCAGAAGGTGAGGGAGGTGATAAGGGGTGCCTCATGGCCAGCAAACAAGAAGAGAAAGAGGTGGGATTACCTCTGACCGAGAAGGAGGGAGAGAAGATCTTCCTTGTCCGGCTTCGTGCGGCGGCTGTAGACGGCGGCGCCACTTGGGGATCAACCTCGAATGAGAATGATGGCCTGATAGTGTTTGGTGCATTCCAACCCTTCCTCACCCAAGATCAAGAAAGTTCTCGGGTTTTCTTGCTTTTTTCGGTGACTGGAGGCGGCGGTTGACGGTTGTGGGACTCGAGAAGGATGTAGAGGGATGAGAGGGAGGCGAGGAGGCTACGGTTCCTTTGGCCAAAGGAGCTTGCGGCTAGGGTTTGCAAAGAGCAAACTTTGGTTGCTTATATAGCATTGAACAAAATGCTAGAAAGTCCCTCTAAAATGTATATTTTGACCTGAATCCTTCACTGTCGAAGAGAATCGCAGAGACGTCCCTCCATATGAAGTTTCGTCGAAAACCGTGCATAAAATATAGGGGGTCTTGTGTAAATTCGCTGTATTTTTATTGTTTTTCATGCTTTTCAAGGCTTTAGGGTTGTCAAAAATAAAAACGAACTACACGACGTTCGTCTTGACGAGACCTATCAAGTAGCGATTTTGGTTCGTCGAATTCGAGCTTCGTTAGGTGAATTAAGCCATATATACAGTGGATTTTACTATTTTGCACGTTTTTCAATGATCTAGGCTCGTCAGACACAAATTTGAACCACGCCATTGCGCTCAGATCGACGAGACCGATCAAATCGTGTGACGCCCCCAATAGCCCCACATCGGATGTGGATGGAATTGTGATTGGATTTATATGAGACATGGACACTAGTAATAATAACTGAGCTTAAGCATTTTGGGCTGTGATGTGAGCCTAACGAGTTATTATTGTTAGTGGACCGGGTCGTTACAAATCGTATATTTATTTCATCGAGTTTAGATCTAGATAGGTTAGTTTAGCAAACTTCACAAAAATACCTCCGAACTTTTTCCAAGTTACCATTCACTTTCAAGTTTTAATTCAATTAATAGAATTTCAGATTCTAGGTTTCTATATGAACCCACTGATCCATGCGCCCTATCGACGACTCAACCGGATAAGCGCACTCCGCTGCGGTGACCATAGATACACTCAAGTGCGATGATGTCGTCGGTATGAAACCGACCACCTCGATCAAACTTCAGGTCTGAGACTCCCTTCTTGATCGAGTTGGGACCTTTGATCAAACTTCATGTCTGCCTCTTCTTAATCGCATCGAGACCCTCGGCCGAAGCCGACAAGAATGCAATATGCAATATGCAAAACCACCGAACCCAAAGATCCAATATACTCAAATAAATGATAACCACTGTATATGTCAAAATTAGCGAATCTATATGACAAGAATAGGAATAGAGAAAAAAAACCGATATAAGAACGAAAAGAAATGATATTGCTCACCAACTACCAGCATGAAATACCCACCACAGAAGTAAAGAGAATAAAACCAGCATATGCAAGAAAAGGAAGATAATACACGCTCACCGACTGTAGCAAGGAGTACCCACCTCTATCGATCAAGTTTTCAAGTAATAACTTTTTGTCGACCGTACTCCCCGTCTATGCCCGGACCGACAATGTGTCCAACATCCAACACCTCAACCGCTGTCCCAAACATACAATCTAAAGTTATCGGAACCACCTTGCCAACCGTGCCTCAAAATGGAAAAATTGGTACTCCGAACTTTACCGATTCAGTTCCTAGTACACCCACTGGTCCCGTAACCATCCAATAACTTTGATGCTGTATTTAGAGGCATCTGACCACCTAAATCCCAGCAAACAAAGCCAATATACCTATGCCAACCACAGCAAACCGCGTGACCCAAAGTCGTGCACTGAAAATGTCACGCCCCGGGGTCGAAACTGCGACCCGGGCTCACCAACAGATCCGCCATCTGTACGGAAACTGCCACACAGACGAAGCGTCTATCCTGCAAGTCAAAATCTATAGCTAAAACATGTATCAGAGCTGAAATAGAACTAACAACCAAGAGCTATAGAAATCCACTGAACATCTGATATAAATAAAATCATCCTCGATACAACATCTCTCCACTGTCAAAATATACAAAAGCCTCACCAATCACTCAGACTGTCCAGCACAAAAGTAGAAACATAAAATACAGGGTACATCTACCTCTGACTCTCAATACGGTAAGGAACTACTCAGCCTCGTCCTCACCTCGATCAGCTGTCTCCGCGCGAACCCAGCCGGAACAGCTACCTCAGGAACCTGTCACCGCAGCGGGTGTGAGATCTACTGCAGAAGATAGATCTCAGTGGGTACCGTCACCAATATCCACGGTATGCCCACTAAGTCTACAGGAGGCACAAAAGATAGGTATGCAGATAGATATATAAATGAAAGCAGGAAAAGAGCTACAACTAAATGTCTCAACATAATGCCCATGAAAATCTCTACTATGAACCTGCTATGCATACACTCTCACCACTAGATGCCTCAAGTAACATGCTCAAAGGAATACTCATCTAAGAGCAGCTAGACACCACTCGCACACAAGGTGCTCTCCAAAACCCAAATCTCAATGACTGTCCAAAACTGGCACAGTCAAGCCCGCGCCTGTCGTCTAGGAACGCACCTGCCCACTCTACGTGGGGCGTCCTACCGACTACTATGGACGCACCTGCCCACTCCTCGTGGGGCGTCCTACGCACCTACCCACTGCGTGTGGGGCGTACTACACACCTGCCCACTCTCTGTGGGGCGTACTACGCACCTGCCCACTCCGCGTGGGGCGTACTACTGACTACTATGGACGCACCTGCCCACTCCACGTGGGGCGTCCTGCCGACTACTACGAACGCACCTGCCCACTGCGTGTGGGGCGTCCTAGTCGGTCCATCTCAATCATCATCACGCATCCGGAGCGTACTCGAGGGGAGCGACCCCACCGAGCTCTAGTATCTAGTCAGTCTCATCTATCTCATAAATGGCACATGCAGGCTGTGATCCACGATCAAACAGATCGGATACTCAATACCAGATATCACATCACAGTCGGGAACCCTCCACGACTGGATCAGGGAATGCCAAACCCTCTCATAGCTATGTCGGAGAACCCTCAACGACCCAATCTGATAATGCACATCCATGGCTAAGTTGGGAACCCTCCACGACCCAATCTGCCAGAGCCCAATCTCTCGAAATCAAGTCGGAGAACCATCTTCACTACTAAAATCAGATATACCAATCCATGATCTAGAATAATCCCACCAGGGATCTCAACTCACCTGACACTAGAAGCTCGTCACACAGAGCTCTAAAAATCCACTCGGCCCCCTGGCACGAGGATATATGCATCCTGAACCTACTCAAACCCTCTGGAAGCTCACCAAAAAATCCCAAACTATTTTAAAGTCTCAATTTCATTAGAATCGGTCCGCCGATTTTTAGTACGGTTCAGATGCCAATCAAATGTCAACTAATCATGCAGTCTAGTGTCATAACGTCCCTAGATCATGCTAAAAATATCTGTGGCCCACAATTGTCTTTCTATAATTTTCTAGGCAACTATCAGATTTACCAGCTATATAAATAATGAGCTAATCATGATCAACATGCATACAATAGCTTTAGAAGGCATTCCATATATTTCGGAGAAATTCCAACCCACCTTAAATGCATTCCGCAGGCAATCGCTGAAGTCGGTGAAGCTCCGCACCGCACACTGTCAAAATCCTGCCGGAATGCCCAAAACCGCATCGCATGTGCGCGCACTGTCGCGATCCTCGAAAAATATCCCCGGAAGCTCGGATGAATCCCTCGAGTCCTCTAATGAAATCGGCGCGCACTCCGACCCTCGCTGCCCTCTGACAGCACACGCACACATTCACGCACGCGCGCACGCACGCCTCGACTCCGCGCCGAGAAAACCCAAAGCTCACAGTATTAATGCCAAGGATGGAAAGAGTAATCCAAATAAGCTCAAACCTCATAAAAAATCCATCTAAGAAATCCAAAACTCATGCTTGAGCAAAACAGACCACTTACCTCCTGTGCGGCCGACACGCGCGCGCGGCTCCGCTCGACCCCAAGCTGCAGGAACACCAAGCTGCATCAACTCCCTCTCAACCTCTCTCACTCTCTTTATCTTCTTCTCTTTTCTTTTCTTTCTTTCTTTCTTGCTCTGTCGTGGAGAAGAAGCAGGGGCTGGACTCAATAAATAGAGGGTGCAAACAATGGGAGAGGAAATTACCAAAATGCCCTCACTCAAAAATATCCAGAATCTTCTAATTAGGCACTCTGGGAGTCTGTGTACCGGTACCTCTAATTGAGTACCGGTACCAAGTAGCTCGGGTTCCGGAACACGGGGTCTGGTTCCGGAACCAACCCTCCAGTTCCGGAACCAAAGTCCAAGTTCCGGAACTCCAACCCTCCAAATCCGAAAAATCCATTCTGAAGCTCCAATTTCCTCGCCGTCAACTCGCTTTATGCCCCGGAAGCTTCCGCATCACTCTAAAATCTCCCGAACCCCACTGTAAACATAAAGTACACATGTCCAAAGCTTTTCCCACTCAACAGCTCGACGGTGGAGTCGGTGCTCAATCCCACAATCCGGTGCTCTCACAAGAAAATCCGTACTTGCCAAGTCCAACTCACTTTTTGTCTTCGGGGCCTCCGCATCAGTACGAATCCACCCGAACTCCGCTGTAAACTAGAAATACACATGTTCCAACACTTCCCAAACTCCTATGCACACAACCGCGGAGTCGGTTCTCTATCCAAACCAATACTCTATAAGCACACAATGCCCCGAAATCACTGATTCAACTGAGCTTCCAAGTTTCGACGCTGCTAACTCACTTTCCATTCCAATGGATTCTGCGTCGATCCGAAATAAACAGAACTCAGCTGTAAACCCTAAATGGGACACGCCCGAGGCGATTTCTCCGCACCACGCCATCTTACGAGGTCAGTACACTCTACAAAGTTCCCGTACTCTACAGAAAAGCCCAATTTTTGCGTTTTACGACCTGGTTTTGCCCCGAGGCATTCCGAAACACTTCCAAAATCCACCAGCTTTCTTTTGTTGTCCCGGAACACGTGTTTTTATGTATCGGTATAGACACGCACAATTAGATGCGTTTCGAAGCTGAAAGAACCAAAAACTAACTTATCGGACCCTCAAAAACTCCCGATTTGATTACCGAAAGTTTCCGAAATCCAACACTCATCATCGACTTCACGGAACATTACCAACTACAACCCAACAAGGCTTTAGGATAGCCCCCAAGTATTCAAAACTTAAAAACCATAAGACTACCAAAACCCGAATTACCCGCTTGGCGGTTTTACCAAAAATTGCCCTGGAATCCGTTTCATGTTTCGTAAAGTGCCTAGATTTTGGACAACTAGTCCGTAGACCTCAAACAACAGTGACTAATCGAGAATATTTTCGTCTAAGTCCAAAACACCAACCCAATCCCGAAACACCAACTAGAATTCGATAACTAAAACTTTTCGACTCAAAAACTCCAAAATCAAGAAGATCAAGAATGTACCGATTTCGCAACTCTTTTAATCGATCAATCTACGTTAGATTATCGTGTACGACACTCCGGAACACCTTCTTGTTGTCAGGAAGGTCGCCGGAAGAAAGATCCTGAAAAACGAACTGTTTCTTGAATTTCTTGATCAAAACGGATTCCGATCTCAAGATTCTTGATTCGGATCGTCACAAGACTTTCTACCAATCAAGAATGGACGAGAATCGACCTAAAGAAGCCTCCCCAAGACCTCTTCTTGCTGCTGGAGCTGCAGGTGACGTTCTTTGCAACTTGTGGCCAAAAATCAAAACTGTAATGCAAGCTATGCTCCAAATCCGTACGGCCCAGGCTGGGGGCTCTTGCATGCAGCCGTGCGGTGGGTCCTTCCTTGATGATGAGATGCAGCCAAGAACTTTTCTCTCCTCTCCCTCTAACTCCACGACCAAACGAATCGTAAATTAGTTGAGAAACGAGAGAGAAAAGAGAGAAAGAAGAAGATGTTGCTGGATTCTTTCGTCGGGGAGTCGCCGGAATTGTTTAGATCGTTGGGGAAGATCGCAAGAACTCTTAGAAGAAAATTAGAATTATCTAGATCTCAATTTTCTTATCCCTAGATTTTTTTTCTTATATGAAATATAAGAATTTTAACTAACATGTAAATTTTAATTGATAAGAATCTTAATTAACTTAACTAACTTTTAAATTCCTATTGATAAGAATTTTTAACTAATTTAACTAATATTTAAATTCCCATTGATAAGAATTTTACCAACTTAACTAACATTTAAATTCCTCCAACCGCATACTTAACAGTATTCGAATCCAATAACTAACTTCACCATTAGATTTGTTATTGCCAAATTATTTAAGTGACATTCTTATTTCATCGGATTCCGTCTCCGTTTTGCGACTTAAGCATCGTAATTCAAAATTCCTAGAATCTAAATTTAATTAAATTCAAATTAAATTTTACTAGATTCTACAAGCATATAAACAGTATAAAGAGTCATATTCATTTAGTAAGTCCCAATTCATATTTGTCTTGTTTCTTAAGCCCTAGTGGCGTGCGGTTTATATTGTAAGAGCCCCACATATAAAATCCTATTGCTCATGTTCCCCTACAGAGTTCCATATCAGTTGACAGTTGTTCTACGGAGCCCCACATATAAGATCCTATTGCTCATGTTCCCCTACTGAGTTCCATATCAGTTGACAGTTGTTCTTGCTTAATCTCATTAGTTTTTCTATTTCTATTCCGTGCCCCTATATTCATTAATTCATGAAATGAATTCTAGGGTTTTCACTAAGTTTTTCCTAATTTCAAATTTCATGTCCCAATAATATAACAATAAAACATATGCATGCAATATAGTCCCAACCATAATAATAAAGTTTACTTGCCTCGCTTCCAATTTCTAGCTACCGTCGATGCATGCTTGCTGCCTCCGAGGATGTCCAAAGACATATTCACGACAAACAAACCCAAAGACTATTGATTAGTCATAAATTGTGTTAACGAAAATTAATTCTGCGATTAAACAAATCACAAATCCCAAAAACTGACCACATGGCTTTGTGAGATTTTTTATCAGAAATCCATAGCCGCAAAAATGCGTAAATCGAACTAAAATGAGAAAGTTACAGCCTGTTTACACTTTGGTTCCTAAATTCTAGCAAAGCTGCAAAACAACCCCTGCTGCCTATTAAATCTCTCTTAGTTTGCCCCAAATTCCAGCAGAACATGTCTACTATAAAACCCATGAACCAACTAGTTTCTTGTATAATTTTACCCACAAAATCATTTCTAAAGGTTCATTAAAATTCATAATATTGTCATATGTTTTTATTGGTATTATTACATCAAATTCATAATCAAAATCTACTTAATTTTAATCATGTGAGAAAATAATTCATGTCTACGGTGGACCAAGAATACTCAATTCTAACATCCCCTTTCCTTTTCCCTTTCTTATTCCCTATCCCGTTTCCCCTTTTCTTCCCTTTTCAATTGACCACCACGGTTGGTCAAGATCCGACCAACTCCATGGCCACCCGTCCTCCCCCTAAATCCCCTGTGAGCACCTTTTTTGGCGACAGGTCCTTCTTGCTGTGGCCATTTCAAGTATTTTTCGTCCTAAAATCTCGCTCTAGATTTTCTCTCTTATTAGGGTTTTCATTGTTTTTTTTTAATCCTAAATTTACTCTAAAATCCCTATTTATAGGCTCTTAATTATTCCTTAAAATCCTAATCCCATTAGATTTCCCATCCTCTAGTCGGTTTAAGCCAAAATTAAGTCCAAATCCCACTTAATTAGCCTAAATCGGGTCCTAAAGCACCCAGTTATTACAGTAAGAGTCAGTACAATAATGATTAGCTATCTATGAACTTGAGTATAATAATAACTAAAATACGTACTAGATTAGATAAAAAAATTCGAAACATATAGTGAAAAATATGAAAATAAAGGTTGAGAAGACAACTTTTACAAGATTGAACAATCAAAATATTCTCTTTGAGAATGTAGTTGGTATATGCAATCGACAGGTGTAAATCATCGACTTCTTTTCACTTTATTTCAAAGCCTATAAATTATCAAAACAAAAAGCAATAGGAGCATGCTTAATTTTGCATAGAGTTCGGAAATAGACTTTTTTGCCCCACTCAGTCGTCGTACTCACCTATCCTGGGGGTGTTGACCGAATTAATATAAACAAGAATAATAACAAGTTTGAACTTATCTTTCATTTTTCTCCTTTCCTTTCTATAGTAACCAGTTTTCCTGAGTTAGAAGGTATATACTCCAACAGGATCAACACTAAACATAACAATCCAATGTAAGAAATTAAATATGATAATAATAAACACAATAGTCGACACAATGTAGCTAATAGTATTTCGTACAATAGTTTTCAATAAGGTAATACCCAAAATGTAAATTAACTTCTCATAAAAAATGAGTCCGGGTGCATATGTATATATTTCAACACAACAAGTCAAATCCACCATCATTCATCAAATACAGCAAAATGCGAAGAAAATAAATATTTTAAGACTCAGCATGTTAGAAAGAATCATATTAGAAAGTATATTAGAAAGAATAGAGATATTATTCTATTACCTTAAGTATTCAAAACTAAAATCACCTCTTTATTTAGTTCTACGCAATCTCCAGGCTGAAGATCTTGAATAACAGATTGCAAGATCTTGAATAATAGATTGCATTTGTCATGTAGCAACGAAATATAGTTATAAATTGTGATAATAAAGAACTAGTAAATTTATTGTAAATTATGCATCACTATGAAATACGATTAACCAATCCGGAGTGCACAATAATGCTTCAACACTCTCGGTATTCAATGAACAACGATATGGATGAATAACATCACCACCTGTACTCAGAGCCAATTCTGAAGCAATAGTATATATAAGAATAGCCAATACATCTTGAGCAATACGTACTAATATAGAATATTTGGGACCATTGGTTTCCTATCAAGAAAAAAAAAACCTAATTGAGCACCAGTTTCATCCTGCGGAATTGTAGGTTCCTTTATATACTAATCCAAGTTTGTTCTTGTGACACCCCAATAGTCCCAGATCGCATAGGAATGGGGTTGTGATTGGGTATATAAGAGACATGGACACTATTAATAATAACTGGGTTTAAGCATTTTGGGCTGTGGTTTGGGCCCAACGAGTTATTATTGCTAGTGGGCCCGGTCGTTACATTTGGTATCAGAGTCAATCACCAGCTGAAAGTGTGTGGCTAGTCTCGGCTGAGTCAGGGTCTGAAAGACAAGGTGACGGGCTGTCAGGGTCTAAATGACGAGGCTAGCAAGACAAGTCTCAGATCGCCTGGTGATCTTGGGCTGTGTGTGTGTTTGGGTTGACGAGGACGTCAGGCCTAAACGGGGAGAGTTTGTGACACTCCAATAGTCCCACATCGGATGGAAATGGGGTTGTGATTGGATATGTAAGAGACATGGACACTATTAATAATATCTGGGCTTAAGCATTTTGGGCTGTGGTTTGGGCCCAACGAATTATTATTACTAGTGGGCCGGGTCGTTAAAGTTCTCAGTGGTTTTTGTTGAGTACTCTCTCTCTTACATTTTAAGATCGTTTTTTCTATTCTCTCGGTTAAAGTCATTGGAAATTGACTTTCTCCCTCGAGATGCACCAATAACAACAGGAGGCTCACAATTGTGAGTAGTAGCAGCATGCATGGGAATGGAGTATTTACGTGCATATTCTATATAAAGTTTCTTGATGTTCTCCAATACTACATTTATTTTTCTTTGAGCAGTGAACTTGTAAATTTGAGAAAAATAAAATTCAACGATTTTTATTTATAGTGCAAGTCCAAGAAACAAGCAACTGCCAAAATAAAATTATTTCGCTCCCAATACTCTTGAAAATTAAATATGGCCATGGAAATAATTAGTGGATTTGTATCTATGAGCTATTCAGTAATTAACAATTGAATTTCATAAAATTCTTCAAAGAAAAGATTAGCAGTCGGATAGGTTGTGCTAGAAAGAAGGTTAGTTACATTGTAGAAGTTCTTGAGGTATAGACATAAAATTGGAGTTTCTCCCACTCATTACTAGTTGGATGCATACCATATTTATAATGGTCGGAAGATTGCAACCTCTTGAATGCATTCTTAAAATAAAGAGCATTTGTGTAAGATAAGTAGAGTTCCAATGTGTGGGTCCAAATTGCATTCTCTAGCCTGCTGGTCAAATTTCTTCCTTTGTACTATGAAAGTTTTAGTAGTTGAGACAATCCCTTGAATATTTTTTGTTGTACCTTGTATTTTTTTTTTTACTTTCTTTTACCACTAAATTGATAATATAAGTGGCGCATCGCACATGGAAAAAATTACCATCACATACAAGAACATTTTGATCCTTGAGACGCTTGATAATTTTATACATATTGGCACCATCATTAGCAAGCATCAAAGGCAACATCTTGCATTCAAGATTTCAATCATTCATGTTTTTAATAAATGTGTTGCACAAATTAATTCTAGTGTGTCTTTCTTCCATATGCATGAAGTTGATGTTTTTTCTTTTTTATTCTCAAGAGCCAATTTTCATCAATGAAATGGGCCGTTACACATATGTATGACTTGGTTTGTCTCTATGTCCACCAGTTCATACTCATAGTAGCTCTAAACTGACAAGAGGGCGAGGCAAACAATATATATAATTTTTCTGTTCCTCTTTGTAAAGACTTAAAATATTTTTTGCAAGAGTAATATGAGATTTCATAGAAATGTTGGTGCAATAATTTTACAAAATTAACAAAGCCCTCATGTTCCGCCATGGCAAATAGATATTCATGTTTGATAAACATTTGCACACATTTCTTTTTACTAACCTTTGCATTATACTTATGCAAAGTCAACACACATGTTTCTTCCCACTTTTTTGTGAGACTTGTAACAATTCCATAAATGAGTGATCCCCTTAGTTCTCTTTTTTCATCAAACTCCCTCGAACAATGTCACACTTTGCTACAACTTTTACCTTCTATCCATTAATCAATTTTGTTTTAATTGTTTTTTAAAAATCATTCCACATGTTAGATGCCAATGTTTTAGGCCGTTTTTGATCTGAATCCTGAACGACGTTACTACTTGCATTTTCCGTAGGAGAAATTCTACTAGGCATTCTGCAATTATGAAAAAAAAAGAAAAAGAAAAAATGCTAAAGTTGAAAAAGAAAGCTAGTGTTGGAATGTAACAAACGCTTGAAGCCAAGATGCCTGTTGGTTGATATTAGTATTGCATAGGAGAATAGATTACCACAAGAACTTCCAAAGAACATTTTTTTCTCTATAAGTTAATAAACTTCACATGTATACAACGATTTGTTAGGCACCCAAAGATGAAAACAAAATATTAAATTGGCAATATAATAACTTTTAGGCCTAATGAAGTTATTAGAGAGCAAGAGAGAAGCAACATAGTGAACAATAGTAGCATACTAGCATATAATATTTACCTTAATGGAAATGTTGTTTCTGTGCTTTTTGAGGATTTCTAAACGAACTCTTGTCCAATTGCCTCTATAGCTTAACAAACCGAGATCGGAAAGTGGGTGCTAAGATGTCCCTGCGTTGCCCTCCATTGAAAGTGGGAAAGCGAGGTGGGGTGGTGGGGGGCAAGTGCAGAGGAGGCTGAGATAAGAAAGTGAGCACTCAACAAACCAACATTGGAGGTGGGGGGTTGCACGAGTGAGGTGTGAGTTTTTTGGGGGCAGTGTGTGCCTCAAACTTGGGAGTTAGGTGGCACCGACGGGAGGTAGGGGCGGCCACAGGAGGGAGTGTGGTTTTTTTTTTTGGGGAGGGGGGGGGGGGGGGTGGCGGGCTAGGGTATCGAGGAGGCGGCGGGGGGAATACGGGAGGGAGCCCAGGGTGGGAAGGGAAAGAGTGTAGATGCATGTGTGGGGCACTGTGAGAGTAAAGAAAGAGAAGATAATGAGATTAGGGCATCCAGAACAAAGGAAATAGGATTGGGATTTTAGACACTTTTTTTTAATATAACTTAATAGAATTCGGATATCCGAATCCGAATTTGACCAAGTAAATAAAAACTGAATTCGAAACATTTTCCTGTATAATATCCAAATTCAAATCCGAATTCGCCTGGATATGTAATTTAGGCATTTGAATTTGATTGCGACCGAATTCGGTATTAGATCCGATTGAATAAAATCCTAACCTCTTTCACTCCTAGTGGCATCATGGGCATGATATAGATGGGAGAGTGATTTTTGGAAGGATGTTCAGCCATAGAGAATTGACTATTTTCTCCTATTTTCTCCCACTTAGATCTTATAAGTCATTTATTCTGTTTGCTAATCTCGAATCCAATCAAATCGCTTAAAACCTAGAAGAACGAATAGACTGGTGCTTTAGAAGTACCCTAGCTCAACACTCTTTTTCCCTGATATTTTCTCTAGACACATGCACACAATTCATGAATAGCCAATCAGTATCTATGATTCTGTATGTATGATTAGAATGAAAAGCTCCTGATTATTGCAATTGATTCCTTTGATTTGCAATTCATTCCATACACATGCAGACATGCAGAGGATGAGATTGTGTATTTAGTCGTGATTTTATTTTTACTTTAAATTGAAGTACTAGTTTGCTGAATTTTGTGTGAGCCATTCTTTCGTAAAATTCTTATGTTGTAGTTGATTATTCCATTTTTCAGGTGGTCTTGTTGAAAATGTTGTTTTACTGTGCTTACATAAATGTCACTAACATAAGCCATATGCTGACCAATTATGTAGATGTGGAATAATGCTTGTGAGGCAACTATGCAGAGATATTGGGCATTGGTTATAGGGGCCCCTAAAGAAAAGGAAGGAGTCATTTCTGCTCCACTTTCGAGGGTACGTCCTACTTATTGACTCTGAAATAGATTAGACATTTTGATGATTTCCTTTGTCCATGCCTATTACAGTATCCATGCATATTTTATAGCTGCATTTGACAGCTAAAATTTTTGTCTGAATTTTTTTTTTAAGTATTTGTGGTTGGTTGTCTAACTTTGCTCAATCGTGAAGTGATTATTATTCTTTTGTATTAATATATTCTATAGATTTGCCAAGTCATACTAATTGACTCGTTTGTATAACTGGAGCGCATAATTTCTTTTATATAATTTTGAATAGTGATAGGTTTGTCAAAGAAAAATGAGTGTTTCATGTATTCTTTTTAAAACTAGTGAAATAATCCGTGCTTCGTGCCGGAATGTAATAATATGACTATTTCGTCATTTTCTTTTATCATTATATATATATATATATATATAGAGTTGAGCTGGAATGCTATCGATAGCAAACGAACTCCGTTGCCACCCATTTGTTTTCGATGATAGAACTTTTCAAAACGACGATCGGTACCGTTAAATATGATCTAGACTATTTAAACTATCTGAAAATTAAATTTCATGCTTTTTTCGATATTCTTTTTTTGTCCATCAAGTGGTCACAAAAATGAACGGCTGAAAATGAATATCCTTCAAAAAGTGATGATAGAAGTCTTGTAATCAAGATCAAGACTATAGATCTTGTTTTAAATAGTTTAAAGAATTTTCTAACCAAAATTCAATTAATTTAGAATTCTTTACACCGTTAAACTAGCAAAAGACTCATCTACTATTAAAATTACAAATTTTGTAACCCTTTGATCATTAGGTCAGTGATGTCGACAAAATTTGAAATTTAATTTTCAGATAGTTTAAATGGTTTAGATCATATTAATGGTGTCGATCCTCGATTTGGAAGCTCCATCATCGAAAATAAATGGGTGGCAACGGAGCTCGTTTGCTATCGATAGCATTCCAGCTCAACTATATATATATATATATATTAGTGTGACTGGTATGCTAGTAAGGTAGTAAGCTATTATTGACATTAGATCAAGACAAATTAATACACAGCCAAAATTTATATATATTACTTTAAAATTTTTAAAATAACATTCTAAAGCCTTATTGAATAGAAAAAACTAAAATAAAACCGTTCCAAAGCGTGCCACTAAGAGGTTGTGTGTGCCCGTCGGCACGCAAGCGTGCCATGTGTCGGCACGCAAGCGTACCTTTGCCGTATCGTGCCAAGCAACGGCCGGCACACCCCTGTGTCACGGCACTTTAATCCATGCTATCAACTGATTCACCAGCTCAATTTTCAAGTGAAAATTGGCTTCCATAGGCGAATTTGTTGGCCTGCACCCAACATGCGAGTTTCATGAAGTAAATCTAGAACATAATTTCTTTGTGATATTTCAACATGCGAGTTTCATGCGAGATTCCTTTATTAGATATTGCTACTTCAATACCTAGAAAATATTTCAACTTTCACAAATCTTTTATCTCAAAATCTTTAGTTCTTGAGGATCATCCCCAGTGACTACTATATCATCAACATAGACAATAAGGTAGTCCTTTTTCCATTGCTCTGTTTAATAAACATAGTGTGACTACTATAAACATAGGAATCTGCGAACGTAGTCTTAGGAAGACTAGTTAACGAAACTTATTTATTAAAGAAAAAAAAACTCTACAATAGACCCATTCCTAGGCTTCGGGAGATCAGAGGCTACTCTGCTTGTATCCAAATGCTAACACACCTTTACTGAATCTATCAAACCAAGCTCTTGGAGATTGCTTCAAACCATACAATGCCTTTTTTAATCTGCACACTTTCCCAACTGTTTTAGCTGAAGAAAAAATATGAAGGGATTTCCGTATACATTTGTTCCTTTAAATCACCATGCAAAAAAGCATTTTTAATATCCAACTGCTGCAAATCCCATTCAAGATTTGTTGCGCATGCTAAGAGAATGTGAATAAAATTTAATTTCGCCACTAGAGCAAACTTATCTTGATAGTCAACTCCATAAGTTTGTGTGAACCCTTTTGCAACTAGTCTAGCTTTGTATCTTTCGATTGACCCATCGGCTTTGTTCTTCACTGTAAAGACCCACTTGCATCCAACATGTCTCTTCCTTTCTAGAAGATCGATAAGCTCAAGTATCATTTTTTTTCAATGCTTTCATTTCTTCAACCATGGCCTCCTTCCATTTACGATCCGTAAGCGCCTCCTTCTAATTTTGTGGAACAAATATAGAAGACAAAGAAGACACAAGGTTCCTATAGGATGGAGATAAAGAGTCATAAGATACAAAATGTGAGATATGATGTTTAGTACTATATCGAATACCCTTCCTAAGGCAATGGGAATATCAAGATCATTAAATTGAGACTCGGGTTTTGAAGGAACAGACTTACATGGCTCGGAAGATTGAGATTGAGATTGAGATTGAGATTGAGATTGAGAGATGGGAATGGACTGAGGAGCAAGAACTAGGTCTTGGAATTGCTCTTTGCTAGGTAACCTGTGCATGACTTACTCATCTTTTCTCTTCCTTCTGCTATAGACCTGCCATTCTTTATAGTTTTTGTTATTATTATCTTTTTTATGTTGCTCCTCTATTCCAGTTTGTTCATCATATCGATGTTGCTCTTCTTGCTCCCCCTCAGAATCATTTCCTTTACTCTCTTGCTCACATTCTTGTAACTCCAACCCTGATTTCCAAAGTGGCAAACATCCTGTATGAGTTAGTACGGTTCCATTCGTCTCTTTATTTTCATTTTGACTCTCCTCCCGAAGAGATGGCTGATAATAGGCTTCATGCTCTCTAAAAGTTACATCCATGGTAACGTACATCTTTCTCGTAGGAGGATGGTAGCATTTATACCATTTTTGAAAGGAGAGTACCTAATGAAGATACATTTTAAAGCTCTAGGATCAAGCTGATCACTTGAGGGCTTGTGATCATGTACAAAGCAAGTGCAACCAAATACCTTTGGTGGGACAATGAATTCCGTGTGCCCTTGTAATTTCTCTATTGGTGTCTTGAAACCAATTGCCCAAAATTGCATTCTATTGATCAAATATGTTGCAGACCAAGGAATAAAGTGCCGTGGCATGGGGGTGTGCCGTTGTCCTCCTGGCACGGTACGGCACGGGCATGCTTGCGTGTCGACACGTTGCACGCTTGCGTGCCGATGGATACGCATGGCCTTCTAGTGGCACGCTCTGGCACATTTTTTTAAAATTTTTTTTGTTCCCAATAAGCTTTTATAATGCTATTTTGAAAGATTTAGTTAAATAATTATAAATATTGACTATATATAGCTATTTTTAAATTAAAGAAAAATATTTTTTTCAAAATTTTAAAAAAATTGTGAGAATTGCTCAACTTTTAAAATTAGTTTGATTTTATCTTTTTTCTTGAAATTTTTAAAAAATATAATATACAAAATTAGAGAAATATTTTTTCTCAAAATTTTAATGTATTTGCAGGATTGATGCATATTGATTTGATAAGAGACCGCTAGATATCTAGATTAACCATAATAGGACCGTAATTGCTTTGATAACTTTTTTTCATTTAAATTTTTTTAAAATATTTATTAAATATTTGAAGAAAAATATTTTTTATTAAAATATTTTTTAAAAAATATTAGATCTATTCATAAAAACTTAGCAATAAATTATATGACAAATAAATTAAACAAATTTAAGTATTAATTAATTTAATTTATCTTTTAATTTTATCACTATTTTCAATCTTTTAAATTTAAAAATAGAAATTTGAAAGTTAAAAATATTTTTATCGCAAATCTCATCTAAAATACTAGATCTATCTAAAATAATTAAAATTTTGACTATATAATAATTAAATCAATTATATTTATTTTCAACTTATTATAAAATACAAATAAAAAAATCACTTAATTTTTTTTTTTTTAAAAAAAAACTTAACAAATTAAAAGTATTTAAAAGAAAAAAAATCACGTAGGAAATATAAAGGCGAATCCCAAAAAAAAAAATTGGATGGAAGACATAAGAACCTACCAAAAAAAAAAATTCATTAAAAAAAAAAAACGGATGAGAGGTACAAAAGCTTATCCAAAAAAAAAAACAATCACAACAACAAAAAAATCAAAACTAATTATGAGAGAAAAAAAAACAGTCGTAACAAAAAAATCAAAACTAACTGTGTGTGAGAGAGAAGGATTTGCAAAAAAAAAAAAAAAAAACAGAAAAAAAAAGAAAAAAAAAGAGATGCTGCGATACCCTGTGGTTGCTTCAATTACTTACATCATGGTTCTTGAGAACCATCTATGCCTCTAGAGGGACGTCCATGAAGTTTCGAGCAAGTTTCTCTAGTATGTTTTGTTCTACCACAGTAATCACATTGATTGGGTCTTTATCTAATACTCCTTGATCACTTGCTCGATTTTTAGGTTCTTTTATGCTTCAAAGTTGAATTAGATACCACAGCTGGTCTCTCAGGGGTTATTTGGTGAAGCATAGCATTTCTTCTACTTTCCTGCTGGACAAAAGCATAAGTCTCACTCAATGATGGAAAAGGGTCTTTGCCGCACTTGGACCCGAATCTGGTCATATTCAGCCTGCATGCCTACCAGGAAATCATACACTCTTTCTTTTTCCATCAACTTTTGTAACTTAGTTGCATCACTAGGACATTCAGCATGAAAGTCTTGATAATAATCCAACTCCTGCCAAAGGCTAATGAGCTACTGAGCTATAGTCGTGTCTCCTTGTTTGGTTTCATGTAATTTTTTTTTTATCTCATATACAAGGGCATCATTTCCAACTTTCGAATAAGTTTGTGTGGTGGCTCTCCAAATTTTGCAAGTTATGTCAAAGAAGAGATGACCATGAGCAATAGCTGGTTGCATTGAATTTAGAAGCCACGACATAACAAGAGAATTCTCAGATTTCCATTGGCTCAAGAGTAATTCATGAGGGTCTATTCTTTCTGCCTGTTACATAATCATATAGTCCGCGTGCTTTGATAAATAATAGACAGGATAGAGACTAGGCTAGGTAATTTTGTCCGCCAAGTTTAATGGAACTAATCTGCAAGAAGGGCTATCCGTTATTGCGACATTCATCTTTTATCCACTAGATGAACCACTGACTTTTCTCCCACTTGTTGCAGAATTGCCCATTGACATGTTCATTAAAAAAACGGTGCAACCAGAAAAAAAAATAATAAAGGCTTAGATATGAACTTAATTCAATAGAGTGCTGAAATTGTTGTTTGCAAGCATCAGATCAATAGAGTGCTGAAATGGTTGTTTGCAAGCATCAAGATTGATTGCAACTGGCATGTTTGATCACAAACAACAGCAGCTCTGTAAGCAGCAAAAACAGGGCCAAAAACAGCAGTCAGCACCTGTTGACAGCACCAACAAACAGGGGCTGCATCAAAAATCATAAACTTAAAGAGTTTCGCTGATGGCATAGGGCAGCCAATGATCACTTGCAGCGGCGGAGCGAGCCTAGAGGAGGGCGCCGGCGGTGTCGTTACAAGCAATAGAAGCGTTGATTGATGGCTCCTTTGCGGTGGCGGCCTTCGTAGTGGACGAACAACAACAGCACTCAAGATCGACGATGCTCACTAAGCATGTACGCGTGGGATTCCAATCGCCCAGAGAGGAGAATGTGATAGGGTCCCTTTTTGTTTGTAGATAAATCCCTATTTAATTAGGGTTATGAAACTGGTTGCTTTGATACCATGATGTTGTTGGAGGAAGAAGAAGATTAGAGAAGGGATTAGGATTTTTTTCTCCTAACCCTAGTTCCACCAATACTTTTATTTTTATATTACAAATATAATTGAAGTTTTGCACATAACACCCTCAAAGAAAAAAATAAAATAAAATATGGGTAACTTCTAACAAAAAGTTACAAGTTTTGTTGGAACATGATGGTTTCCATCAAAAAATGCTATCGAATATTGAGTCAAATAACAGAATATTCTGTTAGGTTACAAAATATTTAGTCAAGTTCTGATGACGAGACACTTAATCAAAATAACTTTTAAGGTTGAGTAGTACAATAATTTTTTTTTAGTTCAGTATGTATTTTTAAACATCATTAGTTCTGCCTTTATTAAAATGCTAAGAGACTAGTGTATAACCACCTGGGATGGAGTGCTCTCGGAGATAGGCCTTAGCTATAGCACTTAATGCATATAGTAACCAATGGAAATCTGAGAATTCTCTTGTTATGTGTGGTGGCTCTCCAAATTTTGCAAGTTATGTCAAAGAAGAGATGACCATGAGCAATAGCTGGTTGCATTGAATTTAGAAGCCACGACATAACAAGAGAATTCTCAGATTTCCATTGGCTCAAGAGTAATTCATGAGGGTCTATTCTTTCTGCCTGTTACATAATCATATAGTCCGCGTGCTTTGATAAATAATAGACAGGATAGAGACTAGGCTAGGTAATTTTGTCCGCCAAGTTTAATGGAACTAATCTGCAAGAAGGGCTATCCGTTATTGCGACATTCATCTTTTATCCACTAGATGAACCACTGACTTTTCTCCCACTTGTTGCAGAATTGCCCATTGACATGTTCATTAAAAAAACGGTGCAACCAGAAAAAAAAATAATAAAGGCTTAGATATGAACTTAATTCAATAGAGTGCTGAAATTGTTGTTTGCAAGCATCAGATCAATAGAGTGCTGAAATGGTTGTTTGCAAGCATCAAGATTGATTGCAACTGGCATGTTTGATCACAAACAACAGCAGCTCTGTAAGCAGCAAAAACAGGGCCAAAAACAGCAGTCAGCACCTGTTGACAGCACCAACAAACAGGGGCTGCATCAAAAATCATAAACTTAAAGAGTTTCGCTGATGGCATAGGGCAGCCAATGATCACTTGCAGCGGCGGAGCGAGCCTAGAGGAGGGCGCCGGCGGTGTCGTTACAAGCAATAGAAGCGTTGATTGATGGCTCCTTTGCGGTGGCGGCCTTCGTAGTGGACGAACAACAACAGCACTCAAGATCGACGATGCTCACTAAGCATGTACGCGTGGGATTCCAATCGCCCAGAGAGGAGAATGTGATAGGGTCCCTTTTTGTTTGTAGATAAATCCCTATTTAATTAGGGTTATGAAACTGGTTGCTTTGATACCATGATGTTGTTGGAGGAAGAAGAAGATTAGAGAAGGGATTAGGATTTTTTTTCTCCTAACCCTAGTTCCACCAATACTTTTATTTTTATATTACAAATATAATTGAAGTTTTGCACATAACACCCTCAAAGAAAAAAATAAAATAAAATATGGGTAACTTCTAACAAAAAGTTACAAGTTTTGTTGGAACATGATGGTTTCCATCAAAAAATGCTATCGAATATTGAGTCAAATAACAGAATATTCTGTTAGGTTACAAAATATTTAGTCAAGTTCTGATGACGAGACACTTAATCAAAATAACTTTTAAGGTTGAGTAGTACAATAATTTTTTTTTAGTTCAGTATGTATTTTTAAACATCATTAGTTCTGCCTTTATTAAAATGCTAAGAGACTAGTGTATAACCACCTGGTTGAAGATTTGAGTCATGTACCTACCAGTTACTATATGCATTAAGTGCTATAGCTAAGGCCTATCTCCGAGAGCACTCCATCCCAGTATTCCACTTTAGAAAGGATGTAGATAATGCCCATCTTAGTATATACTGAGTTGGATTATAACTATATATATGCAGTTGAAGTTACATTTAACAATAGAAATAACATGCAATTTCTTGTAACAGGTGCTTCTTAATGATGGGAAAATGGAGAGGGTCATCTTAGCTCACCCTTCAGGTATAGATGGTTCTCAAGAAGCTGTTACCGAATATAGGGTGATGGGACCCACCATTAATGGATGCTCATGGATTGAGCTGCGTCCCGTCACTGGTCGGAAACATCAGGTGCTCCTTAACTATATATATAAAAAATTCCACATTTATCTAAATATTTGTCTTTGTTTTCTTGCATATAGTTCAAAGTGTATTTCTGCCTGCATATATGCAAGATCTGCTCTTATGTAATTTCTTGAAATTCAGTTGTCATGATTTATTTGGCGGTAGGAAGAATGTGCACACACTCCTTGAACTTTGATCCTTTTGCAAACCAACCCCTTGAATAGTAGTGTTTAGTTTGACTGGTTGACACTCCATTTCATGTAACAGTATAAATGATTCTTCTTCCACGTGACTTTATTTTTTTAGCCACTTTTCTAATGTATCTGTCACAAGTTAATTTGTTGCATCTATCTAAAATATTGTTAGGTTTGGGATGCTGCAAGATAATCATAGATTGTATCTCCACTATTGTTTTCCATCAGGAGTTATACTAACATAATGGTCGCATAATTTTTCACTAATCTCTCAATTCGACTAAGATTTTCTATCTCTATATGATGTTTTTTTTTTTCTCATGTGGGTTATAAGGAGATGATTCGGTGAAGCTTTTATCCTCACTTCAAATGCAGATTGATGTTCTAGATATGTCACATAGAACTATTTAGGGCTAAATTACACTTCTGGTCCTCAAACTATGAGGAGTGTGACACTTTGGTCTCCAAACTTTAATTTGTTCTAATTTTTAGCTCAAAACTTTTTGAATTGTTGCAATTAAGTCTTACAATTCAATTTAGTTAACTAAATGTTGACGTATTGTTGATGTAAAAATATTGCAGCATCTTAATTATTGTCGTGTTATCAATCATAATACTGTTACATCATTTTCACATTAGCGATACATTAGTATTTCGTTAACTAAATCAGGTTGTGGGACTTGAGTGCAACAACTTAAAATGTTTGAGCTAGAAATTACAATAAATTAAAGTTTGAGGACCAAAATGTCATGTGCCTCTTAGTTTGAGGACCAAAAGTGCAATTTAGCCAATGACTAAGAAACAAATGTTGCTTGAAATCTGATCAAAGGGCCGTTTACATTATTGACCATTTAAATTGTTACATGAAGAATACGGGTTAAAACAAATTTCAATAATACCTTAGGCAGTGTTTGGTTTGGGAACAAGGGAGGAATAAGGGAAATAAGCCTTATTCCACCCCTTGTTCCTAGGCAAGAAAAAAAAATTAGTTCCCTTAATAACGGGATATCCTAGGATAATTTGTTAAGAGAGTGGAATTATTGTTCTACTCCAATGGGTGGAACAACAATTCCTCCCCTAATACCTATACTAATTAATAATAAAATATTACTAAGTTATGTATTATATATTAGTTTATTTACTAGTTAACTAGATAAATAATTAACCACTTGATTTGTAACTCTAATAAATATTTAATTAACTATTTAAGTGATTAATTTATTATTTATAATTAATTACATAATAAAAAAATAATAATTATTTAGTGTGTTTATGTAATAAATAATATTTATATTGATTAACCAATTAATAATTTGACCAATCGAACTAATTAAATAATTAACTTATTAATTTATTAACTTATCAAATTACTTATGGTTAACTAATTTATTAATTAACAGTATTTATGGTTTTATAATTTATTAATTAACAGTATATGTGGTTATCTGATAGTATTCATGGTTAATTAATTAATTAATTTATTAAATTATTATTTAATTAATACTTTGATATTAATTAATTAGATAAAATATTATTATTTTAAAACTATAATTACTCTTAATCCTACTATTCCTATCTAACTATCCAAAAGTTATTTTTTTTTTTATTTCCGGAAATAACTTAATTTCATTCAAACGTAAAATTGATCTAATTCTTGCTTATCCTAGAAGTTGTACCTATACCGGGACTAGCCAAGATCAGTTTATTCCTGAATCAAACAAAATACCTTAGTGGTCGGCTTGCAAAAAGGTCAGAGTTGAAGGCTTGGAGCAGTTTACTTTTCTTTCTAGAATTTAGTCTTCATTAGCTATCTAGTGGGAATTCTAAGCTATGCTAATATCAACCATCAATACCAATTTAAAGAGAATTGGTGCGAAGTTCGTTTTGCGACAGAATTGCATATTTTTCCTTCAAGAAATAGTTTCCTTCTTCACAACCATTTAAATTTTAACTTTTTGGACTTTCGGAGAAATGAAATATTGCAGAGTTGGGGGGGGTTTGGCACATTTAACATCTATGAAAGGCTATACAATATTGATGTCTTATGAGTGTTTCCCTTGCAGCTACGAGTGCACTGTGCTGAAGGTCTTGGCACTCCAATAGTTGGAGACTACAAGTATGGTTGGTTTGTGCACCAGAGATGGAAGCAAATGCCCCGACTTGACTACGCGCCGTTGAGCGGGACGCCATACAAATTAAGAAGGCCGGAGGGTTTGGAGGTGCAAAAGGGTAGTGTTCTCTCCAAGGTCCCTTTGCTACACCTCCACTGTAGAGAAATGGTGATCCCTAACATCGCTAAGTTCCTTGGCAGCACAGGCGAGTGGCATGATGAGGGCAATCCATGGTCTAGGGATAAGCCGGATCTCCTCCGGTTTGTTGCGCCAATGCCTTCACACATGAAAATAACTTGGAATATTATGTCTTCATATTTGGTGTAATTATGTGAGTCCTAGTCTCAAAGTTCAATTTTGTATGTATATTGAGCTGTCTCCGACAGCGGTTGTTTATCTAGGAACCAATATGCTATCCTTTTTCTTTTTTTTCCTTTTTTCCTTTTTCCCTTTTTCTTCTAAAATATGGAAGTTCTTTGATAGTTGCAATATTTCTTTATGTACTTCTATTTAATTTAGGATGTTTTTAATGGATCATGCTTGATCGCATCTTGGACACCGACATTTTGCTTGAGGATTAAAACACGGTTTTTGTAGCCTAAGAAAGAGAGCGCATATGGCATTTACTCTGAGACAGTGGTGGTAAGCAATTCATATAGATGCCCCGGCCCACGAAGGAGCCAAAAAAATGAAGACATGTTGTCACGCCTCGGCCCTAGCGAAAGCCCGCCCGGCATTTGTATAGAGCCGTCATGTGCATAAGGTATCCTTCGGTACATATAAGGCGTCTATAACTAAGAAAATATAATGAATTGCAAATAAAACCTTTTTTTTGATATATGTTACATCGGAGGATACATGGATACGCTTTTGGGATGTACAAGTACCATTTTTCCATGGATATATACATGTCTATCAGACCAACTCCAAAATAAGCGAGTGTAGTTAGTAGCAGTTTTATTGCTTACCACTCTTTTTTCATTTTTTGCCTCTGGTAGACCTACTGGGCGCGTCGGAGTGTGAGGCTTTACCCATTAGGGGAGGCTACTGGTTTACAGTTCTCACCCCCATTCTTTTTTTCCTCTTTTTCTTCTCCTTTGTTTTGCAGAGTCTTCTGCGGGTGCTGCTGGGCGTACAGCGGCGGATTGAGGAGAGAGGACAGCTGAGTAGATAGACGGTCGGCCCGACAGTGAGTTAGCTTGACTTGTATCCCTTTTATCTCAGACGGTTGTACTTTTATCTTTTGGGTCTGGCTTTAGCCAGCTGGTTGTATCATTTTGGTGAGCTGGGAGAGACACTTGTACTATTATTTTCAGATGTACTATATTTTACTTCCAGCTTTAGTCTGAGATGTAATAGTTTTAGTTCAGCTCTGTTTTTATTGCTTTTTTATTATATCTCTTATATCTGAGCAGCTTACCAGCGTCTCGTGTACGCGGAAAATTTCGTGTGCACGGTGGATCTGTAGACGGGCCGGGGTTCTGGTTTACACCCAGGTCGTGACAGATTAGGTGGTATCAGAGCTTAGGGATAGGTCAGTTGGGACTAGGGGGGTCAACGAGCCGAACACGAGCGAGCTGGGGTCGGCTCGTGTTCGGCTCGTTTAATAAACGAGCCGAACACGAGCTGACTCGTTTAAATATCGAGCTGAAAAATTTGGCTCGTGTTCGGCTCGTTTATTAACGAGCCGAACACGAGCTGGCTCGCGAACAACAAGTTCGATTTTTATTTCTATTATTAGGTGTAAAATTGAAAGAAAATTAAAATTTTAATATAATAATTAAAATTCACAAAAAATTAATAGTCTAAAATCTAAATAGTAAAATATATATATATATATATATATATATATATATATATATATATATATATATATATATATATATATATATATATATATATATATATTCGAGCTGTTATCGAGCCGAACACGAGCGAGCTGACCTCAGCTCGTGTTCGGCTCGTTTATTAAACGAGCTGAAAAATTCGGCTCGTGTTCGGCTCGTTTACTAAACGAGAGATTCGATCTCGAGCTCATTTCGAGCCGAACACGAGCTGGCTCGCGAACAGCGAGCTGGATTGCCACCCCTAGTTGGGACTTAGGAAACCCTAGTCTTTTGGCGAACCCTAGGATGATAGGGCGTAAGAGATGCGACATTTTGCAAAAGTCGGTGATTTAGTTATTTGACTCTTCCAGTGAGTGAAGAGGGATCGACATATCCTATTTCTGTGGGACGGTTATGTTGACTGCAGACAACATAAAGTTACAGAAAATAGGGGGATGTCCTTGACTTTCGCTAGATTGGGTTGTGTGTGGTTATGTTGCTGATTTGTGGTTTTTTGTGGCAGGATGCCTCCCCGACGTCGGATCCCTACCTGGGGTGCCCCTACACCCCCTGTTGAGCCAGAGCTGGCTGGACCTTCTGAGATTACTGAGTTGAGGGCCTTGGTGGCCCAATTGGCTGAGAGCAGCCGCCGGCAGGAGTAGCAGTTTGAGCAGCTACTCGCGCGGAGAGAGATGCCGCCTCCGACAGTTTTGGATGCCCCTGCACCACCTGTGGTACCACTTGTGCCGACGGCGCCATCATCGAGTAGCGGGGCTCGGGGAGTGGCCCAGCCTTTGACCCTGGCTGAGGAGCAGGATATTGCTGACAAGCTCGCCAAGTTTTGTCAGCGGGGACCGCCTAGATTTTCGGGGCGGAACACCCAGCCTTGGGAGATTGGATCGTGGTTAGCAGCGATGGAGAAGCTGTTCAGGGACTTCTTCATCGATCCGAGGTACCGGGTACACATGGCAGTGCATTGTCTAGATGGAGACGCGGATGCCTGGTGGCAGCGGGTGGAGCCCTTAGAGTTCCTGATCACTAGACAGCTACCTTGGTCGGAGTTCCGACGGATGATCTTGGATACTTATTTTTCTATGAGTGTAAAGCGAAAGCTGGAGGATGATCTGAAGAACCTGCAGCAGGACGACCGATCAGTACAGGCCTACTTTTAGGAGTTCATGCAGTTACTTAACTGCGTGCCATTTGTCGCTCGGGTTGGACCCCATCAGGTGGAGTTATTTGAGGCAGGTCTCCGCACTGAGATTTATACCTTGGTGCATGCTCAGCGGCTTCAGACTCTCGAGGAGGTCGCGGAGCATGCCCAGTGGGTAGAGAGAGGAGGCCATGTAGTCGCCAGGCGAGGCGGTATGATCGCGCAGAGCTCCGACAGGGAGCGACCAGCACCCGAGGACGGGGGACAGGCTAGTTCGTGGAGATCGCCGCGGCCTCAGTTCTCTAGCCGTGGGCGTTCGGAGCAGCGAGGGCCTGGTGGATCCCAGAGGCCACCGCAACAGCTGCAGGAATTGCAGCAACAGACAATGAGACAGCAGCAGCCAGGACAGCCGCGACTTCGCGATAGAGACAGATGCATATTCTGTGGAGGACCTCATATGTCGCACACCTGTGATCAGAGGTGGGGTCGTTGTTACAAATGTGGACAGTCAGGCCACATTCGAGCTTCATGCCCCCTTTCGACCTTAGCGGCTCCTTCAGTATCAGCTCCTTTTTCATCTCAGCAGAGGTCGTCAGCCCAGCGGCCTTATGCTCCGGCGAGCGGATCACCTCCTTTTTACCCTGCTGATCACCGGCCGCCGGCTCAGAGCGGTCGGGTTTATGCCGCTCAGGTGGAGGACTTTGCAGCAGCCGACCATGTGGTGGCAGGTATTATTTTACTTTTTGGCATTAGATTTTGCATTGTATTGCACTAAAGCATCATAGTCATGTGTTAGGAGTGCATTTACTTCATTGCATGGGTTAGGGGTAGGACGGTCACCTTGTGCACGGGAGGTTCATATTCCCGATCTTTGGCACGTGGAGGAGTGTTGTTGGTCCTGCCCGGTGTAGATGAGTCCTGGATTGTGCCAGTAGACCTGATGGTCTTGACTCAGCTGCGGGACTTGGTTACGGTACTTAGGACGGTTTGGCTGGCTCGGTTTTTCTTCTTTTCGCGGCGGTTGATTGTGCCGCGAGGACGGTTTTCTTGGGGAGCCAAGCCAGGAGGTGTTGGTGTACCTGGGTTGCTTGAGGGTTATCTTTACCTCTATGGTTTTGACTTCGCGAGCGAGGCGGATGTTTCGCCGTGGATGCGTAGTCTTTTTGGCTAGCATAGTTGCGGGACCTGCGGCGGCACCGGGACTCGGGGACACCCCTTTTTGGTTGTTAGTTCCCGGATGTTTTTCCTTTTGGGGTTGACTAGCGTGCCACCTGTTGGGGAGTTGAAGACGCGACTCCAGGATTCGTTGGTTGGGGGATTTGGTCTGACCTAATGTGTAGCCTCGGGGAGTGCTGGTGCTATTCGGGGTGGGCAGGGATGGTTCACTTCGGCTTTGCGTGGATTACCGGGAATTAGATGAGGTGACTATCAGGAACAAGTACCCTTTGTCGAGCGTGGAGGATTTGATTTACCAGCTGCATGGGTCCTGGGTCTTCTCGAAGATTGATTTGCAATCTGGTTTTCTCGACCGTATATGGCTGCGTGTGGATGCAGGAGAGTTGGGGAATTGCTTGTACATCCCGACGATTTAAGGATTAGAGATCAGAGTCCGCGTGATCAGTTGGGGGACTTTTAGTGGATACTTCGGGAGTACGGATGTACATGGACCGAGCTTTTGTGGTTGGATTACCGGGGGCCCTGGGAGGAGCGGATGCTTTTCGCTGATGCAGACTACTTGGTCACTCGAGCGGCTAGCCCAACTGTATTGGATGAGGTGGCGCAGTTACCTGGAGTGCCTGCCTCTATACTGTATCAGATAGAGACCCGAGGTTTGCTTCGCGTTCTTGGAGGAGTTTCTAGACAGCCTTGGGAGTGTGAGTCGTGGATGATTGGATATCTACCGCCCCCCCTACTTGGTTGAGGTTCCGGCTTGAGGAATGACTTTAGTTTCGAGGACGAACTTTCTTTTAGTGGGGGAGGATGTGAAGACCCGGATCTCTGCAGAGCTTCTGCAGTGTGTTTAGCAGCTTTTGAAGGCCTTTGCTGTGTGCTGGAGGTGTTTGCGCGCGAATCAGACCCCATGAATGGACTCAGCGCGAAATTTGGATTAAGAATACTTTTCTTGATACATTCGGCAAATTTTAGAAGTGGAATTGGGCAAAACGGACATCGGATTTGGATTCAGCGCGCGAAAACGATGAAAATGGACTATTTACTTGTGTTTTTCGGAGCCCGGATGCGCAAACTCGGATTTCAAGGCTTGGGTTACTGTTCCGGCGGCGGGCAGGCGGCGGAGCGCAGCGGCGAGGGCGCGGGCAGGCGCGGGCGCGGGCAGGCGCGGTGTTCAGAGTTGGGTGTGCCACATGGCGGCTCCCCCATTGGGCGCGCTGGGGACACGTGGCGGCTTCGGGTTCGGCGGGTGCATCGGGTGCGTGCACCGGGCGCAGCGAGTGGAGGCGGTGACATGTAATGTGCAGGGATTGGCCGGTGAACGCACGCGCGACAGCTGCGCGGGGCGCGGCGGACGATGGACCGCCTCGGGCCACGTGTCGCCCGCTCATTGGCGGGCGCAGTGACCCGGCGGATCCGGCGTGAACAGCGGCCCACGCTCCCAGCCGTGGACCGTGTCGCGACGCGGTGCGCCGCAAATAGCGGACGCGCGTGCGCCGGGCGCGCGGGGCGCGGACTAGGGTGACGTGGCACGCCGAGGTGGTTTCGGGTGCGCACTGTAGCGGGCCTGGGCCGGATTCGGGCCCCCGAATCCGGCGCGGGCAGGCGCGGGCGCGTTGTTCAGAGTTGGGTGTGCCACGTGGCGGCTCCCCGTTGGGCGCGCTGGGGACACGTGGCGGCTTCGGGTTCGGCGGGTGCATCGGGTGCGTGCACCGGGCGCAGCGAGTGGAGGCGGTGACACGTGGCGCGCAGGGATTGGCCGGTCAACGCACGCGCGGCAGCTGCGCTGGGCGCGGGGCACGATGGACCGCCTCGGGCCACGTGTCGCCCGCTCATTGGCGGGTGTAGTGACCCGGCGGATTCGGCGTGAACCGCGGCCCACGCTCCCCGCCGTGGACCGCGTCGCCACGCGGCACGCCGCGATTGGCGGGCGCGCGGGGCGCGGACTAGGGTGACGTGGCGCGCCGAGGTGGTTTCGGGCGCGCACTGTAGCGGGCCTGGGCCGGATTCGGGCGCCCGAATCCGGATCCTCTTGTGGGTGGGCTTGGGCTATAAATAGGCCCTTAACAGCCCATTTTTCTCCTTTTTCGGGCTATTTCTCTGGGGGCTTTCTTTAGGGAAGTTCTTCATCTCCCTCCTCTCCACCCTTTGATGGAGTTCTAGGATTTTTGGAGGTTGCTACATCGACGTTTTCGATTTTGCGTGCACATCGACGCTTCTTCTCCGGCGACCCTTCCCGTCGCATTTTGGTGTCCCCCGGGCTACCCCGAATGAATTTTTTGGCGATTCTTACGCCGGTGTTTCCACGACAGGTAGGGCTACGATTCTCGTGTTTACAGTTTCTTTCTATTCCGAGGTTTTCTTGAGCTTTTCAGATCATTTTGTGACCTCATTTTCTGGGGCGGAGTTTTGGACAGCATTAGAGTATTTGTGGGATATCTCGGCCCACGAGCATCGGAATGAGGAGTGCAAGTACTTGATCTTCATCTACGTGTCGGAAGGAATATTATCTTGATTTTTCTGGGATTTTTGGAGGGTGCTGTGAAGGTGATAATCCCACATTTCTGCACTAAATGCTACAGGATTTTGATTGTGAGAAGTTTTGGGCACGCCGGGATGTTTATTTTTTATCTTGCCCTACAGGTATCGGAACGGAACGTGCGAGTACTTGTTTCGCATCTACTCGTCGCGAGGATCGCAACAGTTATTTTTTTGAATTTTTCCGAGATCATCTCGCAGGTAAAATTTAGCCATTTTCGAGACTGGTTGTATGACAGCGGCAGATTGTGCATTATTTGGATTAATTGTACGCCGATTGGGTTACCTTTGCAGTGTGCCGTGTTTACCAGGAGTAAGGGCGTACTTGGGCTGTGCTTCGCGTGATTTGCGATCGAGGTGGGTGGTTGCTATATCCCTCTACTTTGACGAGCTCACTAGGAACATTGGATAGATCCCTATATTAGACTTATTGATTATCATGCTCGTGGTTGGGTTTATGCATGCTTGTGTGGATTTATGGATTACTATGTTAACACTTAACTTTGCATGTGGTATTGAATATTAAATTGGGACAAATTGGTTTACCTTGGTGGTGGGTACCACTTGGGGATATTTTTGGACATGCATAGGTGGATGGTTTATGTGAGGGTGAGTAGCGGTTTATGTGAGATTCATGATTATTGCTACTCTTTTATTTCCTTTCCAAAGAGAACACTTGCATGCTTGTATGGACATCTAGTTAGGCCATCTTTTATTGCTACACTATCATGTTGGAACTTGACTTAGGAGAAACCATGTTTAGTCAAGTGGTTCATGTTGCTCGGGTTCGAGCAGGGGTTTGGGATAGTGTGGCCGGGGCCTGGATTGTGAATTGTGGGTTTTGCGGCAACCGCGGATATTGGGCGGTTGACCGGATGTCGGTTATAGGACATCGGTTGTGGGACATGATTATGGACTAGGGGGTTTTGTGGCAACCGCGGATATTGGGCGGTTGACTCAGGGGTTGGACTTGATGTTAGTCGGTAGATTTCACGGCAACCGCGGGTATTGGGCGGTTGACCGGAGGTCGGTTGTTTGACCTGATTGTGGAGGGTATTGCGGCAATATTGGGCAATTGACCGGATGTTTACTTATGTTTCAGATTGGGGATCAGGGTTTTCTTTAGTGGAGGGATTTGTTCCACTTAGGCATTATAGTGATCCAGTCCTGCTCTTATGATACTTATGACATGGTTACTTTCCTTGTGTGGGTAGCTCCCCTCGAGTTCCCCTCCGGAGCGTGGGGGTCAGATAGTGATTGAGTTTTTGCTATCACATCGGCGCGGCTTTACTTGCCTGATGCTGAGGGCGGCAGCAGGAGTTTTTGCTATCACATCGGCGCGGTTTTACTTGCCCGATGATGAGGGCGACAGCAGAAGTTTTGGCTATCATATCGGCGCGGCTTTATATGCCTGATGATGAGGGCGGCAACAAGGCAGTACCAGTTTTTACTGGCAGTTAGATTGGGCTACCGGGACGGTTTGGTTACTGATGCATTTAGAGGCATAGTAGTGGTAGTTTCCTTTTTAAGCAGTTTTATTGCTTAGCACTCTTCTTTCCCTTTTTGCCTCTGGTAGACTTAGTGGGCGTGTCGGAGTGTGAGGCTTTACCCACTAGGGGAGGCTACTGGTTTACTAGTAGTTCTCACCCCCATTCTTCTTTTCCTCTTTTTCTTCTCCTTTGTTTTGCAGAGTCTTCTGCGGGTGCTGCTGGGCGTAGTGTAGAATACCGGGATTTCGGATGGCGCACCGACCTCGCAAAATGGCGTGGTGCGGAGAAAATTACCTCGGGCGTGTTCCATATGTGTCTTCAGATGAGTTCGGGTTGATTCGGATCAACGCGGAAGCCCCAGCTTGATTCGGAGTTTTCCGGGCATTGTGCGCCATTAGAGGACCGTTTTTGTAGAGCCCCGACTCCACAGTGGTGTGCAGAAAAAAAATTGGGAAATACTTGGAACAGGTGTACTTTATGATTACAGCGGAGTTCGGGAGGTTCCGGATTGACGCGGAGGACCCGAAGGCAAAAAGTGAGTTGGAGTTGGCAATTATTGGAGCCGGTTTTCGGATTGAGCACACCGACTCCACAGTTGAGCTTTTTGAGGGGGAAAAGCTGTGGACATGTGTATTTTCAGATTACAGCGGAGTTCGGGAGGTTTTGGGCTGGTACGGAGGCCCCGAAGCCAAAAAGTGAGTTGGAGTTGGCTAATTAAGGATTATTTAATTAATTTAATTATTGGTGGCTTTTGGTTTGTGAGGTATTGGATTAAGAGATGAGGGAAATGAATGGAATTAGTGGGATTAGATTTTTGTTGGGGGGTTAATTAGATTTTGTATTACCTGCTACAACTGTTTTGCACTCCTGATTAACCCACCTTAATTAAGTGCCACGTCACCTTCTCCTTCAAGCATGAAACAGAGGAATGAAGGGTGAAACAGAGGAAGAGAAGAAGGAGAGAAAGAGGAAGAAGGAAGAAGAAGAGAGAGGAAGAAAATGAAGGGAATGAGAGTGGTGTTGGTGCGGACCCTCTGTTGGTAGCCGTGTGGAGCCGGGCGGAACGTGCGCGACGAGCTTCTTTGAGGTTTGTGTTAATGCTGTTTTTGAGAGTTTGGGTTTTTGGACTTGCTTGTCCATGGTGGGTGTGGCTGCAGCAAAGGGGAGCTGCGAGGAGGCGGAGGCCGCGCGGGTGCGCAAAGGTGCGCGCGCGGCCGGCGCGGACTGCTGCGCGGGCGCACATGGACGCCGCGCGCAGCGCTGCAGGCTGCGCGTGGTGCTGCGGGGCGCCGCGCGGCGAGGGCCCAGCGCCGCGCGGCAGGCGTGCTGGCGCCGCGCGGCTGGCTGCAGGCACGCTGGAACTGCGCAGACAGCGGCTGGGCAGCGCGCTGTGGCGTGTGTGCTGGAATTTTGTTCCGCGCGGCGCGCGCGGTGTTTTCGACGGCCGGGGGGCTAGTTTTTGACGGCGATCGTGTGTGTCGGGCGTGTTTTAACTGAATTTGAGCTTTTTCCTCTTTTCTTGCAGTTCGTGGTAGCTGAGACCTTGGTGGTGGCCTTGGGGGTTTGAGCCTTGGTGTGTGCTGGTAGTGTGTATGGGAGGATTATGTAAATTGTGTATGTGAACATGTAATTATTTTGTGCTGTGTGAAGTGTGTGTGCTGTGGGCCTAAAGTGAGTTTATTGTGAATTATGTGGATGCTTTGGAGCTTGTAGAAGATGTGTGTGGGTTTGTGTGGTCTGTGAGCGTGGTGTATGGATTTTGAGTTTGGGGTTGTGCTGGCATTGTGCGGAGCCGCAGGATTTTTATGGAGTACTCGAGGCATTTTTCTGAGCTTCCGGGGATTTTTTCGAGGTTCGCGGCAGTGTGCGCGCGCGGCGCGGTTTGGTGTTTCGGCAGATTTTGGTCAATGAGCGGTCCGGCGCTTCACTGACTTTAGCGATTGCCTGCGGAAAGCGTTCCAGGTGGGTTGGAATTTCTCCAAAATTTTTGGAATGCCCTTTAATGCTATTGAATGCAAGTTGATCATATTTATTATGTTACTTTCACTGTTTTTAAATCTGATAGTTGCCTAGAATTTTCTGTAAAATTTATTGGAACCCCGGATCATTTTTAGTATACTCCTGATACTATAGGACACTAGACTGCATGTTCTGTTGGCATCATTTTTGCACCCTGATCGTTTTAAAAATCGAGAAAGCCGTTTTAAGGAAAAATCAGCATTTTTAAAGGTAGTTTTTAAATCATAAGTTCGCCAGTGGTATGGCATAGATTCAGGGTGCATTAGACCTCGTGCCTGGGGGCCGAGTGATCCCTTTTTGAGTTTTGGGATGGGTTCTAGTGTCATGTGGATTTGAGCTTCCTTGTAGATTGAGGAGATTATTCTAGATCATGAGTCATGTATCTCTGATTTGATAGTGGAGGTGGTTCTCCGACTTAGTTATGAGAGTTTTAGGGTTCTGGCAGATCGAGTCGTGGAGGTTTCCCGACTTAGCCATGGGTTGTGCATTATCAGATTAAGTCGTAGAGGATTCTCCGACAGATTATGTGAGGATTTGGGCTTTTTCCTGTTGAGTCGTGGAGTCTCTTTTTCCGACTGAGTTGTGCTTTTGAGCATTGAGTTGCCGTTCTGTTTGATCGTGGACCATAGCCTGCATGTGCCGCTTATTGAGACAGTTGAGACTGATGAGATACTTGAGCTCGTTGGGGTCGCTCCCCTCGAGTTACGCCCCGGGTGCGTGTTGATGATGAGATGATGATGCGCCTAGTTCATATACTAGTGGTCACTTGATATCCCTGGCCGAGTTACCATGGGGTCACTTTGTGCGAGATTGAGATAGTCAGTTTAGGACGCCCCACGTAAATCCCGTCCTCTTATGGATGCGTGGTAGTGGGCAGGTGCGTTCCTAGACGACAGGCGTAGGCTGGACTGAGCCAGTTTTGGCAGTCTTTCAGATTGGGTGATATGAGCGGGTGGTTACATATTATGTTCTTAGATGGGTTTCTTTCCTTTGAGCGTTGATACTGAGGCATCTTAGTAGTAGAGAGTGTATGCATATCATGTGATTGGTAGAGTTTTCTTGAGCTTGATGATTGAGATATTTTTAGCTGTAGTTTTCTTTCAGCTTACCCATTATCTATCTATCTACATACCTATCTATTTGCCTCCAATAGACTTAGTGGGCATACCGTGGATATTGGTGACGGTACCTTCTGCAGTACATCTCACACCCGCTGCAGTGACAGGTTTACCGAGGCTGCTGTTCCGGCTTAGCTCGCGCGGAGACAGCTGATCGAGGTGAGGACGTGGCCGATTAGTTCCTTACCAGCATTGAGAGTCAGAGGTAGATGTACCCGGTATTTTTATGTTTCCACTTTTGTGCTGGACATTCTGAGAGATCAGTGAGGATTTCATTTACTTTATAGTTGAGAGACTTGTATTGAGGATTTTTATTTATCCAGATGTTCAGTGGATTTCTGTAGCTATTAGTTCTTTTTCAGCTCTGATACATGCTTAGCTATAGATCTTTTGCAGGGTAGACGCTTCGTCTGTGCGGCAGTTTCCGCACAGACGGCGGATCTGTTGGCGAGCCCGGGTCGCAGTTTTGACCTCGGGGCGTGACACGTACAGCTGCGGATCGAGGAGAGAGGACAGCTGAGTAGATAGACGGTCGGCCCGACAGTGAGTTAGCTTGACTTGTATCCCTTTTATCTCAGACGATTGTACTTTTATCTTTTGGGTCTGGCTTTAGCCAGCTGGTTGTATCATTTTGGTGAGCTGGGAGAGACACTTGTACTATTATTTCCAGATGTACTATATTTTACTTCCACCTTTAGTCTGAGATGTAGTAGTTTTAGTTCAACTCTGTTTTTATTGCTCTTTTATTATATCTCTTATATCTGAGCAGATTACCAGCGCTTCGTGTACGCGGAAAATTTCATGTGCACGACGGATCTGTAGATGGGCCCGGGTTCTGGTTTACACCCGGGGCGTGACACAGTGCGGATCCGGGCGCCCGGTTCTTCCCCCCTGATCCGAAATGGGTTGTTTTGGGTTTTTTTTCTATAAATAGGCCCTTTCATTCCTCCATTTCGGTTTATTTGGAGAACCTCTTGGAGCCCCTCTCTTGCTGAGAAGAAGTTCTACAAGTCTTCTACACTTCTAGTATTTTTGGAGGATTTTTGAAGATCGTTTCATCAGCTTCTTCCCTGACTCCGCGAGCTTCGATGTTCCTCCGATTGCGGTTTTCTTCGTCGATGTTTCTTATGTGCACTTCCTTAGGCTTACCCTTTGGAATTTTAAGCTAAAATTTTAGGAGGCTCTTCATGAATGGTAGGCCTTCGACTTTGGTACCTATCGCTCCTCTCCGTTTTGAGTTTTATAGGGTTTCTTACAACATCTTTAGACCCTATTTTTGTTGTTGCATTTTCTGGACAGCGTGGAGTTTTTATGCATTTTCTCGGCTTTCGGTTGTCGGATTTGGGAGTTTAAGGACTCGATCTCTATCTAGACTTCGAGAGGAATGCAGCCGTACCTTTCTTGGATTTTTTTGAAGTCATTTCAAAGGTGAACTTTTCCTGTCTTCCGAGCTCTATGACAAGGTTTTGATGCTGAAATCTGTGTTTGAACTCATCGCGGCATTCGGCTTTGTATTTCAGTTTTTGTTGGGATTTTGGATTGTTGCTGGAAAAGTAAATGTTGGAACTCCTTCTTACAATCAAGGTGAGCATATTTCTTTTTTGTTTCGGGTGAAAATTGTGTACGGTTTGGCTTCTACACACTGTTGATGTGCACGCTGAATTTTGTAGTGGACCGTTTGGTTAGCACTTGGTATTTTGAGTACCGTCGTTTATTCGGGAGGAGTTTTTTTTGGAGCTTTTTGCTTTGTTGGAACCGTGTGAACCTGAGGAACACACACGTTCAGTTTCAGCTTAATCGGACTACGGATCAGCGCATTCCAGGTGGGTTGAATTTCCTCCAAAATTAGCAGGCGACATACTAATTCTATGTCATAATATTTATGCATGTTAAGTAAAGTACTCCTTTTTGTGGACTAAGATGCAAGCATGTATGATAGAATTAGCAAATTAATTATTTTTTGTTAAATAAAATATTGGAACCTTGACTAGCACCCCGTCATATGTTTGTATGTATTTAACCAGACTAGTAGAAAACCCTCACTTGGGCTAGTTTCCTTTATGTTCAAGAATTCCCACACTCTGTATTCTTTTTTCCTAGAATTAGAGTTTCTCCTCGCTCGGATAGTGGGCCAAGTGGTTGGAATATTGTGGGATGCATTGGCACTCGTGCTTGGGGGCCGAGTGGAGTCTGGTAGCTGAGCTAGATCAGGGCTAGTGTCGGGAGCGATTCAGGGCGACGGTGGTCCCGGGTCGCCGAGTCTTCTCCGACCAGTGTCGTTGGCACTTGTGTTCGTAGTAGTGTTGAGCTGGTGATAGCAGGACCTTGAACCCATACTATTTTTGGATACACACATGATTTCAGTAAACCAATATTTTCCTTCCGAATTTCGAAGGGTCGCCGAAGCCTGTTCTTGTTTGATTAGGGTGAAGGCATTGGCCCTTCGAGATTTGAAAATAAAACTTATTTTAACTAATTTTTCTTAAAGAACTAAAATTCATTAATTTAGATTTCTCAAATCAAAATGATTTTTGGTGATAAATGTCATCTTTTCTTATAAACTTCCTCACCCGAGAGGGTTCGAGTGATCTGAGTTTTAAGGGTTGTTTCTATATTTTGGGTCGAGAGCTACGGGGGGTTGTGCCTGGAATCTGTTCTTGTTTGATAGGGTTGTAGGCGCTAGTCTCTCAGAACTTTCGAATCTTCCTTCGTGGTTGGCGGTTGAGTACCTCCGGCCAGTGGATTTAATGTGGTCATTTGAGTGGTATGTTTTGGGAGCCGTTTGGGAACGGTGGTCTCGAGCCGTTGAGTGTTTTCGGCTGATGTTGTTAGTGTTGAGTTATTTTTTCCGATCTGATTGATCGTGGACTTGAATTATAGCCTGCATGAGCCGTTTGGAGCTCGACAGAGATGCACGGAAACTTTCCCGGTGGGGTCGCTCCCCTCGAGTGCCGCTCCGGAGCTAGGTCTGTTACTTATCTTTCGCAGCTTGTTGACGCAATCCTAGTAGGACAGCCTACATAATTTCCATCCCAATGGTGATGTGTGGTAGTAGGTAGACGCAGGTTTGACTGGACCTTATGTGGTAGTCAGTGTGACTGGGTTGATTGAGTATACCGAGTTAGAGTCGATGCATCACTTTCATCTTTACTATCCATTGAGCATTTTAGATAGAGACATGGTAGCTGTAGAGTTATTTTCAGCTTTTTATTTCCTGTAACTGCATTGTTATCTTATGCCTCTAGTAGACTTAGTGGGCAGACCGTTGGTCTTGGAGACGGTACCTACTGAGAACTACTGTTTGATGTAGTTCTCACACCCGCTGTGGTGACTTTTTCCAGAGGCATCCACCCCTGTTCCTACTCCAGTTGCTGCACCTGCTGATCGAGGTAAGGGAGTCGCAAGCTAGTTCCCTACCCGTCCTTGTAGTGTAGCGGTACTCCCTTTTGAGATTTATAGTACAACCAGCTGGATTATTATATATTTTACTTTTGAGAGTTTTATTTTGAGAGATTGATGTATTGTGAGGATCTGACATGTACTATTTGAAGTTGTATCTTTTTACATTTTAGTAGTTTACTTTCCTCGCTCTGATATCTGTATAGCTGTAGTATTATCTTTTGCGGGTTAGACGCTTCGCCTATGTGGGGCTTCCCGTATGGACAGCAGATCTGCTGGCGGCCCCGGGTCGCAGTTTCGACCCCGGGGCGTGACAAAGGTGGTGCGGGCGCCCTAGAAAACCCAACATGACTGTAGTTGCGAAGTTACGGACGCCCAAGACAACTCGCAGGCACCAGAATCGCGCGGTGACTGACATAGGTAGGTGAAGAATAGAGAATTTTTTTGGGGTCAAAAGGGTCATTTCACCTTCTCTGTTGTAGCCGCCTACTTCCCTGATAAAAATCCACCAAACCTCTCTTTTCCTCTTACTCTCTCTCTCTCACTCATTGTTTTTTCTCTCTCTCTCACCCTGTTTTTTCTCCATAGAAGAAGAACAAGAAGAAGAAGAATAAGGAGAGCAATACAGTGGAGAACCCTGTGGCTTGGAGTTTTGATCTTCAAAATAGCAAGGAGAAGAAGGAGAGAACCTCAAGGAAGGCTTTGGGGAGAAGAAAGAAGCCTTTCTCCATCTCTTGTGGCTAGAAGTTTGAGAGAGGTATGTAGAAAAAATTAGGGTTCTTGGGGTTTTCGTTGTTTATGGATTTAGAAGAGATAGGGATGATCTCTTATGGGTTTTTATCCTATTATTAGGGGATTTCTTGAAGAGTTAATGGATCCAATAGGTCAAGCAACCTTACCTTACAAGAGTAGATATAAGGTGAGAGATTTCACCAAAACGGGTGAACTCATCTCTTTTTTCCTTTACTTTTCATGATTAGAAGTATTATTGTAAGAATAGATTTGTAGAGACACTAAGATTCTTGAGCAAAATAGGGTTTAGGCCTAGGAGTTATGTCACGCCCCGAGTGTAAACCAGAACTCGGGCTCGTCTACAGATCCGCCGTGCACACGGAATTTTCCGCATACACGAAGCGCCGGTAACCTGCTCAAATAAAACAGATACAATAATAGAGCAATAAAACAAAGCTGAACTGAAAATACTACATCTCAGACTGAACTGGAAGTAAAGATACAAAATGACTGTAAAATAAAGTACAAGTCTCTCTCCTAGCTCACCACAAATATACAACCAGCTGGCTAAAGCCAGACCCCAAAAGTAAAAGTACAACCGTCTGAGATAGGATACATAAGAGGTACCAGTCTAGCTACTCACTGTCGGGCCCACTGTCTAGCTACTCAGCCGTCCTCTCTCCTCGACCCGCCGCTGTATGTCCAGCAGCACCCGCAGAAGGCTCTGCAAAACAAAGGAGAAGAAAAGAAAAAGAAGAATGGGGGTGAGAACTACTAGTGAACCAGTAGCCTCCCCTAGTAGGTAAAGCCTCACGCCCTGAACACACCCACCAGGTCTACCAGAGGCAAAAAGGAGAAGAAGAGTGGTAAGTAAAAGACTACTGCAAAGGAAAAACTACCACTACTATGCCTCTAAAAATGCAGTCCTAGACTGGAACGACCGTATGCAACAGTAACCAACAGTCCCAGATAAACCCAATATGTACCGCCCTCATCATCGGGCAAGTAAGCCGCGCCGATGTGATAGCAAAACTCCTGCTGCCGCCCTCATCATCGGGCAAATAAGCTGCGCCGATGTGATAGCAAAACTGTCCATAACTGTCTGGCCCCGGCCTCCGGAGGGGATCTCGAGGGGAGCGACCCACACGAGGAAAGCATCACCGGGCAATAACCGCGCCGGTGTGATAAGTAACAAAAGCAGGACTGGATCACAACTAAAAAGCCCCAGTGGAACAGAACCCTCCACTAAAAGAAAACTAATTCCCAATCAGATGCGAAAGTAACCATCCGGTCAATGGCCCAATATCCGCGAATGCCGCAATACCCCAAAATCACAAACATGTCCCACATCCGACATCTGGTCAACCGCCTACTATCCGCGGTTGCCACAAAACCCTCTAATCCATAATCATGCCCTATCACCGATGTCCCATAACCGACATCCGGTCAACCGCCCAATATCCGCGGTCGCCGCCAAAACCCATAATCCATAATCCAGGCCCCGGCTACACTATCCCAAACCCCTGCTCAAACCCGAGCAACAAATACCACCTGACTAACGAAAGGAGAAAAGAAACAAACAAGGTTTCTCCTAAGTCAAGTTCCAGCATGAAAGTGTAGCGATAAAAGATGGCCTACCTAGATGTCCAGACAAGCATGCATATGTCCTCATGAAAGATAAAGAAAGTGCGACAAATAATGGCTCCACATGTGTATCAATTAATAGCTCCGCATAGATATAACCATCATGCTAAATCATTATCCAACCACACATGTTTAAAATCCACAACTTTCCCTCACCTAAATCATCCACCTATGCATGTCCCAAAAGATCCTCAAATGGTACCCTCCCACAAGACATTTCATTTTATCCCAGCATAAAAGTAAATTCCACATGCAATGTTAAGTGCCAAAACTATATCCATACAAACATGTATAACCCCCAACCACTATCAGAGACCCACAATAGTAATTTTCATTTAATAGGCTCACAATTATTTACTTTAAGCATGCATGTCCATAATTGATCATTCTATGTAACCAATGGGAGGATCTCTCCAATATTCCTAGGGGTATGTCAGAAAATGAGGAGTATAACAACCACCCACCTCGATCGCTAATTCGAAGTCCAAATAGTGCTCCTGCCCAAAAAGCTAAACCGCCGCGATCGCTGAACAAGAATTACCCCAAAACATACAATTAAACTCAACACATGCTGTCCCAATGCTAACAGTCCAAAGATGTCCTGTTTTTACCTGCGAGAAGTGCCCGGAAAATTCCAAGAAAAATACTGTCACGATCCTTGCAACGAACCCGCCGAAACGAGTACCTGCACACTCAAATCCGAGTTTCCTACACTGAGAAAGAAATCCGACAAGGGAACCACCCCGAAATAAACAAATCGCAAAATCTGAATCACAAGGTTCTGCAAACAGGGACTTTCACCTTCGGGGAAAAATTCAAAAAATTCCAAGAAAATTTGGGGATATTCCTCGTGATGTTTAGATGCAAAACGCCTACTGAAACGCCCCAATCCGATGTCTGTATGCGAAGATATGGCTGAAATACCACAGCGCTGTCCAAAACTCCGCCCAAGAAAAAGGGTCAAATGGAAGCTCGGGGAACTCCAAGATAAATTCGAAATGTGGGGGAGCTCAAAACACGAAGATCGAAGCCCTACCTGTCGTGAGTCCAACGGCGCGGAAATCGCGTCAATCGGAGGTCGGAGCAAGCCGGGAGAGTCCTCGCACCAAAACGTGACGAAGAAGATCACAAACGAACGAGCGTCGCGCCGCGCCGTAAAAATGAAAACCTCGGGATGCGTGCTGCAGAAAAATCCTGGAATCTGCAGTTGGAATCACCACAGGGAGAGGAAGAGATCTCGTGAAGGTTGCACAGAGAGATGAGGAGCAGAAAAAGTGTTCCAGGGTGAAGTTCGGGCTCTATTTATAGGCCCACAATGACAAATCCAAAAATCCCGGATTTGTCCCAACTTTCGGGCGCATGCCCACTTTCGGGTGCCCGAAAGCCCCACGGGCCGGCCCGCGACGAGCGCCCGGAACGCTCCCGTGCTGCCACGTCGCCCCGAACAGGCGACAGCCAAACCCGCCGCACACGAGCCGCCGCGTGGCCCCTCCCGGTCAACGTGGGTGGGTGGCGCCCGCGAATCAGCGGGCGCCACGTGGCCTGCACTAACCTCCCCCGACCAACCCTGGCGCGCCGCCTGGCACGCCGCCTGGCGACCCTGCCAGGCACGGTCCCCGAGGCCACCTCCCGCACCTCGTTGAACCCCGCCTCCTGAGCCCGCCAACAGGAAGCTGCCACGTGTCCCTGCACCGGGTTCATGCACCCGCGCGGGGAACTCCGTGGACCGCGCACCTAGCGCCAGCTAACCGGGGGTCGACACGTGTCTCCCGCCCGAAACCCTGCACCGCCGCACGAAAGTCGTGAACCGCGCCCACTGAACCGACCCTACCGCACGACGCCACGTGTCCAGCCCGGTCCACCATGCACCCCGCACTCTCCGTGGACCGCGCCCCGCGGACCGACCCACTCCCGAGCCGCCACGCGTCCAGCCCTCGGTGCACGCCCGCCGCGTGGACCGGGCGGCCCGCGCCTCTGCTCGCCGCGCTGCCCGCGGCTGCGCCGCCGCGATCCGCCGCTGCCCGCCGGCCGGAACAGTAACCCCAAGCCTCGAAAAATGCGCTTTTGCATCCGGACTCCGAAAAATACAAGTAGGTAGTCCATTTTCACCGTTTTCGCACACTGAATCCAAATCCGGTGTCCGATTTGCCAAATTCTAACTCCAAAATTTACCGAAGGCATCCGGAAAGGTGTTCTTTTGTCCAAACTTCGCGCTGAGCTCAATTTTAATATCCGTTTTGCGCGATACCACTTCTAAAGATCCGGCTGAGTCAACCGATCACCCACGTGATCCATTTAAGCCCGAAGTCCGCCACTTGTGTCCAATTGGTGCAGAAACACCTCCAACGCACCCCGTAGGCCTCCAGAAGCCACCCAACGCACTGCAACAGCTCTGCGGAGATCCAGGTCATCACTTCCTCCCCCACTAAAAGAAAGTTTCGTCCTCGAAACTAAAATCATTCCTCAACCCGGAACCTCAACCAAGTATAGGGGGGTAAATATCCAATCATCCACCACTCAAGCTCCCAAGGCTGTCTAATACCTCATCCAGAGACGCGATGCAATCCTCGGGTCTCTAACTAGAACAAAATAGAGGCGGGCACTCCAGAAAACCGCACCACCTCGTCCAAGTACAGTTGGGCTAACCGCTCGAGCTACCAAGTAGTCTGCATCGGTACAAGCATCCGCTCCTCCCAGGGCCCCGATAATCCAACCACCATGTCCAAAGGCATAAAAGCTCAACGCGAGTACCTCCGCACTCCCGGGGTATCCCACAACCACGCTAGCCAAAAAGGCTGCGCACCCACGGCGGGACACCCGCCCCGCACGCCAAGTCGAACCCAAAGAGGCAAAGATATCCCCCAAGTAACCCCCGAACACACCATCTACTCCTGGCCTAGCCCCTCCTAAGAGGACCGTCCTCGCGGCACAATCAACCGCCGCAAAAAGAAGAAAACCGAGCCGGTCAAACCGTCCTAAGTACCAAATCCAAGTCCCATAACTAGGTTAAGACCATCAGGTCTACCGGTACTATCAAGGACTCAACTGCACCGGGCAGGACCAACAACACTCCCCTATGTGCCGAGGATCGAGAATATGAACCTCCCGAACACCAGGTAACCGTCCTACCCCCAACCCATGCGAAGAAGTACATGCAATGACTAGGATGCTCAAGTGCAATACAATGCAAAACCAATACCGGTAAATAAAATAAAATAACAAAAATAATACCTGTCACCACAAGGTCGGTTGCTGTAAAGTCCTCCACCTGAGCGGCGTAGACCCGACCGCTCTGAGCCGGCGGCCGGTGATCCGTCGGGTAAAAAGAAGGTGATCCGCTCGCTGGAGCATAAAGCCGCTGAGCTGACAACTGCTGCTGAGGCGGAAAAGGAGCCGATGCTGATGAAGGTGCCGCTGAAGTCGAAAAGGGGCACGAAGCCCGAATGTGGCCTGGCTGTCCACACCTGTAACAACGACCCCACCTCTGATCACAGGTGTGCGACAAATGAGGTCCCCCGCAGAATATACATCTGTCTCTGTCGCGAAGCCGTGGCTGTCCCGGCTGATGCTGTCCCTGTGTCTGATGCTGAGACTCCGGCTGCTGCTGCGATGGCCTCTGAGATCCACTAGGCTCTCGCTGATCCGCACGCCCACGGCTAGGTAACTGAGACCGCGGCGGTCTCCACACGCTAGCCTGTCCCTCGTCCTCGGGTACTGGTCGTTTCCTAACGGAACTCTGTGCGACCATCCCGCCTCGCCTCGTCACCACTGTGTCGCCTCTCTCCACCCATTCGGCATGCTCGACGGCCTCCTTAAGAGTCTAGAGTCGCTGTGCATGCACTAGGGTATAAATCTCGCTGCGGAGGCCTGCCTCGAATAACTCGACCTGGTGTGGCCCATCACGGGCGACAAAGGGCACGCAGTTAAGCAACTGTATGAACTCCTGATAGTAATCCTGAACCGGCCGATCGCCCTGCTGAAGGTTCTTCAAATCATCCTCCAGTTTTCTCTTCACGCTCGTCGAAAAATAGGTATCCAATACCATACGCCGAAACTCAGACCAGGGTAACTGTCGAGAAATCTGAAAATCCCGTGGCTCCACTCGATGCCACCAAATATCTGCATCTCCATCTAGGCAGTGTACCGCCATATGAACTCTGTACCTCGGGTCGATGAAGAAATCCCTAAAAATCTTCTCCATCGTTGATAGCCATGTTCCAACCTCCCACGGCTGCATGTCCCGCCCCGAGAATCTAGGCGGTCCGTGCTGACAAAACTTAACAAGTTTGTCAGCAATATCCTGCTCCTCGGCCGGGGTCAAAGGCTGGGCCACTCCCCGAGCCCCGCTACTCGATGATGGTGTCGTCGGCACAAGTGGTACCACGGGTGGTGCCGAGGCCTCAAAAACTGTCGGAGGCGGCGCCTCTCTCTGCGCCAGTAGCTGCTCAATCCGCTGCTCCTGCCAGCGGTTGGTCTCAGCCAGTTGGGCCACCTAGGCCCTCAACTCAGCAATCTCAGAAGGTCCAGCCTGTCCTGGCTCAACAGGGGGTGTAGGGGCACCCTCGGTAGGAATCCGACGTCGGGGAGGCATCTGCCACAAGAAACCACAAGTCAGCCACACAACCACACACGACCAAATCTAGCGAAAGTCAAGGACATCCCCCTATTTCTGTAACTTTATGTTGTCTGCAGCCAACATAACTGTCCCACAGAAATAGGGTATGTCGATCCCTCTTCACTCTCTGGAAGAGTCAAAAACTAAATCACCGACTTTCGCAAAATGTCACGTCCCTCACGCCCTATCATCCTAGGGCTAACCAAAAGCCTAGGGTTTCCTAAGTCCCAACTGACCTATCCCTAAGCTCTCATACCAACTAATCTGTCACGCCCCGAGTGTAAACCAGAACTCGGGCTCGTCTACAGATCCGCCGTGCACACGGAATTTTCCGCATACACGAAGTGCCGGTAACCTGCTCAAATAAAACAGATACAATAATAGAGCAATAAAACAGAGCTGAACTGAAAATACTACATCTCAGACTGAACTGGAAGTAAAGATACAAAATGATTGTAAAATAAAGTACAAGTCTCTCTCCCAGTTCACCACAAATATACAACCAGCTGGCTAAAGCCAGACCCCAAAAGTAAAAGTACAACCGTCTGAGATAGGATACATAAGAGGTACCAGTCTAGCTATTCACTGTCGGGCCCACTGTCTAGCTACTCAGCCGTCCTCTCTCCTCGACCCGCCGCTGTATGTCCAGCAGCACCCGCAGAAGGCTCTGCAAAACAAAGGAGAAGAAAAGAAAAAGAAGAATGGGGGTGAGAACTACTAGTGAACCAGTAGCCTCCCCTAGTGGGTAAAGCCTCACGCCCTGAACACACCCACCAGGTCTACCAGAGGCAAAAAGGAGAAGAAGAGTGGTAAGTAAAAGACTACTGCAAAGGAAAAACTACCACTACTATGCCTCTAAAAATGCAGTCCTTGCTGGAACGACCGTATGCAACAGTAACCAACAGTCCCAGATAAACCCAATCTGTACCGCCCTCATCATCGGGCAAGTAAGCCGTGCCGATGTGATAGCAAAACTCCTGCTGCCGCCCTCATCATCGGGCAAATAAGCCGCGCCGATGTGATAGCAAAACTGTCCATAACTGTCTGGCCCCGGCCTCCGGAGGGGATCTCGAGGGGAGCGACCCACACGAGGAAAGCATCACCGGGCAATAACCGCGCCGGTGTGATAAGTAACAAAAGCAGGACTGGATCACAACTAAAAAGCCCCAGTGGAACACAACCCTCCACTAAAAGAAAACTGATTCCCAATCAGATGCGAAAGTAACCATCCGGTCAATGGCCCAATATCCGCGAATGCCGCAATATCGCAAAATCACAAACATGTCCCACATCCGACATCTGGTCAACCGCCTACTATCCGTGGTTGCCACAAAACCCTCTAATCCATAATCATGCCCTATCACCGATGTCCTATAACCGACATCCGGTCAACCGCCCAATATCCGCGGTCGCCGCCAAAACCCATAATCCATAATCCAGGCCCCGGCTACACTATCCCAAATCCCTGCTCAAACCCGAGCAACAAATACCACCTGAGTAACGAAAGGAGAAAAGAAACAAACAAGGTTTCTCCTAAGTCAAGTTCCAGCATGAAAGTGTAGCGATAAAAGATGGCCTACCTAGATGTCCAGACAAGCATGCATATGTCCTCATGAAAGATAAAGAAAGTGCGACAAATAATGGCTCCACATGTGTATCAATTAATAGCTCCGCATAGATATAACCATCATGCTAAATCATTATCCAACCACACATGTTTAAAATCCACAACTTTCCCTCACCTAAATCATCCACCTATGCATGTCCCAAAAGATCCTCAAGTGGTACCCTCCCACAAGACATTTTATTTTATCCCAGCATAAAAGTAAATTCCACATGCAAGGTTAAGTGCCAAAACTATATCCATACAAACATGTATAACCCCCAACCACTATCAGAGACCCACAATAGTAATTTTCATTTAATAGGCTCACAATTATTTACTTTAAGCATGCATGTCCATAATTGATCATTCTATGTAACCAATGGGAGGATCTCTCCAATATTCCTAGGGGTATGTCAGAAAATGAGGAGTATAACAACCACCCACCTCGATCGCTAATTCCAAGTCCAAATAGTGCTCCTGCCCAAAAAGCTAAACCGCCGCGATCGCTGAACAAGAATTACCCCAAAACATACAATTAAACTCAACACATGCTGTCCCAATGCTAACAGTCCAAAGATGCCCTGTTTTTACCTGCGAGAAGTGCCCGGAAAATTCCAAGAAAAATACTGTCACGATCCTTGCGACGAACCCGTCGAAACGTGTATCTGCACACTCAAATCTGAGTTTCCTACACTGAGAAACAAATCCGACAAGGGAACCACCCCGAAATAAACAAATCGCAATATCTGAATCACAAGGTTCTGCAAACAGGGACTTTCACCTTCGTGGAAAAATTCAGAAAATTCCAAGAAAATTTGGGGATATTCTTCGTGATGTGTAGATGCAAAACGCGTTTTGAAACGCCCCAATCCGATGTCTGTATGCGAAGATATGGCCGAAATACCACAGCACTGTCCAAAACTCCGCCCAAGAAAAAGGGTCAAATGGAAGCTCGGGGAACTCCAAGATAAATTCGAAATAAGGGGGAGCTCAAAACACGAAGATCGAAGCCCTACCTGTCATGAGTCCAACGGCGCAGAAATCGCCTCAATCGGAGGTCGGAGCAAGCCGGGGGAGTCCTCGAACCAAAACGTGACGAAGAAGATCACAAACGAACGAGCGTCGCGCCACGCCGTAAAAATGGAAACGTCGGGATGCGTGCCGCAGAAAAATCCTGGAATCTGCAGTTGGAATCGCCACAGGGAGAGGAAGAGATCTCGTGAAGGTTGCACAGAGAGATGAGGAGCAGAAAAAGAGTTCCAGGGTGAAGTTCGGGCTCTATTTAAATGCCCACAATGACAAATCCAAAAATCCCGGATTTGTCCCATCTTTCGGGCGCATGCCCACTTTCGGGCACCCGAATGCCCCACGGGCCGGCCCACGACGAGCGGCCGGAACGCTCCCGTGCTGCCACGTCGCCCCGAACAGGCGACAGCCAAACCCGCCGCACACGAGCCGCCGCGTGGCCCCTCCCGGACAACGTGGGTGGGTGGCGCCCGCGAATCAGCGGGCGCCACGTGGCCCGCACTAACCTCCCCCGACCAACCCTGGCGCGCCGCCTGGCACGCCGCCTGGCAACCCTGCCAGACACGGTTCCCGAGGCCACCTCCCGTGCCTCGGTGAACCCCGCCCCCTGAGCCCGTCAACAGGAAGCTGCCACGTGTCCCTACACCGAGTTCATGCACCCGCGCGGGGAACTCCGTGGACCGCACACCCAGCGCCAGCTAACCGGGGGTCGACACGTGTCTCCCGCCCGAAACCCTGCACCGCCGCACGAAAGCCGTGGACCGCGCCCACTGAACCGACCCTACCGCACGACGCCACGTGTCCAGCCCGGTCCACCATGCACCCCGCACTCTCCGTGGACCGCGCCCCGCGGACCGGGCCCACTCACGAGCCGCCACGCGTCCAGCCCCCGGTGCACGCCTGCCGCGTGGACCGGGCGGCCCGCGCCTTTGCCCGCCGCGCGGAGCGCGACTGCGCAGCCGCGCTCCGCCGCTGCCCGCCGCTGCCGGCGCTGCCCGCCGGCCGACGGGCCGGAACAGTAACCCCAAGCCTCGAAAAATGCGCTTTTGCATCCGGACTCCGAAAAATACAAGTAGGTAGTCCATTTTCACCGTTTTCGCGCACTGAACCCAAATCCGGTGTCCGATTTGCCAAATTCTAACTCCAAAATTTGCCGAAGGCATCCGAAAAGGTGTTCTTTTGTCCAAACTTCGCGCTGAGCTCAATTTTAGTATCCATTTTGCGCGAAACCACTTCTAAAGATCCGGCGGAGTCAACCGATCACCCACGTGATCCATTTAAGCCCGAAGTCCGCCACTTGTGTCCAATTGGTGCACAAACACCTGCAACGCACCCCGTAGGCCTCCAGAAGCCACCCAACGCACTGCAACAGCTCTGCGGAGATCCAGGTCCTCACAAGTTATGTGTAAACAAAATCTAGTGATAGGTTGGACATGTGTGGCATATAATCTAGGAAAAATCTAGATCAAAATGAGTGGGCATTGAACTTAGGGATAAACCTAAGGTGGAAATGGTAGAGTCTCAACATAGAGTCATTGAACTCTAGGTTAGAGTGAAATTGGACGTGATTGGTGTCCTTGGGGCATCTTGGAACCCTAGAGTCCTTAGGGTGAAGATGAAAAGGAAATGTAAAATGCACCTCTGAATTTGAGACTGGTCATTTGGGAGTGAGCGCATATAGCGACTCCTAGGGCAGAGGCCCATCGGACAAAATACTTTCATGAGGATTAAAACGTGAACAAAAATTTTAAAAAACAAGTTAATGTCCATGAGGCATATGTTGGGACCCTAGGGGTAAAAGTAAAAAAAAAAAATGTAAAATATACCTTCGGATTTGAGACTGTCATTTGGGAGAGCGCGCATAGCGGCTGCCAATCGAACGAGGCACTTCCGAAGGGCTTAAAAGTAAAAAGAGAAAGTAAAATGCACCTTCGGATTTGAGACTCGTCATTGGGAGCACGACTCCTAGGACAGAGCCCATCGGACGAGGTACTTTTGAAAGGTTTAAAAAGTGACAAGTGTCAATGGGAGGGTGCGAGTCTATATCGACTCTTGGTATGAATGAGTGTCAAGGTGCCTTAAACTCATTCATGACAAGCCGTGGTAATTATAAAACCTAAATCATAATGTGTAAAGTGACCGAGTGCGGTTGGGTTAGATGTGACCCTTGAGTAGCTGCATAGTGGTCTGCGTATAGTTGAGTAGCCTAGTGTGGCATGGTTTTGTAGCATTATGGAATTGAGTATGGACTAGTAGTGTAGCAATTTCATACATGCATGCTAGTGTAATATTTAGTGCTTTCCCTATTATCTTGCTACTAATGCTTCCATTGGACCAAGAGGTGTAGTGCATGTTTCTCGGTGGATGAACCCACTAAGAACTATTCGTAGTTCTCACACTCCGTGATTTCCACCTTTTTGCAGATTCAGGTATAGCTAGTGAGGCACACGACAGGGATAAGAGCCCATCAGCATAGTGGACTTAGAGGGTCTAGCGGTATCTCCTTTTTGTGTTTTGAGTAAAGGGTGTATTTGGTGAGGAAAAAGAAAAATTGTAACTAAATATTGTATTGAGATGTTCACTCTTGTACCCTTTACTTTAAACTTGATATAACTTTATGTTTAAAGTTGAATGTTACAGTTTTTTTCGTTTCACTCTGATATTATGTATCTCATTGTACACATTGTATTGATTGAGATGATTACCATTCCTTTCGGGTATAGGAGATCGAAGTTCAAAAAAAATTCAAGAGACTTATTCTCTTCCAAGAAGTGGATTCAGAATTAAGGTAAGGAATAAAAAATATGAAAATAAAGGCTTCCGTTCGTAAAATTTGTGAAAAATGTCGACTGATTCGCAGGCGTGGACGAATTATAGTGATTTGTTCCAATCCGAAACATAAACAGAGACAAGGGTAATTCTTCTCAAAAAGAACTTTACTTTCCAAATTAAAATATATATATATATATATATATATATATGTAAAAATAAGGTAAAGGATCTGTTTTAACATGAAATGGATATCTCCGTATCTTTTCTTTTTGTATATTTCTGACTCATAAATATGAGATGATAAAATATGACAAAAGCTATACCAAGAATTGGTTCACGTAGGAATGGGCATATTGGTTCACGTAAGAATGGACGTAGAATACCAAAAGGCGTTATTCATGTTCAAGCGAGTTTCAACATACCATTATAACTGTTACAGATGTACGAGGTCGGGTAGTTTCTTGGGCCTCCGCCGGTACTTCTGGATTCAAAGGCACAAGAAGAGGAACACCTTATGCTGCTCAAGCCATAACGGTAAATGCTATTCGTACAGTGGTTGATCAGGGTATGCAACGAGCAGAAGTTATGATAAAGGGTCTTGGTCTCGGAAGAGATGCAGCATTACGAGCCATTCGTAGAAGTGGTATATTATTAAGCTTCGTACGTGATGTAACACCTATGCCACATAATGGATGTCGACCTCCTAAAAAAAGACGTGTGTAGAAATAAGAATTAAACCGATTTCAAGAGAAATAAATGATCAAATAATAATACTAGTATAGTATGGTTCGAGAGGAATTAGCAGGATCCACTCGAACACTACAGTGGAAGTGTGTTGAATCAAGAGTAGACAGTAAGCGTCTTTATTATGGTCGTTTCATTCAGTCACCACTTATGAAAGGTCAAGCTGATACCATCGGTATTGCCATGCGAAGGGCCTTACTTAGAGAAATAGAAGGAACATGTATCACACGTGCAAAATCTAAGAAGGTGCCACATGAATATTCTACGATAGGTCATGTCCGATTGGCGGATCTGTTGGCGTGCCCGAACCAACCAAATTGGCGGTCTTGGGGCGTGACAGTTTGGGGGTGAGGGTGAAGTCCCCTCACTTATATACCCTAATGTAGAGTACGGGAACTTTGTGGAGTGCACCGACCTCGCAAGATGGCGTGGTACAGTAAAATCATCTTGGGCGTGTTCCAATTGGGATTACAGATGAGTTCTGATTATTTCGGATCGACGCAGAATCCATTGGGATGGAAAGTGAGTCAGCAGCGTCGAAATTTGGAAACCCAGTTGAATCAGTGATTTCGGGGCATTGAGCACTTGTAGAGTATTGGTTTGGATAGAGAACCGACTCCGCGGTCGCACGTAGAAATTTGGAAAGTGTTGGGACATGTGTATTTCCTGGTTACAGCGGAGTTCGGGTGGATTCGTACTGATGCGGAGGCCCCGAAGACAAAAAGTGAGTTGGGCTTGGCAAGTGAGGATTTTCTTGTGAGAGCACCGGATTGTTGGATTGAGCGCACCGACCCCACAGTCGAGCTTTCTGAGTGGGAAAAGCTTTGGACATGTGTACTTTATGTTTACAGTGGGGTTCGCGAGATTTTAGAGTGATGCTGAAGCTTCCGGGGCATAAAGCGAGTTGACGGCGAGGAAATTGGAGCTTCAGACTTGATTTTTAGTTTTGGAGGGCTGGAGTTCCGGAACTGGCATATTGGTTTCGGAACTAGAGGGTTGGTTCCGAAACCAGACCCCGTGTTCCGGAACCAGGCTGCTTGTACCGGTACTCAATTAGAGGTACCGGTACCCAGCCTCCCAGAATGCCCAGATTAAGAAGATTCTGGATTTTGAGCAAGGGCATTTTGGTAATTTCTCTTCCCATGCATCCCCCGCTCTATAAGAGCCCCCCAGCTGCCTGTTTTCTCTCCACGACAGAACAAAGGAAAAAAGAAAAAAAAAAGAGAAAGAAAGAAAAGAAAAGAGAGAAGCAAGGAAAAGAAAGGAATGGAAGGTGAAGTGAAGTAGCAAGATGGAGCTTGGCTTCTTGGTCTGACCCTGGAGTCGAGAGAGCCGCGCGCGCACCGAGCCATACTCGAGGTAGGTTGGCAGTTTTTTTGAGCTTGGATCCTTGGATTATTCTATGGTTTTAGATTGGGATTTTGAGTTGGATTTTGATCGCGGTTCTCCTCTTTGTGCTGTGGGTTGACGGTGGATTTTTTCCTTGCGCGGAGCTGAGGTGCCGCGCACGTGCTGTGAGCCGGCCGGGGAGAGGGCCGGAGTGCGCGCAGATTTTGGTAGAGGACTCGAGAGGATTGATCGAGCCTCCAGGGGGATTTTTTCGAGGACCGCGACAGCGCGCGTGCGTGCGGCGCGATTTTTGGGCGTTCCGGTAGATTTTTGACAGTGAGCGGTGCGGAGCTTCACCGACTTCAGCGATTGCCTGCGGAATGCATTTGAGGTGGGTTGGAATTTCTCCAAGATATATGGATTGCCTTCCAAAGCTATTGTATGCATGTTGATCATGTTTAGCTCATTATTTATATAGCTGGTAAATCTGATAGTTGCCTAGAAAATTATAGGAAGACAATTATGGGCCCCAGATATTTTTGGCATGATCTAGGGACGTTATGACACTAGACTGCATGATTAGTTGACATTTGATTGGCATCTGAACCGTACTAAAAATCGGCGGACCGATTCTAATGAAATTGAGACTTTAAAATAGTTTGGAATTTTTGTGAGCTTCCAGAGGGTTTGAGTAGGTTCAGGATGCATATAATCTCGTGCCAGGGGGCCGAGTGGATTTTTAGAGCTCTATGTGACGAGCTTCTAGTGTCAGGTGAGTTGAGATCCCTGGTGGGATTATTCTAGATCATGGATTGGTATATCTGATTTTAGTAGTGGAGGTGGTTCTCCGACTTGCTTTTGAGAGATTGGGCTCTGGCAGATTGGGTCGTGGAGGGTTCCCGACTTAGCCATGGGTGTGCATTATCAGATTGGGTCGTTGAGGCTTCTCCGACATAGCTATGAGAGGGTTTGGCATTCCCTGATCCAGTCGTGGAGGGTTCCCGACTGTGATGCGATATCTGGTATTGAGTATCCGATCTGTTTGATCGTGGATCACAGCCTGCATGTGCCATTTATGAGATAGTTGAGACTGACTAGATGCTAGAGCTCGGTGGGGCCGCTCCCCTCGAGTACGCTCTGGATGCGTGATGATGGTTGAGATGGACCGACTAGGACGCCCCACACGCAGTGGGCAGGTCCGTTCGTAGTAGTCGGCGGGACGCCCCACGTAGAGTGGGCAGGTGCGTCCATAGTAGTCAGTAGTGCGCCCCACGCGGAGTGGGTAGGTGCGTAGTACGCCCCACAGAGAGTGGGCAGGTGTGTAGTATGCCCCACACGTAGTGGGTAGGTGCGTAGGACGCCCCACGGGGAGTGGGCAGGTGCGTCCATAGTGGTCGGTAGGACGCCCCACATAGAGTGGGCAGGTGCGTTCCTAGACGACAGGCGCGGGCTTGACTGTGCCAGTTTTGGACAGTCATTGGGATTTGGGTTTTGAGAGCACCTTGTGTGCGAGTGGTGTATAGCTGCTCTTAGATGAGTATTCCTTTGAGCATGATACTTGAGGCATCTAGTGGTGAGAGTGTATGCATAGCAGGATCATGGTAGAGGTTTCCTTGAGTATATGGTTGTAGCATTTAGTTGTAGCTCATTTCCTGCTTTCATTTATATATCTATCTGCATACCTATCTTTTGTGCCTCCAGTAGACTTAGTGGGCATACCGTGGATATTGGTGACGGTACCCACTGAGATCTACCTTCTGCAGTAGATCTCACACCCGCTGCGGTGACAGGTTCCTGAGGTAGCTGTTCCGGTTGGGTTCCCGCGGAGACAGCTAATCGAGGTGAGGACGTGGCCGATTAGTTCCTTACCTGCATTGTGAGTCAGTGGTAGATGTACCCTATATTTTCTGTTTCCACTTTTGTACTGGACAGTCTGAGAGTTTGGTGAGGTGTTGTATTTTATTTGTCAGCTTTTGAGAGTTGTATTGAGGATGATTTTTTTTTATATCAGATGTTCAGTGGATTCCATAGCTTGTGGTTTTAGTTTTATTTCAGCTCTGATACATTATTGCTATAGATCTGACTTGCAGGGTAGACGCTTCGTCTGTGCGGCAGTTTCCGTACAGATGGCAGATCTGTTGGCGAGCCCGGGTCGCAGTTTCGACCCTGGGGCGTGACAGATTTAGGTGGTATCAGAGCCTAGGAATATAGGTCATCGAGGACTTAGAGACCCTAGGCTATTGGTTGGACAGTAGGATGACTTTCGTGAGAGACGTGACTTTAGCGAGAGTCCTGATTGAGTTTGTACCTCCCCCAGGGGATTGGGGCGAGTGATCTTACATGTTTATTCTCTAAAGTAATTATGTTGGCTGCAGACAACATAATGGTTTAGAATGGTTAACATGTTATAGACTTCCGCTTGATTGGGTCGAGAGTGTTTGAGGTTTGGTTGGTTGTGGCAGTAGTCCTTGTTGCCTCTGAGACGCCGTGCAGCGGCGAGGCCATGTTCGACCTTGGATGAGGAGCCCGATTAGCGGGAGGCTGAATGGACAGAGCAGAGAGAGGCCTGAGAGTTACAGGCCCATGTAGCTCAGTTGTTGAGACGACGCGGGCCAGGATGAGATCATAGAGCGCGTGATGCGCATGTCTGAGCAGAGAGCATCGACTGAGGTATCGTGAGTAGTACCTCTGGCCGCAGCATCGTCGACTTCGACCTTGATCGCACTGTGAGTAGTGCAGGAGCAGCGAGAGTTGCTGACCGGTTGTTGTTCATCCGCCAGTTCCATCCCCTGTAGATTTGGGGCAGAGTCTGGAGCCTTGGGAGGCCGAGAACTGGATTGCTGTTTTGGAAAATTGGTTAAGGACTTGTTCATCCAGGTGAAGCATCAGGTGCACTTGGTTGCGCACCTTTGGATAGGGACGCCGAGTGTTGGTGGCGTCGAGTTGTCCCGTTGGACCACTAGGAGGGTGGTTGAGGATTTGGAGTGAGTTTCTATGATTGTTGAGCAGAGTGCCCCATGTCGCCCAGAATGAGACTCGGGGGATTGATCATATTTGAGAGGGGACTGCTTCGAGATGTTTATCATTTTGGGTATTCTCGGCGAGCGACTTTAGATGCACCAATTGTGCATGCTCGATGGATTGACAGAGGATCGGCGATCATGTCCGAGAGGACGAAGAGCGAGGGAACAGTTCTAGAGAGAGGCGTCCAACATCGTCGGCTTTGGGATAGTCGAGTGGAGCGAGGTTGCCATGATTCCAGTTATAGGATCATGAGCCTCAGAGGAGACAGAGACCAGGAGGTTCTCGACAGCCGAGGCACTAGCAGCAGTGCTAGGATGACTGTGTCTTTTGTGGTGGGCCGCATTCATCGCCATAGTGAGACCTCAGGCAGGGGCGATGCTTTTCATGTGGATAGTTAGGACATTTTCAGGCAGACTTTCGCTGGATTGGGTCGAGTGTTGTTTGGTATTGTTCTGATGTTTGCATGTGTGTTGCAGGTGGGCACGATGCCTCCCCGACGCAGGGTACAGACGCGTTCTCAGCCTTCCCCCTCCGATGAGCCTGGGCAGGAGGAGCCAGCACAGGGTCAGCAGAGTGAGGTGCTGGAGCTTCGGGCTCAGATGGCCCAGTTGGCAGAGGCTGTTCGGCGCCAGGAGGAGGCTACACGGCGCCAGGAAGGGTCCATGGGTCGGATGATGCTTATGTTGGAGCAGAGGGTACAGCCAGTTGTAGCACCCACAGGGAGTTTCCCCGCACCTTCGTCGCCAGCTGTGGCACCCCCAGTTGTACCAGCAGTGCAGGTAGCCCCTATTGCACCAGATACCGGTAGACAGCCGTTCGGGACGGCAGGGCAGTTGACCCGGGCAGAGCAGCGTGAGGTGGTGGATTTGTTGTTGAGATTCCGTCAGTTTAACCCACCTCGTTTTTCGGGGCAGAGTTCGGAGCCGAGGGAAGCAGAGTTGTGGATCACGGCTATGGAGCGCCATTTTGAGAGCTTATTTATCGAGGAGCGGTTTCAGGTTCTATTGGCGACTCACTTTTTGGAGCGCAACGCCGATGCTTGGTGGCGGCGTGTTCGACCAGTTGGTCCACCTGGGACCCAGCTGCTTACTTGGGCGGAGTTCCGCGGTCTACTTCTTGGAGCCTTTTTCCCGGAGAGCGTCAGGCAGAGGTTGGAGGAGCAGCTGAGGAATCTCTGACAGGGAGATCGGCCCGTGCATGAGTACATTGCAGAGTTCAACCAGTTGTTGGCTTGTGTACCGCACGCGGCTAGGGATGAGGCGCACCGGATCTACATGTTTGAGCGAGGACTGCGCCGTGATATCTACCAGTTTGTCCGCTCGCAGAGATTGCAGACTCTGGATGCCTCTATGGAGCAGGCTCTCTATGTGGAGCACGGAGAGGTGGTTATGGTCGAGGTGGCCCCAGCTCCCGCAGGGATTTCGGGGGCGAAGCGCCCAGCACCGGAGGATGAGGGTCAGACGAGCCGGCAGGGATCTCCGAGACCTCCACGATCTCATCCTGAGGGTCGTGGGTTTCGTAGGCGCCGGAGATCAGGTGGGCCACCGCAGCAGCAGCAGTACCGGCGGCAGCGACAGGAGCGGTGTGTCATTTGTGGCGGGCCTCATCCACCGTCGCGGTGTGATCAGAGACAGGGGCGGTGTTTCCTCTGTGGAGAGTTGGGACATTTCCCCGCAGCTTGCCCCCAGGCCATTTTGTCAGTGCGGCCGATTGCGACAGCACCCCCCTTGCCTATCCATGTAGCGGAAGCCCCTCCGGCACACCGTCAGCTAGAGTGGGCCACGACGTCGGGACAGACGGGATGACGATCTACGACACCCAGTGGATGGGTTTATGCAGCCCTGGTGGAGGACACCCCGGCAGCGGATCTTGTCGCGGCAGGTATGATTTTTTTTTCGGTTAGCTGAGTTGAGCAACTCGATACCGCTGTATTCTTCTGCATTATTAGTAGAGCATCTGCATCAGCATCTTTGCATGGGTGTGGGTTAGGAATTTATGCTACAGGTATTAGCGCTTGGATTCTTCCCAGTATCCTACGAGTAGAGGAGGATCGCGGTGTATGATCAGTGCAGTTGAGACTTGGGACTTCACCTCCTGATGTGGCGATTCAAGGACAGCTCCAGGACTTGGATTGAGCACACAGGTTGGACTGGTTGGTGCGGTGCCGTGCTACGACTGATAATGGAATGAGAGCGGTTACCCTTCTGCGTGTTGGACAGGAGGAGTTCATTTTTCTCGGGTTGCCGGCATATCCTTCCAGCAGCATGGGCTTCAGCGACTGTGGACAGACGCCGCCTCGGGAGCAGATGTGATGTTTGGGACTAGAGGTTGTGTCCTTAGGAGTCTTGGTTAGTGGTAGCTTTCATTTTTGTAGCCACAGCAGGAACGACACCAACACTTCTCTCCCTTTTCTCGCCTTTGTGCTGAAATTTACGAACAGGACGAAAACTTCGAAAGATTGCTCCAGAAATGGAGACAGTGCCCGAACCTGTTCTTGTTTGATTGGGGCGAAGGCACTGATCTTTCGAAATTTTCGGACTTTTCGTTAATTTCAGCTGTTTTCTAAATTGAGGGTTGGGGTTGATGACTTTCCTGCTGGTGGAGCCGTACCTTTCTTGTTAGTTTAGCGTTTGCGTTCCTTGGGTTGATTTGATTGTTTTAGTTTTGTTGTTGTGGTGTGTTTTAGTCTCGGGGACGAAACTTTCTTTTAGTGGGGGAGGATGTGGTGACCTCGATCCCCGTGTAGCTTCTCCCATGAACCGTGGTGTAGAACACCTAGTGTTGGTGTGTCTGGCCCATAGTGCATCAAAGGGATGCCACAGATGGACCCTGTGTGATATCCACAGCTGGATTGGCCTTCGGCTGCATTTGCCGAATTTTTGAAGTGGTTTTGGGCCAAACAGAGGTTGGATTTGGATTCAGCGCGGAAAAACGCTTGAAAACGGCTATTTGCTTGTTTGTTTCTCAGTTCGGATGCCCAAAACCGGACTCCCGGAAGTTTTCGCTGAATTTCGGTGCATGGGAGGGGCCGTGGACCGCCGGCTGCCACGTGGCGGCTTGTTATTGGCCGGTCCGCAGCACTCGGTCCACAGAGGGGTGCGGCTGGGTGCACAGACCCGCCGCATGGACACGTGGCGCCGCCTGATTGGCGAGCTCGTGATGCGCGGTCTACTGGGTGGCGCGGCGGTGCATGGACCAAGGCGGGTGGACACGTGGCAGTCCCCGGTTGGTCGGTGCACGCGGCGCGGTCCACAGAACCCGGAGTAGGGTGCGTGGACCGGGGGCAGGGGACACGTGTCGGCGTGCTACTCGCGGGCTCACGAGGCGCGGCGCACGGGGTCGCGGGCAGGCGCCTCGGGGCGCGTGCGTGGCAGGCGGTCAGGCTGCGCCTGCCCGCACGTGTGATCGCGACACTGTGCAGGCCAGGTGGCGCCCCGCCATTGGCGGGCGCCACCTACCTGTTTGACCGGGGAGGCGCCACGCGGCGGCACCACACGCGCCCCGCACGGCTGTTTGCTGTGCGGGACACGTGTCGGCCACCGGGAGGGCCACGTGGCCACTCCCGGCGCGCCCCGCACAGCTGTTTGCTATGCGGGTGACGTGGCGGCACTGGAAATTTCCGGGCGGCTACAGTGTTTCTCCTCTGCGCCCGAATTCGGGCGCCCGAATCTTCGGGAGCGCCCGAAAAGTTGGGACATGAGTGGAATTTTTCCATTTGTTTGGTGCGGCATATAAATAGCCCGAGCCGCCTTCTTTTGCTTCTTTTTGGTATTTCCGAGCTTCAAACCGACAGGAAGTCTTCAGCAAAGTTGATCCCCACGTAGTGCTGCACCTTTCTGCAGAGTTCGGAGATTTTACGTGGCACGGTTTTCGAGATTCCCATTTTCTTGGCGCGTCTCGACGTTCTTTCTTCGGTGTTTCTTTCGTCGCGTTTCGGTGCACGAGCTCCCTCGGCCTACTCCGACCATCTTTTTGAGCGATTTCTTCGCCGTTGGATTCGCAACAGGTAAGGCTACGATTTTGGTATTTTCCGCATTTCCTGGTTTCGCGCTTTTCGAGGAGTTCTTCCATGCTCACTGAGGACCTTGTTTGCTGTGTGGATTTTTGAGGACAGCGGATTGATGGAATTTTATCTCCGCGTTTGGACATCGGATTGACACGCTCTTATAAACTTTTTTCATCTACTCGACGCGAGGATCATCATAGTATTTTTCTTGGAATTTTTGGAGACCTCCCCGAAGGTATACATTTTCTTTTTTATCTGTATAAGAGTTAACAGTTGTTTGGTTATGGGATTTTGCGCACCGTTACTGTGGAATTTGTAACTTGGCCTACGGTGCTCGGATTTGGACCCGCAGGTACCCGTTTCGATGGTCTCGACGCGAGGATCGCTGCGGTATTTTTATTGGAATCTTTGGAGTTTGTTTTACAGGTGAAAGTTTCGCATTAAGAGGACTGTTCCTAGTAGAATTGTAAAACTTGGATTTTTTGGAATTAAGTGTAACTTTGGACTGTATGTTGTACCAGGAAGAGTTGCTCAGGGATTGTGGGACTGAGGATTATTTGGAGGCTGCTGTTCCTGGTGTCTTCAGCTGTTGGATCTTGGACAGTTAGCGCCTTCAGGTGGGTGGCTTTGCTTTCAGGATCTATGGACTGTGCGCTAATTCTATTGATATAGAATCATGCATGATAGGGATTGGACTGGGTAGCATGCTAGAATTTGAATGTTCTTATTCTTTGTATTTATCTGATGATTGTATGATCTCTTTTGCTTCCTACCACCTGTTAAATTATTGTTATCTTGGAACCTGACCTAGCACCCCCGTCATATGTTGCATGTGTAACCAGACCAGTAGAAAACTCTCACTTGGGCTAGGGTTATTTATGTTTAGACATCCACACATTATGTTTCATTCCTGGACTTAGTGTTATCCTCGCCCGGGTAGTGGGCCGAGCGGTCGGGACTTCTTTTTAGTGTGGGATGCATTTGCACTCGTGCTTGGGAGCAGAGTGGAGCCTGGTAGATGTAGTGGATCGCTTGTCTGTACCGGGAACCGTTTGGGGATAAACGGTGGTCCCGGAAGGTCTTGTTTTCCCCTGTTTGGGTTGTCGCCACTGTGTTAGCGGCAGTAGTTTACTAGTGTTAGCCGGACCTAGAACCCAGAACCCTTTTCGACATACACATGATTTTAGTCTACCAATGTTTTCTTCCAAGCATCGAAGGGCCGCTGGAGTTTGTTCTTGTTTGATTGGACAAAGGCATCAGCCCTTCGGGGTTTGGGTAAAACACTTGTTTTTCTAAACTGTTTTTCTAAAAAAAGAACTAAAAATCATTAAAAATGGATTTCTTCTCAAAACAAGATAGCTTTTCAAAAAAGGGTACTACTTTTAATCCTCACCCTGTGTGGGTTGAGTGAAAAATGGCTTTCAATAACAAATGTCACGTTTTTCCTGTTACGGATTTTGTTTTGGCGCATTTCGTGAAAGTGTTAAGTCTTGAAGATTGAAGATGAATGAAGTTTGGATCATATACCTCAATCTCAAGAAAGAAGAATTCAAAAGGATCAGGTAAGTTTAACTAAATATTTTTGGTGATCCGAATACTTCTTGTAGTGTAGAAACACTTGGAAGAATTTTTTATTGCATAAAAATCAAGAACTGAACATGGGACATGTTCAGGATCCGGATCAGACAGTCCAATCCGGATCCCGAAGGGTGCTTGTTCATTGGCAAATCCGATCCGGATCATAGTCATTTCGATCCGGATCCCGAACATGGGAATTTGCTGGAATACATGAACGATCCGGATCGTGCATTACAATCCGGATCCCGAACCCTGTTTTACTGGAATTGCCTGACTCGTTACGACGATCCGGATCACAGTTAATCCGATCCGGATCGCCGTCGTGAAAATTTCCAGAAACGGACAGTTTTTGATCCTTATCTTCTTCCTAGGGTTTCTAACCTATAAATAGACCCTATGATTCATTTTTCTAGGGTAAGCCGTAAATCCACATACAAGCCGTCATCTTTTATACGGCCTAAGATCCACATATAGAGAAGAAAGGAAATCATTAGATATTACCCTATGTTTCTTCATCTATATTGATTAGTTTGATTCTAGGTTTTCATACTCACATCTTGAGTTGAATCAAACTAATGAATACTTAGATGGTATTTCCTATCTATCTTTGATCTAAGTATTCGGCGGATCATCACCACCCAAAAACAACGATTTACCCCAAAATCGGCGCGTGGACTCGCGTGGCCTTGTGGATTCAAGGTGCAACCGCTCTCGTGGATTCGGAGCGAGGTACGTTCGTGGATTCGAAGCGTGCTACTGGGTGAAGACCGTGGATTCGGTCAGACGTCGTGGACTCGACGTTGGACGCCGTGGATTCGGCGTTGGACGCAGATCGTGGATTCGTGAAGCGTTGTGGAGCGAGCGGAGAATATCAACTAGGAGCGTATGGAAAAGGTTGAGTCGTCTGTGAGTACGGTATATCACCTTGTACGTGTTTAATTCTAGTGGATTTCACCGTGTTATCGGTCCCGTGGTTTTTTACTCCGGTTTGGAGTTTTCCACGTAAAAATCTTGCGTGTTCATTTATATTTCCGCATTGGGTTTTTAATTGCGCAATGATTTTTTGAGTGTTTATTGTTTACACCTATTCACCCCCCTCTAGGTGTTTTTTTCCCTATTTAGATCCATTATTACATATAACCCAACAAGTGGTATCAGAGAGGGAATAGGGTTGTAAACAATGGTTGAAGGTGGAAACATCAACAGACCCCCATTCTTTGATGGAACAAATTATGCGTACTGGAGAGTACGGATGAAAGCCTTTTTAATTTCCATCGACGAACGGGTGTGGCAATCAATTGAATTAGGATGGTCTAATCCAACTGAAATTATTGCTGATGTTCGCACCATCAAACCTAGGTCGAAGTGGACCAAGGAAGAGTTAGATTCATCTTCTTACAATGGCAAGGGAATTAATGCTATTTTTAATGCCTTATCTCAAACTGAATTCTCTCGCGTCTCGGCATGTGAGACTGCGAAAGAAATCTGGGATGTTCTTCAGGTTACACATGAGGGTACTAACCTCGTGAAGATTCAAAAGTTGCAAATGCTTACGAGCAGATTTGACTCTATTTTCATGGCAGAAAATGAATCTTTCACGGACTACTATACACGATTGCAAGACATCGTAAACTCATGTGCTAACCTGGGAGAGAAGATTCCAGAATTTAAGGTTGTAAGAAAGATCTTAAGAACTCTTCCTGAACGATTTCGCCCAAAGGTTACAGCCATTGAAACTATTAAACACCCGGACGAAATGCGTGTAGAAGAACTAGTTGGTTCATTACAAACTTATGAAATGACATTTACTACTAACTATTCTTCGGGAAAGGCATCCTCTTCTAAGTCTTCAGGTTATGCTTTGAAAACAACAAAGGAAGAAGACACAGATTCATCCTCCTCAGACGATGACGAGAACCTATCTATGGAGGAATTTGAGAAGCAGCTCGCTCTCTTGACAAGGAAGTTTCGCCGCAACTTTCGAAGGGGTAATTCAAGTAAAACTCCATCCTTCGGAAAGTCGAAGAAAGGCAAGGGTATTTCAAGTTACAAGTCAAGAAAGCAAGAAGGCTTTTCTAAGGATAAGAAAAGCACAGAAGGACAAGTCCAATGCTTCAAGTGCCGAGGATACGGCCATATCTCAACGGAGTGTCCAACTAAGAATCCGTCGAAGAAGAAAGCGATGCAAGTCGTCACCTGGGATGACAACTCAACGTCAAATGAGTCATCCTCAAGTGATGAAGAAGAAAGCGCAACGGCATTCCACGCGTCCACATCTTCACCCTTCATGTGCTTAATGGCAAGTACTTCAGATTCATTGTCCAACTCCTCCCGGGTTGAAAAAACTGCAACGGATGATGAATCAAGTAACTCTGAAGGTGAAGATTTTGTTTTAGCCTACCACAGACTTTTGAGGGATTCAAAGAAACTGGCTAAACAAAACAAGGGGTTGAGAGGGAGATTACAGGATCTCAAAGAAGAAGTAAAAAGGGTAACTTCTCTCTCGACCGATCTTGAAGTGGAAAGGGATAATCTGATAAAAGCAAATGTTTCCCTTCAAGAGTCCAATGAGCTTTTTGAGAAGGAACATACAAAACTGGTGGATAAAGCGGATCACTTCTCAATGCTCTACATCGAGGCCCAACAGGAAAAATTGGAAATGACAGAGACCATTCTCCAACTAAAGGATGACTTAAAGAGATTTACTTCTGGAAGGAGTAAGTTGGATAAGCTTCTTGGTCTTGGTCAAACAAATCGGTTCGGCCTCGGGTACACTCAAACTGGAAACAGTCCAAGTTCGAGTGGGACAGTTTTTGTGCCTCAGTCGGTATCTCCTCCTCCGACACCGGAATTCACGACAAACAACGACAACAAGCCTACTTCTTTCTCTTCGGGATAGTCAAGCGCAAAGGTATGTTTTCGTTGTGGTATTTCAGGGCACATAAGGAGATATTGCAAGACAGGAGCCAAACGCTCAACTCAGACATTTCTTGCAACGACTACCAAAAAGGTGATTCCTCAGAAATCAAATGCAAATCATACAAAGGAAAAAAGACTTGGTAGTTCACCGCACAAGACGACATCATCAAGGAGCAGCAATCGATCTAACAAGACGCCTTCACCTAGGAGAATAACCTCACGACCATTACCGACGCATTCCAAAAGGTTTTGGGTGCGCAAAGGTGAAATCTTCCCTTGTCTTGTTACTAATGTTTCCTTACATGCATATGATAATTCGTCTTGGTATCTGGATAGCGGTTGTTCCCGTCACATGACCGGTGACAAAAATAGTTTTCAAAACTTTGAGAAAATCTCCGGAGGACTCGTTGTTTTCGGAGACGGTCGATCTTCCAAAATTGTTGGAAAAGGAACGGTAGCTATTCCAGATGGCCCGATTTTGAAAAACGTGTTATTTGTTGATGGCCTTAAGACTAACCTCATAAGCATAAGTCAACTTTGCGACAATGGTTTTTCAGTTAACTTTTCATCTGTTGAATGTGTTGTAACTGATAAGGACCATGTCTTCTTTTTAAAAGGGGTTAGATCTGAAAACAATTGCTATGTTGTTCCTAATAAAATTTCAGAAAAATGTAACCTAGTTTCTTTGGTTAATGAAACACTTTGGCATGAAAGACTAGGTCACATAAATTTTAAAGAACTAGCAAAGATTTCAAATAAAGACGTGGTTAAGGGGGTTCCTAAACTTCTATTTAAAAACAACATTGTGTGCGGAGGTTGTCTTAAGGGAAAACAATCAAGGGCTGCACACAAGAACCTGAACCACGTTGGTACCAAACGGCCCTTGGAATTACTGCACATGGATTTAATGGGGCCGACCCGTCAACCATCTTTGGGAGGTAAATGGTATATTTTCTTATTGGTTGATGATTTCTCTAGGTTTTCATGGGTAGCATTTTTAAAAGAGAAAGCTGATACGTTTGATTCTTTTCATGAGATTTGCCATCGTATTATGATTGAAAAGAATGAAAAGATCATTCGTGTTAGAAGTGATAGAGGTGGAGAATTCATTAATTCTAAATTCATTGATTTTTGCACTTCCAACGGCATAAAACATGAATTCTCAGCACCCTATACACCTCAGCAGAATGGTGTTGTAGAGCGCAAAAACAGGGTTGTTCAAGAGATGGCGCGTGTGATGCTTCATAGCCGGAATTTACCGCTACATTTTTGGGCTGAAGCTGTGAACACCGCTGTCTATGTCATTAATCGAGTGTATTTGCGCCCAGGAATTTTAAATACACCATATGAGCTGTGGTTTAGTAGAAAACCGGATATCAAATACTTTCGTATCTTTGGGAGTCGATGTTTTATTTTGCGTGATCGTGAAAATCTTGGTAAGTTCGATTCTCGAAGTGACGAAGGGATCTTTTAGGGTTATTCTACAAATAGCAGAGCATATTGGGTATTTAACATGGAATCTAAAACGATTGTAGAATCTATATATGTTAAAGTAGATGAAGCTTTTCACTTTGCATCTAAAAAATCTACCCTCGATATCTCTCTTGATGATGATACACCTGCCAATGCATCTTCTTATAACAATTCTTCCAATAATAATGATGCATCTAATGGTTCTTCAAGTTTATCTGATGTGCAGGAATCATCTCATGTACCTTCGAGTACTCCGTTACAACAAACGTTACGCATCTCCAAGGATCATCCTGAATCAAACATCATTGGAGACCCACAAGAAGGAGTCAAAACTCGGAGACAGTTGGTTTGTGGATTCGCTTGCTACGTTACCTTGATCGAACCAAAGAACATCGATGAAGCTCTTCAGGATGACTACTGGATTAAAGCAATGCAGGAAGAGCTCCATCAGTTTGAGCGAAACAAAGTCTGGGAATTAACAAAGCCTCCAAAGCAACACAATGTGATAGGTACCAAATGGATTTTCAAGAATAAGAAAAATGAAGATAGTACCATCATCAGGAACAAAGCACGTTTAGTTGCTCAAGGCTACTCTCAAGTAGAAGGTATAGACTTTGATGAAACTTTCGCCCCTGTAGCTAGACTCGAGTCCATTCGTATATTATTCGCGATAGCTTGTCATTTTAAAATAAAATTGTTTCAAATGGACGTTAAGGGCGTGTTTTTAAATGGGTTTTTAAATGAGGAAGTTTATGTGGCTCAACCGAAAGGTTTTGTAGACTGTAAACTACCTAACCATGTTTTTCGTTTGAAAAAGGCTCTTTACGGTTTAAAACAAGCACCGCGAGCATGGTACGAAAGGCTAACAAAGCACCTATTGGATAAGGGCTATACTCGAGGGGGAGCTGACAGGACTCTTTTTGTGAAGCATTATCAAAATAACTTCATTGTTGCACAAATCTATGTCGATGACATTGTTTTTGGAGCAACAAAGGATAATGATGCTTCTAAATTCGCTGAAACCATGGAAAGCGAATTTGAGATGTCAATGATGGGCGAATTGACTTATTTCCTTGGATTGCAAGTGAAACAGAGTGATGAAGGCATCCATTTGTGTCAATCCAAGTATGCTTTGGAGTTGGTAAAAAAGTTTGATCTAGAAAATTGTAAAGATTTTCCGACTCCAATGGGAACTAGCAATAAAGGATTAGGAAGTGAATCTTTTAGTGAGAATGTAGACGAGAAACTTTATCGGAGTATGATTGGAATTCTACTTTACCTCACGGCTAGTCGCCCGGATATATCTTTTCGTGTTGGGATCTGCGCGAGATATCAATCTGCACCAAAGGAGGTTCACCTGAAAGCGGTGAAACGGATCATCCGATACATTAAAGGAACCATAAATTTCAGAATTTGGTATCCTATGGGAACAAGTCTAGATATTATTGGATACTCAGATGCCGATTGGGCAGGATCTGTGGATGATCGGAAAAGCACGAGTGGTGCATGCTTTTATTTAGGCCATTGCCTTGTTGCATGGCACAGTAAAAAGCAAAACTGCATAGCACTCTCGACTGCCGAAGCAGAATATATTTCAGCGGGTAGTTGTTCAACCCAACTCATTTGGATGAAAAGTGTGTTGAGCGACTTCCGGATTTCAGCAACTTCGGTAACAATTCTTTGTGACAACACTAGTGCTATAAACATTTCCAAAAACCCTGTGTTGCACTCTAGAACAAAACACATTGAACTTAGATATCATTTTCTTAGAGAGCTAGTTGAATCAAATACTCTTCAACTGTCATATATTTCAACTGAAGATCAATTAGCTGACATTTTAACAAAACCTTTGGATCAAAAACGTTTTATTCATTTGCGTAAAGCAATTGGAATGCTTTCCTTGAAATAAACTTCTTTTTGAAACTTTTGCTTAGGTTAGGTTTTGTTTTTGTGTTTTTGTTCTTTTTCTATGTTTATACATAGTACATTAATTGAGCATGTGTATTATTGACTTTACTTGCATCCTTTCATATAATTAGAAATTTATTATGCTTTGGATATCATAATAATTCAGTTGATACATTGATCATTTATTTAAATTAAATCATTTTTAATTGATCAAAGTCAATTTCTCTCTCAATGATCTCTTGGTATTGTTTTTATCTTATTTGACTATTTGGTTGAGTATGAATTCGAGATCAATCCTTGGTTGAATACTTTATATCTTAAATTAATTGATAGCCAATTGAGGGGGAGTCAAAGAAATGTAAAATGCTCAAAAGATGTGGAAAGAGTTACATCCCAATGAGGAGTGTGAAAACTACCACCACATGGAGGAAAGAGCTACCACCTCGGTCGTCCGAGTACTGTGTGCAGCTACCACATGTATACCAAGCATGGGTTTGTAATTTTTGATTAAATAAAATGCATGATTGAAATACTTGACTCCGTCAAATTTCAAGGTTGGTATAAGGTAGGTTTTTTAAATGAAAGATGCTCAAAGAGCCACTCTCTTCAACAGATTGACTAGATACATTATATAATTTATTTGGGATTTCAAACATCTATTGATCTTGGTAATTCATTTTCTTTACCATTTTAATGATTTGATAAACGCCGTACTCATAAGATCATGATGGATGTGTTTGAACTTGATCAACTTTAAAGGTTTTAATTTATGTAAATTTTTATGTCATTATTTGAATGTTATTGATAGATTTAACATAATTTATTTCTCTTGACATGAAACGATGATTTTTGTTTAAAGTTGATGTGCTAAAATGCTTACATACTTTTTCCGGATTTTATTGAATTTTTCTAAATTATTCTGAAGAAAAAGTTGGAGCCGATCCGGATCGGACATGAATGATCCGGATCCCGAACGCAGGTGTTTCCTGCGGGTAGCCGATCCGGATCACGGCTAGGGTTTTATTAGAACAAGAGGGATTTTGATTTCTTTTATTCCAATCTTTTGTTCTTAAGACTCCAGAGCTTCTCTCTCTAGATTTCATCCTTCTTGGAGCCTTTCAAACTCGAGTTCTTCGATTCCAAGTAAGTTTTATTGATCAAAATCTCGGTTTTTCACTGTTTTTCCATGTTTGCTCAAAACGTGAGTAGAAATCATGGAACTTTTTCATTTGTGAATGGTTTTTGGTCAAATCTCTTTTGAAATAAGAACTCTGGGTAGATTAGTTTTGATTATATGCTAGGTATTCTCTTGATTAACGAATTTTTGGGCTTCGATTTCTGAAAATTCGGTTTTAGGGCATATAATGGGAATTTTTGAAAATCATGCAATTGATCTACTTTTAAAATTCTTTTTGCAAAACTAATTTGATTCTGAGTCTCTCTACATGATTATGATTGTTTGGTTACAATTTTTCAAACTTTTGAAAATTAACAATTTTTCGTGTTCTTGAGTTGTTGCTCACAGGATTATCTTCTCACAAGAAACCAATAGCAATGGTGATCACGTGGATCATTCTCCTTCTGGCTGCTATGGTAAATACGAGAGACACTGTCAAGCCCAAGAGGGCTAAAAAGGATGAAGTCAATTGGGATGAGTTGTCAGATGATGAAACACATCCTGGAAAATCGCCACAGAAAACCTCTGTTGCATCGAAAGGGAAAGCCCGTACAGAGACATCAAAGGAAAAGGCTCCGCCCACTGCTATGGAAAAAGGAAAAGCACCAATGACCTCTTCATCCATACTAAAAAGAAAAAGACTCGCTCGACGACCTGGACGAGCTCGAGGTATTGAAATAAATGAACCATGTCAAGAGAATCCAAAGAATATCTCTCAAATTGACACTGAATCTGAAGACGAAGAAGATTGGGACACATTTCTTGATGAAGTACAACAAGGTATTGATGAAGAAAATAAGGTTTACCTAAAGAACAAGAAGCTACTAAAGTCTTCCTCAATACTTAAGCAACAAGCAAGGAAAAAGGATGTGCCAAGCAATGAACCTCTTGACAATTCACCTTCTTTGCCAAGACGATCTCCTCGGAATGAAGGACAGACTGCTCCGTCAATCGTCACACAACGTTCTTCAACTTCCCGAAGAATTGACCAAAAGGGAAACCTGGAGTCTTCCATCAAACAAGAACAAGACAAAATGGCTCTAGGACTCAAAAAGATGCCCAAGGACATACATCAGATGAAACAAGAGTGTTCTACGATTTCGGGATTGCTTAAAGGAATTTTGAAAAAGCTGGGTTGCATGAGCTCTGAGGACTCCGCCTCGAATGACTCAGATTCAGATGCTTGAATCGTTTGTCCACTAATTTTTTTGTGCAGGATTTCAGTTTTTAGGTTTTTAATGTTCTCTTTTTACTTTGCTTTAGTTTTAGTTCTCAGGTTTTTCTTAATTTTCAACTTCTTAACTCTCCTTAAATTTTGAATTTTTGGCTTAGTTTGTGACAAAAAGGGGGAGAGAGTTTAGAGTGAACTCTGTGAGAACTTTGAAGAGTTTAGAGTGAACTCTGTGAGAACTTTGAACTTTTGGTGAGAACTTTGAACAAACTTTGACTTTGGTGAAAGGTAAGTATCACAACTTCTGGTTTTATCTTGTGATTTGTTGCATGTCCCTACTAACTATTCGACTAACTATTTGGACATGTATTATTACTAACAAGTTGTTTGATTACTAACAAAGCAAAGTTATGACATTTGGAATCTTATTGCTTAGAAGATATGTCAATGTTTGATTGTGATCTTATTACATATCTGAATTACTCAATGTCATGGTGAGCATAAACTCTATCTCTGTTAGGTTTTGAATGCTAAATATTCTTGAGGTATCTAACGATCTCTTTTTGTCAAGAATGATTTCTTTTTGCAGAGAGTGCAGATCTCTAAGTCTAGAGTCTGTTTTAGGAGTTTATCTCTTGTATTGGATCTCCATTGTAAATTTTTGTTGTATGGTGATAGCAACAAAAATATCTTTTTTGAATTTTCTTTAGTGGATCTTTGTTTTGTCACGAAACCGCCAAAGGGGGAGATTGTTACGGATTTTGTTTTGGCGCATTTCGTGAAAGTGTTAAGTCTTGAAGATTGAAGATGAATGAAGTTTGGATCATATACCTCAATCTCAAGAAAGAAGAATTCAAAAGGATCAGGTAAGTTTAACTAAATATTTTTGGTGATCCGAATACTTCTTGTAGTGTAGAAACACTTGGAAGAATTTTTTATTGCATAAAAATCAAGAACTGAACATGGGACATGTTCAGGATCCGTATCAGACAGTCCAATCCGGATCCCGAAGGGTGCTTGTTCATTGGCAAATCCGATCCGGATCATAGTCATTTCGATCCGGATCCCAAACATGGGAATTTGCTGGAATACATGAACGATCCGGATCGTGCATTACAATCCGGATCCCGAACCCTGTTTTACTGGAATTGCCTGACTCGTTACGACGATCCGGATCACAGTTAATCCGATCCGGATCGCCGTCGTGAAAATTTCCAGAAACGGACAGTTTTTGATCCTTATCTTCTTCCTAGGGTTTCTAACCTATAAATAGACCCTATGATTCATTTTTCTAGGGTAAGCCGTAAATCCACATACAAGCCGTCATCTTTCATACGGCCTAAGATCCACATATAGAGAAGAAAGGAAATCATTAGATATTACCCTATGTTTCTTCATCTATATTGATTAGTTTGATTCTAGGTTTTCATACTCACATCTTGAGTTGAATCAAACTAATGAATACTTAGATGGTATTTCCTATCTATCTTTGATCTAAGTATTCGGCGGATCATCACCACCCAAAAACAACGATTTACCCCAAAATCGGCGCGTGGACTCGCGTGGCCTTGTGGATTCAAGGTGCAACCGCTCTCGTGGATTCGGAGCGAGGTACGTTCGTGGATTCGAAGCGTGCTACTGGGTGAAGACCGTGGATTCGGTCAGACGTCGTGGACTCGACGTTGGACGCCGTGGATTCGGCGTTGGACGCAGATCGTGGATTCGTGAAGCGTTGTGGAGCGAGCGGAGAATATCAACTAGGAGCGTATGGAAAAGGTTGAGTCGTCTGTGAGTACGGTATATCACCTTGTACGTGTTTAATTCTAGTGGATTTCACCGTGTTATCGGTCCCGTGGTTTTTTACTCCGGTTTGGAGTTTTCCACGTAAAAATCTTGCGTGTTCATTTATATTTCCGCATTGGGTTTTTAATTGCGCAATGATTTTTTGAGTGTTTATTGTTTACACCTATTCACCCCCCTCTAGGTGTTTTTTCCCCTATTTAGATCCATTATTACATATAACCCAACATTTCCTGTAAATATCCCCACTCGAAAGGATTCGAGTGGTCTGGGTTCTAGGGGCCATTCCTTTGTCGGGACGGAAGCCACGGGGGCCGAGCCTGGAACCTGTTCTTGTTTGATAGGGTTGTAGGTGTAGGTCTCCCCAGACTTTCGGGCCCTGTTGGTGTCTTCTGCGTGTAGTACCGAGATTGTTGTGTTCTCGAACTATAAGGGGGTCGGGAACTTCGATAGGCGGAGCCTAGAGTCTGTTCTTATTTGATAGGGTTCTAAGCACAGGCCTATCGGGTTTCCGAACGCTTATGGTGTCGGTCTTTCCTGTGAGTTTAGTGTTCTGTTGTGGGAGCCGTCTGGTGGACGGTGGCCCCCGGCTGTGTAGTTTTCCAGCCTGTGAGTGAGCGTTGGTGTTGTTAGTCGATCTTGTGATCGTGGTTTGGACTATAGCCTGCATGAGCCATATTTGAGCTCGACAGAGAGATGCGCAGATACTTTCCTCGGTGGGGTCGCGCCCCTCGAGTGCCACTCCGGAGTTGGGCCTATTACTTGCTATCGCGACTTGTCGACGCAGTCCCTCTGGCTGGGCCAGTTTTGGCAGTCACGGACACCCTACGGTAGACCCGTCCCGTTGAGGATGTGCGGCAGTAGGTGGGCGCAGGTTTGACTGGACCCTATGCGGCAGTCAGTATAGATTGGGTGAGTATACTGTGTGTGTTAGTAGATGCATCGTGTTTCCATCTGTTCCACTTTTTGAGCATCTAGATAGAGGCATGGTAGCTGTAGAGTTACTTTTCCAGCCCTTTCATTTCAGTATTATATTATTACTTTATGCCTCTAGTAGACTTAGTGGGCAGACCGTCGGGCTTGTTGGCGGCACCCACTGAGAACTACTTGGGACGTAGTTCTCACACCCGTCGTGGTGTCTTTTCCCCAGGGACTTCTACTCCTGTTCCTGCTGCTCCAGTTGCCGATCCGGCTGATCGAGGTAAGGGAGTCGCGAGATAGATCCCTACCAGTCGTCGTCGTCCAGAGAGTAGATGTACCCCTTTACTTTTGAGAGTTCATGTTGAGAGACCCTTGTAGTGGGGTATAGAGTTGTATTTTATTTTACTGCTTGAGAGATTTATGTGTTTTGGGGAGGATTTTGAGTTGTATATATTTTCATTTTTAGCAGTTTACTTTCAGCTCTGATATCTGTATAGTATAGTTGATCTTTTGCAGGTTAGTCACTTCGTCTATACGGGGCCTCTCGTATGGGCGGCGGATCTGTTGGCGAGCCCGGGACGCAGTTTCGACGCCGGGGCGTGACATGATTGGCATCTGAACCGTACTAAAAATCGGCGGACCGATTCTAATGAAATTGAGACGTTAAAATAGTTTGGGATTTTTGTGAGCTTCCAGAGGGTTTGAGTAGGTTCAGGATGCATGTAACCTCGTGCCAGGGGGCCGAGTGGATTTTTAGAGCTCTATGTGACGAGCTTCTAGTGTCAGGTGAGTTGAGATCCCTGGTGGGATTATTCTAGATCATGGATTGGTATATCTGATTTTAGTAGTGGAGGTGGTTCTCCGACTTGCCTTTGAGAGATTGGGCTCTGGCAGATTGGGTCGTGGAGGGTTCCCGACTTAGCCATGGGTGTGCATTATCAGATTGGGTCATTGAGGGTTCTCCGACATAGCTATGAGAGGGTTTGGCATTCCCTGATCCAGTCGTGGAGGGTTCCCGACTGTGATGCGATATCTGGTATTGAGTATCCGATCTGTTTGATCGTGGATCACAGCCTGCATACGCCATTTTTGAGATAGTTGAGACTGACTAGATGCTAGAGCTCGGTGGGGTCGCTCCCCTCGAGTACGCTCCGGATGCGTGATGATGATTGAGATGGACCGACTAGGACGCCCCACACGCAGTGGGCAGGTGCGTTCGTAGTAGTCGGCGGGACGCCCCACGTAGAGTGGGCAGGTGCGTCCATAGTAGTCAGTAGTGCGCCCCACGCGGAGTGGGTAGGTGCGTAGTACGCCCCACAGAGAGTGGGCAGGTGTGTAGTACGCCCCACACGCAGTGGGTAGGTGCGTAGGACGCCCCACGGGGAGTGGGCAGGTGCGTCCATAGTGGTCGGTAGGACGCCCCACGTAGAGTGGGCAGGTGCGTTCCTAGATGACAGGCGCGGGCTTGACTGTGCCAGTTTTGGACAGTCATTGGGATTTGGGTTTTGAGAGCACCTTGTGTGCGAGTGGTGTATAGCTGCTCTTAGATGAGTATTCCTTTGAGCATGATACTTGAGGCATCTAGTGGTGAGAGTGTATGCATAGCAGGATCATGGTAGTGGTTTCCTTGAGCATATGGTTGTAGCATTTAGTTGTAGCTCATTTCCTGCTTTCATTTATATATCTATCTGCATACCTATCTTTTGTGCCTCCAGTAGACTTAGTGGGCATACCGTGGATATTGGTGACGGTACCCACTGAGATCTACCTTCTGCAGTAGATCTCACACCCGCTGCGGTGACAGGTTCCTGAGGTGGCTGTTCCGGTTGGGTTCCCGCGGAGACAGCTGATCGAGGTGAGGACGTGGCCGATTAGTTCCTTACCTGCATTGTGAGTCAGTGGTAGATGTACCCTGTATTTTCTGTTTCCACTTTTGTACTGGACAGTCTGAGAGTTTGGTGAGGTGTTGTATTTTATTTGTCAGCTTTTGAGATTTGTATTGAGGATGATTTTTTTTTATATCAGATGTTCAGTGGATTCCATAGCTTGTGGTTTTAGTTTTATTTCAGCTCTGATACATTATTGCTATAGATCTGACTTGCAGGGTAGACGCTTCGTCTGTGCGGCAGTTTCCGTACAGATGACGGATCTGTTGGCGAGCCCGGGTCGCAGTTTCGACCCCGGGGCGTGACACCTAAACCTCCCAAGAAATTACAAGTTTGCCACTCTCTCTGTGCATTCCAGGCGTGAAAGGTCCGAACCCCGAACGTGGGTGTCCATTTTGCGCGCTGATGGTCCGAACCTTGGCTGTCCGGACCCCGAACATGGGTTTTCCAGTTTGCAGCGCATGGAAGGTCTGGATTGCCCCTCTAGGGTTCGGACTCCACTACCCATGTCCGGACTCTCGACCCAAGGTCCGGACCCCGAAGGCTATGTGCTCACAATTTTTTTGCTTCGAAAAGCATGTTTTCGCCCCACGAAGCTCCAACTCCCATTTAATCATTCTGATATGCTCGGAATTCATTTTTAGCATATGCATTGCTTTGACTATGCCGGGGTCTCTTTTGAGCCGAAGTCCAACACAGAACCTTCTCCAAAACTCTTTTTTTGCGCCGAATTCGTGTCGAAAACACTAGAATGAGCTTGAAACTTCGCCCAATCATGGAGGTAGATCCACCAACTCACTTCCTACCAGTACTCTGCTATTTCGCATGTGTCCGGTTCGCTACATCCCTCCCTCCTTATAGGAGTTTCGTTCGCGAAACTAAAAATCGCCATATCTCAACTTGGGTCCATGAACAAGTGAGGATGCAGCTCGCGCAGGGTACTTTCAAGCTCCCAAGTAGCCTCTCGATCACTATGATTGGCCCGAACATAAGGGATCAAGTGGTTCCTCAACTTCTTCTCCTGTCGGTCGACGATTCCCCATGGGAATGCATCGTAAGTTAAATCTTTCCGTAAATCTAGCAACGGATAGTTAACAATGTGAGCCGGGTCGTGAATGTACTTGCGAAGTTGGGAAACATGGAAGACATCATGTACTCCTGCCACATCTGGAGGCGATGCCAACAGGTAAGCTACGGGGCCGACCCGCTCCAAAACTTCGAAAGGACCAATAAAGCGAGGACTCAATTTACCTTGCATTCCAAATCGCGTCACGCCTCTTGTAGGTGATATTTTCAAGAACAAATAGTCCCTGACACTAAATGTAAGATCATGTCATCTTTTGTCGGAGTAACTTGTCTGCCAACTTTGCGCCGTTAGCAACCATTGACGTGCAATTCTGTCACGCCCCGGAAGAGGTCTGAAACAGCGGAAAACGCCCATATTTTTTTTTTCTCAAAGTCTTCCCCCCCCGGCAACGTGCCCAGACCGCCACATATACAAGATCTCTCTACACAAACGGACAGAGTCTCCCCTATATATGTACGGCGTCGCACAAAATACAAACATCAACCACAACCAGTTTTCCATACACAAAGTGCTAAATAAAGAGATAAGCTAGTCTTTGGAATCATAAAAAAGAATATCGCCCACACGGCATACTCCAAGTTGAAAGGATAAAGCCACAAGGTTTGAAACAGTGCCTACCCGACACTCAGTTTTGAAAACAGATTTCGCAACCATTTTATCGTTTTGAAAACCTCCACATTCCACATGCAATCACACAATAATAAAACCAAACCCAAAAGACTACTATCCATCCACACAGTCCACATGTCCCACATCCACATCACAAGGCATCCACATCACACAATGTCCACATCTCATGCAAATAGTATCAACCAAATGTAATGATCAAAATGTTACGGAATTTGAGTTGGCGTATTTCGTGAATTCGGTTAAGTCTTGAAGATTGAAGGTAAAGGAAGTTGGATCATATAACTCAATCTCAAGAAAGAAGAATTCAAAAGGATCAGGTATGTTTAACTTAATATCTTTGGTGATCCGAATACTTCTTATAGCGTAGAAACACTTGGATGGATTTGTTATTGCATAATTATCAAAAACTGGACATGGGACATGTTCAGGATCCGGATCAGACTGTTCGATCCGGATTCCGAAGGTGGTTCGTTCATACACCAGTTCAATCCGGATCGTAGCTTCCCTTGATCCGGATCCCGAACACTGAGTTTACCATTTTATTTGAACGATCCGGATCAGGCTTCGCAATCCGGATCCCGAACGTTGATGTTTGGTGAACTGTATGAACGATCCGGATCAAGCACTTCGATCTGGATCCCGAACCTTCGTTTTTTTGGAATCTGTTTTTCTCGCTACTGCAATCCGGATCGTCGATCTCCGATCCGGATCGTCGTCATGAAAATTTCCAGAAAAAGATAGTTTTTGATCCTTATCTTTTTCCAAGGGTTTCTAACCTATAAATAGACCCTATGATTCTTTTTCTAGGGCTAATCCACATAATAGAAAAAGTAGCCGTCATCTTTTATACGGCCTAAGATCCACATATAGAGAAGAAAGGAAATCATAGATTCTATCTTATGTTTCTTCATCTATATTGATTGATTTGATTCTAGGTTTTCATACTCACATTTTGAGTTGAATCAAATCAATGAATACTTAGATGGTATTTCCGATCTATTTCTAATCTAAGTATTCGGCGGATCATCACCACCCAAAAAAACAACGGTTTACCCCAAAATCGGCGCGTGGACTTGCGTGGCCTTGTGGATTCAAGGTGCAACCGCTCTCGTGGATTCGGAGCGAGGTACGTTCGTGGATTCGAAGCGTGCTACTGGGTGAAGACCGTGGATTCGGTCGGACGTCGTGGACTCGACGTTGGACGCCGTGGATTCGGCGTTGGACGCACATAGTGGATTCGAGAAGCGTCGTGGAGCGAGCGGAGAAGATCAACTAGGAGCGTATGGAAAAGGTTGAGTCGTCTGTGAGTACGGTATATCACCTTGTACGTATTTAATTCTAGTGGATTTCACCGTGTTATCGGTCCCGTGGTTTTTCACTCCGGTTTGGAGTTTTCCACGTAAAAATCTCTGCGTGTTATTTATTTTTCCGCATTGGGTTTTTATATCGCAAAGATTTTTTGAGTGTTTATGGTTTACACCTATTCACCCCCCTCTAGGTGTTTTTTTTCCCTATTTAGATCCTATTATTCATATAACCCAACAAGTGGTATCAGAGCGGGAATAGGGTTGTAAACAATGTTTGAAGGTGGAAACATCAACAGACCCCCGTTCTTCGATGGAACAAATTATGCGTACTGGAAAGTACGGATGAAAGCCTTTTTAATTTCCATCGACGAACGGGTGTGGCAATCAATTGAATTAGGAGGGTCTAATCCAACTGAAATTATTGGTGATGTTCGCACCATCAAACCTAGGTCGAAATGGACCAAGGAAGAGATTGATATATCTTCTTACAATAGCAAGGGAATAAATGCTTTATTTAATGCCTTATCACAAACAGAGTTCTCTCGCGTCTCGGCATGTGAGACTGCGAAAGAAATCTGGGATGTTCTTCAAGTTACACATGAGGGAACTAACCTTGTGAAGATTCAGAAACTGCAAATGCTTACGAGCAAGTTTGACTCTATTTTCATGGCAGAAAATGAATCGTTCTCTGACTATTACACACGATTGCAAGACATCGTAAACTCATGTGCTAACTTGGGAGAGAAGATTCCAGAATTTAAAATTGTAAGAAAGATCTTAAGAACTCTTCCTGAAAGATTTCGTTCCAAGGTTACAGCCATTGAAACTATTAAACACCCGGACGAAATCCGTGTAGAAGAATTAGTTGGTTCTTTACAAACTTATGAAATGACATTTCCTACTAACTATTCTTCGGGAAAGGCATCCTCTTCTAAGTCTTCGGGTTATGCTTTAAAAACAACAAAAGAAGAAGACGCGGATTCATCCTCCTCAGGCGATGACGAGAATTTATCTATGGAGGACTTTGAGAAGCAGCTCGCTCTCTTGACAAGGAAGTTTCGCCGAAATTTTCGAAGGGGTAATTCAAGCAAAACTCCATCCTTCGGAAAGTGGAAGAAAGGCAAGGGTTCTTCAAGTTACAAGTCAAGAAAGCAAGAAGGCTTTTCTAAGGATAAGAAAAGCACAGAAGGACAAGTCCAATGCTTCAAGTGCCGAGGGTACGGCCATATCTCAACGGAATGTCCAACTAAGAATCCGTCTAAGAAGAAGGCGATGCAAGCCGTCACTTGGGATGACACCTCATCGTCAAATGAGTCATCGTCAAGTGATGAAGAAGACAACGCAACTGCGTTCCACGCGTCCACATCTTCACCCTTCATGTGCTTAATGGCAAGTACATCCGACTCGCTGTCCAACTCCACTGTTGAAAAGAATGCAACGGACAATGAATCGGATGATTTGGAAGGTGAAGATTTTGCTCTAGCCTACCATAGACTTTTGACGGATTCAAAGAAACTGGCTAAGCAAAACAAGGGGTTGAGAGGGAGATTGCAGGATCTCGAAGAAGAACTAAAAAGGGTAACTTCTCTCTCGACCGATCTTGAAGTGGAAAGGGATAATCTGATAAAAGCAAATGTTTCCCTTCAAGAGTCCAATGAGCAATTCGAGAAGAATTATATAGATATGGTTAACAAAGCGAATTACTTCTTGAAGCTCAACGGCGAGGCTCGACAGGAAAAATTGGAAATGACAGAGACCATTATCCAACTCAAGGATGACTTACAGCGATTTTCATCAGGAAGGAGTAAGTTGGATAAGCTTCTTGGTCTTGGTCAATCAAACAAGTTCGGCCTCGGATACAATCGAACTAAAGACGATTTTAGTTCGGTTGGGACAGTTTTCGTGCCTCAGTCGGTATCTCCTCCTCCGACACCGGAATTCACGACAAGCAACGACAACAAGCCAACTTCACCCTCCTCGGGATCGTCAAGCACTAAGGTATGTTTTCGTTGTAATTTTGCAGGGCAATAAGGAGAAAATTGCAAGATGGGAGCCAAACGCTCAACTCAAGCACTTCTTGCAACGACTACCAAAAGGGTAATTCCTCGGAAAGCAAATGCAAATTATTCGAAAGGAAAAAGCCTCGGTAGTTCATCAAACAAGACGACGACGTCAATGAAAAGCGATGGATCAAACAAGACGCTTTCACCAAAGGTATCAACCTCACAATCACTTCCGACGTACACCAAACTCGAAAGGTTTGGGTACGCAAAGGTGAAGTTTTCCCTTGTCTTGTTACAAATATTTCCTTGCATGCATATGATAATTCGTCTTGGTATCTGGATAGCGGCTGTTCCCGTCACATGACCGGTGACAAAAACTGCTTTCAAAATTTTGAGAAAATCTCCGGAGGACTTGTGGTTTTCGGAGACGGTCAGTCTTCCAAAATTGTGGAAAAGGAACGGTAGCTATTCCAGATGGCCCGATTCTAAATAATGTATTATTTGTTGATGGGCTAAGACTAACCTCATTAGTATCAGTCAACTTTGCGGACAATGGTTTTTCTGTTAACTTTTCATCTGTTGAATGCATTGTAACTGATAAGATCATGTTTTTCTTTTTAAAGGGGTTAGATCTGAAACAATTGTTATGTTGTTCCCAATAAAATTTCTGAAAATTGTAACTTAGCCTCTTTGAATAATGAACACTTTGGCATGAAAGGCTAGGACACATAAATTTTAAGGAAATTGCTAGAATTTCGAACAAAGACGTGGTCAAGGGGGTTCCTAAACTTTCACTTAATCAAAACATTGTGTGTGGTGGTTGTCAAAGGGAAAACAATCTAGGACTGCACACAAGAACTTGAATCACGTCGGTACCAAACGGCCCTTGGAATTATGCATATGGATCTTATGGGGCCAACACGTCAACCATCCTTGGGAGGTAAATGGTATATTTTCTTATTGGTTGATGATTCTCTCGGTATTCATGGGTAGCATTTTTAAAAGAGAAAGCTGATACTTTTGATTCTTTTCACGAGATTTGCCATCGTATTATGATTGAAAAGAATGAAAAGAATCATTCGTGTTAGAAGTGATAGAGGTGGAGAATTCATAAATTCTAAATTCATTGATTTTTGCACTTCCAACGGCATTAAGCATGAATTCTCAGCACCCTATACACCTCAACAGAATGGTGTTGCGAGCGCAAAAACAGGGTTGTTCAAGAGATGGCACGTGTTATGCTTCATAGCCGGAATTTACCGCTACATTTTGGGCTGAAGCTGTGAACACTGCAATCTATGTTATTAATCGAGTTTATTTGCGCCGGGAACGTTAAATACACCATATGAACTATGGTGTTGTAGAAAACCCAACATCAAATATTTTCGTATCTTCGGGAGTCGATGTTACATTTTACGTGACCGCGAAAATCTGGAAAGTTTGACTCTCGAAGTGACGAAGGGATTTTCTTGGGGTATTCTACGAATAGTAGAGCATATCGGGTATTTAACCTTGGAATCTAAGACGATCGTAGATCTCTAAATGTTAAAGTAGATGAAGCTTTCCACTTTGCATCTGATAAATCTACCCCTGATATCTCTCTTGATGATGATACTCCTGTAAGTGCATCTTCTCATGATAATACTTCCATACTTAATGATGCATCTAATGGTTCTTCAGTTATCTGATGTGCAGGAATCATCTCATGTACCTCCGGAGTACTCCATTACAACAAACGTTACGCATCTCCAAGGATCATCCTGAATCAAACATCATTGGAGACCCACAAGAAGGAGTCAAAACTCGGAGACAGTTGGTTGTGGATTCGCCTGTTACGTTTCCATGATCGAACCAAAGAACATCGATGAAGCTCTTCAGGATGACTACTGGATTGAAGCAATGCAGGAAGAGCTCCATCAGTTTGAACGCAACAAAGTCTGGGAATTAACGACGCCTCCGAAGCAACAATGTGATTGGTACTAAATGGATTTTCAAGAACAAGAAAAATGAGGATGGTACCATCATCAGGAACAAAGCACGTTTAGTTGCTCAAGGCTACTCTCAAATAGAAGGTATAGACTTTGATGAAACGTTCGCCCCTGTAGCTAGACTCGAGTCCATTCGTATCTTATTCGCTATTGCTTGTCACTTTAAAATAAAACTCTTTCAAATGGACGTTAAGAGCGCGTTTTAAATGGGTTTTTAAATGAGGAAGTTTATGTGGCTCAACCGAAAGGTTTTGTAGACTGTAAACTACCTAACCATGTTTTTCGTTTGAAAAAGGCTCTTTACGGTTTAAAACAAGCACCGCGAGCATGGTACGAAAGGTTGACAAAGCACCTTTTGGAGAAGGGCTATACTCGAGGGGGAGCAGATCGGACTCTCTTTGTGAAGCATTATCAAAATAACTTCATTGTTGCACAAATCTATGTCGATGACATTGTGTTTGGAGCAACAAAGGATAATGATGCTTCTAAATTCGCAGAAACCATGGAAAGCGAATTTGAGATGTCTATGATGGGCGAACTGACATACTTTCTTGGATTGCAAGTGAAACAAAATGGTGAAGGCGTCAATCCAAGTATGCAAAGGAGTTGGTAAAGAAATTCGGATTAGAAGATTCTAAAGATTTTCCTACTCCTATGGGAACTAGCAATAAGGGATTAGGAAGTGAATCTCTTAGTGATAATGTAGACGAGAAACTCTATCGCAGCATGATTGGAAGTCTACTTTACCTCACAGCTAGTCGCCCGGATATATCCTTTAGTGTTGGGATTTGCGCGAGATATCAATCAGCACCAAAGGAGGTTCACCTGAAAGCGGTGAAACGGATCATCCGGTACGTCAAAGGAACTGTAAACTTCGGAATTTGGTATCCTATGGGAAAAAGTTTAGATATTATTGGATACTCAGATACCGATTGGGCAGGATCTGTGGATGCTCGGAAAGTACGAGTGGTGCATGTTTTTATCTTGGCCATTGTCTTGTTGCATGGCATAGTAAAAAGCAAAACTGCATTGCACTCTCGACTGCCGAAGCGGAATACATCTCAGCGGGTAGTTGTTCAACTCAACTTATTTGGATGAAAAGCGTGTTGAGCGACTTCCGGATTTCAGCAACTTCGGTAACTGTTTATGTGACAACACAAGTGCTATAAACATTTCAAAAAACCTGTGTTGCACTCTAGAACAAAACACATTGAACTTAGATATCATTTTCTTAGAGAGCTAGTTGAATCAAATATTCTTCAAATTTCCTACATTTCAACTGAAGATCAATTAGCTGACATTTTAACAAAACCTTTGGATCAAAAACGTTTTATTCATTTGCGTAAAGCAATTGGAATGCTTTCCTTGAAATAAACCCTTTTTGAAACTCTTGTTTAGGTTAGTTTTGTTTTTGTGTTTTGTTCATTATCTATGCTTAGACATAGAATATTAATTGAGCATTAGTTTTATCGACTTTAACTGCATCCTTTTATATATTTAGAAATCTATTATGCTTTAGATATCATAATATTTCATTTGATGCAATGATCATTTATGTCAATTAAATCATCTTTGTTTTGATCAAAGTCAATTTCTCTCTCGATGATCTCTTGGTATAGTTTTATCTTATTTGACTGTTTAGTCGAGTATGAAATCGAGATCAATATTTGGCTGAATACTTTTATCTTAAATAATTGATAGCCAATTGAAGGGGAGTCAAAGAAAAAGTATTATGCTCAAAAGATGTGGAAAGAGTTACATCCCAATGAGGAGTGTGAAAACTACCACCACATGGAGGAAAGAGCTACCACCTCGGTCGTCCGAGTACTGTGTGCAGCTACCACATGTATACCAAGCAAGGTTTTCAAGTTTGATTAATTAAATGCATGTGAAATACTTGACTCTGTCAAAATTTCAAGGTTGGTATAAGGTGGGATTTTAATGAAAGATGCTCAAAGAGCCACTCTCTTCAATAAATTGACTAGATATATTATCTAATTTATCGGGGATGTTAGACATCTATTGATCTTTGTATTTCATTTTCTTTACCGAATTGATGATTTGATAAAGGCATTACTCATAAGATCAAGTTAGATGTAATTGAAGTTGTTCAACTTTAAGGGATTTAATTTTTATAAATTTTCGTTTCATTGTTGGATGTTATTGATAGATTTGGTATAATCTATTTCTTGTTGTATGAAACGATGATTTTCGTTTAAAGTTGATACACAAAGTGCTTACATCTTTTTCTGGTTTTTCTAGAATTTCTCTGAAATTTTCTAAAGAAAAAGTTGGAGCCGATCCGGATTGGACCTGCCGATCCGGATCCCGAACGCAGATATCTTCTGCGGGCAGACGATCCGGATTGGACCTGCCGATCCGGATCCCGAACGCAGTTTTTCACTGCGGGTAGCCGATCCGGATCGTAATCACGAACTGATCCGGATCGCGGCTAGGGTTTTATATAGAACAAAAGGGTTTTGATTTCTTTTACTCCAATCTTTTGTTCCAAAGTTTCCAGAGCTTCTCTCTCTAGATTTCATCCATCTTGGAAGCTTTCAAACTCAAGTTCTTCAATTCCAAGTAAGTTTTATTGATCAAAATCTCGGTTTTTCACAGTTTTCTTTCTATTCCTCCTCCTCAAACGTGATGATTTTCTTGTATCAATTTCATTTGTGGATGGTTTTTGATCAAATTTCTTTTGAAATAAGAACTCTGGGTAGATTTTTTTTTTTATTATCTGCTAGGTATTCGCAAGATAAACGGATTTTTGGTCTTCGATTTCAAAAATTTCGGTTTTAGGGCATATAATGGGAATTTTCAAAATCATGCAATTGATCTATTTTTAAAATTCTTTTGCAAAACTAATTTGATTCTAGTCTCTCTACACGATTATGATTGTTTGGGTACAATTTTCTAATTTTTGAAATTAACAATTTTTCGTGTTCTTGAGTGTTGCTCACAGGATTTCTTTTCACAAGAAACCACATAGCAATGGTGATCACGTGGATCATTCTCCTTCTGGCTGCTATGGTAAATACGAGAGACACTGTCAAAGCCAAGAGGCTAAGAAAGCGAAGAAAGCTAAAGATGATTCCGATACAAATCTGAAACGGAATCGATCGATTTGGATGAGCTTCAGTTGAAGCAACAGTTCCCACTGCTTCGAAGGGAAAAGCGCCTGCGGAGACATCAAAGGAAAAGGCTCCGCCACTGCTACGGAAAAAGGAAAGCACCAATGACCTCTCATCCAATTCTTAAAAGAAAAAGACTCGCTCGACGACCTGGACGAGCTCGAGGTATTGAAATAATGAACCATGTCAAGAGAATCCAAAGAATATCTCTCAAATTGACACTGAATCTGAAAGACGAAGAAGATTGGGACACATTTCTTGATGAAGTACAACAAGGTTTTGATGAAGAAAATAAGGTTTACCTGAAGAACAGAAGCTACTAAAGTCTTCCTCAATACTTAAGCAGCAAGCAAGGAAAAAGAATGTGCCAAGCAATGAACCTCTTGACAAATCACATTCTTTGCAAGAAGATCTCCTCGGAAGAAGGACAGACTGCTCCGTCAATCGTCACACAACGTTCTTCAACTTCCAGAAGAATTGACCAAAGGGAAACCTGGAGTCTTCCATCAAACAAGAACAAGATAAAAGACTCTAGAACTCAGAAAGATGTCCAAGGACATACATAAGATGAAACAAGAGGTTCTAACGATTTCGGGAATGCTTAAGGAATTTTGAAAAAGCTGGGCTGCACGAGCTCTGAAGACTCTGCCTCAGATAATTGACTTGTGCTAATTCTCTTGTGCAGGAACTTCATTTTTTTTTTACTTTTTTGTGCAGGTCTTTTAAGTTTAGTTTTAAGTTTTTGTTCTCAAACTTCTGGTACTTGACTGTTAACATTCTCTCCATTCTGGTAATTTTTGGCTAACTTTTGTGACAAAAAGGGGGAGAGAGAAGTATAAACAATGGTTACTGAGGAAACATGGAAACTATAGAGGTAAGTATAACCTCAACTTGAAAGGGTAAGTAGAACTTCAACTTTCGGTTTCATTGTATTTTGAGTGCATGCCTCGACTAAACTATTCGACTAACTATTTGGGCATGTAATATAACTAACAAGTTGATGTTCACTAACATGACATTTGGTTTTGATTGCATAGAGATATGTTGGGTGTTTTAACTATGATCAGTTTACATATCTGAATGTATAAATGTCAAGGTAAGTATAAATGAGTATAAACTTCATCTCTGTATGTGGTTTTTGAATGATATAAATTCTTGAGGTATCTAACGATTTCTTTTGTCAAGAATGATTTCTTTTGCAGAGAGTACAGATGTCTAAGTCTAGAGTCTGTTTTAGGAGTTTAACTCATGTATTTTATTTTGGATCTCCATTGTAAATTTTTGTTGTATGGTGATAGCAACAAAATATCTTTGAATTTTCTTGAGTGGATCTATGTTTTGTCACGAAACCGCAAAAGGGGAGATTGGTACGGAATTTGAGTTGGCGTATTTCGTGAATTCGGTTAAGTCTTGAAGATTGAAGGTAAGGAAGTTGGATCATATAACTCAATCTCAAGAAAGAAGAATTCAAAAGGATCAGGTATGTTTAACTTAATATCTTGGTGATCCGAATACTTCTTATAGCGTAGAAACACTTGGATGGATTTGTTATGCAAATTATCAAAACTGGACATGGGACATGTTCAGGATCCGGATCAGACTGTTCGAATCCGATCCCGAAGGTGGTTCGTTCATACACCAGTTCAATCCGGATCGTAGCTTCCCTTGATCCGGATCCCGAACACTGAGTTTACCATTTATATTTGAACGATCCGGATCAGGCTTCGCAATCCGGATCCCGAACGTTGATGTTTGGTGAATGTATGAACGATCCGGATCAAGCACTTCGATCCGGATCCCGAACCTTCGTTTTTCTGGAATCTGTTTTTCTCGCTACTGCAATCCGGATCGTCGATCTCCGATGGATCGTCGTCATGTAAAAACTCCAGAAAAGATTAGTTTTTTGATCCTTATCTTTTCCAAGGGTTTCTAACCTATAAATAGACCCTATGATTCTTTTTCTAGGGCTAATCCACAAAAAGAAAAAGTAGTTCATCTTTTATACGGCTAAGATCCACATATAGAGAAGAAAGGAAATCATAGATTCTATCTTATGTTTCTTCATCTATTGAATGATTTGATTCTAGGTTTTCATACTCACATTTTGAGTTGAACCAAATCAATGAATACTTAGATGGTATTTCATCTATTTCTAATCTAGTATTCGGCGGATACACCACCCAAAAAACAACGATTTACCCCAAAATCGGCGCGTGGACTCGCGTGGCCTGTGGATTCAGGTGCAACCGCTCGTGGATTCGGAGCGAGGTACGTTCGTGGATTCGAAGCGTGCTACTGGGTGAAGACCGTGGATTCGGTCGGACGTCGTTGGACTCGGTTGGACGCGTGGATCGACGTTGGACGCACATCGTGGATTCGAGAAGCGTCGTGGGCGAGCGGAGAAGATCAACTAGGAGCGTATGGAAAAGGTTGAGTCGTCTGGAGTACGGGATATCACCTTGTACGTGTTTAATTCTGTGGATTTCACCGTGTTATCGGTCGTGGTTTTTTACTCGGTTGGAGTTTTCCACATGAAAAATCTCTGCGTGATTTATTTTTCCGCATTGGGTTTTTTATCGCAAGATTTTTGAGTGTTTATGGTTTACCACCTATTCACCCCCCTCTGGTGTTTTTTTTCCCTATTTAGATATATTATTCATATAACCA